>CM061134.1:120628685-121828685 GCA_030789695.1 Scilla litardierei
AGCCGCAATATGGATAAGCTGAGAAAGTCTTGGAAAATTCTGGAAAGACAGGACATGCAACTGATGTGGAACACACAGGCGGCTGTGCCATGGGCAGGCGACTGTGAAACCAACATCAGTCGACTGTCACAAACCCTGACATTTTCCAAAGAGTTGAGTCTGCAGAGAAGCTCAAAGACAGACGACTGTTGTAGCATTGACAGTCGATTGTGCCATTGGATAGTTGACTGTAAATACAACATCAACCGACTGGCACTGGAACTAGAAATATTCCATAGAGCAAGTTTTGAAGAAGAATCATAGACATGCGACTGTTGAAGCATTTACAGTCGACCGTGCCTTGAACAGGCGACTGTAAATACAACATCAGTCGACTGGCCAGATGAAACTGAGAATGATCTTGGGCTGAAGATAGACAGACGACTGATTAACAAATCGCAGTCGACTGTCCCTTGGATAGAGGCGTCTATTAAATGTACAGCAGTCGCCTAAAAGAGTTAAAGTTTAGAAAGCCCAAAAATCAGCTGATTAAGTATGTGCATAACAGGTGACTATAGAACAAAACACTGTCGACTGTTTTTAGACAGGCGACGGTAAATCGTTCAGCAGTCGATTGTTGAAATCACAACTTGCACATTCTTGAGAATTACATATTGGAGTCTAAGGAAAATTGATCTATTGATTTCCTAAGACAGAAATGAAGATGTGTGTGTGCTCCAACATAGTTATACTTCTAAGCTACATACTAGAAGAGAAAAAGAAGATTACACTTGTAGAACTCTCTCTTCTATCCTTCATGATATGCTTAGGTAATGGATTAACTGCAAATAAGAAATTAGTCACAAGTATTTATGTTTGCTCATCATTAACGCCAAGTAGGGAGAAGTCAATACTCAACATTCTCCCCCTTTTTGATGATGACAAACAAACAAAAACAAAAGATAAATAATTGTGCTTAAAGAAAACTTACTCCTCCTACATAGATGACAATCAAGTTAGTCAATAAATATTAGGGCATCTATAAATCAAATGAAGCAAATAAGTAAGATACGTATGAATGACATAATTTTCTAGAAGTCTTGAAATCTAGAATTTTGTAATCCACGTTCATTATATCTTACTCCTCCTAAATTTAAGGCAACTTCAATCTTAAATTCAAGTTTAAAATTAGAATTTACTTAGCATATAATTATGATATGTTTATTTCTCTCCCCCCATGGCATTATCCAAAAGGTGGGAGTAGAATAACAACAATAGTGCTAAATAAGTACTAAAACAATCATGAGAGTCTAAAATTATGGTGTATATCACAAGTGATGCCAACAAATTTTCGGAGAAAAACTAATCACAAAGGGGCATCTCATTGATATACAAACCAAAAACTCATAAAACACAAGTAATCCGTGTTGAATAAAGGAATGAGAATCCAATATCAACATTACATGCCAAATGATAAAATCGTCTCAAATCACATCATATATATGATATAGCATACAAAGAGACATTTTCACAAAATTTCACACAATTAACCTTAACAATGAGACAAAGTATGAAGCCACATATAAAGTAAAAGCAACGTTATGTGTGTGTGTGTGTGTGTGTGTGTGTGTGTGTGTGTGTGTGTGTGTGTGAATAATGACTATCATATGCCATATGAGAGCCTCTCTCATATGCCCTCTCACATAATGCACTCAAGTACAAACCCACATGGGCTTGTACTTGGTTGTACTTGGGTGCTTTATGTGAGAGGACATATGAGAGATGCTCTCATATGGCGTATGATATCCATTATTATTATATATATATAATCCAAAGATACAGGAGTACAAAATACATCTATAACTCCATGTACATCAACAAAAATGTGATCAACATACATGCATACATCATCCATACATCACTCAAAAATGAATCAAAATACATACAGACACTCAAAACTCTTAACCCTAACAAAAAAATCTAGGTCTAAGGGTGAGTGTCCATATCAGCAGCAGAGGAGGAAACCATCACAATCTGAACTCATGTGCCTTTGAATCAACAGTAGAATCATGGGGAGGAGGAGTAACAACAGCAGCAGATGAGACATCCTGCGGAGCCGGAGAAGCAATCAGCTGAGGAGCAGTAACACCAGGATGCTCCAAAATCTCTGAGACGACAGGTGGAGGAGGCTGAGAAGGCTGAGGAGGTACAAAGGGTCTGAGGTGATCAGGGAAAGGAATTCCCTGATGCTAGAACATCAGATAAAACAACGCATACAAACCAGAAACCCTCTCGTCCAAAAGGTCACGAGAGGGTGCAGCTGAGGTAGAAGGCTGATCAGCTGAAGAAATGGTGGATGACAAAGAGCAGAAGTAGATTACCTCTTTTTGGATGCTGACTGCAGTACCGAAGAGGACTTCGACTTCGCATAAGCATCTAGGAGAGGGCCAAGAGGCATAGGCTCGTAAGGAGTCAAATCAATACCAAAATGACGGAAGACCAAGGTAAGGAGACCTCCATAAGGGATGTGAGTAGAGGCAGTAGTGAACTCGACCTTTTCCATCCGATCAAGGAGGACACCGGCCCAGTTCACCGACATCCCCGAGAAGATAGCATGCATGCATCAGAGGATCTCCTGAGAGGGCTGATCGGAAGAGCCATATTTTGGCAAGATGGACTTCACCACAAGGTGAATAGCCCAACCTCTAGCCGTGAACATGGAGGACCTGACTCTAGAAGGAAGGTAGGAGGGGATCACACGGATCATGTCCTGAAGGACATTCTGATCAAGGTCACCAACATCAAAAATAGAGATGTCAGCAGGAAGGGAGCTAGTGGAGGGGATCCTAAGAATAGTCCCTAAGAGAGTAGGGTCAAGATGGATACGGGTCCCCTGAACCACAGTGTCAATCTCTCCTGTTTCAACATACTCACCGCGAATGCGGTTGGCATAACATAATTTGACTAGGAAGGGATATGCACGTGGAGAGTCGATATGAGAGTATCGAAAGAGATCACCCAAGTGGATCGACGATAGAATCTCAGAGAGTCTCTAAGTAGTGAAGGCCTGATATACAATAAAACGCTCACGAAGGAGCTTGATCCCTAGCATGGAATGGAACTTTGCCAGAAAATCATCGTCTCGACAAATTGGAACTAGAGGATCAGTAGGAGGTACGGTAGGATTTTGACCTTGGGGAGAATCAGGAATGGACTCGGGGTGGGTATCTGCAGCCACCCGAGTGGGTTCAGCCTCAGGGTTAGGCTCATTGATATTAATACCAATGCGCTTCTGCAGACGCTTTACAAGAGGCTCAGTGTAGGCTTCTTCTTCGGAGGAAGAAGAAGGGGAATAGCCACCCGAAGTGTCGGAGGGAGGAGGCTCAGGGTGCTTGGTGCGAACTTTGTGGTGTCTCTTGGTTTTGGCAATAGTCAGCGTAGGGATTCTAAGGCATCTAGGAGCAACAGACTTCCCCTTGATCTTAGGAGCCATTATACGAATCAAACAAAAACGAAACGAAAGAACCGCACGAATTGAATCGACAAGAGACAACGATACCTAATTCGAAGGGAACAACGGAGAGGGAGACAAGCGACCAAGCAATCGAATGATCGGAAGGAGTGATCGGAGACTGGGGCTTCGAATCGGAGTGAAATCGACAGCAACAGTAGATTTCGAAAGGAGGAAGACGAGGAAACTGAGTCGGATGAGAGAGAAAATTTCTGAGCAAATCGACGGTTCCCGAAAATATCAGAAAGGGTTCAAAGAATCTGGGCCGTTGGATCGAAAAATCGACGGCTCAGATCAAGTTAACGAACCGCCACAGCAGTAAACAGTCGACTGATGAACAATCGTCAGTCGACTGGTTGATAAGATAGAAATAAGCTTGGGTTGATAGGCAGTCGACTGGTGAGTAATTCACAGTCGTCTGTCAGAGAGACAGTCGACTGTAACTTACACATCAGTCGACTGACAGAGAATCAAAAATATGATGATAAAAACAGAGACCTCTAAAGATTTGGACATGCGCCTGATGACCAAATTGTAGTCGCCTGTGGAACAGACAGTTGACAGCAAAATATTCATCAGTCGCATGTGCAAAAAATACACTCTGCTGTATGAGAAATTAGAGTTGGGTAGTCGACTGTCGAAGGAATGACAGTCGTCTGTCCTGATCCAGAAATGCACAGTGAGGTCAAAATCTAGAGGATAGAGACATCTCACCCTAGGACCTACATTCTAACTCAAATCTAATCAAGAAATCAATATCAAAATATTATCGATTAACATACAAAACTCGTAAATCAATCCAAACTATCAAAATCATCAAAATCTCAAATACATCTCTTAAAACAAATATATGTGAAATATATAATTTATCAAACGAAGAGAAGTAAAATGATGATATGCATTCAAGCATGATATACCATGAAAGAATGAACTCCTACAATTCAGATTCACCCGTAATCCCTAATTCTCTACGCAACCTCACAAATAAATCTTATTTAAGAGGTTTAGTGAAGATGTCGACGATTTGTTTTTGGGTTTCAATATACTCTAAGATGATGTCCTTCTTAGCTACATGATCATTAATAAAATGGTGTCTCACATCTATGTGTTTGGTACGGGAGTGGTGTACCGGATTCTTGGAAAGACAAATAGCACTTTGGTTATCAACCATGATAGGGCAAGTATCACAATTGACACCATAGTCCTTAAGAGTGAGTCTCATCCAAAGAAATTATGCAAATGCAAGACCCACAGCAATATATTCCGCTTCAGTTGTGGACAGTGATACCGAGTTCTGTTTCTTGGAAAACCAAGAAACTAGGGAATTTCCTAGGAAATGACAAGTGCCACTTGTACTCTTCTTATCGGATTTGCATCCGTCAAAATCGGCATCACTATATGAGATTAACTCATATGTGCTAAACTTCGGGTAAAGTAACTCATAATCTAGAGATTGATTAAGATAACGAAAAATTCGTTTAACCGCAATCAAGTGTGACTCTTTAGGTCTAACTTGATATCTAGCACAAAGGCATACAAAAAACATAATATCGGGCCTACTAGCAGTTAAGTAGAGTAAGCTACCGATCATACATCAATATAGACGAACATTTACATCATTTCCGTTCTCATCCTTATGTAGATGGGTTGTAGTACTCATGGGGGTCCTTTTGCTTGAAGACGATTTCATCCCAAATCACTTGAGAAGCTCCCCGGTATACTTGGTTTGATGAATGAAAGTCATATCCTTCATTTTCCGAATTTGTAGTCCGAGGAAGTAGTTGAGCTCACCTATGTGGCTCATTTCAAATTCATCCTTCATAGACTTAGAAAATTCTTGACAAAGATTAAAGTTAGTAGACCCAAATATAATATCGTCTACATAAATATGAATTAAAAGGATGTCATTTTCATAATTCTTAATAAAAATATTTGAATCAACCTCACCCAATTTAAAACCTACATCCATAAGAAAGGTTTTGAGTCGATCATACCAAACTCTAGGAGATTGTCTCAACCCATTTAACGCTTTCTTAAGTTTAAAAACATGGTTTGGAAATTTTTCATGTATGAAACCAGGTGGTTGAGAAACATAAACTTCTTCATTAACAATTCCATTTAAAAATGCACTTTTAACATGTATTTGAAATAATTTGAAATTCTTATGGGATGCAAAAGATAAAAGCAATCTAATAGATTCTAATCAAGCTACGGGGGCAAAAGATTCTTCGAAATCAATACATTCTTCTTGCTGATAGCCTTGAGCTACTAACCTTACTCTGTTCCTTGTGATGACCTCGTTCTCATCGGTCTTGTTCTTGAAGATCCACTTGGTCCCAAATCACTTGGTGACCACTTGGAAGAGGAACGAGCTCCCAAACTTCATTTCTCTCAAATTGCATATGTTCTTCTTCCATTGCCACTATACAAGAGCTATCTTCACACGCTTCTTGGATGTTCTTTGTCTCAATGGTAGAGACAAACGCACAATGAGAGATTTCATCAATTCTTGACCTCATTCGCACACCCACACCAATATCTCCAATAATTTGGTCATGGGGGTGATTACGAACAGTTGGGTAAGCTTTGGAAATCCCTGCATCATTTGGAACATCTTCAACAATCTCATTAGTATTGTTAGTCTCAATAATAGAATCATTAATTTTAACATTACTAAGAGAATCACATAAAACATCTACACTGCCATCAACCACATGAGGAAAATCAAAATCTTCATAAAATGATACGTGTAATGATTCCTCGATCGTTGAAGAGGTTTTGTTGTATATCCGGTAGGCCTTGCTATGTGTGGAATATCCAACAAAAATTCCTTCATCGGATCTTAGCTCAAATTTATCTAAGTTACAAAAGGTGTTGTTGATAAAACATTTTGAACCAAGAACACGAAAATATTTAACTTGTGGCTTTTTGTCATAAAATAACTCAAAACAAGTTTTGTTCATGCGGGGGTCTCACTAGGATCCTATTAAACATATAACATGTCGTGTACACCGCCTCCGCCCAAAATTGTAGTACAAGATGACTATCATGGAGCATGGTACGGGCACACTCAATAAGAGTCCCATTCTTTCTCTCTAGTCCTATTCTTTCTCTCTACAACACCATTTTGTGGTGGTGCACGAGGAAAAGAAAAATTGTGAGTAATCCCGGTGTCATCACAAAACTTTGAAAAGACTCATTCTTAAATTCTCCTACATGATCACTACGAAAAGTGATTATGGTGGATCCTAAGAAATTTTGAATCTTCGTTGCAAATATGGTAAACTCTTCAAAGGCTTCATTCTTATTGGTTAAAAATGAGACCCAAGTAAATCTAGAGTAGTCGTCAATGATAACTAATCCATAGTGAGCATTACCTAAAGAGGCGGTTCTAGTTGGCCCAAATAAATCTAGATGAAGTAATTCTATGGGCCTCTTAGAAGTTATTCCTTCTTTAAGTTTGAAAGATGATTTACTAAGCTGTTTGCCTCTTTGACATGAATCACAAAAATTCTTTTTACTAAAAGCAATTTTCGGAAAACGTTTTACTAGATCATGCTTAGCTAACTTATATAAGTGCTTAAAATGAACATGACCAAAACAGCGACGCCATAATAGTTGTTCATTTGTATTAGCAACTAAGCAATATTATATGGTTTTAGGCAAACTCAAATAATAAATATTTTTACGCCTAATACCGGTGAATAAAACGAGTGAATCAAAATCAACAATTTCACACATACCCTCTCTAAAGTTAACCGTGTAACCTGTCACAAAGTTGACTAATGGATATAAGGTTATGACATAAACCACTAACTAAATAAACATCAGTAATAAGTGGTTTGGAAGGATTACCAACTTTACCTACTCCAATGATGGTTTCCTTTTGATTACCTCCAAAAGTGACCGTTGCACCATCCTTGATGCTAATCACTTCGGAGAGCAATGAGAGATCTCCCGTCATGTGTTTGGAGCAACCAATGTCGAGTATCCATCCTTTCCTTTTAGAACCAATATGTCGTTTATTGCTCTCTTTCTTTTTCTTGGGTACCTACATAATGTACCATAAGCTCATGGCACCCACTTTTTGTTCGGTCCAAGGGGATTAGCCCTTTGGAAGCAAGTCCAAGTGGACTTCCGCTTTCCAACATAATTACCACTATTTATAACATCATGAAAATAGGAATCAATATAAGCATTCCTATCATTTAAGCTAGTGTTCTTAGGACCCCAAATTGTTTATGTTTTGGGAGTCCTTTTCCTAGTTGCATGCACAATTGATTGATTTCTATGTGGTGCGTGCTTCCTAGGAACATGTGTTCTAGCATAAGAAGATGGAGATGGATAAGCATTGCACATATGTGGGTTGTATGCAAACTTAGGAACATGCATGTTATATGAAACATATGAGGCATGCATAACATGCGGTGTGTGTGTGCATACTTGGAAGTATGATGCATATGAGCATATGAGCGTGTAGGGGAACGTGCATGAGTACTTCTCATGTGTTGGTTTGCACGCGTCCGTGGGTGTGGAGCCTAAAAGGTGTCATAAGTGTCCATTTGTGAAGTAGAAGATTTTCTACGTGGATGAAGGTTGGTGTACATATAAGCATGACCTCTCTTTTGGTTTCCACCCTTAGTAGGTTTCTTGCCAAAAGGAAGAGATTGTGAAGTGGTGGCCTTCTTGGTAGGTTTGCTACCAATAGTGTTTTTGATACCACTTGTGGATGCGCCGGAGTATGGCCTCACAAAATCTATTGTAACACCACTATAGAAAGTGTGAGAGTTGGATGTATTTGCTGTCACATAACCAAGTCCAACACGATGTGTGGCCGAAAATTGGTTTGAGAGCAATTCAACCAATAGTCCTTTCCATTTGTTAAATCTCATAACTCAGGAGGACATGTGCTCATATTTCTCCTTAAGAGAATAAATATTGGTATCCAAGGTGGACACCAGTGTTTTGAGCTCATGCGCTTGGGTTTTAAGAGAATCATTCTTTAAACCCAATTTGTGGTTTGTGAAGCTAGATCACTATTCTCCTTAGGATACGTTTGATCTAGTTGATATTCGAGAGAATTCATCTAATTTCTCAATATGTCATTTTGAGAAACCAAGGATGCTTTCTCAAGTGTTAGTGTATCAACAATGGTGTCATTGTTGATAATGCATGGAATGGATGGTTTGCTAACAGTTAATTTCTTTAAACTAGTATATCTAAGCATTAAATATTGATACTTAGAAAATAGTTCTTCATTAGCAATACGTAATTCATTCATTATTACCTCGGGTTCATCGATGTCGGTATCACTCTCATCAAAGAGTGGATCTTCCCGGGCCATGAAACACATGTGGACACTTTCACCCTTTTCATCCTCGGATTCGCTTGAGGAGTCTTCACTTGAATCATCGAACGTACCGACAAGTCCTTTCTTCTTATCCTTCTTGTACTTGTCGGACTTGTGGTACTTCGGAGCTTTCCACTTCTCTTTGTTTCGGAGCATCAGGCAATCCTTCTTGGTGTGCCCTGGCTTGTTACACTTAAAACAAAGAGATGAAGTGTTGTTAGTAGAATCAACTTTATTCTTGGAGGGAAATTTACCTTTGCGAAAGAAGCGTTGGAACTTCTTCACCATTTGCGCCATTTCCTCCATGTCCATCTCTTCCTCTGATTCTTCACTATCAGAGGATGAAGAATTAACTTTGAACGCTAATGCTTTCTTCTTGGCCTCTGAAGGGTTCATCATAACTCGAATCTTTAATCGGTTCTCCCGTCTTACTTCGTAAGACATGAGAGTACCGATGAGATTTACGACGGTATAGTTCTTCATGGCGTTGACATCCTCAATGGCGATAGCTCTTCGTTCCCATTTTGAGGTCATTCCCATTATAATCTTTCTCACCTTCTCTGGTTGGGTGTAGACTTGTCCAAGAGCTTCGAGTTCATTGGTGATGTTGGTAGAACATCCGTACATCGTCGCTATGCTCTCATTATCCTGCATGTGAAACATATCGAAATTTTGCACAGCAACATATAATTTAGATAATTTTATCTTATTCGTTCCCTCGTGGGTAACGACTAGATGGTCCTAAATTTGATATGCACTATTACATGTGCATATCTTGTTGAACTCATCCGAGTCCAACGCACAATGAAGAGCGTTCATTGCCTTGGCGTTGTTGACGTCGACGGACTTCTCGGAGGGCGTCCATTTGTCATAATCCTCTTCGGAGTGTTCGACGTATTCCTTGTGGAGGGTTATCTAAAGAGAAGCACTCCTCCGAAACGTCTCCATCCGAAATTCGTGACATTGAAACGCGGAGGACGAACCGTTGATTGTCATTCGAAGACGTTGGACGCGCCATCATGGTCGTGATTGTTGTACAAAGTCGGTGGAGGAACATTGTTGTTGGTGGATGCCATAGCTATAAACCAGTGCTCCGATACCAATTGTAAGGTCCATGGCTATGAGGAAAACACTAAAAGGGTGGGTTGAATAATGTTTATACAATTTAAAAATGATAATTACACCAAATTAAATTCCTAACCAACAATTAATGCAGAATGAAAATAAAATCTAAAATGAAACAATGCAAACACAAATATGTTTCAAGGGTTCGGATTACCCAAGTCAACTCCCGACTTGTTCCCGGTAATCATACATCTTTTCCACCAGGATACCATCGGATACTCAAGTTAGAACCCTAATTTGAGGTTTCCTTTAAACCCACTTATAGCAACCCTACAAATGAAATCGAAGTACACTCGATGTCCTTGACTCCCACATGTTGGAAGCAAGCAAAACACTCTCACAACCCGAGAGTCAATCAAATAACGAAAGTTATAAAATATGAAATACAACACTTACAATCACCTCTGCCTTAAAGTAGAACTTGAAGGAGAGTGTGTTGTGTGTTGATGTCTCTCTTGGAAGAAAGGAAAGCCCTGTCTCTTAACTGCACCAAATGCCTAGAAGATTTCTCTTTGGTTCTATGTTGGAGAGCAAGAGATTGAAAGATAGGAACTCTAGGGTTTTAGGATTTTGAGAGCTTTGATCTAGGAAGATTGAAAGCTTGAATGGTTGAGCAAATGAGTAACCTCTCAATGGAACAGTAGAGACATGCCTTTATAGGTTTATCAAAAACCCTCAAACAGAATCCCCAAAACCCCCTTTGAAATCCGTGGAGAAAAACCCAACAAATAGAATTTGCACACGCGACAGTCGACTATTGAACAAAACACAGTCGACTGCTGCACTGTGTCAGAGGGTAGATGAGAATTCAAAGGATAACTTACCCATGTGGACAGTCGACTGATGAAGAGAATGTTGGATCTGGATCTAAGCCTAGAGGGGGGGTGAATATGCTTATAAAAATTCTCGTGCAACCCACGAGAAATCACACGCAGTTATAATCACAGGCAGGGTAAATAGTAATCAACCACAGATACACAGTAGATTTTACCCTGGTTCGGTCGCACCCACGACCTACTCCAGCCCCAAAAGCAATACTAGATTATTAAAGTTTACTGGTACAATCCTGTAGCTAGAGCACCAACCCTACACTCATCTGGCCCTCAGTACCCGCACTCACCAAAGTGCCCAAACAATAACAATACTAGTAAAGCCCTCTCTCTTGGCTAGTCCCAACTAGCCAAGTCCCCAAATCAAATAATAAGATAGTTTCACAGAGATTACAATACCAAATCACAAATAAAATAAGGTTCAGAGTTTAGAATTGCTCAGTCGTGACGGTGTTGATGTCTCTATCAACCAGCGCGAGGTCAGATCAATCTGACAAATAGTAGTCTCCTCTGTAGTTGCGGCAATATAGAATGCTCCTCTATAATAACTCACGGCCTGCTCTTCAACTCAAATAGGACTTGCGGCAGTTAAACTTGCAACAGTTGAAACTTGCTGATGTTGGGAAAATTGATGGAATATTTCGGCTGCCACCCAACAAGGAAAAAGAACAACACCAGCTTGCGGCTCTGTGAGATTTTTTTTTCAATGGGAAAAGCAAAAACAATTCGGCCTGTGCTTTTTAATCAAAAGAATTCGTGCCCTGTGCTTCAAGATTTCCAAAGAAAGGAGAAGGATGCCCTGTGCTTCAAGAATTCGTGCCATGTGCTTCAAGCTTGCCAAAACAATTGTTATATTAAAACAAAACAGAAACCCCCTTCTTCAAAAATCGGATGCCTCATGTTTTTAGGAGATGCGCCCTAGTTTTTTTGTGCGGCTGGGCTTTGGGACTTTTAAAAGAGAAGAACACCAAACTAGTTTATTCCTGTGCTTTGAGATTCTAAAAGAGAGGAGCACAAAATCAATTCGGCAGGCTTGGGGATTCAAGTAGAGAATTTTCTTTTGGCTTACCTCCCCTTTTTTTTGATTGGCTCTCTACAAGAAACATTAGGCTAGGTTGGGATTTTCAAAGTGGAGAACCAAAAACATTTTCCTTTGATGCTAATGCACAGAATCAAAAAGAATTGGATCAAAGTTCTGGTCTTTATGTGACGAAACTCCTCTCAAAAATTGCGGCTGGCTGTGTCCTCTTTTTTTTGGATTGGGGTATTATTTTTTTTATTTAAAGGGGAGATGCTTGGGCAAATATACCTAACCCTAGAAGAAAAAATGGCTCACGGTTGTGTGTGTGTGGGCTTGTAAATGGAGGCCGGCCTTATTAAGAATGAAGTGCTGTGTGTGTTTTTTTAAAAAGGGAACAACACAAAAAAAAATATTTCGGCTGTGCTACTTGGTTTTTTTTTGTTAGTGCACAATGGGTTTTGGGTATATTGATGAATGAATACAGAGTATAGCTACCTCAGACTCTTGGTGTTAAAAAAATTGTCTTCGTACCTTTCTTCCCATTATATTGCCCATGTCACACAATGAGTCTCTCCAGGCTTTGTCTTTCCTGAAACACTTAACACACACACGTTAAAAATGTTCACACACGTTTGTTATCATCAAACACGAAGTTCATAGATCGTTGCTACCAACAATCTCCCCCTTTTGATGATGACAAACCAAGTATAAGATTTGCACAAATAAGTTTCAAATAGTGTGTGTGTGAGTGTGACGATAGAGAGTGGCATGCGATGACAAGTAATGAGGCGTAAACAATGGTGTGCAAAATTAACGATATGCATGCTCCCCCAATTTCCCCAATATTATTTCCCCAATATTCATTATGCTCCCCCTTGATCAAACAATCTTATTTTCACGAGCATTACAAAGATATACCAAATGCCAAATACCAAGCAATACCAAATGGCAATACCAAATCTTCCCAAAATTTTCTCCCCCTTTGTTATCATCAAAAGTCATACCACGAAGTCAAAATCATATATCATGAAAAAAGAGAGTATTATTAACCATTACCAACAAACGCATGCAAACTTATCATAGAATAATCAAGGCAAAATCCAAGGAAATTAAACAACTACGACTTCAACACCAACGTGTATGTGCGATGATTAAAATTGAAGCACATAGGGAGAATCATTTAAGAAAGTCAACCAAAACCAATCCACATTTTCCATATAACATTCTATCACCTAGGATTGATTTTTCCCACCTCATGAAAAATGAGTTCAAGTTACCGCACCCCAAAAACATAGTCTATAAGGACTCTTAGATGTGGGGGTGGCATTGCTTGACGAGTAAATACACCAACGCTAAAGTTTACCCATAAAGCTTATGTTGGATACTCGTGGGTAATACCGTTGCCAAGGATTGTATCCATTTTTCATACGGAGCATGTATTTTTCTTTTCAATTTTTATACTTGTAGTAACATTTTTAATGCTCAATTTTTATCCATGGCAAGGTATATCATATCCCTTAGATTATCAGTTAAGTTTTCCTCCTACATTCACATTTCCAGTTTCAAAACGATATCTCCAAATGTGCAACAATAATAGTATATGTGGAAGTGAAGTAGGTGGTGTAGAAATCAAGTTATTTTCAGTCATTGAACATGCCATGAATAATTAGAGAGATGGACATGCGCATGTAGCAAAAGTAATAATACAACAATTTCTACATAGATATGAAAATCATTCATGAATACTTCTTTTGAATGAATCAAAGAGAAAGATACACATGGAAGCACCATTTTTTTTGTGTTTTTGTTTTTAAGTTTTTTTTTTAAAAATGCATGAGATACTAAAGCAAACATGAGATGCAATCACACAAATAAAAACAAGTCATGCACACATAACAATGCAACTACGAGCACACAAACAAGAAAAAAGTTCAAGCACACAAGAAAGTATGGAATCTCGTACTAAGTTTTATCAATAATACCAAGCTCAAGACGAAGACGACAAAAGCGAGCCTCAACCAAAGGTTTGGTGAATATGTCTGCAAGTTGTGATTCCGTAGGAACAAACTCCACAGACACATCCTCTTTAGTTAGGTGATCTCTAAGAAAATGGTGTCTTATGTCAATATGTTTAGTACGAGAGTGGTGTACGGGATTATTAGAAAGAGCTATGGCACTCTTGCTATCACATCGAAGAGGAACTCTTTTAAGAGCTAGTCCGTAATCAGATAATGTTTGCATCATCCATAGTACTTGAGCACAGCAACTGCCGAGGGCAATATACTCTGCTTCAGTAGTGGATTATGCAACACTATTTTGCTTACGACTAGACCATGAAACTAAAGAGTGTCCTAGCATAAAACAAGTGCCACTAGTGCTCTTTCTATCAGTTAAACTACCCGCATAATCAGCATCAGAATAACCCACCAAATCAAAGTTACCACTAGAAGGATACCAAAGGCCTAAAGTAGGTGTACTGATTAGGTACCTAAAGATCCTTTTAATGGCTTTTAAATGATATTCTTTTGGGTTTGATTGAAATCGTGCACACAAACATACAGCAAACATTATATCAGGCCTAGATGCAGTCAAGTACAATAAAGAACCAATCATACCTCGATATAGCTTTTGGTCCACTGCAACTCCTTGTTCATCCCTGTCCATTTTCGTGTTGGGGCACATCGGCGTTCCAATTCCTTTAGACTTCTCCATCCCAAACTTTTTCAGAAGTTCCTTGATGTATTTGGTTTGAGATAGAAAGATGCCTTCCTTTCCTTGCTTTACTTGGAACCCCAGAAAATATTTCAGCTCTCCCACAAGGCTCATCTCAAACTGATCCTACATGACTTTCTCAAACTTTTGACATAGAAGATCGTTAGTAGCACCATAAATAATGTCATCAACATAAATTTGCACAATGAGAAAGTCTTCAGATTCATGCATCAAGAATAGTGTATTGTCAGCACTCCCTTTTATAAAATTATTTTCCAACAAATATGTGCTTAGACGGTCATACCAAGCTCGTGGAGCTTGCTTAAGACCATACAAAGCTTTTTCTAATTTATACACATGGTTTGGAAAATTATGGCTTTCAAAACCTGGGGGTTGCTCAACAAATACCTCTTCTTTTAGGTAGCCATTAAGAAAAGTGCTTTTTACATCCATTTGTTTCAGTTTGAGCCCTTTATAACTTGCAAAAGCTAGCAAGATTCTAATGGACTCAAGCCTAGCAACTGGTGCAAAAGTCTCATCCACATCAATCCCCTCAATTTGATTATACCCTTTAGCTACCAACCTAGCCTTGTTTCTAATAACATTACCAGATTCATCATGCTTATTCTTAAACACCCATTTAGTACCAACTACAGGATAATCAGTGGGTCTAGGTACTAGTTTCCAGACATTATTCCTGACAAATTGATTTAATTCCTCTTGCATGGCCAAAACCCAACTTTCCTCTTCTAAGGCAATATCTATAGTCTTAGGCTCTATTACAGAAATAAAGTCACCATAAATACATAGAGCGCAAAGATCTCTAAAAGAGGAACGTGTGCGAATACCTGCCGTAGGCTCACCTAGGATTAAGTCTGGTGGGTGGTTTGGAGTGAATCTCAACTCTCCTCTGGTAACTGCTTCATCTTGTATTTCTGTCGAATCAGTTTCAGCTTCTTTTTGTATTTCAGGTTGCTCCTCATTAACTTTTGGAATGCCTTGTTGTTCTACATTTTCCTCTTCAATGTTCTGCCTGCAATCCAAAGAATTTATATCAGATTCATCAAACTTTACATTTATAGATTCAACAATTACAAGTGTGCGTTTATTATAAATCCTGTATGCTCTGCTTCTTGCTGAATATCCTACGAACACTCCCTCATCTGATTTTGATTCAAAGGTGCCAAGCTGATCTGCAGTATTTAATATAAAGCACCTGCATCCAAAAACTCTAAAGTAAGAAACTTTTGGGGTGTTGCCATGCCATAGTTCATAAGATGTTTTATTTAGTATAGGTCTAAGCATAACTCTGTTGCATACATGGCATGCTGTATTAATGGCCTCAGCCCAAAAAGACATAGGCAAGCTATATTCATTTAACATACTCCTAGCCATCTCTTTTAATGTGCGATTCTTTCTCTCGACCACCCCATTTTGTTGAGGTGTTCTAGGAGAAGAGAATTCATGTAAAATTCCTTTTTCAAAACAGAATTTGTCAAAAATAGCATTTTCAAACTCACCTCCATGATCGCTTCTAATTTTTACAATGGAAGAATTTTTCTCATTAGAAACTTGTATGCAAAAGTTTTGAAAATGGTCAAATGAATCTGATTTTTTGGCTAGGAAGTATACCCATGTATATCTAGAGAAGTCATCCACCAATACTAAACAATACTTCTTACCTCCTAGGCTAGCAATGTCTGTTGGACCAAATAAATCCATGTGCACTAATTCCAATATACGTGTGGTGGCAATTTCATTGATGCTAGAGAAAGTAGATCTAGTTTGCTTACCTTTGGTGCATGCCACGCACAACTTACCATTTTCATATGTCTGATGCGGTAGTCCTCTTACCAAATTTTTGCTTTCGAGCTTCTTTATCAATCCCATGCTTGCATGTGCTAATCGTCTATGCCATAGTGTGGCCTCTTCTTCACCTACAAGCAAGCATTTAGAAACAGTTAGTTCTTCAATCATAAGAGTATACACATTATTCTTTCTATTTGCAGTAATAATAATGTCACCTGTGGATCTATCAATGATTCTACAAAGTTTTTCATCAAATTCAACTTTCATACCTTTGTCACACAGCTGACTGATAGAAATGAGGTTATGTTTCAACTTTTCAACCAATAGGACATCTGTAAGCCGAAAGGTGTCGTTACCTACAACACCTTTACCAATTACCTTGCATTTTCCATTGTCCCCTAAAGTAACACTTCCTCCTTCATGCTTTGTAAGGCTAAGGAACTTTTCTCTTTCACCTGTCATGTGTCTTGAGCAGCCAGAGTCTAAGTACCACTCACACTTTTGTTCCTTAGCCGTGCCATGTACCTACACATAAGAAGAGCATGATATGTGTGACCTAGGAATCCAAATAGGTCCACTAGTGTTAGTCACTTTATTTTTTGGAACCCAAATTTGCTTAAATTTGATGTTGGTATTCATATACTTGCAATTATAATAAGCATGACCAACACCACCACATGTATAACATTTAGCAAACATGCTTCTTCCTACGCCAGTTTCTTTTTGATTCTTTCTATAAATTTTAGGCCTCTCATCAATTTTATTTCCATATCCCAAGCCACGCCTGTTATTTCCTTGTATCTGATTACCTAGAATAATATCTAGTGAATGCTTTCCAACACCAAATTTTTTAATAGACAATTCAAGATCAGATATTTTAGACTTTAAAAACATATTCTCATTAACAAGCATGGTACATTTACTAATGAAGGCCTTTTTGTTCTCTTCCTCACTCTTTTTCAGATTAGCCATCTTCTTCTCTAGCTCTTTATTTTCATTTATTAGCATGCAAATCTTCTCATTTAGCGATTCATTTTCAACTTCTAGCTTAATCATATTTAGTTTAAACATGCTAATGTCGTTAAGCAAAGTAGGGCAGTTCAGACACTCAGTTTCAGTAGGTATACAGGATTTTCCCTTTTTCAAAGAGCTAATAGTAGAATCACAGCAACAAGCTTCTCTTTAATTTCATCAACTTCTAATGACATATTATAATTGTCTTGTTGCAATTCAAAATTAGCATTTTTAAATTTCTCTAAATGGGATTCAAGTAACTCAACAGTTGATTCCAACCTTTCAATTTCATCTTGCATTTCTTTAAAAGTAGTCACAAGTTGAGCTTTGGTTAAAGATTTTACCTGATCTAGTTCTCCCATTAGACAAAGAGAGGAATGTGCAACTTCCTCTTGAGATTCATCCTCGCTGTCCATATCCCATGTGAGCACCAAAGATTTTCCCTTTTGTTCCGCAGCGTTATTCTTTCCTTGAGGGCATTGCTTCATAAAATGTCCCTGCTTTTTGCATTTAAAACATGTAACCGGATCAGTAGTATTCTGCTCAAAAGATTTATTATTAGAATTGAATTTAGAGCGATTAAACCTTTTTAGCATCTCTGATCTCCCGTTGCCAGTTCTGATATATTTCTTGAAGCTTCTCACCAAAAGGCCTCCTCTTCATCTCCATCTTCATCCTCTTTAGCCTGAAGGGCTATGGCCTTTGAAGTCTTCATTTCATCTTTCTCTCTCAGTTCAATGCTTTGCAGCTCCAGCTCGTGGGACATCAGGTTCCCTATCAGATCCTCCACTTTCATCTGCGATAAATCCCGTGCTTCCTGAATAGCTGTAATTTTAGGACGGAAGGAGCTAGGCAGCGCTCTCAAGATCTTTCTGATTTGTTCTAGGCTTGAGTACGGCTTTCCAAGAGAAGTGGATTTGTAGACGATGTTTGTGAACCTCGCAAACATCTCTTTAATTGAATCTGATGGAAGCATGCGGAAGCTTTCATATTCAGTGCTGAGTAGCGCAAGTCTGGACTCCTTAACCTGTGATGTACCTTCATGAGTCACCTCCAGAGTATGCCAAATTTCCTGCGCAGTTTGACATTGAGATATACGGTTAAACTCAGCTTTATCTAAAGCACAGATCAATGCATTCATAGCTTTGTTATTCAATGAAAAACGTTTCTTATCAAAGTCATCCCACTTATCTTCTGGTTTTATCATTTCATTATTAGCAACATTAATGGTGGGAGGTTTATAGCCTTTTTCTACAATGCTCCATACATCATAATCAACAGCAGCTAAATAAATCCTCATCCTAGTTTTCCAATAAGCAAAATCAACACCATTAAACTTTGGGGGACGGGAAATGGACTGACCCTCAGCAAAAGCAGAATCAGACATATTCATAGACATGATCAACTAGGCTAGATCCTCTAAACCTGCTTTGATACCACTTGTTGGATCTGGATCTAAGCCTAGAGGGGGGGTGAATAGGCTTATAAAAATTCTCGTGCAACCCACGAGAAATCACACGCAGTTATAATCACAGGCAGGGTAAATAGTAATCAACCACAGATACACAGTAGATTTTACCCTGGTTCGGTCGCACCCACGACCTACTCCAGCCCCAAAAGCAATACTAGATTATTAAAGTTTACTGGTACAATCCTGTAGCTAGAGCACCAACCCTACACTCACCTGGCCCTCAGTACCCGCACTCACCAAAGTGTCCAAACAATAACAATACTAGTAAAGCCCTCTCTCTTGGCTAGTCCCAACTAGCCAAGTCCCCAAATCAAATAATAAGATAGTTTCACAGAGATTACAATACCAAATCACAAATAAAATAAGGTTCAGAGTTTAGAATTGCTCAGTCGTGACGGTGTTGATGTCTCTATCAACCAGCGCGAGGTCAGATCAATCTGACAAGTAGTAGTCTCCTCTGTAGTTGCGGCAATATATAATGCTCCTCTATAATAACTCACGGCCTGCTCTTCAACTCAAATAGGACTTGCGGCAGTTAAACTTGCAACAGTTGAAACTTGCTGATGTTGGGAAAATTGATGGAATATTTCGGCTGCCACCCAACAAGGAAAAAGAACAACACCAGCTTGCGGCTCTGTGAGATTTTTTTTCAATGGGAAAAGCAAAAACAATTCGGCCTGTGCTTTTTAATCAAAAGAATTCGTGCCCTGTGCTTCAAGATTTCCAAAGAAAGGAGAAGGATGCCCTGTGCTTCAAGAATTCGTGCCCTGTGCTTCAAGCTTGCCAAAACAATTGTTATATTAAAACAAAACAGAAACCCCCTTCTTCAAAAATCGGATGCATCATGTTTTTAGGAGATGCGCCCTAGTTTTTTTGTGCGGCTGGGCTTTGGGACTTTTAAAAGAGAAGAACACCAAACTAGTTTATTCCTGTGCTTTGAGATTCTAAAAGAGAGGAGCACAAAATCAATTCGGCAGGCTTGGGGATTCAAGTAGAGAATTTTCTTTTGGCTTACCTCCCCTTTTTTTTTGATTGGCTCTCTACAAGAAACATTAGGCTAGGTTGGGATTTTCAAAGTGGAGAACCAAAAACATTTTCCTTTGATGCTAATGCACAGAATCAAAAAGAATTGGATCAAAGTTCTGGTCTTTATGTGAGGAAACTTCTCTCAAAAATTGCGGCTGGCTGTGTCCTCTTTTTTTTGGATTGGGGTATTATTTTTTTTATTTAAAGGGGAGATGCTTGGGCAAATATACCTAACCCTAGAAGAAAAAATGGCTCACGGCTGTGTGTGTGTGGGCTTGTAAATGGAGGCCGGCCTTATTAAGAATGAAGTGCTGTGTGTGTTTTTTTTAAAAGGGAACAACACAAAAAAAAATATTTCGGCTGTGCTACTTGGTTTTTTTTTGTTAGTGCACAATGGGTTTTGGGTATATTGATGAATGAATACAGAGTATAGCTACCTCAGACTCTTGGTGGTAAAAAAATTGTCTTCGTACCTTTCTTCCCATTATATTGCCCATGTCACACAATGAGTCTCTCCAGGCTTTGTCTTTCCTGAAACACTTAACACACACACGTTAAAAATGTTCACACACGTTTGTTATCATCAAACACGAAGTTCATAGATCGTTGCTACCAACAGAGAAGACAGTCGACTTTAAATCCAACATGCGACTGTAATTCCTTCTACATGCGACTGGCCGCAATATTTGTAAGCTGAGAAAGTCTTGGAAAATTCTGGAAAGACAGGACAGGCGACAGATGTGGAATACACAGGCGCCGATGCCATGGGCAGGCAACTGTGAAACCAACATCAGTCGATTGTCACAAACCCTGACATTTTTCAAAGAGTTGAGTCTGCAGAGAAGCTCAAAGACAGACGACTGTTGAAGCATTGACAGTTGACTGTGCCATTGGACAGTCGACTGTAAATACAATATCAGTCGACTGGCACTAGAACTAGAAATATTCCAGAGAGCAAATTCTGCAGAAGAATCATGGACATGCGACTGTTAAAGCATTTACATTCGACTGTAAATACAACATCAGTCGACTGGCCAGATGAAACTGGTAATGATCTTGGGCTGAAGATAGACAGGTGACTGATTAACAAATCACAGTCGACTGTCCCTTGGACAGGCGCCTGTTAAATGTATAGTAGTCACATGAAAGAGTTAAAGTTTAGACAGCCTAAAAATCAACTGATTAAGTATGTGCATAACAGGCGACTGTAGAACAAAATACACTCGACTGTTTTTAGACATGCGACGATAAATCGTTCAGCAGTCGACTGTTGAAATCACAACATGCACATTCTTGAGAATTATGAATTGGAGTCTAAGAAAAATCGATCTAATGATTTCCTAAGACTGAAATGAAGATGTGTGTGTGTTCCAATATAGTTCTACTTCTAAGCTACATACTAGAAGAGAAAAAGAAGATTACATTTGTAGAACTCTCTCTTCTATCCAAAGTATGAGCTTGAAGTCTTTTAGGAGCTTCAATCACCATATTTGATCATCCAATCCACTTTTTCGATTTTATTGATTTTTTGAGTGACATCCATTGATAATTGATCTTCATGATATGCTTAGGCAATGGATTAACTCCAAATAGGGGATTAGTCACAAGTATTTATGTTTGCTCATCATTAACACTTCTATCTCAAGTTAAGGAATTGAGTCTTTCAAATGAAAATCTCATTGCTCAAAACCTTAGCTTAGATGCTCACATTCAACAACTTACGTTGAAATGTGAAGAGGAATCCTGGAAGCTCATAAGCTTTATGTATTCTAGGGATTCACTCCACGATTTATTGGAAAAACAATATCCGGTAAATCATAGAGGAGGTTTGGGTTATATTCAAAATGTGGTTCCCAAACCCACCTCTAATTCTTCTTTTGGTGCTAATTCAAGAAATATTGCTAAAGCATCTAAGAAGAATCACCATGCTTTCTTGTACAACAATAACACCAACAAGAAGCATGTAGATCACAGGGTGATGAGGAAGAATGAAGAATCTTCATTTTTTGCTAAGAAGCAAAATCCTCATTCTTTGCATGCTAAGAAACTTGTTTCTACACCTAAGCATGCCACATCCTTCCCTCTTGCAAAGGCAAAACCATTGCCTAGGAATTTCTTGAGATTATGGATTCTCACTAAGGTTAGTGTGCAAGAGAGAGATAGTTACATCAACTCTCTAGTTAGGGATGTGATCACCTCGTGTGATTATGTTAGGAAATCAAACTCCTCTTGGGTTTGGTTACCTAATGTTTAGGTTCCTCACACATATGCATATTGCATGGGTATTGTGCTTCTATGTTTATTTTAAGCATACCCATTGATTGTGTGTGTTTCATGATTTTGAAAATATTTTTCAAATTTATTTCTTTTCATGAAAATGGGGACCTTGGGGTTTATTGACATGCATGCATTTTTGATCCATGTGTATGTCAATGGGGGAGTTAATATATTATATGTTTAAATTATTTTAAGATATATTTTAACTCTCATTTCGGAGGTTATTTGAGATCATTATTTACATTTGGTTATTTTGGGTCTCAAACCAAACCTCTTGTTGTTTATTGCCAACATGGTTCATGTCTCATTGTTTTTGGCAATATCCTTGTGTATCTTTGAAGCTTGATTTTTCCATATCTATTGCTTTGATACACTTTTACGGCTCATGGCTCCATTAATTAATTGTTATTAGATCCTAGAAGTCAAGTTGACCATTTCTATGATCTAGGGGGAGCATGGGATAGTGAATTGATACCCACTAAATTTTTAAATTTGGTATCATACATATCTTTCTTTTCTTGCATATTGTCACATCTTGGTTAAGATGACAAAGGGGGATATTTTTTGATGTCCACCTTTTTGACGATGTCAAGGGGGAGAGATATATGCATTATGTGATCATATCTATAGGGGAGAGATATATACATATGCATATGGGGAGAGATATCTCTATAGGGAGAGATATATGGGATTAGATAAACCATTCATGTTTGCATGTCTTTATTCTTTGCAATTGGTTTATGTAATCCATGCCTATTATATGTCACCATGTTGTTATTGGTATTATGAGTATTTACCTTTGTGTAGCTCATTATATAATTGGTGCATATAAGTAGGGGGAGATCATTAGCATTGTGCTTTAATTCCTTATGATTTACATAATGTGTGTCATCATAAAAAAGGGGGAGATTGTTGAGTATTGGTGTTTCATACCAATCTTATTTTGATGATGATCACAACATTATGTTGTTGCTAATGAATCTCATGTCTTAGTCTCTCAGTTTATTTCAAGGATATCTTTCTTGGAGACTAATTGTAACGACCACTTTTCGCTGTACTTTGTTCGTGCACGTGCTTTTGAACGTGCACGTGTTTGTTTTAGACCTTGTGTGTTTGTGAACACTTTTGTGTGATATGCCGTTGTGAACGTCTCGTAGAGTATTAAATAGTGGCACTATCTTGGAACGACACTTCTCGAGTCGTTTTTCCACAATTTAAACTTACTCGATGAGACGTGACGATTCTCACTCTTGACGGGAGACGTTTCTATTTTTAGTTTCGTCGTGCGACGTCGAATTTGAGATCCGTCTTCTTAGTTAGCTCACATTCGTCGTCACGATCGCCACGATATTTATTTTATAATTTTTGGAGTTTATTTGACCACTTTTATATTTTTAACAAGTTTTATATTATTTTTAATAATTAATTTATAAATTATTTTCGGCCAAATAAAATTTATTTGAGTTTTAAACGTTTTAAGGAATTTTTGAGCCAATTTCCAGCTCATTTGGACCAAGTCAAACCCTTGGGTAAGTTGGAGTAGTTGGAATTCAAATTTTAAATTATTTTAATATTCTAATCCTATTAGATTTAGCCCTAGACCAAGTCAACTCATCTATACTATATAAGCAACCCCTAGGAAGACCTATTTTCGCAAGAAATTAGTCCTAGCCGCTTCCAAACTTGAAATTGGACGTTGCGACGATTCGTCGCAACGTTGCGACGTTCAGCTGCCGCACGACCGAAGGAAACGGCCCCGTTCCCCCGCTCCGACCGAAGCCCCCGCCCGCATCCTAGCCGCTCCGCACCGCTGCAGCGACCGCCGCTCCGTTCCCTCGGTCTGACCGAGGGATTGGCCCGCACCCCGCTCCGCACAGCGCTCCGCACCGTGCCCGCTTCGTTCCCCCGCATCGCTCAGCGTCTGACCGGTTGCCCCGTCCGCAGCGACCGACGTTGCAACGTTGCAACGTTGCAACATCGCCCGCCTCGCATCCCAAGCGCACGACCGAAGCCCCCGACCGGTCTGACCGAAGGATCTCCCCGCCCCCGCTGCTGCAACCGACCCAAAGCGCCGCACAGCTCTGTTTCCCCGCAGCGACCGAGAGAATCCCCCGCATTGGCTGAGTACGACCGAGAGCAAACGTCGCAACCCCGCACCCGTCGCATCGCTTGCCACCGTGGGCCCCCCAAGTTCTCCAGAGTTATTGTGGGTCCCCCAAAGGTCCCTAGGACTACTGTGGGCCCCACCTAGGTGCGTTCTCTTCGACGACTTGCCGCGTACGACGTCGTCGCACGTCGTAGCCCGTCGTCGCACGTGCGAGCTTTGGAATCTGGAATCGTCGCCCGGATTGATTGCTCTGAAATTTCCAGCGAGGAATCTAATTGGAATCTGGACTTGGAGCGCGATCTTATTATTCCAACCCCCGGCGTCGCTACCCGACGCCGGTGTAGCTTTCGCGTCGTGTTGAGGTAACGTTTTGCACCCCTAGGACCCCCAACCCAATTGCATGCTAATCAAGACTAAAATCAGTATTTTAAAGTATTTTAAATGTTTTAGCAATCACTAATCAAGATTAATAAAACGGATGTAGGCCGGTGGACTTGTGCACGTAGGAATTGTGATTTTTGGACTCATTGGACGGTGTGCTCAGACGTCGAACTTGCAGGCAAGTGAAACTTGCCAACTCTTGCTTAGGGCCATGTTTTTAGGCCACTTCCTTGTTTTTTTAGCGTAAAAGAGACTAGTCAGTGAAATGATAGCTGGCTAGACGCCTACTTGATCTAGTTTGACAACGAAACTAGATCCGTCACCTAATTGATCTAGCTTGACAACGAAGCTAGATCCAACCCTTAAACTTGTTGTTCATGCATACTAAACTGTCACGTTTACTTTCCTTACCTGTACGCCTTACTACTTGTCATGTCATGTCATCCATGCATTGAATGTCGCATTGGTAGCACACGCTACAATACTTGTACTTGTACTCCCTTGACTGGCTAGGTGCACCCCTAGACCAGCAAGATAAAACACTTCCTGGCTCGTGTTCCAGAAGCGAGCATTCCCGTTCGGGGGTAAGGCCCTGGCTCGACACACGTGGAGGGGTAGGGATAAACGTTCGCTTGAGCTTAGGAGTTGGCCCGCGCAGCCACTCTAGCCAAAAGACGGAATCTCTGTGCACGAGGTGCTTACTTTTCTTGTCTTGTACTTGTCTTGTGAATGTCATGCCATGCTCGTACTTTACTTTACTTTACCCTACTTGTTGCACTCATTACTTTAAACTGCCATGTCATTGCATCATGCTAGAACTGCTAGGTTGCTTTACTTTTACCTACTTTTCAGTTTCCTTGCACAAGTCTTCCAGACTTGCTGACATGTGCCCCTTTCTCTTTGGGTGTCACATGTTAGACCCTGAGCCAGAGATAGTTGTTGAGGTCGAGGTGTTGCTGACGCTGAGCCTGAGCCTACGTCCGTCGAGGAGTTCGTAGACACTGGAGACCAGTCTTAGAGACTGATTTTACTTGCTTTGCTTTAGGTTGCTGTTAGTTATCGGTGCTTGCACCATTTCCTTGTTTTCGCACTTTGTACTTTTGTTGGCCATGCTGGGCCTCTTTTAGACTCTTTTATTTCAGCCTGGTGGCTTTTTCTGCGATGTTGAGATTTATTATTATGGATATTCTGAGATGTTTCTTTGTCTCTTTTCGTTATTATTATCTTTGTTTCGTTTCGCGTTGTAAGGATCTGCAGTTTAAATTTGATTGACGCTCATCGGACTTGCAGTTTTGTAGCTTCAAGTCTGAGCGGACCTTCTCACGCTTCGCCTCCATGTTTTTGGGAAGCGGGGCGTGACAGGTTTTGTTGGTGGCCCATGCAGGTCCGTCTTGCAATTGCGAATTAGCGGAACAACGATAATAACAGAATGTCCATTAAATAAATTGCAACATCCGAGTAATAAGCCCTGAGTTTAGTCGTTTTCTTATGACACTAGGTGATAAGAAGACTTAGTTAGACGCCTGTGCTTGTTAGTTAGAGGCCTCTGTTTGTTAGTTAGACTCCCTGCCAGCAATTGATTTAATTGTCGTAGGAGTTACCTTAGTGGTTATTGCCTAACTCTGACCATATTTGACTTCTAGAATTTCATTTTGTCGTTCGCTTGGGTTCATCGATTTCGGACCAAGCTGAACGCATTTCTTTACCGTCTAACCTTTAGAAGTTTTAGCGCCTAGTCCTTAGTCTTCAAGTTGGTCGACCGTAGGAGTTTCCCCGTAGATTCTCCTGATTCATAACCTAGGCGTATGAATGTTTTGATCAACCGACCAATTTCCTTGCCTCGATTCACGAGATCGCCACGTGACGATCATCGTCAATTTTCAAACATCGCCATTGCAAATCTTGAACCTTCTGAAAGCATTTTCTTTTTGATTTCCTTTTCCCCTAAGTTTTAAATGTGTTCAAATTTTAATATGTATACATACTTATACTTCATGCTCCTCGTTGATTTAAATTTTTTTAAAAACTTTTGTCGAAATTTTTGAATAATAGTTTATAATACTTCTTCAGCCTACACTTTTGTACCTATGAAAATACATATTTCCTTTCATATATTAATTACTTTCTAAACTATACTTTAGCCTTGCCCAAATCGATTTATAATTTTCCTTTCTTATTTGTGTTATTCGAATGATGCGTCGTGTTTACTTTAATATACTTTCAAGACACATGGAATTTCAGCTTTCAGCAAGTTGGACTTTGCTCGTCGTTTTCGCGACTTCAGATTTTTGCAAAGTACTATTTTCATAGCCTCTTCCTGCTTTAGACCCTCCCTGATTTGATTTTAAAGATTTGCTATTCGATCTTGATAATTCTTATGCTAAGTTACTATTATTTTCTTTCCGCTCAACATACACGCTTTTAGAAAATTTCTAAACCAAATTGAATTTCAATTATTTTTATACCCGTATCAGGCTCGTTGTGCTTGTACGCTAAGAGCTTAGTGTAACCAGTTTTATTTTTGACAAATCCTGATTTCTCTAAAAGAAGTTTCAATATTGATTTTCCATTGCCTAAAAGTTTTGAAAGCATTTAACATGAGTTTAAATCCTTCCGTTACTCGATTTCATTCTTTGACTTTCAAAAAAAAAACTTTTGACAACATTATATTAAATTACTGTCGTATAATATTTTCAAAAAATTACGTCTTTAATGTCCGTGCGAATGATTTACTTTCCTTTCTTAATGATTTGCGATAAGCCATTAAAAACATTTTCCCTTATTATGAATTTTCGACTCAAACTTATTTTGAACAACTCGTTTTATCGACCTCCAATATTTCTTTTCAGACTGGGATTTCAACTGTTGAAGAACGACAGTTTTCAAAATCCACGTATTTTAGCTTACGCTATTCACCCTATTTCCCTTTCTGTATCCTATTTAAGCATCACTACATCTCCCTTTCACACGACCTAAACATCACCATTGAGTCTATGTTTCGTCTAACCAAGCTATCTCCTTGTATTCGTCCTATCTGAACTCGTGCCTATCGATCCTTCCCTCGTCACGCCCTCGACCTCGACCTCCCTCTATTGCTTAGGCTTTAGTGTCCGTCAATGTCTGTGTCAACCCTTAATTGTTAGTAGGCCCTTGGACCTTGTGAGGTAGTCGTAGTGCACGTACCTAAGCTGTGTACGTGGGCTTGAATGAGTGTACCCCCATAGTATATTGATGTTCCCTATTGAGTGATATATATATATACTCGGAGTTATTCGTGATGGTATGAAGTTGTTGTGTGTTAGTAGTTATAGATTTTTGTGTGGATAGCTATACTATACTAGGGATGCCTGTGTATATAAGAGTTAGCGTTGAAATATCTAAGTTGTGTATGTAGTAAGAGATACTTATAATGGTTGAAATAAAATGATTGGTAAAGCTATGTGTATGTTAGTAGTGATAATAATAAGAGTACGTATGGTTAAGAGAGTAGGCTTATTGAGTGACCTATATACTAGTACGAGTGAGTATGTGCTCGTAGGTAGATATATATGGTGCTTATATGTAAGTAGTTATGTTTTGTTGCCTGAGTATATAAGTGTTATGCATATGGTAGTAGGATTATAATTTTGATTGGTAATGCTTGCTTTTCGGGTTGTTGCATGCGTGCATACCGTGAGGTATACGCGACTATTGCACATCTTAATTATGCATGTGTGAATGTGTTAGTATACTAATTATAGGTAGTAGGCTATGGTGTGAATATATATGTTACATGTGAGTGACTATACGATGAATACATATGCATGTATTAGGGAGTGTATTATAAATATACGCGTGCTGATGTCTGTATTATTATTATGGTATATAGAATGATTGAACTACGTGAGTATTGCCTGACTAAATATTAAGTGTGATTGATCTATGGAATGTATATGGTTGTATTGGTAGATGTATATAATATTGGAGTGATATTGGTATAGGTATGAATGCCATGTTACGTATATAGAATATCCGGGTATGTGTATTGAGTCTCACTCAAGCTTGAGTGGGTATACTCTAAGTATATTGAATGAATGTTTGTAGTTTGAACATAGCAATGCTTGATGTATGTATAGTGATAGAAGTGTCTGTGCCTGGTTGAGTTACACACATGACTGTGGGTCGCTACGCCAGTATATGGTTATAGGTGTTGGTCTTGTGGTATAGTTATTTACTAAGGACTTGCTTGTGTACTAGCTAAACTAGGTGCATAGATGTGCTAGTAATATAATGGTATGATTGGTATGCGTAAATGAAAAGTTAGCGTGTATGGGTGTGCACCATGCACGGGTAAGTATGTGCTTAGTTATAGGAATTGATGACTACGATATATGTGGCGTGTCGTAAATGCAGTTATAGGACCGTACGTAATGTGAATATATGGTGAACTATTTGCATGCACTATATGACTATATGTTGTGAAATTATAGTAGTGGTGAATGTATATTAAATATAGTGAACTTGATTTAATAATGGTATGGTGTGACTATATGTGTGGAGATGTTTGGTATTGGAGGAATATTAGAGGGTAGTATACCCTTGATGTTTGTGCATAGGTAGCTATCTATATGTAGAGCAATGATTGTATTTTCTAAGTGTGACACTATCCTTGTATGAGTATCTGAAATATTGTTTTGTGTTTAGGTAAGTAGTAGCTATATAAGGTATGTATGTTTATATATATGATTGAAATACATGTATGAATTGACTGGCTATAATAGGTATAAGTATATGACGTATGTGAATGTATATATATATATATGCGTGTTAGTAGTGATAATGTTTGACTACCTAGTGCATATATAAGCATTGGTAATAGCTATACCTGGTTTGAAATATAATGTGACTTGATTGGGGTAGTTATTAGAGCGACTAGATATATTAGAAAGTCCGAGGACAGACTTTATTCTAAGGTGGGGAGGATGTAACGACCACTTTTCGCTGTACTTTGTTCGTGCACGTGCTTTTGAACGTGCACGTGTTTGTTTTAGACCTTGTGTGTTTGTGAACACTTTTGTGTGATATGCCGTTGTGAACGTCTCGTAGAGTATTAAATAGTGGCACTATCTTGGAACGACACTTCTCGAGTCGTTTTTCCACAATTTAAACTTACTCGATGAGACGTGACGATTCTCACTCTTGACGGGAGACGTTTCTATTTTTAGTTTCGTCGTGCGACGTCGAATTTGAGATCCGTCTTCTTAGTTAGCTCACATTCGTCGTCACGATCGCCACGATATTTATTTTATAATTTTTGGAGTTTATTTGACCACTTTTATATTTTTAACAAGTTTTATATTATTTTTAATAATTAATTTATAAATTATTTTCGACCAAATAAAATTTGTTTGAGTTTTAAACGTTTTAAGGAATTTTTGAGCCAATTTCCAGCTCATTTGGACCAAGTCAAACCCTTGGGTAAGTTGGAGTAGTTGGAATTCAAATTTTAAATTATTTTAATATTCTAATCCTATTAGATTTAGCCCTAGACCAAGTCAACCCATCTATACTATATAAGCAACCCCTAGGAAGACCTATTTTCGCAAGAAATTAGTCCTAGCCGCTTCCAAACTTGAAATTGGACGTTGCGACGATTCGTCGCAACGTTGCGACGTTCAGCTGCCGCACGACCGAAGGAAACGGCCCCGTTCCCCCGCTCCGACCGAAGCCCCCGCCCGCATCCTAGCCGCTCCGCACCGCTGCAGCGACCGCCGCTCCGTTCCCTCGGTCTGACCGAGGGATTGGCCCGCACCCCGCTCCGCACAGCGCTCCGCACCGTGCCCGCTTCGTTCCCCCGCATCGCTCAGCGTCTGACCGGTCGCCCCGTCCGCAGCGACCGACGTTGCAACGTTGCAACGTTGCAACATCGCCCGCCTCGCATCCCAAGCGCACGACCGAAGCCCCCGACCGGTCTGACCGAAGGATCTCCCCGCCCCCGCTGCTGCGACCGACCCAAAGCGCCGCACAGCTCCGTTTCCCCGCAGCGACCGAGAGAATCCCCCGCATTGGCTGAGTACGACCGAGAGCAAACGTCGCAACCCCGCACCCGTCGCATCGCTTGCCACCGTGGGCCCCCCAAGTTCTCCAGAGTTATTGTGGGTCCCCCAAAGGTCCCTAGGACTACTGTGGGCCCCACCTAGGTGCGTTCTCTTTGACGACTTGCCGCGTACGACGTCGTCGCACGTCGTAGCCCGTCGTCGCACGTGCGAGCTTTGGAATCTGGAATCGTCGCCCGGATTGATTGCTCTGAAATTTCCAGCGAGGAATCTAATTGGAATCTGGACTTGGAGCGCGATCTTATTATTCCAACCCCCGGCGTCGCTACCCGACGCCGGTGTAGCTTTCGCGTCGTGTTGAGGCAACGTTTTGCACCCCTAGGACCCCCAACCCAATTGCATGCTAATCAAGACTAAAATCAGTATTTTAAAGTATTTTAAATGTTTTAGCAATCACTAATCAAGATTAATAAAACGGATGTAGGCCGGTGGACTTGTGCACGTAGGAATTGTGATTTTTGGACTCATTGGACGGTGTGCTCAGACGTCGAACTTGCAGGCAAGTGAAACTTGCCAACTCTTGCTTAGGGCCATGTTTTTAGGCCACTTCCTTGTTTTTTAGCGTAAAAGAGACTAGTCAGTGAAATGATAGCTGGCTAGACGCCTACTTGATCTAGTTTGACAACGAAACTAGATCCGTCACCTAATTGATCTAGCTTGACAACGAAGCTAGATCCAACCCTTAAACTTGTTGTTCATGCATACTAAACTGTCACGTTTACTTTCCTTACCTGTACGCCTTACTACTTGTCATGTCATGTCATCCATGCATTGAATGTCGCATTGGTAGCACACGCTACAATACTTGTACTTGTACTCCCTTGACTGGCTAGGTGCACCCCTAGACCAGCAAGATAAAACACTTCCTGGCTCGTGTTCCAGAAGCGAGCATTCCCGTTCGGGGGTAAGGCCCTGGCTCGACACACGTGGAGGGGTAGGGATAAACGTTCGCTTGAGCTTAGGAGTTGGCCCGCGCAGCCACTCTAGCCAAAAGACGGAATCTCTGTGCACGAGGTGCTTACTTTTCTTGTCTTGTACTTGTCTTGTGAATGTCATGCCATGCTCGTACTTTACTTTACTTTACCCTACTTGTTGCACTCATTACTTTAAACTGACATGTCATTGCATCATGCTAGAACTGCTAGGTTGCTTTACTTTTACCTACTTTTCAGTTTCCTTGCACAAGTCTTCCAGACTTGCTGACATGTGCCCCTTTCTCTTTGGGTGTCACATGTTAGACCCTGAGCCAGAGATAGTTGTTGAGGTCGAGGTGTTGCTGACGCTGAGCCTGAGCCTACGTCCGTCGAGGAGTTCGTAGACACTGGAGACCAGTCTTAGAGACTGATTTTACTTGCTTTGCTTTAGGTTGCTGTTAGTTGTCGGTGCTTGCACCATTTCCTTGTTTTCGCACTTTGTACTTTTGTTGGCCATGCTGGGCCTCTTTTAGACTCTTTTATTTCAGCCTGGTGGCTTTTTCTGCGATGTTGAGATTTATTATTATGGATATTCTGAGATGTTTTTTTGTCTCTTTTCGTTATTATTATCTTTGTTTCGTTTCGCGTTGCAAGGATCTGCAGTTTAAATTTGATTGACGCTTATCGGACTTGCAGCTGTGTAGCTTCAAGTCTGAGCGGACCTTCTCACGCTTCGCCTCCACGGTTTTTGGGAAGCGGGGCGTGACACTAATCACTTGGTGTAAGGATGGACATCATGTGAAGAAGGGCCAAAGTTTGGACTCAAGGAGTGCCAAAGTTTGAAGATGGTGGAGAGCTATCAAGGCATCAAGATTGAAGACTTAGACTCTTAAGAAAGCATTGTAATCCATGTAACTTACTTTATTGCTTTCTCTCTCTTTTGAGTCTAGGGTTGACGTAATGCCTTGCTAGATGGTTTGCTCATTCATGCACTTGCATTTAACCATCTTAGTGAACCTTAGGATTATCATAGAATCTAACCCAATAGGTTCACTCTATCCAAAGACTCACTTGGAGTCTCTGGCTTTCCGTCAGTCGCCTGATGAGGGAAACACATCCGACTGGGTGATTTCCGGTCGCCTGTAGATCCTTCTACAGTCGCCTGATATGCACAGCTCAAGTCAACATTTCAATTGACTCAAACTTGAGCTTTACGCACAGTCGCCTGTCGATCAGTTTTCAGTCGCCTGTATATTTACAGTCACCTGGAAATTGGCCAACAGTCGCCTGTCTAGTGTAAGTGCAATCTCTGCATCTCTCTGTCTTCTCTCCATACTTTACAGTAGTCGACTGATGAAGAATATACAGTCGCCTGACTATTTGACAGTCGACTGTAGTATTAACATCAGTCGCCTGTGCGAAGAATTGGAGAAAGAGTGCAGCTCTCTGTTTCAATCCATCCCCTGCAGAAGTCGTCTGCTGAAGGACTAACAGACGCCTGTCCTGTTTGTCAGTCGACTGTATTGACTTCGTCAGTCGACTGTCCTGGCTCAGATTATAGCCGTTGGATATTTTCTAGCCGTTGATCAGTCGACTGTCTTTTGATCATCAGTCGACTGATCCTGTCGTTTTCACCCAGTTTCTAGCAGTTGCAGATTTGATTATTTGGCTGTTTCTTTGGGTTTTTGGGCTTGATATAGGATTCCTATATTTATGAGTGTGCTGCCTATGCTTAACCTTCTTGATTGATTCTTGATTACTCTTGATTCTATTGAAAATCTCAAGAGATCTTTAAGCCACTCTCAAGCTCTCTCATTTCCCTCTATTGAGCATTCATCTTCCTTCATGCATTGAAGTCCAGCTCAAGGGAAATCATCCAAGGGCTCTCAAACATATTCCAACACTTGGAGATCCTCTTCCATGCCTTGCATTCATTCATGAGTAAGCATCTTAAGGCATAGGTAAGAGTATTTACTTTACAGGGTGTAATTTGTCTTCCTATTTCTCTTTGTGGGATTAGGATACTCTCTTTGTGGGAGTTTCTCTATTTATGGGAGATTGTCTCTTTGTGGGACTAGGGAATTCTCTTTGTGGGAATTAACTCTCTTTGTGGGAGTTCGAGTGTCCTAGTGTAGGGCTAACCCTAATTCGCTGAGTGGGAATTAGTGATTCTCTGTGTGGGAGTCTTGATCCTTGTGTAGGATTGGTTGGGTCCTTGTGTAGGGCATAAATCCTCTTTGTGGGGTATCTCCTTATGAGATTTGTATTCACTTCTCTGTGTGGGAATATAGTGAATATTGGTGTGGCTGGATGTACCCAAGTTTGGGAAACCGGGGTAAATCTTTGTGTTTGCGTTTGGATTGATTGTGCCATTTAATTCCTCTTACATTTATAATTCCGTATTTGCAAGTTAAATTTTAATTGGACGATTTTATTGCCATTACACTATTCACCCTCCCTCTAGTGTGTGTTGTTAGTATTGCAAGGGTTAGACGATCCCTACAATTGGTATCAGAGCGAGGTTAAAGCATACTACAACGATGGCATTCAACGCTACTTCCGCGCCTCATGAAGAAGGTCTTTCTACCGTCCGACCCCCGCTCTTCAACGGAACCAACTATCCGAGTTGGAAGATCAGGATGATGGTCTACTTAAAGAGTCACGACCTTTGGGACATAACGGAGTCACCCTTCGAGGAGCCTTCTACTCCCGCGGCCTTGAGAACTAAAGCAAAGAAGGACTTGATCAAATTCAATGCTAGGGCTATGTGTGTTCTCCATTGCGCCCTCACTCCGGATGAGTTCGATCGCATCTCCATGTGCAAATCGGCTAATAGTATTTGGCATACATTGGAGATCTCTCATGAAGTGCTACTTTAATATAAGGAAGAGATCCAATCAACCAAGCCCGAGAAGAAAAAGGGCGTTGCTCTTCATGATGAGAAGGAGTCTTTCAAATGGAAAAAGCAGTTCCAACAAGAAGCTCCACATGAAGATGAAGAAGATCTTAGCGGCGATGACTAAATCGAGCTTGTCAAGCAATTCAAGAATTTCAAGGCATTCCTCAATGATAATCAAGGTATGTCTTCATCAAAGTTTGCCTCACAGTCTAACAAGATGGTTTGTCTCAACTGCAGTGGAATAGGTCATGTGGCTACCGAATGCTCTTCCAAATCCATCAAAGAAACTTATAAGGGTAAAGGGAATAAACATTGGAAAGCCAAGTCCGAGGTCAAGAACCAAAAGAAGGGACTTATCGGCACATTTGATGATTTCGATGATGACACATCTAATGATGAAGGAGAAGATGACAATGAGCACGATCAAAGGTGTTTCGTTGCCCTTGATGACTCTTCATCAATTTCTTCTAAATCTAGCGATGAAGAGATAGAGACGTGGCTCAACTCCAACGAAGAAAGTTGCTTCATGGCTATTGGGGAAGAGTTTTCGTCAAGCTCAAGCGAGGAGGAAAGTGATGAAGAAACCGAGGAGGAAAAGCCATCCTATGAGAAGCTTGAATACCGCCTAAATGTGGCCTCCAATTTGGCAAGTAAGTGCATCGATTCTTATGATAAAATGAAAGCTAAACTTGATAATGCTATGAGTAGGTGCATGAGTTAGAATCATCTAGTGTAAATATTCATGATGAAAAGCATGTTTATGACACTTGTGAGAGAGACACGCTTCTCTCTCAAGTTAAGGAATTGAATCTTTCAAATGAAAATCTCATTGCTCAAAACCTTAGCTTAGATGCTCACATTCAACAACTTACGTTGAAATGTGAAGAGGAATCCCGGAAGCTCATAAGCTTTGTGTATTCTAGGGATTCACTCCACGATTTGTTGGAAAAACAACATCCGGTAAATCATAGAGGAGGTTTGGGTTATATTCAAAATGTGGTTCCCAAACCCACCTCTAATTCTTCTTTTGGTGCTAATTCAAGAAATATTGCTAAAGCATCTAAGAAGAATCACCATGCTTTCTTGTACAACAATAACACCAACAAGAAGCATGTAGATCACAAAGTGATGAGGGAAGACTGAAGAATCTTCATTTTTTGCTAAGAAGCAAAATCCTCATTCTTTGCATGCTAAGAAACTTGTTTCTACACCTAAGCATGCCACATCCTTCCCTCTTACAAAGGCAAAACCATTACCTAGGAATTCCTTGAGATTATGGATTCCCACTAAGGTTTGTGTGCAAGAGAGAGATAGTTGCATCAACTCTCTAGTTAGGGATGTGATCACCTCGTGTGATTATGTTAGGAAATCAAACTCCTCTTGGGTTTGGTTACCTAATGTTTAGGTTCCTCACACATATGCATATTGCACGAGTATTGTGCTTCTATGTTTATTTTAAGCATACCCATTGATTGTGTGTGTTTCATGATTTTGAAAATATTTTTCAAATTTATTTCTTTTCATGAAAATGGGGACCTTGGGGTTTATTGACATGCATGCATTTTTGATCCATGTGTATGTCAATGGGGGAGTTAATATATTATATGTTTAAATTATTTTAAGACATATTTTAACTCTCATTTCGGAGGTTATTTGAGATCATTATTTACATTTGGTTATTTTGGGTCTCAAACCAAACCTCTTGTTGTTTATTGCCAACATGGTTCATGTCTCATTGTTTTTGGCAATATCCTTGTGTATCTTTGAAGCTTGATTTTTCCATATCTATTGCTTTGATACACTTTTACGGCCCATGGCTCTATTAATTAATTGGTATTAGATCCTAGAAGTCAAGTTGACCATTTCTATGATCTAGGGGGAGCATGGGATAGTGAATTGATACCCACTAAATTTTTAAATTTGGTATCATACATATCTTTCTTTTCTTGCATATTGTCACATCTTGGTTAAGATGACAAAGGGGGATATTTTTTGATGTCCACCTTTTTGACAATGTCAAGGGGGAGAGATATATGCATTATGTGATCATATCTATAGGGGGAGAGATATATACATATGCATATGGGGAGAGATATCTTTATAGGGAGAGATATATGAGATTAGATAAACCATTCATGTTTGCATGCCTTTATTCTTTGCAATTGGTTTATGTAATCCATGCCTATTATATGTCACCATGTTGTTATTGGTATTATGAGTATTTACCTTTGTGTAGCTCATTATATAATTGGTGCATATAAGTAGGGGGAGATCATTAGCATTGTGCTTTAATTCCTTATGATTTACATAATGTGTGTCATCATAAAAAAGGGGGAGATTGTTGAGTATTGATGTTTCATACCAATCTTATTTTGATGATGATCACAACATTATGTTGTTGCTAATGAATCTCATGTCTTAGTCTCTCAGTTTATTTCAAGGATATCTTTCTTGGAGACTAATCACTTGGTGTAAGTATGGACATCATGTGAAGAAGGGCCAAAGTTTGGACTCAAGGAGTGCCAAAGTTTGGAGATGATGGAGAGCTATCAAGGCATCAAGATTGAAGACTTAGACTCTTAAGAAAGCATTGTAATCCATGTAATTTACTTTATTGCTTTCTCTCTCTCTTTTGAGTCTAGGTTTGATGTAATGCCTTGCTAGATGGTTTGCTCATTCATGCACTTGCATTTAACCATCTTAGTGAACCTTAGGATTATCATAGAATCCAACCCAACAGGTTCACTCTGTCCAAAGACTCACTTGGAGTCTCTGGCTTTCCGTTAGTCGCCTGATGAGGGAAACACAACCGCCTGGGTGATTTCCGGTCGCATGTAGATCCTTCTACAGTCGCCTGATATGCACAGCTCAAGTCAACATTTCAATTGACTCAAACTTGAGCTTTACACACAGTCTCCTGTCGATCAGTTTTCAGTCGCATGTATATTTACAGTCACCTGGAAATTGGTAAACAGTCGCCTGTCTAGCATAAGTGCAATCTCTGCATCTCTCTGTCTTCTCTCCATACTTTACAGTAGTTGACTGATGAAGAATATACAGTCGCCTGACTATTTGACAGTCGACTGTAGTATTAACATCAGTCGCCTGTGCGAAGAATTGGAGAAAGAGTGCAGCTCTCTGTTTCAATCCATCCCCTGCAGAAGTCGTCTGCTGAAGGACTAACAGACGCCTGTCCTGTTTGTCAGTCGACTGTATTGACTTCGTCAGTCGACTGTCCTGGCTCAGATTATAGCCGTTGGATATTTTCTAGCCGTTGATCAGTCGACTGTCTTTTGATCATCAGTCGACTGATCCTGTCGTTTTCACCCAGTTTCTAGCAGTTGCAGATTTGATTATTTGGCTGTTTCTTTGGGTTTTTGGGCTTGATATAGGATTCCTATATATATATGAGTGTGTTGCCTATGCTTAACCTTCTTGATTGATTCTTGATTACTCTTGATTCTATTGAAAATCTCAAGAGATCTTTAAGCCACTCTCAAGCTCTCTCATTTCCCTCTATTGAGCATTCATCTTCCTTCATGCATTGAAGTCCAGCTCAAGGGAAATCATCCAAGTGCTCTCAAGCATATTCCAACACTTGGAGATCCTCTTCCATGCCTTGCATTCATTCATGAGTAAGCATCTCAAGGCATAGGTAAGAGTATTTACTTTACAGGGTGTAATTTGTCTTCCTATTTCTCTTTGTGGGATTAGGATACTCTCTTTGTGGGAGTTTCTCTCTTTGTGGGAGATTGTCTCTTTGTGGGACTAGGGAATTCTCTTTGTGGGAATTAACTATCTTTGTGGGAGTTCGAGTGTCCTAGTGTAGGGCTAAACCTAATTCTCTGAGTGGGAATTAGTGATTCTCTGTGTGGGAGTCTTGATCCTTGTGTAGAATTGGTTGGGTCCTTGTGTACGGCATAAATCCTCTTTGTGGGGTATCTCCTTGTGAGATTTGTATTCACTTCTCTGTGTGGGAATATAGTGAATATTGGTGTGGCTGGATGTACCCAATTTTGGGGAACCAGGGTAAATCTTTGTGTTTGCATTTGGATTGATTGTGCCATTTAATTCCTCTTGCATTTATAATTCCGCATTTGCAAGTTAAATTTTAATTGGACGCTTTTATTGCCATTACACTATTCACCCCCCTCTAGTGTGTGTTGTTAGTATTGCAAGGGTTAGACGATCCCTACAATCATTGCTTGCGATACTATTAATTGTGGAATGTACACCCTAATGAATTGTGATACTGAGCCCTCGGGGTATATACGGACTATTGGGCCCTCGGGCATATACAGAATATTGGGCCTTGTGGCTTACATTAAACGATATGGACTCAAATTGACACTTTAGGTGGTGTAGTCCATTGTAGTAGAGTGCGGAATTCTGGATTTCACCCCACCGGTAAATTCGACCATCCCCCGGATGAGGTTGATGAGTACAGAGCCACATGTAGCTCCTGTTGGTTTGGGTGTAATTGTAGTTTCTTCCGCCCTCAAACAATGAGCTTGTCACTAAAGTAGAAGATTGAATGATGCACCAATTTACTTTTGCTGCCACCATTATAAGTTATGTAATCTGCTAGCTCCTCTTACCATGCTCATAGGCAACTGCCATGCTTACTACTATATACACTACACTTTGCATGCTCACTGCTTTGCACACTACACTTTGCATGCTCACTACCTTGCACACCACACTTACCATGCTTACTATCCCTTACACTACACGGTGTAATGCTCACATGTTCGCTTACGCTACTCAAGCTTTACCTTATTGTAATCATATTGTGTTACTCATCTTCAAAGCTTTGTAAACTATATTATTATCTTGTTGAGGGTCCATGTTCTAATATTTTTAACTTGCCAAGCGACCCTCGACGTATATTTTCCTGTTGTTTATCTTGTGAAATATACGTCCGGTTCTGAGACAGATTCTACAGAGGGGCAAACTTTGAGGCTGAGCTAGCTTACTAGGAGTACCAGGACGCCGAGACCCACCGCTAAGGAATGACGTGCTTTCGCAATGTCGCTAAAAGTTTAATATTTGTGCCATATTGTATTCAGGTGTATTTCTTTCGTGTAGCTGTTTGTAATGGCCATGCTATGCCTTAATTCTTTTGTATACATGTAATCTGGATGTTGAAGTGTAATAATGACATTCTTTATTGTTTTGATGTTCGCAAGCAAGAACCTGTCGAGCTTAATACACAGACGATTATTGTGCTTAAGTCAAAGAAGAAAGAAAAAAGTACTTCTTTTTTGGTTTAAGCACATATGGACCCGCTCACATCCTCGCTTCCAAGTACAATGGGAAGCGGGAGCATGACACGTTACATACAGAAGTTCTTTTTCTTTTACATTTGTTGTTTCCAGATGGAATCCGTTTAAATGGATATCCTTGAAACTTAGTTAGTTTCGATTGGAATTCGGAGAGAATAGTGCATCCTTTATTTTTATTTCTCTTCAATTTGGAAGCAACAAAGTTGTATTCCCAGAACCTTCAATAATATTCGATGGCCCTGAAATTGTATTTACAAGGCTTTTATATGGTATAATATTATGAAAATAGCATTTATACTGAAGGATCGTATGTGTTGAAGCACTGTCTACTAAGCAGTCATGAGAGCGATCCATCAATAAAAGATGAATAAAACATTTGCATTTCAAGAACATAATCAAATTTTTATTCAAAACAAATACATAATTCAAAATGCTCTCATAACATAAATTGTTCTCAAATCAAAATGCAAAGATAAAGTAGTGGCTAATCAAGCAGGTCATCTCTTTCGAAGTCGTCAGCTGTAAACTTTACTGGAGCATTTGTAGTCACCAGGTTTGTTTCAGTTTTCTTTTTCTTGTTCTCTTTATATAGATCCTGGAGATGCTGCGGAGTTCGGCACACTCTGGACCAGTGGCCTTTCATGCCACAGCTATGGCACTGGTCTTCCCATTCCCTCTTGGGTGGGCGTGCATCATTTCTCTTATTGTCATTTCTGCGCCAGGTGAACTTCCGCATCCCTTCATTTCTTCGTTGTTGGACTTGGCCTCAGGCCCTTTTGTTCTGTCTCCCATTCTGTGGTTTTTCTTTTCTTTTATTATATTTCTTCTGTTTAGAAGAAGATGCATTGTGAGCTTCTAGGAGGGGGCAGTGCCAGGGGGCGCATGTTGTGAGTGGCGAGTAGAAGCTCTCTGTTTTGTTCAGCCATGAGTAAACATGACAGCAGCTCAGAATACTTGGTGAACTTTCGTTTACAGTATTGCTGCATCAGTATTGCATCCTTCTCGTGAAAAGACGTGTACGTCTATTCCAGCATGCAATCTTTTGAGACCTTTTCACCACACAACTTCAAGCATGAGGTGATGGTAAAAAGAGCTGAGTTGTACTCAGCTATGGACTTAAAGTCATACAGTCTCAGGTTCTTCCACATATATTGTGCCCTTGGAAGTATAACATCTTCCTGATGTTTATATCTTTCCTCAAGAGTAGTCTACAGCTCAAGTGGATCTTCGACCGTAAGGTACTCAGCCTTTACAGTCTTGTCCACATGGCGACGAATATAAATAATGGCATGCATCTTTTCAATGTCAGTCGCCTTTCCGTATTTTGTCACAGCAGAAATGAGGGACTTAGCCCGCAAGTGGAATTTAACATCAAGCTACCAGCTCAAATAATTCCTGCATTCGAAATCGACGCTTGCGATTTTTGCCATTCTATCTAGCAGAGCACAAATTTGCATGAATTAATAATATATCGAACATTTTCATGCGGATGCAAATTTTTAAATGAAGAGCTAATTGGGTGGATCAGCCAGTCCCACATAAATAAAATAGTCCAAAGTCCATATTACAGACCATATTACACAAATGAAAGCGAAAAAAGAATTACAACTTTGGAAACCCCGTGGGTCCCATATAAAATCGTCAGCTTCAAGAGTGGCCTCTGTCTCGATGGAAAGTAGTCATCGGTCTTGGACATTACATAATTTTCTCACTACAATTTCTCTCAAAAAGAAAAGAAAATTGCAGGAAAAGTAAAATGTGGGACTTAAACAGCCGATCCAAAACCACAATTAGCCATTCATGCAAAAATTTGTGATCCTCAAACATTTTCATCAGACATTTTCAGCAAACATTTTCATCACATGCATCACATATTCACAGACGGATAAATAATTTAAAGACTTAATAATTATTGGACCACTAGGCAACGCCATACAACGTTAGGTTAGGTGACTAACGGCAGAGCAGTCGTGTGATCTTCTAATTATTAAGTTAATATTGCACAACAGAATATAAGTTTATCCGCAGAATGAGCCTTTACAGTGATGCAGTGCATATAAGTATAATCCTAAAAAGGCATCATAAAATGCAAAATGTTGTGCATGATGGGATTATTCAAAAAAATTTGACAAGAGCCCAAATTACATGTTCTTCATGGAAAAAGAAGAAGTTTTCCTTTATATATACCCCCAACCAATCCCCACAATTTCCCAAATGTCCCCATAAGTTCACATTTCAGTCCCATATTTTTATTGAATTTTCTGCAATTTTTAGGCTCCCGAAACCTATTTATTCTTATTTATAAGCCCCTCCCCAATACATTTTCAATTTTCTTTTGTTCTTGTTTTTTCTCAGCCTGCGGGCTTGAAGCCTGCAGTGTGGCTGTGGGCTTCAGGCCCGCAGCTTTGTTTTTGTTTTTTTTGTGAATGGGCTTGCGGCCCATGCATCCGTTGAGAGAGGGGGGCGGCGGCTAGGGTTTGCCGTCGTCGCCCACTGCAGTCACGATCACGGTATGGGGGGAGGGGGTTGAAGCCCCGCCGTGGCAGGGTTGGTTCCGTAGCAGCCCCCTCCGAGGTGGCGAGGGGAGGGGGAACAACGGGATAGCCCCGCCGTGAGGCGGGGCATGGTGGGAGTCTGCAGACCCCGTCGTGGGGGGGGGGGGGGGGGGGTGGGGGGTTGAGGACCCCCCCCCCCCCCCCCCCGGCCGCCGCCGCCGTTCGGGGGGGCTGGGGACGACAGATCTGCCGTAGTGGGGAGAAGACCCGTGGTAAGTAACCAACGTCGGCCGTCCGCAAGATCGTCGACGATGCCGTGAGGGGTTCATATTATTATTATTTATTTATTTAGATCCAATATGTTTTAAAAAACATGATCTTTAAACAAAAAATCGTCGATGTAGGCAATTAACCCTATTTCCACTCCGATCTTGCGAGATCGATGGAGAAAACAATCATGCACATGATTAAAAATTAGAAGCGATAATACATCTAGATCCGTTCTCCAGATCTAACGACGGTTGACAAAGCCTACGCGTGGATGACGACGTCCGACAAAGCCTACGCGTGGATGACGACGCCCGTTTGAAGTAGACGAAGCCGTGTGCGTGGATCTTCCGCTTTTCCTTCGCTTTCGCAATAATTAATATTTTTGTGTGGAAATTATTTAGAGGCTCGTGTTGATAGCTTGTTATGAATCATCAATCTAGGAAGGAGACCCCAGCTCTTTATTTATAGCGGATGAAGGAGCGTATAAGAATATGGTACAATAGGTACGGTCTTATCATATCCTATTGAAAAGATGTAATCCCAAATACATTATCAACATCCGTTCACAACATTTTCCACTTTCTTTCTTTCCTGTTTATTTCTTTTTATCTCAAACCAACCAGAGCCAAAAAGAAATATAACAGCTGATAACAATTTCCTCTGGAAAGGATAGGAAGTTCACAAGGAAATGTAACATGCAAAATTTATAACAATGCTGCATCTAAACAATTTCTACAACATGTCGCGATTCTTCCTCATCTCAAGGACCTCTATATCTGTATGAAATTGACCCAACCTATCCAAATGTTGAGGGGAACAGGAAAATTCTGTGATGAAAATGTTACAAGGGGCCTGAAGTCAGAAGGTGCTGCGTCAGAAGGTGCTCTAAAAATCAGTGAAAATTAAAGATGATACAATCATAATATATGCAAAAAAGCAGAAGACTGCAATATGAATGAATAACTTCTGATTTTCCCTCATGCCCGGGGGTGTCACCGCCCTGCAAAACGCAAGGTTCTTCAGTAATAATTAGAGAAATGAAACTCAGCTTACTATTCTGCATCATACACCAATAATTAGTACATTTATGACCTACCAAATTTTTGGAAAGGACACAATATGTACAGCCTAGCCTACCCCAATTGATGATTATTAACTGTGAGAGATTTAAAAGTTCAGTAATCAAAAAGCCACGTAGTCAGTCATTTTAATGTATCATGCACCATAGAGATCACTGCTGCTTCAATCAAATAAGGGTCATTTGTTTGGAATCGGTTATATCATCTGCTCTAGGATTAAGCCACTGTTTGTTGTAAAGGAGAACATTAGGGTGGCAGTAGACTAAATGCAATGGTTATCACACCAGCTTGAGTTGGTACACATTTAAGCAGGCTGGATTGCAATTGAGGAATTTTAGTCCATGGTGAACTGTAATCCACTATTATTGAGTTACAGATAAAAGTGGAGAATGATCAATAATGAGTTAAATTCTTGCCTGGATATACGCTGAGAAAGTCGATGGAAGGGTAAGCTCTGAATAAACACAATGCCCGGTCCAGTTAAGGAAGCTGTTAACTGGGTTTCACCCTGCAATATAGTGGTTAAGAACTCTATCTATGCACAAAGGGTAACTGATAGTGACTGGAAAGAGATACATTAGTAAACTGCGAATACAAACAAGCATTGTGGTTTGTAAAACTTGGTTGCATCTATAAAAGATCTATTGAGATGAGAGGATACTTGGACGGATGACCAAAAATAGCAAGGAACTTTTATTCTTGTGCAGAATGAAATTAAAAGTTGTTCTTCATAAGCCCGGGTTATTTTACACTACAAAATCCTGCTCAAATATTCTCTTAGAAGAAAGTTCCACTTGGATGTCTTCCATAGAAATCATAAGAACTGCTTTCTGAATTCCAAAACTAAACAGATTCCATTTAATCTACTTCATGAATCTACAAATACAATCAATCTCCCGTAGGAGTTCCCTTTCTGATGGATTTGGTCCAAACAACTCAAAACTACTAAAAATCAACATCATGACTACTGTGAAAAACTTTGAATTTTTACATCTCTATCAATTTCAACCTCGACTTGCAGCCTTCATGACCCTTCAATGAAATGGTGAGAATTGGAGATCACTTTTCTAAAGATTCAAAACTAACACCATGAAATCCCATTTAATGGGCACGTGGTAGTTGGAGAATTTGACAAAATAAATTAAATTGATCTGAAATCCTGCTTGCCATTCCTAAATAATGACTGTCCGATGTTTCCAGTAGCGGTTCACAAGTACTTAATTGGAAGTATTATTCACTCTTGCAAGTGAAGAGATGATTTATTTTCGCAGAAAAGTAGAGCTGTGCTTTTATGTTAAAAGAAAAGAAATAAACTCACCCCAAACACCGTCCTTCTCACATGATTGGATTGTTTTAATTGGAAATCGATGGAACTTGTCATGGCTACGATGCAGGCAACATCAACTACCACAGTCTCTCCAACATCAATGATTTTCTGTACAACTGGCCACATACAAGTAGAAGAGAAAATAAGTACATCCCCCAGAAGATGACTCAAAGAAAGATATCGATAAAAAGTTAGTTTAGCATTAATAGTCACACAAGATATTATCATCTCTGAAGCAAACACCACTAGAAAGACCAATTCAAAAAGAAAAACCAGTTAGACATGCCCACAAATTGACGGAAGTTTAATCAAAGAACAAATCAATTTCATGAAAAAGAAGATGCTCCCATCATAATAAGGCCGCCGTCTGATTGCTGAACTTCAAGAAGTCAACTAGTATGCATAGAAGTCAATGTTAATTGCAATCCCTTCTATGACAAGTCAACAAAGAAGAGAACCATGAATATCCAACAAACTGAATCTGAAACTAAACAGAACTTTCTAACTCACACTGCTCTGTTTTTTCGCTACCTATTTCCATAAACATATGAATTAAAATATACATTTATAAAAATTTTCATCAATTCATATATGTAAGGATACTAAAATAAAGCTGTAAAAAACCAGGAAGGAAGTTGATGTTTAAGAAATAGAAATGCTGACCAAATCCAAGTTGCACACAATTTTGGGCTTTTTTCCATTTTATGCCAATTCATTCCACATAAATGATAAATATCAATGGTAGCAGGACTAATGTGAATAGGGGTAATGACCTTGCTGATGAGATGATCAAGGACCTAAGAGAAGATGAAGAGCACGTGCTAAGCTAGATGGTTTGCTCACATATGTAAGATTATCTGAAACAATGTTGGACTCATATTTTATGATTTTTGGGAAGCTACAGATCTAAATGAATGTAGAGATACTGTTGTATGATTTAGTATGCAATGACATGCTTTGTATATTTTCGCTAACAAAGTTTTGCAGCTTGCCACAGTGAGCGATCTGCTATACGGTACATAAGTTTCTAGTGAATTAGCTCTGCCAAACCAATGCAATCTAGTATTAGAACACACATTCATTGCCTGGCATACTCTCACATCCAAAAAGAATAGACACATGATGTTTGCAAGTTGCTTAACAGAGCCGATAAAACTAAAACCAGCCATAGGAACCCTCTAATCCAACCGTGAGTGATGTATATCCGATTTGACTGCCCGATTTCAGATTTAGTTTTATTTTGATTTAAATTATTTGAGTTTCACATGTTGCGCACAAGCGCTTTTATTTTTAGAGATTTTTATTATTTTCAGTTATTGTTTATTTGTGTGTGTTGCTATGTTTGCCTTTACATAAGGGATGCATTTCAACTCTTTTATTCATTGAATTGAAAATTGATAATTTTGAGATATTCTAAATTGGTTCACAAGGATCCTTAGTTTTCTTTGAAATCTCTTTTCACATAGAAATTGAGAGGGGATGCATCAGGTGCATAAACAAGAGGTACAAAACTTATCTTTATTCTTAGCTTTTATCTCTAATCCCTACATTCTCTCTCAATTTCTTACTTCCCACAACATTAGAATCATAGATTTAGAATCATATATCTATTTTGTTTCTTATGCTGTGTAAAATTGATATAAAAGCAAAGTAGATCCAAAAATTTCCACTTTTTCAATCTAAAAAAGGGCTTGGAACGTAAGCCGTTAATCTTCCCCTCACCAAAATATGCTATGGAATTTTCCTATTTTTTTTTCCTTTTTTCTACAACTTTTTGCCTTCTTTGTATTTTCAGTAACAACAACCCCTCCAACCCCCCCCCCCCCCCCCCCCTCTCCCAATTTGAGAGGCGTCGATTTTGGTTTTATCAGCTCTGTTTTAAACATCTTTTTAAAAAATTAAGGGCTCTTGTAGGTTTTCTTTTAAAATCATTTTATGATGATTATTTCATGGATTTGTGCATTTGTCCTGAAGAGAACAATCTAAGAACTCAAATGTCCTCCCGCTTACCCTTAAATCGCTCTATAAAAGAGAAACACCATGCACATGACTCGATGGTGACAAATCGAAGCAAAGAGAAATGTTATATGATCGATTGCTCACAATGAATCGAAGCGATGCTACAAGCATAATCAATTACGATGTAGCAAAACAGAATTGACCACGATGCTACAAGCAAGAACATGACTTCCACTTCCAGGTAACCACTTGCATGTTTCTCTCACCTCTTTCTTGCTTCTCTCCTTCCTTTTTTGAGTTCCGAATTTGTATGTTTGGGCTATATTGTGCTTTTTTTAATATTTTGGTAAAATCCTATTTTGATGGCTATAATAGTTATAGGTTTTTGATTGGCTTTGTTTAAACCCGACATTTCAGCATTGGTTTGAATCGATTCCTTTCAAAACCAATATGAAATAACCGAAATGTAACGATTTCGACCGAAACCTATAACCATAATGGGAGAGAAAATTGGATAGATTTTGTATTGGAAAAAACTCATTCATGCCAACTGTTGACGGATGGAATCGTCGAATAGTGAGGTAGAGCTGACGAGGTCGCCTCTGGTGACGTGAAACTTCGTCGGCTGAAGAGTGGGACCGAGGATGACTAGATCCGGATCAGGATGAGCCAAGTCCGAGCTACTAGGATGAAACCCGACCTAACTCTGGGTCATCCGAGCGATCTGCTGAGCTTCCTGCAGCACAGACAATCGTCATGGGGGTCGAATCTGGGTTCCGACCCAAATCCCATCTGATGATTAAGTCAATATGGGACTCAAAAAGGCTCGGAGCAGCTGGAGGAACCTAAGGGGAGATCGGCATGTTGTTGTCATGCCGAGCTATGGAGGAAGCAATATAAGTGAAAGTAAAGAGATAAAGTTGTCAGAGTACTTATTACTTAGTGTCTCTATAGTGTGAACCATTTTCTCATTGTCGTCTTCTCTGTTTATAGATCATTTCATCTGCCAATGCGTAACTGCTCTTCCTTTATGGTAGCGAGATCATCTCCGAGAATGTGAATAACGGCTGCCCATTTATTTATGGCAACGAGATCATCTCCGAGAATAGAGATAACGGCTGCCCATTTATTCCATCATTACGAACTGATTCCTTGATGTTAGTTGGACCCAATGGCTGGATGAGCTGGCGCCTTAACTAGGTAATTAATCCCCCCACCCTTGGTGGGCCCTGGGCTATGGGGCTAAGGCGCATCGCTCCAAATGGGCTCATCCTCCTTATAGGAATATTTCCCTCCGCTTCGTGGGTCGGCCCAATGTATTAAAAATGGCCCACATCACTTAGGCTCAAGCAGGGCGTCGATTGAGATTGAGTGATGTGAGACCTCATTAAATGGACACGGCAGTCGAAACGGGAACGTTTGATTTCGACTGCCAAAATCACCAATCCTTCGCTTCGGTTATGGCATTGATGTAAGGTCCAGAACGTCGGTGACATCAGATGTTGACACGTGCATCCATTTGAATGGCTGAGCTTGGCCATATGTTCCCTGATATAAGTGAAGAGAAGGAAACGAAGCGCCAAACTCTTCTGTCTTTGTGTTTGAGAAATTTCGTCCATGCTCCGTCTTCCTCCGCTCTTCCTCAACTTTTGCTAAGGTAGGTTTCCTTCTTCCTTGCAAGTGTTTCTTTTAGTTCTTTTCTCCATGCAGCCAATGTTGAGAATCAGAGAGCCATCCCAATCGAAAGCTTCGAGTGGTCGCCGATCCTCCCAAAGTAGTTCAGTTCTAAGAAAGTTTAGTTCTAAGAAAGAGCAAAGGACTGCTCATGGAGCCTAGATTTCCCATTTTTGGGCTGGTAAATTGCCCACTGTACCCTGGGAGATCGTAGATATGGTTCTTAAGCTATCCTTTTCCTTGACCGACAAGATCCGGACAGATTATCTTTCCCCTCCATATGGGGTCAGGATTCTCGAGTTAAACGAGAGGATTTGCTTTCCCATGAGGCAAGAAGTCGGGGTGTACTTGAGAGCCTTCCAATTCGATCTCCGCTTCCCTTTCCATCATTTTATTCTTGAGGTCTTGGGTTTTTTAGACCTTCCTACTTATGAGTTTGCACCCCGTACTATCTCCACAGTGGTAGGCTTTATCATGCTCTGCGAGCTGAATGGAATAAAATCGACTCTTCTGCTTTTTAGAGACTTTTTTCAAGTTGAAACTGATCCCCAAGGTGTATGGCACCATATCATTTCTCATAGAAATAGGAAGCTTATTTGGGTGTTCCTAACTCTACTCATAATTGGGAAGATACCGTCGTGTTTATTACCCTTCTGAGTGTAGCTTCATTCTTCACTCATTATGGTAGCCTCAATCCTTCCATTTCCGATGAGCTGAGGCTATCCTCTGCCGAGGCCAAAGCGGTCAGATTTTTGCCGGGTCAGCCACATGTGGAGAATGAAGCTATAAACTTATTTTTAACTTCTAGTAGCACAACCAAATAAATGAGGCTGCTTTGGTTAGCCACCAGGGAACATGACAAAACTTTGTTAGAAGAAATTTAAAATTTTCATGCTCACTGCTAATCTTCTTCCTCCTTTGCTTGGATCTTGCATTCTATTTCTTGACATGCTTCATGTTCATGTTCTTTCAAATGGAATGTTACAAAATCATCCACATGGTAATAAGATTGTTCTCCTCATCAAAATAAATTATAATCCCATGGAATGTTACAAAATCTTGGTCCAAACTAGATATCTAGTCTGGCCATCTTAATTTTAAATCTTGTCTAACCTTCCCCTATTAGTTTTAAATTCCTTTCAAAAAATTTCATTCAAATTCTCTCCGAAACTCTTCTTCGAATTCTTTCTCAATCTCCCTTCTCCAATCATCAACTTTAACACGAATTATCTTATAAATTCTTCTCAATATCTTGGCAATTGCCAATACTCTTCCCAAAATTCTTCTCAAAATTCCTGTCCGAAATTTTAAATCTTCCTGACTCTTTTTCTTCCTTCGGGTCATCAAAGCCGATTGGATTGAGTCAATTGTTACATGTTAGCTTAAAACTGGCACATTGCCTATAGTGCTAACTCGACATCTTTTCCCGCACCATCTTAAAGTTTATTGTTTAGTTTTGCCCCATAAGTAACTTTCTATTGCCATTCACCAAGATGTAATCTTCATAACATGGGAGAATGATTCAGATCTAATTTGATTGCTTGATTTAGATGTAGTTCAATTTAGATTTTATCTCATTTTAAAGTTTCAAGTGTTGCGTACGAGCTTTTATTGTTTTAGATATATTCTATTATTTTCAGTTATTTTTGATTTGAATGCGTGATACTCTTTTATTCATTTTATTCATTGAATTGAAAATTGATAATTCAAAGAGATTCTAAAATGGTTCGTAATTTTCTTTGAAATATCTTTTTTTGTGAGAAGTTGAGAGTGGCTGCAATATGTTTTTAAACTTATTTTCATCCGTGGCTTTTATATAAAGCCCCTTGATTCCAATTTCTTGTTTTCCGTATATTCCTGATGCTGCATCAAAAAAATGCCAAGTCTCAACAGTTTCAGCGGCGCAGCCAATTAGATCTAATATGACATTCAAATAGAAAACATCAAAACTGATAATCTTGTAAAAGCCAATTGTAATTATCCGCTTACGTATGTTTAAAAATTTGCACATATTCTTACTTTCCCGTTCGTCATCTTGCATTCTCATATCTTTGCTACTACAGGTAAAATTGTGGCATTTGATTGCAACCATACAAGCAGTTTAATAATTTGTAAGCAAACACATAAAGGTTTTTTTTTTTTTTTTTTTTTTTGGGGGGGGGGGGGGGTGTTATTGTGTTTTAATTATCCAAAATTAAGGAGTATGTTGATCTTGTGGTATCTCTGTCAATCATAGTACCAGACAAGGATTTTCATAGTTTCATCCCATGACAGCACATTACATTGGGCCTTTCACCCATTGGACCTGACACAAAGGCATTCATCCCTTCTATCTATTGTAGTTCTGCTTCATGCATAATTATTATATATCAGTTACATTTAATTTGTATGTTCCTATCCTGCATCCAATGGAACAATCAAATCTTACACCTATAATGGTCTTTGTTTCGTTTTATACAATTTATAGCTGAACTCAACAACCCCATGCATTTATCATCTGATGTCAAAGAGAAGCTCTAAATTATAACCACCCAGCTCCTAGTGTCTCCATCTAGTACTATAATGATATTTTGATACGACACATTGTGCTTGCCACAATTAATTGTATTACAGCACATTATCATATGCAATGCATTAAAATCATATACCATTCATGGTGACATTTTGTAAACGGAAAGTTTTAACAAAGGAACCAAAAGTGAGGAAATGAGGAAAATGAAGAAGTAGATAGATGATAGTGGTTTGACGAAGGAAGGAATCTTGGGATGAGAGTTTCAGACTAGCAGCCACAAACCAAAAGCATGTATGAAAGGTTGCTAACTCTGACTAATTGGAAGTACAACAAAATTCGATTAACAAGATATCCATTATGTCCTTTGCTAGTGTCCCCTTCCTTTTATTCTTCATCAGTCAAATCTATGAATAGTGGACAAGGATGAGTACTTTTTCACCAGAATGTGCATACATACCCATAAGTTTACCAATCCTCCAAAATATAGATATGAAGACATGTTTATTTGTGATTTCTTAAATCAAAAGAAATGTTTTTTTTAAAAAGAACAATGTACCAGAATATTAACATTGATAGCCATTGCTTAAATGGGGTGTAACACACTATAACTGTATATTTTTTGACATATACAGGTGGAAGCATATGCACATCTTCAACAAGATTGAAGAAACATGACATAAAGGACCCAAAGATAATGCGAATATGCTTAATTTCACTGAAGTGCCTTTAACTTACATAAAATTCCCATAAAACTACTTTTTAACTTTATAAATTACAAAATACTACTTCCACCTATTTGTTTCCCAGTTAGGTCCACTAATGATGTTAATGGAAATATAGCGGGGCCCACATGTTAGCCTCTCACATGAGAGAATGCAAAAAGATCATTTTGCATATTATGTTACTGTCGTTAGTGGATCGATCTATCTTCAAAACAGATAGTTAGATATAGTCCTTTTCGCAATTTATAAAGTTGGTAGTTCCATGGGAAGCCTATGAAAGTTAAAGTCTGTTTTGTGAAGTTAATTCATGTGGATATTAAAGACTGTCCGGAAGACCAATCTGCTATAACTGTTTCGTATGCCTTACTTTTTTTAACCTAAGCTTCATGCATTAATTTTTAACTTCTAGTAGCACAACCAAATAAATGAGGCTGCCTTGGGTTAGCCGCCAGGAAACATAACTTTGTAGGAAGATCCTCACTACTATCATCTTTCTCCTTTGCTTGGATCTTGCCTTCTATTTCTTGACTTTATTCATGTTTCTTCTATGATTGTTCTCAGCACAATCATCCACATGGAATGTTACAAAATCTTGGTCCAAACTAGGAATCTAGTCCGACCATCTTAATGATTAACCATCTTAATCTATTACCTTCCCCTGTTAGTTTTAAATTCCATTCAAGTATTTTCCATCAAATTCTCTTCAAAACTTTTCTTTATATTCTTCTCAATCTCCGTACTGCATTTATCAACTCTTACACACACTCTTTTAAATTCTTCTCAATCTCTTGGCAACTTCAAATACTCTCCCTAAAAGTTCCCTCAAAATTCTTGTCCAAAATTTTTAATCTTCATGACTCTTTTTCTTCCTTCGGTTCATCATATTCTAGTTTCTTCTATTATTACAAGCATCTTTTCTCATATGGATCTTCCACTCCTCCCTCTTCTCAACACTCTTCCTAAAAGTCCCCTCAAAATTCTTGTCCAAATTTTTTTATCTTCATGACTCTGTTTCTTCCTTCGGTTCATCAAATTCTAGTTTCTTCTATTATTACAAGCATCTTTTCTCATATGGATCTTCCGCTCCTCCCTCTTCTCAACAACTTCATATTCATCAAATGACACTTTTAGCCCTATTTTGGGTTATGGTTCTGTACTACTATTAGATTTATTCCCTTATATTCACTCAATAGTGATGAGAAAGCTAGGGTTTGGGGGAAGATTAAAGATAATATTTTTATAGAACTTCAAGAGAAGTACAAGATAGAGACTTCTTTTGAGAGGAAGCCAACTCTCCAATCTTGAATCTAAGAGGGCAAGCTTACCCTCACTAGATCTAGGGTTCTACTCTTCTAAACGAGGGATAAACACTCAAGTTTTGCATAAGGGACAATGAAAACCCCTCTCCCAACATATAAGGGCAGCCCACACCAAAATTACACAAAACCCCCTCCACAACACTAACATTGCAATAATAACCAAAATATCACAAAAATGCCCCCTCGGCCTAGTTCTTCATCCCGCGATCCTTCCACCTTCGTTGATATGTGATGATCTCATCATTACTCCCCCTAAAGAATTGCTTTGTCCTCAAGATGGAAGTCTGAAAATCGCTGTGCAATCACATCATAAGGCTCCCAAGATGTCTCCTGATCTGGAAGGTCCGACCACCTAATCAGCACTTCTCGTGCCCCTCCCCGTACTCCCCTGGCGAATCTCTCTCAGCTCTGCCGACTCAAGTAGCACCTCCATGTCCTCCGTGAGTGTCTATGGTAGCGACGAAGACGCAGTATGATCCTTAATGGCCCGACGAAGCTGCGACACATGGAAAACAGGATGAATAGCTGAATCAGGTGGCAACCTCAGCCGATAAGCCATCTGGCCAATCCTGGCCTCAACCTCGTACGGCCCAAAGTAATTGGACGACAGCTTCTCATTCCGCATACGTGCCAGGGATAGTTGTCGGTACAGCCGCATCTTTAAATACACCATGTCCCCTTGCTTGAACTGCACATCTCACATGTGCTCATCTGATCGGCTCTTCATCAGCTGGTGCACCCTCGTCAAGTGTTGTCTCAACTCCTCCAAAATGTGGTCCATTTCCTCAAGAAAGTGGTCCACCTGGAAAATGGGGGTAGAGCGGTGACTATAGTGAATAAGATGCGGAGGATCCTGCATATATAGGACCATGAAGGGAGTGGTCTAGGCAGATGTGTGGAAAAACATGTTGTACCATTACTCCGCCCACGCAAGCCACCTCACCCACTGCTTAGACGACTCCGAAACAAAACACCGCAGATATATCTTAAGGGTCCGGTTGACAACCTCTGTCTGGCCATCCGTCTAGGGTGGTAAGTGGTACTCATCTTCAAAACTGTCCCAGCGTCCTGAATAGCTACTTCCAGAATGTGCTAAGAAAGACCTTGTTCCGATCCATCACAATAGAACTAAGAATCCCATGAAGGCGCGCTACCTCTCTGATGAATGTCGTCGCCACGGTCACCGTAGTATAGGGATGTCGTAGTGCCACAAAGTGTGCATACTTGTTCAGTCTATCCACCATTAACATAATGGCCGAGTACCCCTCTAATTTCGGCAAGCCGTCAATGAAATCCATGGTCACCTTCTCCCAAACTTGGTCAGGCAAAAAGAGAGGCTGCAGCAAACCCTCAGGAGCTGTCGATAAATATTTGTGCCGCTGGCATATATCGCACTTCTCCACCAGGTCTGCCACTTCCTTCCTCATTCCCTCCCAAAAAAGCTCCTTAGCCAAGCGCTGGTAGGTCTTCAGGACCCTAAAATGGCCACCCACCACGCTCCCGTGAAATTCCTGCAACAACCTCGAAATATGAACCGACCCTCGTGGTACCACCAAGCGCCCCTTGTATAAGAGACGATGTCCCTCTATCGAATATTCAGGGTGTGCTGATGGGTCCCATAAAAGTGCCGCTCTAATCCTGACTAGCCACTCATCTTCCTCAATATCCTGCAACAGGGGCTCTCAATCTAGCAAAACTGGTGATGACCAAGCCGACAAGTGCAAATCAACCTTCCTCCGTGATAGTGCATCTATCGCCTTATTCTCAATCCCCGGCTTGTACTGGATCTATATATGGTAACCTATTAGCTTGGTCAACCACTTCTGATACTCATCTGTGATCATCCTCTGCTCCAGTAGGTATTTAAGGCTCATCTGGTCTGTCGTCACTATGAATCGCCTGCCAAGAAGATATGGTCGACATTTCTGCATTGCAATACAATAGCCATCAGTCCGCGCTCATAAACTGAGCCGAGCCCTTCCCGGTAACGCCCGGCTAAAATACGCCATCAGTCGGCCCTCCTACATCAACACTGCACACAAGCCATAGCATGACGCATAGTTTCCACTACAAATGGCCGTGAAAAATCCGGAAGCACCAGAACAGGTACGTTAGTCATTGCCCCTTTCAGGGCCTCAAAAGCTCGAGTGGCCTCCTCGTTTCAGTGGAAATTGTCCTTCAGCTGCTCAATCAATGGCTACGCAATGGTGATGTACCTCCTGACGAACTTTATGTATTAGCTCGTCAATCCCAAAAATCCTAAGCCCGTATGGTAGTGGGCAGCGACCAATCTACCATTGCTGCTATCTTTGAACCATCCGTTGCCACTCCCTCTACGGAAACAATATGGCCTAAGTACTCCACACTCCGCTGGCCGATCAAGCACTTCTTTCGGTAGGCAAACAGCTAATGCTCCTGCAACTCGCTCAACACAGTCGTCAAATGCTCCATATGTGACTCCATCGTTCGGCTGTAAACCAAGATGTCATCGAAGAATACCAAAACAAGCTTCTTCAGGTAGGGTCGGAACACATTGTTCATTATTGCCTGGAAGGTGGCAGTGGCATTGGTCAAACCGAATGGCATGACCTGAAACTCATAGTGGCCCTCGTGTAATGATGAGATCATCACATATCAACGAAGGCGTCGCAAGAATGATCGCAGGGTGAAGAACTAGGCCGAGGGGCATTTTTTGATATTTTGGGTATTTTGCAATGTTGGTGTTGTGGAGGGGGTTTTTGTGTAATTTTGGTGTGGGCTGCCTTTATATGTTGGGAAAGGGGTTTTCATTGTTCCATATTCAAAACTTGAGTGTTTATCCCTAGTTTAGAAGAGTAGAACCCTATATCTAGTGAGAGTAAGCTTGCCCTCTTAGATTCAAGCTTGGAGAGTTGGCTTCCTCTCAAAAGAAGTCTCTATCTTGTACTTCTCTTGAAGTTCAATAAAAATATCATCGTGAATCTTCTCCAAATCCTTGCTTTCTCATTAAATTGGTATCAGAGCCAATATCCACCCTGACCAACACAAGATCCATGGAGAAGAAGGATCCTTGCTTTCTCATTAAATTGGTATCAGAGCCAATATCCACCCTGACCAACACAAGATCCATGGAGAAGAAGAATTCCATTTGATGAGAAAGCTGGAAGATTCAAGATGATATTTTTATAGAACTTCAAGAGAAGTACAAGATAGAGACTTCTTTTGAGAGGAAGCCAACTCTCCAAGCTTGAATCTAAGAGGACAAGCTTACTCTCACTAGATATAGGGTTCTACTCTTCTAAACTAGGGATAAACACTCATTTTTTGCATAATGGACAATGAAAACCCCTCTCCTAACATAGAAGGGCAGACCACACCAAAATTACACAAAACCCTCTCCACAACACCAACATTGCAAAAATACCCAAAATATCACAAAAATGCCCCTCGGCCTAGTTCTTCATCCCGCGATCCTTCTTGCGACGCCTTCGTTAATCTGTGATGATCTCATCAAATAGATACTCTCAACTCTCGCGATCTCCTTCATCTATTCTACATCTTCCGAAGCACATCCTAATATCAGCATCGCAGCATCGCAACAATCACTGACATATTCAGCACCAAGTGCTCAAATCATGTTCTTTCTATAGTCAAGGTTAGTCTAGCTTGGGTTTCAGATGGGGTTGTTGAGGAATAAAAATGTAATTAGGTTTTCCGTTTTGGGTTTAATTAGGAGTTCCAATTTTAAATAGTTTTAATTGTTGTAGAGTTTTTTAGGCTCTAATGCTAATTCCCTTTCTAAGGATATAAGACTATTTATATCTAAAATACACTACAGATGGGGCGTGTGTGTGTGTGTGTGTGTTTATATATAGGTTTCAGCCCGTACATCAAGGTTAATGAGAATCAAGAGAAAACTTCAATCCAATTCTTATAATACCATTAACTAATAGCTTGTATACCCACAATGGCACCTACATATGTAGTACTACAAGGTGTATTTAGGCGTAAATCTAATTCAGGAACATTTGGTGCAGAAATTTCAATTTATGAATCCAATTAACTGGTTGGTGTGGATCATCAATTTATGAATCCAACCTGCAGGTTGGAGTGCAATCTATTGATCTGTATGCACACAAATTGTCAATTTTTGCTATATGTCCAGACCATGAGCGATGACGAGTTATGAACATATCACACCTTAGAACTTAATCAAGTTTCTACGGAAACCCTAGCCAATGGATGCCATGATGAAGTACCTTCGCCTCTAAGGTGCTGTTGGAGATGTTCAGACTTTACCATGGCAAGTTAAATTCTTGTCTGCATTACTAGGATTTACTTTTGAAACCCCGGAAGAACCCAACTAATCAGGCAGGCTATTGGCTTTAATATCCATGGCAATTTGCAACAAAAGGTTAATTTTACCAAGCCCAATATAACAGAAGACAACAATGATTCCCTTTAAGGGTCTAGACATGCATACCAGATCCACCACCAACAAGAAATGCAAGCCCTTGTCCAACCAGCTTCTGTTTTAGAAATAGCTGAAATAAAGACGACAATCATCCATAAGGCACACATGCAGAGAGCCAAGAGTGCAGAAATAAACAGTAAAAATAAACGGATTCAGACTCATTTAAGTTAAATCAATTTAAAAAATAAATTAAAAGGAAAGCCAATATCTTGCCTCAGCACTAGACAACGCATTAGGGGCTCTTAGGTCCACTGCTTTTGTGATTGTTACATCATTCATGGAACAAAGAAATGCATCTGGCTACAACAACCAATTTAGAAATGTTAAAACACCAACTACAAATGATGAAATAGTAGCGAACATATTGTTAATTTAGTTATATAGAAAAATGCGATAGAAAAGGCTTGCATATTTTAAATCTACAGCGCACCAATGTCTATTACAGATCAGATGTAAATTGCAACAAAGGAAATTTAGTAATGATACATAGCAGTCATACTTGCAATACCAATTGATAACTTGATGATCTTAGAAGGCCACTACTGTTTGACAATATGCAACAATCACAAATAAAACAGGAAACAACTATATCACTGTCCAGCGGAAAGCCCTATGACGATCTGTGTAGGAGATTATAGTTAACATACAACGATTTGGAGGTTAGCTATGATAAGAATGAGTATGCATGTCATAAGAATCATCCAGCAAAATTAAGCTATGAATGCCGAAGTTCTATCTAGGCATCAAATATGTATTGTCATCGGGTAAGAATGTAACCCTTCGATCTGGATATCTACTCGGAATGGGGTACCAAAGAAAAAGTCTCAAGGATCTATCTGGTATCAAACACGCACTGTTGAATGATTAAGGCCTTCAATGTTTCCAAATACTGAACAATTTGGTTGTCATATTACATAAAAACTATTTACACTTGCAAGATACAGTCATCATCTATGCAGTCTACCAACAAAGCGGCAGCAAATATACAGCACCGAGTTGAAGCTGAGAAAGCTCAAGCAGAAGCAAGGAGTTACAGCAGTTGGCTGTCAAAGTAATATACATCCTATACGAGTCAATGCAATATGTAGCATGTACACTTCTGCAGTTCGAAAACCTGTGGGATATGCATGTCAGACACGTGCTGGCGTGTCAGGTAGCATGTATTTTACAATATATAGCATGAATTTTAAAAATTGGCCAAGTGCTAGCATGTCAGGTCCGTGTCAGCATAGCAGTGTCCAGTCCATGCAACATAATGCTTATATCTGCCTGAGACAATTATAAAGCAAGATGATCTCGATAGCCAGTTGATAGCTTACAGGTAGGTAGAGACTCCAACATATTTTGTAGTGAAAGATTCCCACACCAAGAAAGATAAGTGTTGATTCATGAAGAGGTAATATATAATAAAGAACATCCAAGTGCACAGTATACAATATTCACACCAGTCGATTCAGTCCTTAAACTTCATACTGTATGCATGATGACATTTCACATAATACCATTACGTGCCAAAGATACCCAGTTATGGTTGTTTGCAGTTTAAAAAAACAATATCAGGCCAGACCAAACGCATTAGTATTTAGCTTACCTGGAAAAGCATTTCTCCCCCAAAGTTTGCTAGATCAATCTACAGAAAAAAGCAAACAAGATACAGTAAATAATAATAGAATAAAGAATAACAAAATGGCAATTCTTAGTACTCCAAAAGAAACCAACACTTTATTCGTAACAAAAACGAAGAAAGATACAATTTTTAAAGTCCAAAGAAAAAACGCAATGTAAAAGAATTTCACAAGGACTAAAATTTCCAGAGAACTATGAACTGTTCAGGAAAGCTGATGGAAATGGTGTCCACCAGTATAAAACTATCAAGGAGTCTAACTGTAATATAATGTAAATAGAGAAATTTAAAAATATTGTCCTTGTATACTAACCGGGAGTATCCTTGCAGGAGATGATGCTGCAAATCCAATGTATCCATCATCACTACCAGTATTACAAAGAACTATGCTAGCAACATTCTTGCCTAGAAGCCATTGCAGCACACCCCCTTCATGCTCAGGTAAGTAGATGTTGTCCATCTGAATAGAGCCAGACATATAACACATGGTACCTAAAATTTATTTGAAGACAGGTTAGGATGCTAAACAAAGACTTAAAGATGCCAACTTTTATAAGAATGATATCGGGAGATTATTCAAGAAACCTAAAGAATAAGAAGAGCTTATAAGCATAAGAAGAGCCCCACACTTTGATTCTCATACCATGGGTTAGTTAAAAAGTGTGTATGTACTATGACTAGCGTGTCACTAAACACACATGAACAATACTATTGGTAGAAACTATCCTTAGGCAGGGTTGTTAGTAGCACTACACCAATATGATAGTGATAATGTTTGCTACTGTTTAGGGGTAGCTTCGTCTAATCTCTTACCCAAAAAATTATAATCATAGAGCACCACCAAAGTAGTTATGATTGACCAATTTCGTCATGATTTTAGTAAATTCACATCAAGAAAACAAACCTACATTAACTATTTATATGTGGGGCCAAAAAAGGAGAGAAGTTACAATTATGAAGAATTTGTGATGGTTGAGTTATGACTAACTACATCATAACAATTAACGTTGTAGCACAATGGATACTCACCAGGCTTTGCAGTGATCTTATCTTGGGATTTTAACATTATCTGGATACAATGATAGAGAACAATCAACATGCATGATTCTTGAAGCACCATGAAAAGTTACAATGGATATGAACTGTGCTGCATATTGACAAAATACCTGAACAATCTGAGATTCTCCGCCAATTATCTGAAAAGGTGTTACTGCTGCTTGCGCACTCTGCATCACAAACTTGGTTTATGTAAGTCCAATTATCCTGATTATACTGAGGATCTATATTGAAAAGAATAGCTACAGATGCTTATATAGACAACACCAATGATAATCATGGAAGGCCACAAATTTCAATTCTACTACCTAATATTCGAGACAAACTCTAATCAATAGCAATAATGTCACTCGAGGTAGAGCCTAAGAAATGACAATATCACAATTATACCAGACCGCACACTCCCCCCATCAACTATTGTGCACTAGCTCAAATGGTGAAGTAATCATTGAAAAGAAAATGAATACCATCAAAGAAAAACAAAAATGATGAACCTAGTAAACATCATGAAAGCATGCTACTTAGTCAGCTATAGCAGACGATATTCAAATGAGACTCCTGTGAGATATCAAACATAGTCTCACATTGGCTATACATGGGGGTATGGGGGGGCATGGGGGAGTTTAAATATGGATTCGGATCTCCATTGGTATGAGGCCTTTTGGGGAGAGCCCAAGAGCAAAGCCGTGAGGGTTGCCTTGTGAAGGGCCCAAATCGGACAATATCATACCAATGTGTAGATCGAATCGGTTCCTTCCGTATTTAAACCCTAACAAGTGGTATCAGAGCCGGACCACTGCCTTAGTCAATGTGTGTGGATCTGAGGCTCTCTCTTCCACAGTGGGCTCTCTCTTCCATAGCGGTAGGACGCTGCACGATGGGTATTGCCAAGGCTCTCTCGTGCACAGCGATGGGACGCTGCACGATGTGTTGCCGATGTGGAATGGATAGCATCAGAATACACAAAATGTAGGGTCACGAGGGTGACTCGGTCACAAGAGTGACCATGTGAGAGACTATGTTTGACGTGGAGATTGTGAGATATCAAACATAGTCCCACATTGGCTAGACAAGGGGGTATTAGAGAGTTTAAATAAGGATTCGGATCTTCATTGGTATGAGGCCTTTTGGGGAGAGTCCAAGAGCAAAGCCGTGAGGGTTGCCTTGTGAAGGGCCCAACGCGGACAATATCATACCAATATGGAGATCGAATCGGTTCCTTCCGTATATAAACCCTAACAACTCCGAGATATTTTGTATCTGCTATAAAAAATCCTTCATAGAAGATATTGTGATATATCCTTTGTACTAATCCAAAAATATGCACATAAAATTGACCCACAATTTCTCCTCCACATAAAATTCTTAAAACAAAAAACAAATCCCAAACATGAAAGAATTTAACCATGATTTAGAATCATGAATTTGTCCACTGCACTCTTAGTCTTAAGCAACGTGACTTGCAGATATTATTTAATCAATGAGAATTCCTACAGTTTCTGACACAACTATTGCTTTTAATTTGCATGACCTTAAATAGGACTTCAAAAGCTTCAAAACGCCTTTTTACAAATAAAATTTCTGCCCGGCACTGAAGGAGGACTCCCAAAGAAATAAACTTAGTGGCTGTAAGCAGAACAATGTTTCAAATAGTAGCCTAACCAAACTTTCAAACGAAATGAATAGGGAATATAGAAGCAGAACAAAAGGTTTCTGGCATTCTTTTCGTTCTGGCATTCAAAACAGACTGTAACGGATTAAGTAAACCAGAAATCCCGGACAAAATTCTTGAAAAATCATACAGAACAAAAGGTGCTAGCATACATGGGTTCGTTTGACCATCAAACGGTGAAATAACACATGACACAGTTGGTTCCTATTTTGACAACCTTGTTTTAGTTATATAGAAGCCATTGTCAATTCTCACATTTTGACAAGATTTGACAATTTATTTTCCTTTTTTGGTTTCTTTTCATAGTCAAATGGGATTCCTTTTTCCGATAAAATTTGGCATGTCTTATGCGGCAAGAACACTTTTTTGTGAATATGTCATGTCTGACACATGTCAAAATAGTATGGCAGACACACGTATCTTTGTAATTTAAAGGATTTACTGATCTTCACATGTCGTGACTGAATTGGCATAGCCGTGTCCATGCAACGTAAGTCATGTTTCCTTCTCTTTGTTTTCTTTTCCTTGTTTCCATTTTCTTTCTCTTAAATAATATTTCTAATATGCCGAGAATTGTTTTCCTTTACTTACTAGGACTAGAATTATCTCTCCTCTTACAACTCTCCTCATCCCCAATCGGTGTCACGAAACAACATACGCACACAAAAATTGGAAAAAAATAAATAATATCACAATATTACCTTTCTGAATATTCTTCCTTTATTTTATATATTTTAAGTGTGTCTTTTTCAAGAATTATTTCTTTATTAGAACATTAAATGCTCATACTAGCACGGATGATAATGAAGAAATGTACCAAAATGCTATGTTATTGAAACGTAACTTATTTATTGAGTTTACATTCAATAATTTAATATTTTTAAAATTTTGGTATTATTAGTTTTAAAATATTTAATTTTTTATTGTGTAACTATAGTTTATGTCTCATCCATATTGTGCACATCTAGGTTCAAGGTATCGACTGGGTTTTGGCCGTTTCGTTTCGGTCTCGGAGGCAACCGAAACTGAAACCACTAATGTAACTTGGTATCGGCCGGAACCCTAGGGTTTCGGCTTGAAAACGAAGACGAAGATTGTCTGAAATTGAAGAATAAGATGAAGAAGAGGCAGAAACAAGAAAAACCCGCAAGAAAAAGAAGAAAAAGAAGAAGAAGAAGATTTGAACTCGCCTCGCCACCCCGCCGCCATTTAACTCGGGCCTCTCCCGCCTCGCCGCCCCGCGTACTGCCTCGCCGAACTCCTCACCGCCCCCCGCCTTGCCGATCTACCGTGAGAGAAAGAAAGAGAGCAGAGAGAGCGTGCATGAGAGAGGCCCGAGTATCACAATCACCGCCCCAAGCTGTCTGGTTTTTAAATGGCAAACTTGTAAATAAGTGGTGTGTGCGTAGGGTAAAACAGTCGTTGTGCACAGTAACTAAGAAGATTTTTTATGGCAAACAGGTAAATAAAGTGTATGTGCGCAACACCAAACGGTGGGTGCACAATGCAACTCCCATCTATTTTTTGGCAAACTTGTAAGTGGTATGTGCGAAAAGTAAAACGGCGGGGGCAATGGGCAAACTTAAAGAATACATTCATTTATATAGTATTTAGTATTTAAGTATCAAACTTTAACCAGTTAGTATTTGTTAGTATTTGATATGATTACAAATTCAAACTTTAAGTATCTATTTAGTATTTAGTATTTGATAGTAATGATTAATAGTTTAGTTTTTTTACGTATTTGATATGTTTTTAAGTATTCAAAACAACCGATACGGATGAACCGACTAACTTCTGAAACCACCGAAACGGACGATACCTTTTCGGGAGAATGAAACCGAGACCTCAAACCTCGGTGCACACCTTGTGCACACGTCCGTAGCTCAATACAAAGAGCCTAATGTAATCAATGTTTTCAGAATGTTAATGAAGTTCTCTTTTAGAACAAAATTGTTTTTTCTTGTGGATTTCATATTTCCTCGTGGACTCGAAGAAACCTCATGGAATTAAGGATGCCTAATGGATACAAGGCTTGGTGGATTCTGGGAATTTCCTTCCCGGTGATTGACTTTGAGAATGATCGATTCATCTTAGCTTATGTTTGGTGCAACAAGGTGATACCTGAGAGTTTAGCGTTGTATTTTGGTCCAGTGACATCAATTCATGGAAACAAGGCACCAACCATAATTAATTATCATTAACTTCAATAAAAAGTGGGAAAAGTTGGATATTGGTTAGCAAAGTTTAAAAAACACATGTTGGTGGTAGAAAAGAATAGTCAACAAGAGCAGTGTCATGATTGTAGTCATGGTCCTCATGGATGGCATACTATGTGGGATTGGAATGACTATGCCGGATTCAAGATGAAGAAAGAGATATCATCTTTTGATAGACAATTTTAAAATGAAGAGTTTCTCAATTGGATTGCCAAGGTGAAAATATATTTTGAGTTTATGGCGTCACCAAAATATATGAATACGTCTATGAAAAATGATATAGAACAAATGAAGCGATCATATATGGGTTGACTTGACCATCAGAAGGAGAAATATCATACTTGTTTTCTATTTTGGTACCTTCTTATTTGTCAAACAAGAGTCCTTGCCAATTTTAGATTCCACAAGATTTGACAACATAATTTCCTTTTTCTTTCATTTTTCTTTGTTTTCTGGTTCTTGTTTTCCTATCTTTCTTTTAAATTTATGTTTCTAATAGGTCATGTAATTGTTTTCTTTCTCATACTAGGGCTAGAATTATACCTCTATGAAAAAGGGGCTTGATATCAATTTTTCATATAGTTGAATTTTAATAAAGCCTTCTTTCCATAATAACATTGTTCTTCCTCATTTACACAAGGATTCCACACGGACTCAACAACCCATCGTTGAATTTAAGGCTTAGCAGATCTAAAAATTTCCTTCTCGATCAACAACGTCAGGAGCAACCAATTCTTATTTGCTTCCGTTTTGCATAAGGTGGTATTGTATTGCTTCTAGAGATCTCTTATTGTATCCCAAATTTGAAGCTACCACTACATAGATCCCATAGTTTCCACAAAGCTCTTGACCACATAACCTGATCATCCTGCTTAACCAGATCTAAGGCTAACATTGAACGATTAAGCATTCAACATTGTGCAATTAGATATTTAAACATTTAAATAGTTATAAATTTTGACTTCTAGTTTTTTATTAAATAAAGTTCACAACCCAATCTAGAATTTGGACATCCCACCCCACTGAGCTAGACAGTAGTGGAGACACTCATGTGTCTAGTGACTCTACTGAGAATCAAGTGTTAAATCAAAAGAAGGGATCTCTTACCACGAGAAAATTGGCTAACTAGCATGGGTCAACCCTCTCTTTTAATTTCTACCACCCAATTTAAAATCTTTGCTAGAATACCACACCCCCTGCGAAAAGACTAAAATACCCCCTATTAATTATTTTCAACATATACTAGTGTATATTAACGTATATTAACGTATACTAGTGTATGTTAACGTAGACTAAAATACCCCCCATAAAATAATATGAAATTTATAATATTTTTTGTGCATCGATGATTTGAAGACACCGAGATTGATACAAACAGTGTCAAGCGTGCAATCAAGGGACAAAATGTGTATTTTTGACCGCAAGAATTTTACAACCATGACAGCCTAATACCGAATTATTCTCATATGGGACTAAAAAGGTTAAAGGTTTTGATGAGTAGTATGCTTTTATGAAGAATGAAACAATACAATGAAACTTCCGACAGAGAAATTAAAAGCGAATTAATTGAAAAAATAACGGCTTAACCTTGCGGGGGATTTAAACACATTTATTACAACTAATAACCATGGCAACAATAAAAATTAAGAGCCAACCGACCAGCGTGGAATAGCGAAGTCCATTTATGCTGGCCGATTTATGAAAGTTAACGATGCTGATAATAGCTCATAATAATGCCAACACAATATCCAGCGTCATTGAGACCTAATAAAGGCTCTTGTATTTCTCTCCATAAATAAAAAATATAAAAATAATAATAAGTTACCAATAACAACTGAATTAGACTGCTCCTCTAGCAAACACAATTCGGTATCTTCCTGACTACCTGTATTTTCAGGAAGAGACGAAACTGTATTTTCTTGATTACCTGTCTAAGTCGGTTGTTATTGGTAACATTTTGTTCTTTTATTTTTTATTTTTGGAGTGATATACTAGTGTATGTTAATAAGTATGTGGTAAAGAAAATGCTAAGATACATTAACATACACTAGTATACGTTAATATACATTAATATACACTAGTATACGTTGAAAATAATTAATGGAGTGTATTTTAGTCTTTTCGCAGGGGGTGTGGTATTCTAGCAAAGATTTTAAATTTGGTGGTAGAAATTAAAAGAGAGGGTTGACCCATGCTAGTTAGCCAATTTTCTCCTCTTACCATAAGGACAATGACTTCAGGATTTTGAGCCACCAAGAATCATGGATGTAGAACATGTTGATAAATTACTAAGCTCAACTAGAGAACTGGATTTCAATTTTGATAGTTTACCTGAGGGAAAGTGCATTTCATTGGTTAGTATATTTTCCCCAAATGGAAGCTAATATATTTGTGCAAAAGCTACTGCAGTGAGGGCCATTTAGATCAACGGCTACATGAAAACAAGGCCCCGAAATAGTTGAAATAGATTTTGAGGAACCTTGTGCTTCAACTAGCATAAATTATGAGTCATGATCAAAAATTGGATGGTGTTTACCACGAAAGTTAATATACTGTGCCACCATGATCTGCTTTTAACCAAGGTTTGAGGTTTCGGCTGATACTCATGCGTATCGCCCGTATCGTATCGGTATCGGTGGGTAACGATACCGAAACTAGGTGTTAGTTTCGGTATCGACCGATACTGAATGGTATCGCTCAGTTTCGGCCGATACTGGCCGATACCGTTCAGTTTCGGCCGAAACAGACCGGTATCGTTCAATATTGGACGAAGACGGAGGAAGAAGAATGTAATTAAATAAAAACTCTCTAAAAAACCCAAAAAATTTCGTGAATCAAGAGGTTGCAAAGTAAGCTCGGTTAAAAGAGATGAGAAAACCCTAGGGTTTCGACTTGAAAATAATGAAGAATTAGACGAAGAAGAGGCAAAACCAAGAACAAATTGCTGAAAAAAGATGAAAAAGGAAAAAAGGAAGATGAAAAAATTGAACTCACCGCATTGCATCGTTGCCTCGTCGAACCTGCCTCCTGCCTCGTCGAACACGCCTCTTGGCTCGTCGCCCCACCTCGACCATCTAGCGTGAGAGAGACAGATAGCAAAGAGAGAGAGAAAGAGAGGTCCGAGTCGCCTTTCAGGAGAGGCTGTGTTTTTTAAAAGGCAAACTTGTAAATAAGTGGAATGTGCGTAGAGTAAAACAGTCGGTGCACATAGCAAGCAGATTTTTTGTGGCAACCCTGTAAATAAGTGGTATGAGCGCAAAGCAAAATGGTGGGTGCGCAAAGCAATGCCCAGCGATTTTTTTGGCAAACTTGTAAATAAGTGGTTTGTGCGCAAGATAAAACGGTGGGTGCGCAAGGCAAGCTTTAGGATCTATTCATTTTTTTCGAATATTTAGTATTTAAGTACCAAACTTTAGGTATTTAGTATTTGATATGATTACGAACTCAAATTTAGTTTATCTATTTAGTATGTAGTATTTGATAGTGTATGATTTGTTATGAATATGCCCATGAGGCCCATTGGGTATCCAAGCCCACTATTGAAAGCTATATATATGAGGGTAATGGGCTCTTCCCCTCTACACCTATTTTCCCTAATATTTCCCTTCATAACACGTTATCAGCACGATCACGCTCGTTGGAGGAGACGGCGGCTCGCGGGGAAGGAGATCCATCAATCGCTCAGATTCAAGAAGATCGTAATCTTCTCAACGGGGAGCGAAAATGGCATCCTTCACCAACCGTCGACTAGATTCCTCGTCGAATCTAGAGGTAAAAATCAAAACTTTTTAGATCTAAACTTGCTTTTCTCATTAGATCTGCATGTTTTAGGATCAAAAAGTTTATAAACACGGTAAAATTCAAATTTTTATTAGATCTGCATGCCTAAAAACAATAAAAATCTGTTTTTTAGCGATCTAAATAGTTGAAAAATCCTTTTTTTACCCCCCGCCTTTGATCCAAAAATCCGCACGCCCGTAGGGCGGAACGGCGGCGCCTCCGTAGCGCCGCCGGCGGAAATCGCACGCCGCGGCCAACTGCCGCGGCCCTGCGCCGCGGCCAACTGCCGCGGCCCTGCGCCGCGGCCCGCAGCCGCGGTCCGTCGCCGCCACGGCGGCCGCGTTCTACGCGGCCAGCCGTCGCGGCGACACGCCGCGGGCCCCCCTAGGGTTTCCTGAAACCCTAACCCTAACGGACCATTTTTCGGGGGAGGCCCAATATTAACCCTAATGGGTTGTTTTCATGGCCCAAAAGGCCAGAAAATTAGCCCATTTACATAAATTATCTTTCTTTTATTTTTTTTCCCTAAAAAGCCCACAATAATTAAAAGAAATTTTAAAAGGGTTTTATAGCGGTAAAATAAAACATTAAAATATGGATCAAAAGGTAAAAGTTCTTCAAAAAAAAGTTTTTTGCACGTCGCGCACAAATTTAAATTATTTTAAATGCCTGTGTTTTGATTATCTGCGTGGTTGTATGTCTCGAATATATTATCTGCGTGGATGTGCAATATTAGGCTATGTTTTTAGGGATCAGCCAGGTTTCCGACACCGTTTTAAATTCCTGCAATTTTTCTTTTTTTTGAGAGAAATTTTGTATGTGAGAATGAAAATGTAAAAAGAAGACCGAAGGACACCAAAAAGAAGCTGAAGGCGTTCGCACAATGGAGATAGGGGCTTCTCTCTGAAGTTCCCGAGTTGTATTTTATTTTTCATGCATTTATTTTTGATGTAACTTCGGACGGTACTTTTTATTTTCCGGTGTCGGCTGGCTGATCCCTATAGTCCTAAGTCATTTTTCTGTTTCATTGCTTATGCATTAACTGCGTGGTTGTTAATTAGCTTAAATACCATGTTTAATGTCACAATGAAACTACTTAACATCATGCGTGAATGTTAATCTTTATTAATTAATTATTCACATTATCTGAAAAAAAGCATATATGTTAAAATCACATTAATTAAATTCATGCTATGAAAATGTTTACATTACATGCGTGGATGTCTATCTTACTCAGTTTTAATGATACATGCTGTCTTTTCTTTACATTGTTAGATCATTAAATGGCCAGACTCGCAAATGTCGACTTTTCGGTCCTGAAGGCCGATGGGTCAAACTACCTGAGTTGGCAGTTGGACCTGAAGTTCCATCTGCGCTCTCATGGTTTCAGTCTCACACAGACTGAAAAGGCAACAACAAGTACTGACCCAGCAAACAAGGAGGCTTCAGTGGAAGCACCTCATACAGAGGAAGTTTCCGATATATTAAAGGCGAAAGCCATTATATATATCAGGAAACACTTAGACTCGACCTTAAAGGACGAGTACCTCACTGTAGAGGACCCTTACGAGCTGTGGGATGCACTCGAGGAGAGGTACAGACATCAGAGGGATGTCATACTCCCCCGTGCACAGTACGAGTGGACTCACCTCCGCATACAGGATTTCAAATCCGTAGCGGAGTACAACTCAGCTCTCTTCCGCATCACCTCACGCCTGAAGTTGTGTGGTGAACCAGTGACGGAGAAGATGTTGCTGGAAAAGACGTTCACGTCTTTCCACGAAAAGGACATGATCCTTATGCAACACTATAGAGAGAGGAAGTTCACAAAGTACTCTGACCTGCTTTCATGCCTGCTTATGGCTGAACAGAACAGAGACCTGTTGGTTGCCACCCACAACCTGCGCCCCCTGGCTCCGCTCCATTGCCACCTCCTGCAGAGGCTCACTTCCAGTCTTCCCAGAAGAAGAAGACGGACAAAAAGGCAAAATTCCAGAAATGGAAAGAACAGAAGCAGCGGAAGAAGGCCACTCCCCCAGCTCCTCCTCAGAACCAGAAGTTCGTGGACAAGAAGCAGAAGAGGATTCCCAACAAAGGTGGCACTCCCAAGAAATATTGGGAGGACAAGTGCTCTAAATGCGGGATGACGGGCCACTGGTCCAGAATCTGCCGCACAGCAAAACACCTCCAGGACCTCTACCAGGCAAGCCTCAAGCCTCGAGATGAGACAAACCTGATTGAGAGCGCAGCGTTGGCAGAGACCTCATGGACTCCTGAAGACTTCATGGGAGATGACACTCTCTAGATCTAGACCATTTCTATGCACTAGCAATGTATCTTCTATTTATGCATCGTATCTAGTTTATTTCCATGTCAAACAATATTTTGAGCATTTATTTTATGAAAGTGGATCTTTTCTCTTCATTTATTGCTTAAATGTCTTTCCCCTTTTTTTAGATATGGAACTTATCTGCCTAGTGGACAGTGCATCGACGCACTCGATCCTACAAAACATAGACTACTTCACGAGCATAAGTAGCTATTCTGGCCCACTGAGAACAATCTCAGGACCAGCAAACATAATCGAAGGATCAGGGGAAGCAATTATATTGCTCCCCAGCAACACACAAATAACACTTAAGAATGCGTTATACTCCCCTAAATCCATCCGAAACCTCCTAAGCTTTAAAGACATCCGTTTAAACGGATATCACTTAGAGACGGTCGAGGAAGATAAAAGGGAATACTTGCTTGTAACGTCTCTTACAAATGGTTCAAAAACCATTGTGGAACGTTTCAAGAGACTCCCCTCGGGACTCTACCAAACAAGTATATAAACTCCAGAAACATCCATGGTGGAGCACCTGCAGTGCCCCCAAACACCAGAATTCCAACTCTGGCACGGTCGACTGGGACACCCTGGTTCTGTTATGATGTACCGCATCATAAAAAACTCCAGGGGTATAGACCTGAAGAACCTGAAGATTCTTTAAAAAGGCAAATTCTCATGTCCACCCTGTTACAAGGGTAAACTGATCACAAGACCCTCTCCACTGAAAGTGGACGTGGAGTCCCCTAGTTTTCTGGAAAGAATCCACGGAGACATTTGTGGGCCGATTCACCCATCAAGTGGTCCGTTCAGGTACTTTATGGTCCTGATAGACGCATCTACTAAGTGGTCACATGTGTGCCTACTGTCCACCCGTAACCTAGCACTATCTAAGCTTTTAGCTCAGATAATCAAGTTACGGGCCCACTTCCTCGACCACCAGATAAAGAAACTTCGTCTGGACAATGCGGGGGAGTTTACGTCACAAGTCTTTCTAGACTATTGCCAAGCTCAGGGAATTGAAGTCGAACATCCTGTAGCACATGTTCACACCCAAAATGGGTTAGCAGAATCTCTAATTAAGAGACTGCAATGGATCGCTCGTCCATTATTACTTCAATCCCAGATGCCAGTGAATGCGTGGGGTCATGCAATTTTGCATGCTGCATCTTTAATAAAATTAAAACCTTCTGGAGGTCAGTCATCTTCTCCAATGCAACTAGCACTTGGAGCCCCACCAATTGTCTCACATTTGAGAATATTTGGTTGTGCAGTATACGTCCCCATAGCACCACCACAAAGGACAAAGATGGGTCCACAACGTCGCCTAGGCATTTATGTTGGGTTTGACACCCCCTCCATAATTAGATTCCTAAAACCCCTTACGGGAGACGTCTTTAAGGCACGTCTAGAAGACTGTGAATTCGATGAAACATCGTTTCCAAGACTAGGCTCACAGACAAAGAAGCCCGAAGCTTCAGAAAGTATCACTTGGGATACAATGACCTTATGTCATTTTGATCCGCCAACAAGCCAGTGTGAGGAGGAGGTCCTGAAGATTCTCCACATCCAAAACACTGTCCATCTCTTGCCGGACAAATTTACTGAGAACCAGAAGATTGTCAAATCACACGTCCCTGCTGCTAACACTCCAGCTAGGATTGACATACCGCAAAATGGATGCAATCCGCCTGCAGCAGAAATGGTTGGACCTCTCAAAAAGAGAGGACGACCACCGGGATCCAAGGACCAAGTCCCTCGAAAGAGTATGACCCTTGGCAATGGTAAACAAATACCACCACAGGATGCTAATATAAGCCCTGCTACCCCATCTCTCCCAAACTCTCATGAAGAGGAAAAACCGGGAGAAAATGAAGTATCGATACACTATGTACGAACTGGGGAGTATTGGGACAGAAAAAGCACAACCATAGATGACACATTTGCGTGTAATATTGCCATCAACGTCGCGTACTGCAACGATGATATTGAACCACGCTCTCTGACAGAATGTCAAAGCAGAGATGATTGGCCAAAGTGGAAAGCGGCAATAGGAGTGGAGTTGGATTCACTCACCAAACGCAAGGTCTTCAGACCCATAGTCCAGACACCAAAAGGTGTCAAACCTGTGGGTTATAAATGGGTATTCGTTAGAAAACGAAATGAACAGAATGTGATCGTACGCTACAAAGCAAGGCTTGTAGCGCAGGGTTTTACCCAACGTCCTGGGGTGGATTTTGAAGCCACATACTCCCCGGTCATGGACGCGATCACCTTCCGATTCCTCATTGGCTTAACAACACAAGAGGGTTTAGATATGCAACTTATGAACGTGGTTACTGCATACCTATATGGCAACCTAGACCGAGACATCTATATATGAGATTGCCTGACGGTTATTCTTTGCCTGCAGCACTAAAAGAGAGAGAACGTGACATCTACTCAGTGAAACTGCAAAGATCATTATATGGTCTAAAACAATCCGGAAGGATGTGGTATAACAGACTGAGCGATTTCCTTGCACAGCAAGGATTTAAAAACGATCCAGTCTGTCCTTGCATCTTTATAAAAGCAAAGGCAACATGATTTGTAATTATAGCCGTCTATGTAGACGACTTAAACCTCATCGGATCTCCTGAAGAGATCGCAAAGATTTCTAGAAGCCTGACAGAAACCTTCGAGATGAAAGACCTCGGAAAATCAAAATTCTGTTTAGGTCTTCAGATAGAGCATCTTAAAGATGGGATCCTGTTACACCAGTCAACTTACACATCGAACTTATTGAAAAAGTTTCAGATGGATAAGTGACACCCCCTCAGCACTCCGATGGTCGTTAGATCATTGGATGTACACAAAGACCCCTTCCGGCCGCTGAAAGAGGGGGAGGAAGTATTAGGCCCCCGAAGTGCCTTATTTAAGTGCTATCGGTGCACTCCTTTACCTGGCTAACTGCACTCGCCCTGACATAGCGTTTGCAGTAAACTTACTAGCCAGATATAGTGTTGCACCTACACAGCGGCACTGGGCCGGAGTTAAGCATCTTCTGCGCTACCTCCAAGGGTCCATAGACTTAGGTCTATTCTACAGGAAAGGGGCATCAACTGGTTTAGTTGGTTATGCTGATGCAGGTTACAGGTCCGATCCTCATACAGAGAAGTCTCAGACCGGATACATGTTCACATATGGCGGCACTGCCATATCCTGGAGATCTGTGAAGCAGACCATGACGACCGTCTCATCCACTCACTCAGAGCTCCTAGCGATCTTCGAAGCAAGCAAGGAATGTTTCTGGCTACGCTCGATGATCCAGCACATCCTCACCTCCACCGGCCTGATGACCGGCGTTCTTGCACCTACTACACTCCATGAAGACAACGCAGCATGTATAGCCCAGCTACAGGACGGCTACATCAAAGGTGACAAGACGAAGCATATCTCCCCCAAGTTCTTCTGGACGCACGACCTTCAGAAGCAAAAACATATTGCGGTACAGAAGATCCAATCATGTAATAACTTGGCGGATTTGCTTACCAAATCCCTGCCTACTAGTATCTTTGAGAAACTTGTATATGGGATTGGGATGAGGAGAGTGAGTAAATGTAAACTGGGCCAGGATGAGAGAACTATGAACTCATAGATACATAGGAGACTGATGTATAGATTCATAGGAAATCTGCAAGCCTGAAGCTTGGTCAGATGAGGGGGAGTCAACTGCAGAGTTGTACTCTTTTCCCTTGGCTACAGGTTTTTTCCCACTGGGTTTTCCGTAGTCAAGGTTTTGACGAGGCAACCTCGTTGACTCTGGATCCTGAAGTATCCACCCCTAGACACATCCCCAAAACAGGGGAAGTTATGGATTAACTGTTCTTTATTTAACAAGGCAGTTATCTTAACTCGGATCCTGAAGAATCCACCTCTTATTCAATGTTGGTTGGATAAGGGGAAGTGTTATGAATAGGCCCATGAGGCCCATTGGGTATCCAAGCCCACTATTGAAAGCTATATATATGAGGGTAGGAGGCTCTTCCCCTCTACACCTATTTTCCTTAATATTTCCCTTCATAACATGATTAATATTTTAGTTTGTTAAGTATTTTAATAGTATTTGATAGATTTAGATTTAAGAATCTCCAAAACCATCACCATGTATATATATTATATACATATTTAAAGTATCTCCGAAACCGAAACCGATACCCGAAACGAAACTGCTGAAACTGACGATACAGACAAAACCGAAACTTGCTTCCGAAACCACCGAAACGGGCGATACCGATACCGAAACCTAAATTTTGAAAAGAACGAAACCGAGACCGAAACCGAGACCTAAAACCTTGCTTTTAACAAAGCATGGTACTGCAGTGCACTTTCAAATTGTTGGTCCAGTTCCCTAAGTGGGCATGACACAATATTATAATCTTCAAAACACGTTGATATTCAGGCATTCCACTGATTTACCCAGGAACAACATGAGCCGTAATGAAGAACATTAAAGTGCTAGTTTACCAGTACTAAAAGCCACGCAAAATGACGTTGATAATTAGGGCCTGTTCTTTTGAGTGTAATGGGGTTGGGGAAAGTGGGGGGAGTAAAGGAATCAAGAGAGAGAAAATTTTTGTTTTGTGTTCTTTTGGATGAGAAAGTGGAAGGAGAAAGTGGAGGAGAAATGAATTCCTCATTAAATCCCTCATTTTAGTTTCTTTTTAGAGGGGAATAGAGAGAGAAAGAGGTTTTGGGAATCCCTTTACGCTGGGAAAGCAAAAGAACGGGTTTGGGGAATCCCAATCGGTTTTCCCCCAAAACACTGTTCACAACGGTGAAAAAAGTGGGATTCCCCTCGTTTACACTCAAAAGAACAGGCCCTTAGAGGCAGGGCAGCACGGAGTCCAACAGTTACAATGATATCAATAGCTAATATCTGTGACTAATTGAACTTCAGATTCTCCAAGGACATCAACTGGCGAAGTAAGGTAGTCACTTTACAGCCCCAAACAGTTATAGTTCCCAAAAACTTGGATGTACCTGTAAAGATAACAATGATTAAATCAATTTAAATATCAGATCAGTAAAGATGCATACTTCGAATCAATGTAAATCATACAAGCAACAATAGCAGCAAATAACCAAAAAGATTAAAAATTAAAAAAAATACTCAAATTTATATTAAAACGCATTCTTCAGAGGAGAACATTACCGAGTTCAATCTAGTGCAGAAAAGTGAAATAAAGGAGGAATTCACATATAGATCAAATAAGTCAAACACTACTAAAAACTCCCAGTGTCGGACGAATTAGGTTCAAATTATAAAATATCATCCAGATCATTCGTAATCGAGGGAACATCCCCGACAAAAGCCCTAATTTGAAGAGATAAAGAAGCGAAAATGACCTGATAAACATAGGGTTGGAAAGGCGTTGAGAAGAAAGGAGCGGCCATGGCTGAGAGGAACTCAAAGCAATACCAAAGCAATCAGCTCAGATGGGGTCTAGGTTTTGAAACCGCCATTAAAGACTACAAAGAGCTCCACCGCTTTAATTCTCGTGAAGCAGAGAAGAAGACGGAGACAATGAATTTAAAAGCTCGACGGTTCTCACAACGCGATTCCCTGTCTCAGCAGCTCCTATTGAGTTTTAATTATGAAAATACCCTCAAGCTCCGTTATAAATACATATAGTCGATTTAAGATTATAAATGAAGTTTGGTCGTAAAGGCTATTTGTGTAATTAATTTGACATGTAAGAATAAAGTTGTAGAGAGGCAATGCAAAGAGGGCTTTTTTAAGGAGGATGCAAACGAACGGTTGAGTCACACGTCACATGGCCAACCACGTCAGCAAATTTGGGTACTTGGCGCTTTATCATTGGCAGCAATTTTCCTATTCACGTGCCAGAACGGGGATGGACTAGGGCCGGTTCCATTGGGTTTCTTTTGAGATAGCATTTATTGTTTGCAATAGTAAGTCCAAGGAGGAATTTTGAGGAGAGAGAAGAGGAGTATTGTGTTTCTTTTGGTTGCTTTGGGTTGGAAAGTGTAGAGTAGTTTTGTTTGTGGGGCCCATAGTAAAGTAGTGTGTTTCTTTGGTTATAGCGGTATTGGAAAGTTGGATGTGAAAAGTGAGAAAGTTGGTTATGGTGTTTTGTGGTGAGATTACCCCCAACCGTATTTGAAGTAGAAACTTGTGAAACCCATCAGTTAATTAATTATTAATTAAATAACTATTAAATATTAAATAAATTACTATGAAATAAGCATTTTTAAATACAATTTACATAATTAAATTTTTAAAGACCGAATTTTAAAAAGGAATATTTAATTGAAGAAGGCCGAATAATTAGTAACGCACGAACGACAAGCAACGCAATCAACAGAAATAAAAATACAATTTAATGAACTGGAAGCAAAAAAATATTAAAATTTTAAATGCACGTCAGAGAGCTCATATCAGACAGCACAAACCCAAGTCACATACCATAATAGGTCAACATAACCAAAATACATATAATATACATATTACAAGTATCATCTGACATCCCAACATACAGTAATAAAGTTTTACATTTTCATCGCGATAATAAACAACAGTAGCAAAGAAAGCAGAAAGCCTAAGATCAAATACAAAACCAACTTAATGGTATTGTATTCGGAGAGAATGGTGTCTATTTTCCACGCCAACCGCCCCTCAATCTCCAAAAGCCGCCTATCAGATACCGCTGTGGAAGAGGATGCATGGGTCGGGCTTCTTGCAAGCTCATCAAGTAACTGTAGTATCACATAAGTGGACCACTCCGAGTGAGGTGGATCCTTCCATTCGTAGAAGTTGCATTTATTATTCCCCTGCACTGGACAGCTCCAAAAGCGACGGTCAGAATTATTTCTGGTACATGATGTCCTTCTGGGAACCCGTATCCGACAATGGCAAAACCTGCTGTCATCTTCATCTGCATCCAACTCAGACCCTGTAGGAAGTCTGGGTCTGTATTGAATAGACTGGCTGTAACCGGTGCTCTTGTGTACCTTGCATGAACTAAAGATTGACAACGGAGGTAGGCAACATATATACAAATAAATATTAAAAAACAATTTTAAGTCTCAAGGCTACATACAGAATTGCATCATGAAGCAACACCTCAAACTGATACATACAAATGAAGAACCCAAAAAAGAAACGGATACATCCATAAAAACCAAGAAATAAAATGAAAAAAAATTAACATTTGCTAAAACCAAACAATCCCTACAATGAAATTGCACCACCAACGTGGTCCATACCCAAGTCAAATAAAAATTATTTGACTTGTGCCCTCAGGTAAACATATTTTGTAGCGTGAACAGCAGAAGGTATATGGCGGTTGCTCAACCTTCCAGCCAAATACCCCTATATCTTCTTTTCATAGGGTCAATTTTCCTATTTATTGTTCATCATCATCGGGCGTAAGTTGGTTTTTGGGGGCATAGCTCATTGTTGCATTATGTGTTTATGGGCTGTTATTTTTGGATCATTGTATCAGATTTTTGTGGCATGGCTCCTGGTTGTTGGTTGTATGCAACATATACATAAGCCCTCGGGAAGAAATTAATTTTATCATGATAAATTGTTGGTAATAGGCAGTTGCTCCATCACATATCACCCCCTCATTTAACATCCACCCATCTCATATATCGATTCATACAGTCCATAACATTTCATATTATTTTCAATGTATCTCACGAATATATATCAGTGGGGAGTAATGGAACCATCAAGCCTAATACCAACTATTTATGCATAACTAAGGGACATAGGGATCAAATAATCATCTTCTTCATTGGGCTATAGGTAAACCATAACAAGGTGTCATGCCAAACAATCTGATACAATCAGCCAAACATAACAACCCAAAAACACCTACTGCAACAAGGATCCATGCCCCAAAATTCTGATACAATTATCTGCAAAGAACACCACAATATCACAACTGCAACATGGAGCCAGGCCCTAAAAATCTGATATAGGGAGACATGCCCCAAAAATCTGATACATTGAGTCAGAAATAACACAACATAATCACTTATAGCAACATGGAGCCATGCCCCAAAACTCCGTTCCAATTAGTCAAAATTAACACCACATAAACACAAACTGGAACATGGAGCCATGCCCCACAAATCTGAAACAATGAGCCTGAATTAACTCCCCATAAACACAAACTGCATCATGCAACCATGCCCCAAAATTCTGATACAATGAGCCAAAAATAAAACCCCATAAACACTTACAGCAACATGGAGCCATGCCCCAAAAATCTGAAACAATGATCCAAATATAACACCCCTTAAACACAAAATGCAACATGGAGCCATGCCCCAAAAATCTGATACCATCCACCAAATATAACAACCCATAAACACAAACTGCAACCTGGAGCCATACCCCAGAAATCTGAAACAATGATCCAAATGTAACACCCCATAAACACATACAGAAACATGGAGCCATGCCCCAAAAATCTGAAACAATGAGCCAGAAATAAAACCCCATAAACACTTACAGCAACATGGAGCCATGCCCCAAAAATCTGAAACAATGAGCCAGAAATAAAACCACATACACACTTACAGCATGTCACGCCCCGCTTCCCATTATACTTGGGAGCGAGGACGCGAGCGGGTCTGCATGTGCTTAAAGCAAAGAAGAGGTACTTTTTTTCTCCCTTCTTTGACTTAAGCACACTAAGCGTGATTAGCGAAGGCAGGTTCCTGCACGCGAATACCTCACAAGCATCACGAATATTCATTACATTACAATACCAGCGTCCCAAGCAAACACACAATTAATTTATGCCTAGCATGGCCGTACTATCTGCTGAAAAGCAACACACCTGAAAAACAACAATACGAATAATACAACTGAAATGGAAAGGTCCCGCTCTAGTCTTCCGCAGGGATGATCTCAGTGTCCTCGTTACTCTGGTCAGCGGGGTCCACCTCTAAGATGGGATCCTCAAAAGTAGTGTCCTCTGGGTACTCTGTCTCTAAACCTAACATATATTTCAAAACACGTTGAAATATATGTCAGCGATAAGCTCGGCAAGATATTTAAAGTAATGAAACCATAGAACAACTATAAGGGACAAAAAGCGTTAGTACACAGTTATGAATAATAAGTGCAGAAAGTAAAGTACAAGCATGCATGAGTTTTGCAGTTTTAAAGGTAAAGCAGTTGTAAGTTGAGTATTTGTGCTCGTGATAAGTCCATGTCTGAGTAGGTATTGTTCTTGATACACCATATCATCGGGGGTTTACCGTGACGCTTCTTGCCATTCCAACCTGGAATATGGTCAAGCTGCTTACCTCCGTTAGTGTGGTTTTGGAGGTGGTCGTAAGGTGTTCAAGCAACAATTACGGACTCTACTACATGAACCAACCCCACCCAAGTGTTTTGTTTAGTCATTGACCAAGTTTCACCCCATCTGTATTCGATGGTTTTACCCCCATCTGTATTCGATGGTTATCACATATGTGTTTGCAACATATTCATTTTTCCCAATTAAATTAGTTTGTTAACATGCGGATAGTAAAAGCAGACCAATAAAAAGCAATAAGCAAGGTGCAATATGATATCCGGCTACCAGAATTTGATAAACACAACAAATTTAGCACTAAGTTTGAACGGTCAGGTTTGCAGTTCATTTACTCAAAATACTTGCCTTGACGCTGGTGTGGGTGTCCAGGCGGTGGTGACGTGTGTCACGTTTTATCTGCGTCAATAGATGGGTGATATCAGTTCCATGGTTATTAACTGGTTATAAAAATAAAACTAACCTATTATAACATTCACTTGAAGACTAAGGTTAACTATCAGACTTGATTTTTAGTTTAACTTATAACAAACTTAATAGTAATCTTAACTTAATAGGTTAAAATAATTAACTTAATATATATAAAAACTTACTAATAATAACTTTAAAAAAACTTATAAACTGATGATAATAATAATAATAATAATAATAATAATAATAATAATAATAATAATAATAATAATAATATAAAAAAACTTACATATTATTACTTCTCCCACTCTCTTTCTCTCTCGTTCCTCTCTCTCTCTCTCTCTCTCTCTCTCTTCTTCTGTTTCGTTTTTTTTCGTTGCTTGTTCTCGCAGGTCGAAGGGGCAATCGGATCTCGGCGGAAAAAGGGGCGGCGGCAGATCTGGCGGCCGATCCGACGGCGGAGGGTTCTGCGGCGCGGCGGCTTCGAAATGGTCGGCGGCGGCGGCTTCCTCATGGCGGCTTCGGGCGATCGGAGATGCAGCGGCAAGGCTCCGGGGTGCGGTATGGCATGGCGGCGGATCTGAGATGGCGGCGAGGCGGATCCGGCGGCTTCGGGCTCGATTGACGGCGGCGGCGATGCCTTCCCGGCGGCGATGCCTTCCCGGCGGCGATCGGAGATTAGAGGGGATTGTTGATTTGGGGTTGATTTCTTTCCAATTTTGGGGTTGATTTTGGGATTGTTGCTTCTGGTTGATTTGATTTTGGGTTGTAAGTGGCTGGTGGAGGATTGGTGGAGTGGAGGAGGTGGAGGCCGATGTTGGGTTGTTTGCTTGTATGGTGGAGGAGATGGTGATGCTGGTGATGTTGATGCTGTGGTTGTTTGATGTCGTTGGTTGCTGCGTAGGTTCATGTATGTTAGTTTTAAGAAGGAGAGGAGAAAGGGAACCGATTGAATGTGGGTGGTTGTGAGGTAGGGGGCTTGAATATTGTCGTTGGATCTCACCAAATAATACGATGAGGATAAATGTTGTAGGGTTAGGGTTAGGGTAAGAGTAATTTAGGAAAAGTTTATTTAGTAAAAATAATTCCGTTAAAAGTGATAAGCTAATTAGAAATTACTCTTAATTAAAAGTAATTAGCAATTTAGTAATAATTACGATTTACAGATAAAAATTATGTTACGGTAAAATTGAAAACCATGACGCGTTCGCGTCGACGTGCGGACGAATATCCACTCGGAAGAAAATGACCGAATCAACGAAGTAAAAGAAATGCAGGCACACCACAACAAAATACAACTAGGAAAATAGGCCGTTACACAGCAACATGGAGCCATGCCCCAAAAATCTGAAACAATGAGCCAGAAATAAAACCCCATACACACTTACAGTAACATGGAGCCATGCCTCAAAAATCTGAAACAATGATCCACACATAACACCCCTTAAACAGTTACATCAACATGGAGCCATGCCTCAAAAATCTGAAACAATGAGCCAGAAATAAAACCCCATACACACTTACAGCAACATGGAGCCATGCCCCAAAAAACTGAAACAATGAGCCAGAAATAAAACCCCATACACACTTACAGCAACATGGAGCCATGCCCCAAAAATCTGAAACAATGATACACACATAACACCCCATAAACACTTACAGCAACATGGAGCCATGCCCCAAAAATCTGAAACAATGAGCCAGAAATAAAACCCCGTACACACTTACAGCAACGTGGAGCCATGCCCCAAAAATCTGAAACAATGAGCCAAAAATAAAACCCCATAAACACTTACAGCAACATGGAGCCATGCCCCAAAAATCTGAAACAATGATCCACACATAACACCCCTTAAACACTTACATCAACATGGAGCCATGCCCCAAAAAACTGATACAATGATCAAACAAGAACACCACAAAAACACAAACTGCAACATGGAGACATTCCACACAAACTGATACATTGAGCCATACCCCTAAACCCCACATAAACACATACTGAATCCAAATCCAACCCCGCAACTATATCTCCACCAACATGACATTTCCACCTCACAACCATCTTCACCTCCCAGCCTGCTATACTACTAGCCCAAATCCAACCCCGCTACTATCTCTTCAATCATCATTTTCCTAGCCGATTGAGGCAAAGCCAAAAAGCTTCGTGCCTCCATCTCATCCTTGCGTAGGGCCTTAAAGACGTTCAACAATATACCCGGCGTATACTCAGTAAACTCGTAGACATGCTGGGCATGTGGTTCAGTCCAATGAGAGTGTGCGGACCTTATAGCATCCGCGACCTCTTTCATATTTTCTGGTATTTCCCGCATGATGTCGGGATCTTGTTGCATGCACCGTCTTCGTTGTTTCTTTTTACCCATCGCAGGTGGGTTTGAATGGCTTGGCCCTCCCTGATTAACAGGCCTGGTCGAAGCTTGGGTGGGAGTTTCTTCCGTGACATTGTGTGGTGGTGAATCTATATGTATCGGCTCTTGACTTACGGGCTCTCCTTCGCCTTCGCCTTCATGATACTCCCCACCAAACTTTTCAAAAACAACGATGGCTAAATCCCCCTTAGCAGCGCCATCACCAAAGACGATAACAAGATCGCCATACCATGGAAGTGGATGGTTAACATAACACTTGTGAATGACCTTACTCTCCTCATCCCATCCAGCTCCGATAAGCTCCATGCACTCCTTTACGTCTTTGAGACGTCTCCTCAACGATTTCATGTGATTCTTCACATTAACACTTGTGAATGAAGTCCCATGGATGTTATTTTTTTCGGCTGTAGTGGCATTGAAGGCTGTATTTTTAAAAGTCTTATCGGCTTTATACCCCTGACGTGCAAGCTCAGCAAGGAATGGAATGAGGATTTCATCGTAAGCATTCGTCCAAAGTTTGTTCTGTTGTGCAGAAGATGAATGCTGCTTAGACTTCTTTTGTGGGCTTGAAACAGACCCGTCAGTATCTTCGCTACACCGGCTCGACTTCCTAGAAGAGTCATTGCCGGGTGTTCGTTCATTGCCACTAGGTGGCGTAGGCATAACGAATGCACCTGGGGAAGCTGGGCTTCTGCAAGAGGGTGGCTCTCCCCTTTGCAGCATATTCATAAACCCCATTCCAGGCGGCGATGGCATCTGCATTGGCATGTGCATAAGAATGTTGAAATTTGGATATTGGGGATATCCCATGCCATGCCCACTTGATTCGTACACTAGCCCACCTGATTGGAAGCCATGCATGTGATACGGCATCGTTGGCATCCTCTTGGGCATTGGTCGGTTGACAATGGGATCAACCATTCTGTCAGCTTCTACCCATTGTGTCCCATATACATTATCATAGCTGGGGAGCATGGGATCACTCCCAGCCCAGTTTGGTTCACCCCCTGATCAGAGTTTGACGAGCCTTCCATCCCTACAACATCAATCAAATTAAATTGAAAATCCAACGTTGTGGCTATAAACATCCAACCATCATATAACATGAACCTATACTGCATTCGGGTATAAAATTTCATAAGTGTAAAGCAAATAGTGGATAAGCAAAGGCATGAAATTTTTTGGCACAAGCAACAAAGCAACATTAATGCAATATGTCCGATACAAGAATAAAATGTTCAACCATAGGAGGTAATAATATACGCCGACCCCCCCTCATAGCTTATGCTATATAGTGTTCCCGTTATTATTTTTGTTACAGAAGTCCACCTACATATCCCAAGATATCTGCTCCCTTCGCATTTTCCATTGATCACGTTGTTCGGTTTGTTCACGAACGGGCACATGTTGGGACAGATCCATAACAGCATCATCATGGTCATCAATACCATCTACATCCTCCTCAACCCCATCTCCATCTTCAGTTAGATGGGGGTCATGCGGATCTTCTATTTGGATGTAATTATGCAAAACAATGCAAGCAAGTACGATTTCGACCTGACGTTTGAATGAGTAGTGAGGCTTGGCTGTCATTATTTTAAACTTGTTCTTTAGTATACCAAATGTCGACTCGATCTTTGATCGTAAGGTAGAATGGTGTATGTTGAATAGCTAATGGTATCTAACGCCCCGGTATGGAGATATGAACCCTGTCATTGTAGTATACCCAGCATCGCAAAGGTAATATTTACCTACATTCGAAAAATAAACCCAGTTTATGAGCCAACGATCTCTGAGAGAAGTATTTCGTATGTAAATGTAAATTTATGCATATTACCTTCATACACTCGCAGCCCCAGGGGGGTGGTTTAGACAATGCATCTTTCAGGACCGTAAAATCATTTGCAGATCCTTCCCACCCGGCCAGTATGTATGTGAATCTTTTATTTGGAGTAACAACTGCTAGCACATTTTGTGTAACCCCTTTACGACCTCTAAAGCAGGATACGAGACTGGCTGGTAGCATGGCATCTATGTGAGTCCCATCAATGAGACCAATACAGTCCTACAACGTAATCAATGAGCCTAATTTTCAATCAACACGACGATACTTATTAGACTGACACATATACAGATAAGCACACATACCTTAAAAATGGGAACCAATTGGGATTATTGACTATCTCTGGTGGCGTCTCATTAGTAGCTTGCTCCATGTACATATCCCGAATTGCACACACTGCCCCCATAACTTTGTTAAAATATCGGCTCACTGTTCTCCCTCCCCTAATAAAATCCACTTGCATGACTCTATTCTTTGACTTGTGCCCTATAATATGCAGGAACATGGCCAACTGCTCCTCGATGGATACCTGTATAGTGTCCTTGATAAGATCACGCTGACGCATTATTGCTGCAAGATTCATGAAAGCATGTCTTCGCATCCGTAAGTAGTCCAAACAGCTACTTTCAGACCCCCCATATAATTCTCCGCATGTGGGATTTTCTATGCAGATCCCACATAGCTGAGGGCTCTCTTGGTATAGGTTCAGCCCTATCATTTGCGTGAAGTTGTAAGGCTACTACGACAAACGTTATTACAGCCACTGCAGCGGTACATAACTCATAAGCTGAATGGTCTCCTAGTGTATCCATGTCACCCTTAATTGAATAACACATATATTTACTGTTAATTATATACATAACATAATACATATGAATAACACATTTCAGATAAAATTGTGCATATCCAAATCATTAGCCCTCAGATATAATGTGTAATCATAGTCACACACGCGGTTGCTTTGCCGTTGCTCCTGCATTTTCACCCCATAAAATGCACCAAAAAATATGGTACACTGATCCAAAAAAGAAAACCACATAAACCAAAGCTGCAACAAGGAGCCATGCCCCAAATATCTGATACAAATCACCAAAAAATATCACCAAAAAAAAAACAAAAACCAAGGACCCAAAAATTTTTGTATTAGGATCAAAATATGATACAATGATCCAAAAAGAAAACCACATAAAACCATAATGCAACAAGGATCCATACCTAAAAAATAACACCCCATAAACCAAAACTGCAACAAGGAGCCATGCCCCAAAAATCTAATACAATCCACCCAAAAATATCACCAGAAAAACACGAAACCCCAGACAGAAAAAATTTTTGTATTAGGATCAATATATGATACAATGAGCCAAAAAGTAAACCACATAAAACCATAATGCAACAAGGATCCATACCCCATAAATTACACCCCATAAACCAAAACTGCAACAAGGAGCCATGTCCCAAAAATCTGATACCATGCACCAAAAAATATCACCAAAAACACAAAAACCAAGGATAAAAAAATTTGTATTAGGATCAAAATATGATAATGAGCCAAAAAGAAAATCACATAAACCCATACTGCAATAAGGATCCATAACCCAAAAATAACACCTCATAAAACAAAACTGCAACAAGGTGCCATGCCCCATAAACCAAATTTTTTGTATTCCCACAAAAATATCTTCAATGAGCCAAAAAGAAAACCACGTAATCCCATACTACAACAAGGATCCATGCCCCCAAAAACTAAGGTCATGTTCCATTGTGGGTTCTTTTATTGATTTGGTCCGAGAAAGTTAAAAATTTGCACTGTAGCCATAAGTAACACCCCATAAATCCAACCTGCAACAAGGAGCCTTGCCCCAAAAATCTGATACAATGCACCAAAAATGATACCCAAAAAATCACACACTGCAACAAGGAACCATGCCTCAAAAATCTGATTCTAGTATCCATTACATTCCCATCACAAAACAGCAATAAAAGACTGAAGGAGCCATGCCCCAAAAAATTATATACTGAGCCAAGCCTAACATCAACAAAAACCCAAACTGCACCAAGGAGCCCTGCCACATAAATCTGATACAATGATCCTCAATTCACTCCACAAAAACACAAAAACTCAATGAAAATTTAAGATTACATATTTTATATTTAACACAAATAAAATCATAAACTTTCAGCTTACATGGGGATCCGACATTTTAAAAATTAAAATGGGGCTTCAAGGGAACAATCTTAGCAAGCCATCCACCTTGTGCGAATGTCATCCGTTCCTACTTATTTTATCATCATTAGGCTTTTTAGAATGCACAATTCTTTACATTCATCATACAAATAAATCATCATACAAAGAATTCATGGAACCAAATACCCTCAATTTCACAATAATATCCGCATATGTCCTAAGTGTTGAGTATTGATTCCCTGGATTTGGTTTTGGATGATGAGTAAACATAAATATCGTATACTAACTGTTTATGAGCGCAGTTATGGAGATCGTCGCCAAAAGAATACATACATCAAAAGCGACGTCTCAAGACTTCTCAATACGCGTGATCGTGTACCTGAAGCTTCGTTGAAGCTCAAGGAGTTTTATTGAAGTCAAGAAGAATGAAGATTGAAGCTTTGAAGACGGTTCGTCTTATTTATATTTATTGTCTTCTAGCTTCATAGTTTAGAATGTTAAGCCTTGAGTAGGACTTACATTATAATCTTCATTTCGCTCTTATCTTAGAGCTAGGTTTACAATAGAAGCCATTAGAAACTTTCTCGAAGCCTATCGCTTCTTCCCTCGGCTTCTAGTGCTTGTTAGTTGGTTCAAGTAGAAGAACCAACCGACTAGATGACGATCTAGTCGGTTGGCAACTCTACATGAACCGACTAGATGTCCTTGCTCATTTCAGCTCTTTCACTGTTGATCAATTAGTCGGTCAAAGAAGAGTCACCGACCGACTAGATGACGATCTAGTCGGTTAGGAATTCTTCTTAGACCGACTAGTTGAGCTTTCCCTGTACAGCCTAACTTACTGTTTACAGTTAGTCGGTCAAAGCACAACGACCGACCGACTAATTGAGAAACTAGTCGGTCAGAAGTTGTTCTTAAACTGACTAGCTGTATTTGAACTCAGACTATTTGTTTTATCTCTTAGTCGGTCTCAGTTGACTCACCGACCGACTAGTTGTGAAACTAGTCGGTTGGCAAATCTTCTTGGACCGACTAGTTCTCTTTTGTCTGAACTTCTCCTTTTGGCTGTTCATCCGTTAGTCGGTTCATGTTGATTGACCGACCGACTAGTTGATGAACTAGTCGGTCAGTCATCCTTCTTTGACTGACTAATCTGCTTCAGAATAGAGCCGTTGGAGCCTTTATTGACTTGATTTCTTCTCTCTCTTTCCTCTATCCTATATATACTTGGAGAGGTTCTTCAAGGATATTCAAGGCTGATTATTAGAGATATTTGAGAATCAAAGAGAAGCAAATAAACTCCATTCTAAAGCTTTCTCTCCTCATTTGAATCTCTCTCTCACTCTTATTTCAAAAGAGAGATTCATTGATTGTGAGCCTTACAAGCCAAGAGCTTGATCCTAGGTCACCAACAACCTCCTAGCCCTCCATTGATGGTCAATATCTTGGAGCTAGGGTTTGGTGCTTTCTTCTTCAACAAAATCCCTCCTTGCCCTAATTTGGTAAGATTTACTCAAGGCATAGGATTTTGTGGTAAGTGTTTCTTTATTTCATTTCAATCGATATTTGAATTGTGTCTCTCGGTTGTGAGAGAGGGTGTGATCCCGGTTTGTGAGAGTCACATGTCATTTGTATGATTTGGTCTTGTGAAGGTTTTTTTCACAAGAATTTCATAGTGCTAAATCTTGGGTTAGAGGTTTCTAACTCAAGTATCCGGAGGGGATCCGGGTGGTTGGGACGTAGGATCACCGGGAACAAGTCGGGGAGACTTGGGTGGATCCGAACCCGTTACATGCTTTGTTTGCGTTTGTTAATTCTTGTTGATTGTTGTTTATTCTGCATTGTCGTTTGTTCATTGCACAATAGTTAGGAATAACTCTCTTAATTATTTTAAGTACTATTCACCCCTCCTCTAATACGTGTGCAGTAGCTTCACAGGGCACTACAATTGGTATCAGAGCCAAGTTTCAAAGCTATGACAAACAACGACTACAACGTCTTCAAGGATCATCAAGGATCTTCCTCAGTTATGGAAGGACAATCCTCTGTCAGGCCTCCTCACTTCAACGATACCAACTATGGGTACTGGAAATGCCAGATGGAAACCTTCCTTCGGAGCGCTTCACTTTGGAGAGCCACGATGACGGAGTACGTCGAACCCACCGAACAAGATTTCGCGAAATGGACTACCGCGAAGGTCGCCGCGGAGGTAAACAATGCCAAGGCAATGAATGCCTTGCAATGTGCGTTGGAGCCCGAAGACTTCAACAAGATATGCACATGTAAGAGTGCATATCAAGTATGGAACCAACTCCTCATCTTGCACGAAGGAACGCGTACGGTAAAAGATTCTAAACTCGTTGTCGCTAACAAAGAATTTGAGTTGTTTCACATGGAACAGGGTGAAACTATGAAGGACTACTATGCACGCTTCGTGGACATATCCAACAAATTGGAAGCTCTTGGGAAGACCTACACCCAAAAGGAGAAAGTCGCAAAGATTATTGACGGACTTCCTTCTTGTTGGGAAAAGCGTACCTTCGCCATCGAGGAAGGTAACGATATGCATAAGTACACTGTTGTACAATTAATGGGTACCTTGTTGTCTTACGAGGTATGCAAGGAAAGTAAGATCAAGATGAAGGAGAAGATGAAGGCGTACTTGAAGCAAGACGAGCCAAATAAAAAGGCGATTGCATACAAGGCCGCTCCATCTACCGATGATGAAGAATCGGAAGAAGAGTTGGACATGAAAGCTTTGGCCGATTTGGCAAAGAAGTTCGATCGATTCTTCCGAAAAGGTAACTTTAGAAATAAATCTAAAGTTAGTTCGACTAATGCTTCTACTCCCGTGTGTTATCAATGCAACAAGCTAGGACACATCAAGCCGGATTGTCCACTCAACAAACACAAGGAGAAGTGGAAGGCATCCAAGTACGACAAGTCGAGAAAGCACAAGAAAGGACTTGTCGGCACATTCACCGACTCCGACGAGGACTCCTCAAGTGGAGAGTCGGACGATGAAAGAGTGGAGAAAGCACACACGTGCTTCATGGGAAAAGAGGATCGTGATCAAGAGACCTCCTCCGATGAAAGCGAGGATGGAAGCGAGGATGAAGGCGATGAGGTAACTATAGATGAACTTAGATTAGCCAACGAACAACTTTAGAATAATTTTTCTAATTTGGCTACTAGATTTATTAAGACTAAAAATGAACTAGATAGTCTTAAAAACTCGCCTAAGCCTTTCATCGTCAACAACGACACCTTTGTTGAAGGGTTGAGAAATGAGATTGTAAATCTCAAATCTCAACTTGAGCATGTTCATATCGAGGATTCGGATGAACATGTGATAGCGGATTTGACGTCTTAAAACTCAACTTTGAGTATTGAGAATAAAAATCTCAAATCACGTGTTTGCGCACTCACATCGCAAGTGTCCACTTTGGAAGCTTTGATGCATTCTCTCAACGAGAAATATGAGTGCACATTAGGCCGAATTCATGAATTCAATAAGGGTAAGGGCCATTTGGACAATATCCTAAATGACTTACTTCTGGCCAATCATCACATTGGCTTGGGGTATAAGTTGGGAGATTCGTCCAAATCGTCCGCCACCTTTGTTAGGCCAACTTCCGATGCTTCTACTAGTGGGAGTAAACACTTCATGGGTAGTTCTTCTACCAATGGTGCTTCCGCTAGGAACACACCCCCATTTGGAAAGAAACCCACTTTGGGTGGACCTCCAAAGAAGGGTCATGCTTTCATGTATACCATGCCACGTAGGAACACACATCCTACTCGACATGTTAGCACATTTGATGATTTCTATGCTCCGCATCCACGAGCACGTGCACACCATGTGAGACACACTCATGCACGTGTTCCACCACATGCCTATGTTCATTCACATTCCCATATGAATAATTATCATCATGCACCTTTGCATCATATGCCTTATGCCTATCCACGACATGCATCACATAGACATCAACAACGTATGCATGCTCCTAATAGGATTAGGACTCCCAAGACATACACTATTTGGGGTCCGAAGAACACAAGCATGCATGCTAAGGATATGTATGTGAAATCATTTATAAATGATATTATTTTGAATGATGATTATGTTGGGAAATCACGGTCCTCGTGGACTTGGTTTCCGAAGGGTTAGTTTCCTTTGACCCTTCATTGCTTGGTACCATAAGTTTAATTTCATTTTATGGGTACCAAAGCAATTGTGGTAAAAATTGGTTATTTTCTTATTTGCTTATTGATCTTGGATGTGCATGTTAATTTTGTAACTTAAGTTCATAATTGAATTTGAATTTCGTTAGAATATGGGTTGCAATAATTTGAATTTAGTTTATTAAATTTATTGCCTAACCTATAGGATCCAAAAGGATTTTTTGGATACCAAAATGATATTCTCTAGGTTAAATCCACCATGTGATACCAACCCTACCAACTCATTGATTTGCAAGGGATTTTTCATTCAAATAGAGTTGATGGTGCTTAAGTGATGCACCAAAGTAGGGGGAGCTTAATGTTGTAAGTATATTCTTACTTTTGATTTACATTGGTATCCATGTGTGTTAAATGCATCCAATGGTAGAATATCTACATTGGTATCAATTTGCTACATTTGGTATGCACATTGGATTTATGTCTCTGATATTGACTTCGTCGCTCGACGATTATTTTGGTTAAATAGAATTCTTTCTATGGAAACATAGAATTGTTTTCCATGCACTCTATTTAACTAAGAATGTTGATTTTGGAGAGTATGTTCCAAAACTCAATACGTGAAATTGATTTGAGTTTTGATGATTTCGTATTTCGATTTTCGCCTATGGTTTGATGATTTCGTGTTTCGATTTTCGCCTATGGCTTGATGATTTCGTTTTTCGATTTTCGCCTATGGCTTGATGATTTCGTATTTCGATTTTCGCCTATGGCTTGATGATTTCGTATGTCGATTTTCGCCTATGGCTTGATGATTTCGTATTTCGATTTTCGCCTATGGCTTGAGGATTTCGTTTTTTTTCGTTTTTCGACTATGGTCTCATTGGCACACTTTGTTTTTATTCGGTATTTTACATTTGGTGTTATCTGGACCGTGGTCGTATTCTTCGACTCCCGAGCTTTATTTTTTTAGCCATTGGTTTTGTCGTTGATCTCCTCCCGCTCTTTTTGCTAATGCCAAAGTGGGAGAGATATAATAATGACAATGTGCTAAATGATAATTCAACACAATTTACCGTGAATCTAATTTGATATATTAGATTCAGGGGGAGTGAAGATATAAAAATGGATTTAGATCCTATATGTCAATAATTAGTTCATATTTCATATCTTCCTCGTCTGCTTGATGCGTATGATTAATATTTAATACGAGACTAACGTGTCATCAATGCAGGGGGAGTAAGTAAATTTCAATTGAATCATTATTATTGATTATTATTTATGTTGGTTTGTCATCACCAAAAAGGGGGAGAATGTTGAGTATTGATTCCCCGGATTTGGTTTTGGATGATGAGCAAACATAAATATCGTATACTAACTGTTTATGAGCGCAGTTATGGAGATCGTCGCCAAAAGAATACATACATCAAAAGCGACGTCTCAAGACTTCTCAATACGCGTGATCGTGTACCTGAAGCTTCGTTGAAGCTCAAGGAGTTTTATTGAAGTCAAGAAGAATGAAGATTGAAGCTTTGAAGACGGTTCGTCTTATTTATATTTATTGTCTTCTAGCTTCATAGTTTAGAATGTCAAGCCTTGAGTAGGACTTACATTATAATCTTCATTTCGCTCTTATCTTAGAGCTAGGTTTATCATAGAAGCCATTAGAAACTTTCCTGAAGCCTATCGCTTCTTCCCTCGGCTTCTAGTGCATGTTAGTTGGTTCAAGTATAAGAACCAACCGACTAGATGACGATCTAGTCGGTCGGCAACTCTACATGAACCAACTAGATGTCCTTGCTCATTTCAGCTCTTTCCCTGTTGATCAATTAGTCGGTCAAAGAAGAGTCACCGACCGACTAGATGACGATCTAGTCGGTTAGGAATTCTTCTTAGACCGACTAGTTGAGCTTTCCCTGTACAGCCTAACTTACTGTTTACAGTTAGTCGGTCAAAGCACAACGACCGACCGACTAGTTGAGAAACTAGTCGGTCAGAAGTTGTTTTTAAACTGACTAGCTGTATTTGAACTCAGACTATTTGTTTTATCTCTTAGTCGGTCTCAGTTGACTCACCGACCGACTAGTTGTGAAACTAGTCGGTTGGCAAATCTTCTTGGACCGACTAGTTCTCTTTTGTCTGAACTTCTCCTTTTGGCTGTTCAACCGTTAGTCGGTTCATGTTGATTGACCGACCGACTAGTTGATGAACTAGTCGGTCAGTCATCCTTCTTTGACCGATTAATCTGCTTCAGAATAGAGCCGTTGGAGCCTTTATTGACTCGATTTCTTCTCTCTCTTTCCTCTATCCTATATATACTTGGAGAGGTTCTTTAAGGATATTCAAGGCTAATTATTAGAGATATTTTAGAATCAAAGAGAAGCAAATAAACTCCATTCTAAAGCTTTCTCTCCTCATTTGAATCTCTCTCTCACTCTTATTTCAAAAGAGAGATTCATTGATTGTGAGCCTTACAAGCCAAGAGCTTGATCCTAGGTCACCAACAACCTCCTAGCCCTCCATTGCTGGTCAATATCTTGGAGCTAGGGGTTTGGTGCCTTATTCTTCAACAAAATCCCTCCTTGCCCTAATTTGGTAAGATTTACTCAAGGCATAGGATTTTGTGGTAAGTGTTTCTTTATTTCATTTCAATCGATATTTGAATTGTGTCTCTCGGTTGTGAGAGAGGGTGTGATCCCGGTTTGTGGGAGTCACATGTCATTTGTATGATTTGGTCTTGTGAAGGTTTTTTCACAAGAATTTCATAGTGCTAAATCTTGGGTTAGAGGTTTCTAACTCAAGTATCCGGAGGGGATCCGGGTGGTTGGGACGTAGGATCACCGGGAACAAGTCGGGGAGACTTGGGTGGATCCGAACCCGTTACATGCTTTGTTTGCGTCTGTTAATTCTTGTTGATTGTTGTTTATTCCGCATTATCGTTTGTTCATTGCACAATAGTTAGGAATAACTCTCTTAATTATTTTAAGTACTATTCACCCCCCCTCTAGTACGTGTGCAGTAGCTTCACAGGGCACAACACTAAGGGGCCAAATTTGAAACCCTAGCCGCATGCACAATACGACAGCAAGGTAGCAATGCAATAACACCACTGCAGCAAAGATCATCGCATATAGGATCACATTGCAGCAGCAAATTTCAATAAAAATTAAATTAGAGATGAAGAAATATACATCGTCGCTAATATCGCAGAAATAATATGGTAAAGCTCACTGATCCTGCCGATCGCCTCAGATTCCAGTCCCTCACAATCAATCGAGGCACACAGGAGGTGGCTGCGACTCCAGCGAGAACTTGGGAAACAAATCGGAGTTAGGGCTCTGCTCGTAGCTTTGCCGGCACTGAGATCCGACCAAGCTCGGCACACCTCATGCAACTCCGACCAAAACAACCGATGGAGCACCCGAATCCAGCACAAACCCCGCAGCTTGGCCTAGGGTTTTTACCGAACCCAACTGAAACCCGCGGAAAGAAGGAGAGAGGAGGGGTGAGCACAGCGGTGGGGCCCAATAATCTCAAAGAAAGGGCGAAATCGCCGTGAAATCCGGGGATTTCTGCTGGGACAGCTGGGGTTGCTAGCTAGGAGAGAGGAGTCGCCGGAGGGGATGAAAGCATCGGAGAAAAGCATCGGCGCAGAGGAACACGAGAGAGAAATTTCGAGAGGAATCCCCCAAAAGAAACCTGACAAGACCCTCTACAGTGCTCAATTTGCACTTTATCGTCCCAAAGAAACAAAAGAAACCCGCGTGGAACAGGCCACTAGTTGACACCGCAGGGGGGTTTTTTTGCCTCTTTGATGCAATCGTGGCCATTCAGTTACGGTCCGTGGCATTTGGGCTTTATGACAACCAACTCGGACAACATGATAGGATCAAGGTCATGAATGAATACATGGAGTTTTTAAAGGAGCATTGCTCTATACACCCTCAACTTGAGGTGTATTTAGTTTAACCCTTTTTAAATGAGAATTGCTAACTGCACCCCTATGAATAATGGTGCATATTGTATTTGTGTCAAATTTAACTTTAAATAGGAAAAAATAGGTTGGGGGGAGAGGGAGGGAGAGAGAGAGAGAAAGAGAGAGAGAGAGAGAGAGAGAGAGAGAGAGAGAGAGAGAGAGAGAGAGAGAACATATGTTTTCCAATTTTGGATAAAAAAGGTCAATGCACCCCTACTCATAGGGGTGCAGATAGCAATTCTCTTTTTAATACCCTTTTCATTTGTTTTGAAGCAATCGTAGCTTCTGGCCGTTTGACATGCAGTTAGAAAATCATTACTCTATGATTACACATCTTGAGTGGTGATGTTGATCCATACCCAGTAAGAAAGATAGGATGTACTTAAATCGCCACAATTTATTTGATTTAAATCGGCTATATGATTAATCAAGATAGAAATATTTCTTTGCAATATTATAATTTCATTCAAAATCCAATAGAAAATGACACATCAGCTGATTATTTAAGCGGACTAGCCCAGTAAAACCCACGGTTTCGACCCAACAGCTCAGATACCCTCGCATGTATAATACCATGTTCCCATATGTACGTGTATTATACTAAGTATTTTTGGTCGTATTAAATACATTTATATTTTCACATATTTTAGAAATTTTCCCTAATTTTTATAATAATAAAAATAATTTTAAATAATTTTAAACATTATTAGACATGATTATATTTGAAGTATTTGATGGAATACTATGTATTTAATGGTATGAAGTATTATTTAGTGTATATCTATTTTTCTAAAAATTATAAATTTGACTTTTCTTAGAATGACACCTTGCATGTGAGGTGTCACTTGCCTAATCTCTCTTTAACCATAGCATGCCACCTCATGCTATGCTTGGCTTTCTCTTAAGGGTGTGTTTGGTCAGTGGGAAAAGGAAAGAAAAGGAAAGAAAATACGAAGGAAAATGATTTTCCATTGTTTGGTTTAAAAGAAAAGTAAAAAGAAAAAGGAAATGAAGGAAAAGAGTGGAAAATAACTAGTAAAACTTTTCTTTCGAGTTTTCCTCCTCTTGACCCAAAGAAAATGAGGGAAAAAAAGCAAAACTTGTTGAGAGATCAACTCTAGAGACTCATAGGAGACAAAATTTTCTTGCAATAGGAATGAGTAACCATGGTAAACACCATAGCTCTACCTTTATTCATATCCTCATTATTGTAGTATCCCAAGAGTCACCCACTAAAGGCTTAGTGGGGTGGTGGTGTGATGGAGGGATAAATGAGGAGGGAGCCAAAGGGCCTCCATCAACTCATAACACTCCCACTTATCCATCCATTACTCTAGGACTTGGCATATGAATTCTTCAGGATTCATAAAGCTAGTAGGGTGGATACTTCTGGATCCTGAGCCACTGTGGTTGCCTCATTAAAACCTTAGCTGCGGAAAACCCAATGGGAAAACCGTTAGCTTAAGGAAAAAGAGTACATCCCACAGGTGACTCCCCCTGATCTATACAAGCCCTATGCTTGTACATCTTTCAGCTGTCGCATACCAATGTTCTTTACAAGCTTTACAAAAATACATCTGGGCAAAGTCTTAGTAAAAAGGTCAGCTAAGTTGTTGCAGGACTGGATCTGCTGAACTTCGATCTGCTTGTCCTCTTTTAGCTCGTGCGTCCAGAAAAACTTGGGCGACATGTGCTTCGTCATGTCTCCCTTGATGTAACCCCTTTGAAGTTGAGCAATGCACGCGGCGTTGTCTTCAAACAGGACAGTAGGCTCTAAATCACCAGTCTTCAGGCGAGTGGAGTGAAGAATGTGTTGGACGACAGAGCGTAGCCAATAACACTCTCTGCTTGCTTCATGGATCACAATGAGCTCTGAATGATTGGATGACGTAGCTGTTGTGGTTTGCTTTACCGATCTCCAGGAGATAGCAGTACCTCCATAGGTAAACACAAAACCGGTCTGTGATTTTGCCATGTGCGGATCTGAAAGATAACCTGCATCGGCATAACCAAGTAATTGGGGGGAGGCACATCTCTGGTAGTAAAGTCCCAGATCTATTGAACCCTGGAGGTATCGCAGAAGATGCTTTACTCCATTCCAGTGGTGCTTTGTAGGCGCTGCACTGTGTCTGGCTAGGAGATTAACTGCAAACGCTATATCGGGACATATACAGTTAGCCATATATAGAAGTGCTCCAATGGCACTAAGGTAGGGTACTTCAGGACCCAGTATCTCTTCCCCCTCTTCCAGTGGCCGGAAGGGGTTCTCATGTACATCTAGTGATCTTACAACCATAGGAGTACTTAAAGGATGACATTTATCCATATGAAACTTGCCTAGAAGTTTCTTTGTATAATTGGATTGGTGTAATAGGTTTCCATCTCGTAGGTGTTCAATCTATAAGCCAAGACAATACTTTGTTTTACATAGGTCTTTCATTTCAAAAGTATGCTTTAGGCTTTCAGATATCTCATTGATCTCTGCAGAGATCCAATGAGATTTAAGTCATCAACATATACTGCTATGATGACGAATCCTATTCCCGTTCTTTTGATAAAGATACACGGGCAGACTTCATTATTTTTGAATTCTTGCTGTGTAAGGAAATCACTAAGTCTGTTATACCACATTTTGCTCGATTGCTTTAGACCATATATTGATCTATGTAGCTTTACAGAGAATACGTCCCGAGGTATCTCTTTCATCTCTAGGGGTAGATTAAACCCATCAGGAAGTCTCATAAAGATCTTTTTATCTATATCGCCATATAGATATGCAGTCACAACGTCAATGAGCTGCATTTCTAGGCTTTCCAAAGAAGTTAAGCTTATTAAAAATCGGAATGTGTTCGCATTCATGACCAGGGAATACATATCTTCATAATCAATCCCCGGTCTTTGGGGAAAACCCTGGGCTACAAGGCGTGCCTTGTAGCGAACGATCACATTTTTTTCATTTCTTTTTCTTATGAAACCCCACTTATATCCCACAGGTTTAACACCTACTGGTGTTTGGACTACTGGTCCAAAGACTTTACGTTTCAAGAGTGAGTCTAGCTCTACTCTTATTGCCTCGTCCCACTTTGGCCAATCATCTCTGTGTTTACATTCCGCTAGAGATAGTGGTTCGACGTCATCGTCGTATTCAGCGACGTGAACGACAATATTGAACGCAAAATCGTCGACGACGACTGTGCTATATCTGTCCAGTACCTCTCCAGTACGTACAAAATTTAATGATGTTTCTCCTATTGTTTCCTCTGCAGGGGAAAGAAGGAGGGAAGAAGTAGCTGGTCTGAGCTCAGTATCCTGTGGAGTGATAATTTTATTATCTCCAGGAATCTTCCTTTTTTGAGGAACTTTATCTTTTGAACCTGGTGGGTGTCCTCTTTTCAATTGAGGTACAACCAATTCTGCTGCTGGTGGTTTGCATCCATTTTTGGGGATGTCAATCCTAGCTAACGTGTTAGCAGCAGGGACATGTGAACGGACAATCTTCTGGTTGTCTGTGAACTTATCCGACAAAAGATGTACTGTATTCTGAATGTGAAGGATCTTCAGGATCTCATCTTCACACAGATTAGTACGCGGATCATATAGGGACTAAGACTTCTGGTCCCAAGTAATGGTCTCAGTAGCTTCAGGCTTTTTAGACTGTGTGCCTAGTTTAGGAAAAATTTTCTCATCGAATTCACAGTCAGCAAGACGTGTCTTAAATGCGTCCCCTGTAAGGGGTTCCAGGTATCTGATAATAGAGGGTGAATCAAACCCAATATAGATACCTAGACGGCACTGATGACCCATTTAGGTCCTCTGAGGTGGTGCTATTGGGACATATACCGCACAACCAAACACTCTCAAATGAGAGATATCCAGAGGTGCGCCATATGCACGTTGCATCGTGGATAATGTATGACCTCCAGGGGGCCTTATCCTAATAAGTGATGCGGCATGTAAAATAGCATGCCCCCAAGCATCCACAGGCAACTGGGATTGCATAAGCAATGGACGTGCAATCCATTGTAGTCTCTTTATAAGAGACTCTGCTAATCCGTTCTGGGTGTGAACATGTGCTACTGGATGTTCAACTTCAATACCCGTTGCCCGACAATAGTCTTCGAAGACTTGTGAAGTGAATTCACCCGCATTATCAAGACGTAGTTTCTTGATATGGTTATCAGGGAAATGAGCCCGCAACCTTATTATTGATCACTCCATATTTTACACCCTTTTTCTGCATGTTTGCATGCCACTTTAATCGCTCATATCGTGTTTTTCACGATTATTCGACAATATTGCGATGCTTTTCACCATGTCTTGTTTTTGTCGTATTTCAGGAGATATAGAGCGATTCGGAGTGATTTTGAGATCAAGAGGATTTGCACCCACTCCGGAGTGTCACCCAAGGCTCTTCTGAGGACTATTCGACGATGGAAGACGAGTGGAAGAGGAAGGAACTTCGTAGGAGCGACGAGGAAGTGAAATGATGAATATTGGGCATCTGCAGCATCTCACTCGGCCGAGTGAAGCACTCACTCGGCCGAGCAAGAAGACTGCTTGGTCGACCAGACCGGACACGCACCACCGAAGGAAATCAGCGTGCACTCGGCCGAGTGACGATAGTCCACTCGGCCGAGTATGGAAATCCCCTCGCCCGAGTGGCACGGGAAAATCCACCATCAAAAGAGGCCGACTTACTGGAAATGTACAGGCAACTGAGGGTTCCGACTCGGCCGAGCATGAAAAGCCCCTCGGCCGAGTGAGTAAAGCCACTCGGCCGAGTCACTTCCGAAGACAGACCCCCGAAAATCCCTAACTTACTATAAATGTACGGGGTTTGTCACTCGGCCGAGTGACATTTGTCACTCGGCCGAGTGAGCCGCCCCGCCTGCTGCGTAAAGTACGATTTCTGGGCTGCGCATGGGCATTTTTGTCACGAATTTCTGGGCGATTTTGAGGGGTATTTAAACACAGTTTTTGCCCTGGTTTAGGAGAACTTTTTGATACTTTTGGCAGCCTTTTTAGATAGCTTTTTAGGTAATTAGATTGAGGCTTTTTGGAGAGATTAGAAAGGCTACTTTTGTTAGATGCTATTGGATTCTCATTGGTTTGTCTCTCTTCTTATCAAAAACCCCATTTTTGTTGATACTTTCTCTATTGTTATGAATTGTGTTGATTTTGCTATTGAATTTCCTATGAATTGCATGATGATTAGTGAGTAGTTTTATTGTCCTAGGGCATAGGGATGAACCCTATGAACCCTATTTCTGAATAGTGATGAATTGGTGAAATTCTTGCTAGAATTGATTAGGGTTAGGTTGTGATTGATAAATTACGGATAGCTAGGGATTCATATCGATTGGGATTTGCAAGAGATTCAGTCCCATTTGATAGGAAGCCCTAGAAATTCGATTTAGATTTACGATTGGATTCCTCTAGGATTGGTTTGCAAGAGATTCGACCAAGGCTAGGGTTTTCAATCGTAATTCTATACCAATACCCGTTTGCAAGAGATTGGACGGGTAGGAACTATCTCAACCTAGGTCATAGCTCGAGTTTTCACGAGAGTGGGCTCGAGATACGATTGAACGATGATGTTGATCTTAATGCTAGCGGCTTAGGCTAGGGTTTGCAAGAGATTGGGCCATATCCTAGGTTCGCTATAGACCGGCAATAGCGCGAGAGCGTGAGCTTGGTTCCCCATCTAGTTGCGACTAGTTCACCTAAGATTCAAGTCTAGCAATGATGAAACCTATGAATCACAACGATGAGATACGGTCCGTAGCGGGGATTCCCTATCCCTAGGCGTTTTTATTTTATTGATATTTCCATAGACATTTGAACGATTGTGACAATTTCACCCCGAATCATTCTCGACCATTTTGATAGCTAGGTTATTGGAAAGAGACACGGTCATTGTTCCTCCCTGAGTTTGATACCCGCTCGCCGCTACACCGTGCGCTTGCGGTAAGACTACGAGTCGCTTGTCCCGGGTGCGTGCAGCATACCGGGGCATCGATCAAGTTTTTGGCGCCGTTGCCGGGGAGGCGACGGTGTTTGATTCTACCTACTTAGCTATTTCTTTTTACTTTATTATTGTATCTTTATTTTTACCCTTCTATCGTGCTAACAATTCTTTTGAAACTCTGTTTCTCTTTGCATGAACACGAGATCAACGGCGGATCCAGAGAATATTATATTTGATCCGGAGATCGAGCGTACCGAGAGGAGGATCAGAGCCGAGAGAAGGCACGCTGCAGAGGGTGATTGTATGAACCGTGCGGAGACACCGGAGGAGCTAGCGGCACGAATGGCGAGGATCATATCCATCAGAGATAGGCTTCAGCCTAAGACTTCTTCCACCACATCATCCATCGCTATGCCGGAATTGGTGGCGGACAAGAATTTTGAGCTAAAGACGGGCTTGGTAGTATTGATGCAACAAGACCCGTTTCATGGGAACTCCCATGAGAATCCGCACTATCACATCCAGCTTTTCTTGTCCAAATGCGCCACCTTCCAAATGCCGGGCGTTTCTGTTGACGCAATCCGACTGTGACTCTTCTCCTTTACACTCAAGGACAAAGTTTTATATTGGTTGAGGACGCAGGCAGAAGGTACATTCACCACTTGGGATGAGTTGGCTAGCGCCTTCATCGACAAATTCTACCCGTCATCCAAGACGGTGAAAATACGGAGTGCTCTCATGTCTTTCAAGTAAGGACCGCTGGAGACCCTCTATGAAGCATGGGAGCGCTTCAAGGATTTACAACATCAATGCCCCCACCACAGTATAGAGGATTGGGAACTTGTTCACAGTTTCTACAATGGACTCCAACCGGGAACAAAGCAAATTATAGACGCAACCGCCAATGGAGCCATATTATCAAAGACCCCGGATGAAGCTACGGCCTTGTTAGAGGAGATGTCCTCTAATAACCAACAATTGGGCCACGAGCGGGGACATTCTTCGTCCTCCTTGAAGCCCACTAGCATATATGAGGCCAAGGCCGTGGCGGAGCTTTCAAACAAATTTGATTCTCTTCACAAGGTAGTGGAGAGGCTAGAGAAGTATATCACCGGGCCACAAGGAGCACCCTCTACATCTACGCCAATGAGCAATATGAGTGATTGGCAAGCCCAATCCCAAGCCATGTATGTAGGAGGGGAGGATGGAGAGGGAGCCTTGGAGCAAGTACAATATATTGCGGGGAACTCCGGATATTGGGCCAACCCGGCCGCTAGAAACCATCCGGGCTTTTCATGTGTAAACAATGATGGTGCTTTGAACCCACCGCCACAACAACTTCCTCAAGCTCGATCTCCATTACAACAACCTCAATATCAACCGAGGGGGCCACCACAACAAAATTACCCGCCGAGGCAACAGCGGGACCATATAGACCTCCCGGTTATAACCAAGGTTGGAGAGCTCCCAACACACCTCAAGCTCAACCATGATTGGATCACGAAGCTAGGGTGGAGGAATTCATGGTGGAGCAGAGAAAGATAAATGCTAAGTTGATGGCGGGACAAGATTCCCTAAGCACATTCATCGCTCAACTTGGAGAGCAACTTGCATTACTAAATAAGAACGCCCAACAATTGCCGGCTCAACCCGAGCCCAATCCACGGAGCAACACCAGACACATCAATGCGGTGGTTGCGGTTACAACAAGGGGTGGGAAGGATACAACTTTCGCTATGACCCAAAGCAAGCAACCCGTGGTGGAAATTTTGGAAGAAAAAGAGACGGCAATTGAGGAGGAGAGCCAAAAGGAGCCAATTGGAGGAGGAAATTCCGAAGTGGCAAAGCCAAATGATGAGCGCCGCTACATGCCGCCGGTGCCGTTTCCACAACGGCTAGCTAGAGTCAAGATAGAGAAAAGGCTCGCCAAGTTTCTTGAATATTTGAGGGGAGTAAGCCTCAATATTCCCTTCCTAGATGCTATAGTGGAGATCCCGTCATACGCAAAGTTCTTAAAGGATTTGATATCGGGAAAGAAAAGGAAGGAGAAAATTATGCTTGCGAAACAAGGAACTTGGTTTACCCGGAAAGAGAAGGAGACCGAGAAATTCAAGGACCCCGAGAGTTTCCGTATCCCTTGCACACTTGGAGGCGTCCCGTTGCAAAAAGCTTTAGTCGACTTGGGCGCGAGTGTGAGCCTTATGCCCCTTAGCATGTTCCGGAAATTGAACACATGCACCGACTTGAAGCCGACCGACATGAGAATTCAACTTGCGGACGATCGGATTACTAGGCCGGTAGGGATTGCGGAGAATATTCCACTTCAAGTTCCAGGAGGAATATGCTTACCTTGTGATTTCGTAATCATGGACATCAAGGAAGAGGGCGACACTTCACTCATACTCGGACGCCCGTTCCTCGCCACCGCCAGTGTTATCGTCGACGTGCGGGAAGGAACTCTATCCTTGAATGTGGGGAACATCGAGGTCGAGCTTCACATATCCAAAGCCATGAAGCATATGACCTATCACGAGGAGTTGGACTATTTGGACCTCCTCGATGAAGTGATTGACGAAGCTATCCCCCATTCTATTGGTACTCTCTATGACGATGGCTTCGAAGAAGGCCAAGCTTCTAGCGATGAAGAGAAGTTGGAGGACCCTCCAGATAGCTCCACGGACAATGATGAAGGCGACGCTGATGTCGCAAGAATACGGGATCTTTGCAAGCTCTCAACGGCCAAGAAACCAAAGAAAGCTCCACCGAACAAAAGATCGGTGTCACCGGCCAAGAAGAAGATAGGAACAAGCTCTAGCTTGGGGGACTTATCCCCCAACATTGCCCATGATGAGGAGGCGCCGAGGAAGACCAATGATCATCACGACCCAAATCCAAGTGGTCTTCTCGGCAAGTTTGATAGACGCATCTCGTATGTGCCCAATATCGCGAGCTAAACGAATATCTTAAGGGGTCGAGCTCACGACCTTAAACGAGCGCTTGTCGGGAGGCAACCCAACGGTTTTTGCATTATTTTTATTTGATTTTCAGTTTTGGTTTAGACTTTTATTAGAGTTTTGAGTCTATGAAAATCGTGACAACGGGTCCTAATTTTCATGACAAGAGAAGGAGAAAGAGGGACCAATCATAAGGAGGATGATCGAGGCAAGGAAGAGCGCTCCAGGAACGCGCTCAGGCCTTAGGAGGAGGAAGAAACTGACTGGAGGAAGAAAAACAGAGACTGGAGCGAAAACGAAGTGTCGTTGCAGAAAACAGCACATCACTCGGCCGAGTAGCATATGCCACTCAGCCGAGCAAAGACTCCACTCGACCGAGTGGAGCACCAATTAGAGAAGTTTCTGCAGACCAACTCTCTGTCAATTTCTGTAAGTTTTAGTTTTAATTGCCACTCGGGCGAGTGACTTGTCACTCGGCCGAGTGAAACAGATACCCTCCCAGTTCAATAAGATTTCCGAGTGGCAGATCCACTCGGCCGAGTGGTGTTTTTCCATTCGGTCGAGTGAAGAAAGCCACTCGGCCGAGTCGTAAGTGGTGAGGAGACTTTGAAAATATCTCATCGTTGTGGCGGGGAGGCTTAGCAATAATTTTTTGCTTACGCCACTCGGCCGAGTGACATTGTCCCTCGGCCGAGTCGTAACAATCCCTATATAAGCGGAGCGGCACGATTTGCGAGATTAAAAAAAATCCCGAGCCGTTTCGTCTTCCCCACCCTCGCCCGCTGCGATTATCCTGACCCTCGCCCACTGCGATCCGTGGCCGCCCGAGCCGCCACCCCCACGCCGGCGATTGACGGCCCGCCGACCGCCGATGACCGAACACCACCCCCCCTCGCCGACGCCGGCCGCCACCCCCGCCTCCGATTGCCCGTTTTCAACCCAAAATGCCCATTCCTCCCCGTTTCTCTTGATTCGTACGCCCGTTGAGCCCCAAATCCAAATTAACTTTCTTAGCTATCTATTATCCCCTATCTCCCCCATATATATTGAGTATTATTCGCTGATTTGATTGTTTGATTTGCAGGCTTGCTTGGGGGAGCTTTGGGGAGTTTTTGGACGCGCTTTGAGCTTCGCGGTGGAGGTGTCTCTTCGCACACACTGCTGATTGCTCTCACGGCGTGTTCAGGTACACTCGTTCCATCACTTAGCACGTCGCATTACATATTTGGTTGGGGCACGTCTCGCGGCACACATGCCGTCGCGCACTAGGCCGCGTACACGGGGAGCCGCTTCGAAGCGGAAGAGGACCGATGATCCTGGTCCCTCTTCTGCTAGGGAGGACTTCCCTCCACCTATCCCGCCATCGCCACCGCCACCTACACAGCCTATCCCTGCTGATCCCGTCCCTCCACCCGCTCCCGCCGTCGGGCCGATGGGGATTACGTTTCGAAATGACGCACACCGTGCCAGATTCGAGCGTATTTGCCATCGCTCTATAGTACCCTCTAGGTTTGCACACCTAGCCGACCTAGACCGCCTAGGGGTACTCGAGGGGCTTCTCATGTTGTACGACAACGTGGGATGGCGTGATTTTCTGTCGGTGTCGGCGGATGACCGGCGCCCCGCTTGCGGCGCGGCGGCGCGGCGGCGCGGTGTCGTTTACCGCAAGTTTCACGGTTAGTGTAGGGTGCGGGAATATCGAACTCAGGGAGGCGAGGTTGTGCTTGGGTCAGGTAGGACCTAAATCACCCCGAGGGGGCGAGCTAGCCCGAATCGGTGAATGGTTGTCACGAAAGGAAATAAAAGGGTATGAACAACTAGAGAGAAAACCCGGGACTTTGGTTTCCGACCCGACGAGAGACTCTCGCCGATACGGCCTACGTGTATGGATAGTGATCGGGATTAGGGTCCAATGGTGAGACGTTGCCTCTGAAAGTGGTACCGGCGTCCCATGGGCCCGATATTCCGGTCGGTGCCCAGGATGATACACCGGACTTCCCGGATTCGATCAGTGGGCACTCCCGTGTCCATTAACACTGATCGATCCCGGGAGCACTAAGCCTGCAACGATATCTCCCAACGTCTCATCCTGCCGCTCCCGTGTGCTAGGATTCGGCGTCTACTCTAAGGGCGTGGGCTATGGCTAGGGAGTCAACCGCCAAGTTTATTCCCCCTTGGCCCAACGGTCAAAGGCGGTCTTTTTCCCGTCAATGACAATGAAACACCCCGCGTAACCGTTAGATTCCTACTCCCTATCGATTTCCTAACCCTATGGACGCATCGGGAAGAGCCCCCGAAGGGGTTTCCACCAAAATCCCAGATTTGGGAACTACTCACAAAAATCCATGAAAAAGCGATCTAAATGAAATTTAACCGTTGAAATCATAATCGGACAATTACAATGCGGAAGTAATGGAGTAATAAAGACAATACTAAAATTTTAGAAAGATCTGAAAACTTACAAAAGAGTAACAATTACAGCCGTCACAAGGAAATAAAACAGTAGAAAAAAGAACAGCCCCCGTTTCTGGAACCCTAGGGGTTCTATTTATAGACCGTCGCATCAACCGATCGGTTGACAAGTCAATCGATCCGTTGATCCGTTACAAATTAATAACAGAAAACGGCGAGCTTTCACCCGATCACATGAACCGGTCGGGTGAGTTCTCGAGTGACCGGTTGGATCTTGGAGCAGTCGGGTGAATCGAACGGTTCGACGTCCGTGTCTTTAGCTCTTCTTTTTCAGCTACAGATGAACCAATCGGGTGAGAGTCACCCGATCGGTTGGCGTTTTGCTTCGAGAAGACAGAGAACAGCCCCCGCTGAACCGGTCTGCGAACCGGTCGGGTGACTTCTTTGTGAGCTGCGGCAGAGACCGGGTGGTGCACGCGTGCATCACCCGATCGGTTGGAGATGACCAACCGACCGGGTGAGGGGCTGAAAGATGAATTCTTTGGCGTTTGACCCCTGGATCACGCGTGACTTCTCCCGTTGTTCCGGGGACTTGGGATATCATCGTTAAACGTCCCCTACGTGGTCGATCCCCTGCAATCATGGATAAACAAAGAAAAGTGAAAGAAAACGGGAAAATATACGAAAACGAGTAAGAGATGGCGGAAAAACACGGAGAAACACAAAAGAAAACGTGCGTGAATATATGAAATATAAACGCACGTCAAAATCCCCCAAGCTGAACTCTTCCTCGTCCTCGAGGAAGACGAGTGAGAGTAGGAGCCCGGAAGGGAAAAATAGAGAGGAAGAAAGAAAAAGAAAACTCTAAACCCTAGATCGTCCATCAGAGCCACCAAAATCGAAAACGACACACCAAGCAAGCAAACGCCAAATCATACCACTAAACCTAGGAAAGCGAGTCCAAATAAGTGTCGTGGGTCCACACAGTGAAGCGCGAGTGAGCGTGGTCGTGTGCTAGCAAATGGTGATGCTTTCTACGATGTGCTATGAGGCTCGATATACACAAATCCAAGATATGACCCAAAATATCGATCCGAATTGAATTGAGCGGTGAATATAAGTTCAAGCATGCATGAGAAGAGTGGGAATAGAAGCGTATCATGCATCGGGGACTCCACAACTAGGGTTAATGAAATCACGTCACTATAGCCTAGATACTAGCTAAAAAGTTCCCAAGCCAAGTGTTTTCGATAACAACGGGGGTTGAGATGATGTGGAGAAGAACACTCGGTGCAAATTCTCGCCTTCCCTTTATTCTTGGCAAGTATGAAAAAATATTCACAAGGAAATTTTTTGGGTTATTTAGTACTGACCCCCTGTGTTTTCTCGGAAATTAGTAGTACCCCCTATGGTTTCAATAATTAGTAAGACCCCCCTCCGCAATTAGTATCACCCCCCCAGGGTTTCTCAAAAATTAGTATTACCCCCCTATGGCAGGGGGGTCTTACTAATTATTGAAACCATAGGGGGGGTACTACTAATTTCCGAGAAAACACAGGGGGTCAGTACTAAATAACCCAAATTTTTTTTTTGGGTTTTGGGCATTTGTATTTTTTGGATTTTTGGGCTATACACAATTTTTCTTTTCTTTTCTTTTTGGGTTTTTCTTTTCTTTTCTTCTTTTTTTGGATTTTTGGCTATACACATGTGTACTCTCCCAAGTGGGAGAACGGTACACGACGAGGGGATTTGCACCAAGTAAAACAAAAAAGAAGTCGAAATCTAAACACTCGGGCAAAGGAAACTATTCTCGCTAAATAGAGCATAGGCTAAATGGGTTATCCTAGTCTTTAGTTGTGGAATCCCGACGCATGCGAATTGAAGTATACGATACAAATATAGCATGCACATAGTGGAAACAAATACCGCATATTCAAATCGGAGCATGATAATCTAGGGGTCATTCCTGGACAGGTATATAAAGTAAAATCACAAGGCAGAAGCACACCAAATGCTAGTCACGACACACGACTCACAAAAAGCTAAGTGGACCCGTGATGCGTGAAATGCAAGAGGACTCGAAATCCTAGGGTTAGTGAGTGTGATTATCGATGCAATGCTAGGTGTGTGTGACCTTGTGGCGATTCATCATAGGATTCATCTCTAGGAGAAAGAGCTAAAAAAGAAGAAAAAAAAAAGAAAAAATAAAAACACGATGAAAACGACACAAAAAACGAAAAAGAAGGACTAAAACGACGCACACAGTGCGACTCCCCCAAGCTGAAGTTTGCATTGCCCTCAATGCAATATGAGTGAGTACGGGAGGGCAATGAAAATGGGGGGGGGGGGGGAATACGCACTGACACAAAAAGAAATGAAAACGAGGAAAACACATATATAAAATTGAAAAAGAAAGAAAGATCAAAATCAAAATCAAACAATACAAAAATAAAAATAAAACCACACGACACGACACTCAAAAAATGAAAAACAAGCACACACACAAAAAATGAGAAAAACAAACAAAACACGACAGCACGCCAAAGTAGACGTCCCCCAAGCTAGACCAGAAAGTGCTAGCGAAATGATGTGATCAATGAAATGCAGAGATGTGCAAGGGGGAGTCAAAAACAAAAGAGGTGAAATTAAAAAGCGACACGCGAATGGCCCCCCCCTCCGACAGAGACAAAGCAGGGCCCCCCAAAAGACAGATGTGCACAAATATGGGGGGGTGGGGCAAAAAGGTAGAAAGAAAGATCAAGCAGGGGCACCACCCTCCGGAGGTGGTGACGGGGGCCTGCGCTGTGGACCAGGGGTCGTGGGGGGTGGAATGTGGAGCTCAGAGCCGTCGGGTGGGTCTTCACGGATGTGGTGAATGAAGCTTTGAAGAAAGGGGAGGTCTCGGTCGACGGACTCCTCGGTTATTCGACCACCCTGCCCAGCTAGGAGGATCATGGCCATGAATCGATCGGCTTGGTCTTGATCGGGGGCAGATGGGTTGGAGGTGGTGGGCTGAGCGGGGGGCTGTGCGCGACGAGCGCGACGGTTGGGCCTAGGGTTCGAAGAGCTGGCGTCGGTGGGTTTAACACGGCGGGGAGGCATTGTGCGGATGTCTTGTGTGTGCGCGAGTGTGTAAAAGTACAATGAATCAACACAAACACGAAATACGGCCGACGAGCAAATGGAATATCTGGGGTAAAAAATAAAATTAAGAAAAGGAGCGAGTTTACCCAAATGAGGTGAAGATAGTTGCTCGTAGACGCCCCGATGCTACTCGATTGGAGCACTCTGTGAAGCCGCAGCGATCTCTTCAACAAGTTTCGATGTTTGGGGAGGATGGGTGAAATTTAGGGTTTTGTGTGTAGGGAGATGGCGGGGGGAGAGGGAGTGGAGGGGAATCGATGGTTGACGGGTAGGGAGATGGCGGGGGAAGACGATCGAGGTTGATTTTTGGGAAGAAAATAGGAAGGCGCACGAGAGGAGTCGAAACGGCGGCGGCTTGGGCGATCGGGTGAGGATGGAAATGAACGGACGTCGGGGGGGGGGGGGGGGGGGGGGGTTATATATGGTTTTAAGTCGAACCGATCGGGTGACAAGTCACCCGATCGGTTGGCGTTTTGCTTCGAGAAGACAGAGAACAGCCCCCGCTGAACTGGTCTGCGAATCGGTCGGGTGACTTCTTTGTGAGCTGCGGCAGAGACCTGGTGGTGCACGCGTGCATCACCCGATCGGTTGGAGATGACCAACCGACCGGGTGAGGGGCTGAAAGATGAATTCTTTGGCGTTTGACCCCCTGGATCACACGTGACTTCTCCCGTTGTTCCGGGGACTTGGGATATCATCGTTAAACGTCCCCTACGTGGTCGATCCCCTGCAATCATGGATAAACAAAGAAAAGTGAAAGAAAACGGGAAAATATACGAAAACGAGTAAGAGACGGTGGAAAAACACGGAGAAACACAAAAGAAAATGTGCGTGAATATATGAAATATAAACGCATGTCAGCGGATACTTACATCCGTCCGACACTAGAGGTCCTCAGTTCCATTGACCGGACCCCTGGAAGATGCTCCTTCCGTCTGATGGATCGAGAGTGCACCATCACTCTCGACATGCTTTGAGCATTTTTCCAGTGGCCCACCGTCCCTGACCCTGACCGTGCCTATGCTCCCACGCACATCCCACCCCCGTCGTTCGACACCCACCCCTTCTGGACACGGATCACGGGATCCCCACTCGGCTTTGACCATAGTAGGGCCAAGGCATCTGCTATCCTCCACCCCTGCATCCGCATTGCACATCGCCTCATGGCGACTACTTTCCTCGCGAGGTACGAGCCCGGGACTATGTCTACGCCAGAGCTCTACATGCTCTACGCGATGACTCGCCCTAGGGTTCTAGATAGGGGTAGTGACGATTTGGTCCCCGCCGTCGAGATCGACATTGCCAGTTGGTTTTTAGACCGCATTATCATTTCGGTGAGCGCTCGCTCCCCTATCTGTTGCGGTGGTCTGATCACCCTTTTGGCCCTTATGACCGGCGTCGACCTTCCTGACGACTTACAACGAGCTCCGGGCCCCACTACGCTTTCGATAGATGTTATGGCCCAGATGAAGATGCTTCGTCCCCACGGTCGTCAGCACTGGGTGTGGTTGCACGGTCCCTTCAGCGCTGATTACATGGTTCCCCCTGCACCCCCTGCACCACCTGTTGACCCCGTGATCCCTCAGCCCATGCCTGCACTGTCTGCACCTCCTCACACCTCTGTCCACACGTCTGTTTGTGTCGGGAGCACTTTAGCTGAGTCACCCACCACCACCACTTCGCCTATGTCCGTCGAGCCCATTGCCACACTGAGCCCCGAGCATCCACCCACCATTCTTGAGAGCGGCGAGTCTTCCTTTACTGCTGCCGTGGAGACCCTCTCCCGATTACTGTTCTCGACTCCTGGGGAGTCATCTTTTGTGCCCTTCACAGCCTCCCCAGGCGTCGACCTTTCGGTCTCCACCGCCCCTGTCTTTACCGAGAGCGTCGTGACTTCTGTCCCCACGTCTGCGTCACTGACCTCTCCTGCTGTATCGTCGCCCATTTTGACTTCCACTTCTGCTGCTGCTGCTTCCGCTTCGACACAGCCTACGTCCCAGCCTCACACCAAGGCTGGGCATCACGTCGTGAGCACAGCACCACTACCCCACTACCCTGCTGGACCCATCCTCTACACTGCCCGCGTGAGACAGCCCCGCACTTCACCTGTTAGACCTGTGCGTCCCTCTGCTCCACCACCCCCTGACACTCTAGTTCTGAGCATTCGTGCTCTTGAGGGGGCTGTTAGTGGACTTAGAGTGGACTTTAGGGCTCTCTCCACCACAGTCAGTTCCGTGTAGACCCGCGTCGCCATGCTTCCCGATATTCAGGCTTGCCTGAATCAGATTCTGGCGCGTCTGCCCCCACCACCAACACCCACCCAGCAGATACCACGCCCACCACCTCCACCACCACCTCCGCCACAGGACGGTGCTGGTGCAGCGCCACCACTAGCTTAGGCACACTCTTGATGCCTCTGATATTTTTGTCGTTTTGCTGCCCATTTGTTCTTGGGCCTGGTGATTTTTTGCCCCCCTCCTCCACGTACTATTTTGGTGCCTTCCTGACCATATCTTTTTTTATATCTTTTTGGAAGTGAGGGAGAGACTTTTTGGGGACACTTATCTTTGCACCATCCTGATCTTTGCATGCATCACATTCATTCACATCTTATTTTCTTTTTGTTCTTTTTCTTTCTTTTTCATCATGCATGCATCCTCACCCACCTCGCCCACTTCACGTCTCTCGGTGTGCTACACTCCGCACATTGAGGACACTGTGCACTTCAGCTTGAGGGAGTGAGTTCTCACACTTTTTATTTTTGCCGCACTTTATTTTTGACTTTGTACATTTTTGGGTATCTGGCTGATTCCCACATTTTACTTATTGTATTCTTTATGCATGAATTTACATCTTAATTAACTCATGCTTTTTTAAATTGCATAGATAAATGGCAAAATTGGCAAGCGTCGATTTCAAGGTCCTTGATGCTGCAGGAAAAAATTACCTGAGTTGGCGAGTAGACCTGAAGTTCCACTTGCGTTCGATGGCCCTCCTTGGCTCAATTTTGGCTCCATCATCGGCCCCAGCAGCGGCCGATGCTTCTGCTACATTTAGCAGCACTCCTACCACTGTCTTCAATGTGGATAAGGCGAAAGCCATTATCTATATTAGGAGACATATAGATCGGACCTTAAAGGCCGAATACCTAACGGTAGAGGACCCAATGGAGCTGTGGACAGCGCTGGAGGCACGGTATAAACATCAAATTGATGTAATATTACAACGTGCCAGTTATGAGTGGGAAAACCTCAGACTTCAGGACTATAAGTCCGTCGCTGAGTATAACTCTGCACTTCATAATATCACCTCACGCCTGAAGTTGTGCGGTGAAGAATTGACAGAGCAACGCATGTTGGAAACGACATTTACCTCGTTTCACTAGAAAGATGCAATCCTCATGCAGCAGTATCGTGAACGCAACTTCACAAAATTCTCTGATTTGATCTCTTGCCTCCTTAGGGCAGATCAGAATAGAGATTTTACTGCTTGCTACTCATAATTTACGTCCGCTGGTACTGCCCCTATCCCTAAAGCCCATTACGTTTCTCCCCAGAAGTGGAAAAACAAGAAGACGGCTAAAAAGAACAAAGGGAAAGGTGTAATGAAGCAATCACGAGGAGCAGCACCCCCGTCCAACAACAACAATAATGGAAAGAGAAACTTCTTATGGAAGCGTAAGAACACTGATCAAGTGTCAATTCCAAAGAAGAACTGGGAGGATAAATGCCATCGATGTGGTATGACTGGACATTGGTCCAGAAACTACCGCACTCATCGCCACCTTTGAGAACTATATCAGGCGAGCCAGAAGTCTCTGCCTGCAACAAACTTGGTGGCTGTTCAGCCGCCAACGATTTTCACTGCAAAAGACTTCGAAAATGACGACCTGCTCGATTGAGCCCTATCTTTATCTATGCATTTAAAAGTACATGTAACTTCATCTTTAGTTTGCTTTTGTACGAACTTTTATTTGAATGTCATTTTACATTTACTTAAATAAAATTTTGTTTTGCTTATATAGATGAAGTATGAGTGCCTAGTGGACAGTGCCTCGACACACACAATCCTTCGCGAACATTGCTATTTTAATAGCATAAATAAATATGACGGTCCTGTTATCACAATTTCAGGATTGTCCAAAATAATCGAAGGATCTGGTGAAGCTATAATGTTGCTCCCAAATAACACAAGACTTCAGATAAAGAATGCATTGTTCTCTCCTAAATCAAATAGGAATCTCGTAAGTTTCAAGGACATTCGTTTAAACAGATATCACTTAGAAACCAGAGATGAAAATAAAGTTGAATATTTGTATGTAACTCGTCAAAAAGATGGCCAGAAGATCATCTGCGAACGGTTCAAGGGACTCCCGTTGGGTCTCTACCATACATACATTCAACCAATAGAAGCCAATATGACTGAGCACCAGACGTGTCCATCATTGCCAGAGTTCCAACTCTGGCACAATAGACTTGGTCACCCCGGATCAGCAATGATGCAACGCATCTTCACTGAATCCCGTGGACATAACTTGAAGAACATGAAGATTCTTCATAAGGGTGAATTTCCTTGCCCCCTTGTTTCAAGGGAAAACTGATAACGGGACCCTCCCTCCTGAAAGTGGGATTAGAGTCTACTGGCTTCCTTGAGAGAATTCATGGTGACAGTTACGGGCCTATTCACCCCGCAAGTGGGCACACAGCCTAAGAAGCCTGAAGCTTGAGACCATTACTTGGGACCAGAAGTCTTTGTCCCTATATGATCCGCATACTAATCTGTGTGAAGATGAGATACTGAAGATCCTTTACATTCAGAATACAGTGCATCTTTTGTCGGATAAGTTCACAGACAACCAGAAGATTGTCCGTTCATACGTCCCTGCTGCTAACACGCCAGCTAGGATTGACATCCCCATAGATGGATGCAATCCACCAGCAGCAGAATTGGCTATACCTCAATTGAAAAGAGGACACCCACCAGGTTCAAAAGATAAAGTTCCTCGAAAGAGGAAGATTCCTGGAGATAATAAGATTATCCCTCCACAGGATGCTGAGCTCAGACCAGCTACTTCTCCCCTCCTTATTTCCCCTGCAGAGGAAACAATAGGAGAAACATCATTAAATTTTGTACGTATTGGAGAGGTACTGGATAGACATAGCACAGTCGACGAAGACGATTTTGCGTTCAATATTGCCGTTCACGTCACTGAATACGACGATGACGTCGAACCACGATCTCTAGCGGAATGTAAACGCAGAGATGATTGGCCAAAGTGGGACAAGGCAATAAGAGTAGAGATGGACTCACTCTTGAAACGTAAAGTCTTTGAACCCGTAGACCAAACACCAGTAGGTGTAAAGCCTGTGGGATATAAGTGGGTTTTCATAAGAAAAAGAAATGAAGATAACGTGATCGTTCGCTACAAGGCACGCCTTGTAGCCCAGGGTTTTTCCCAAAGATCGGGGATTGATTACGAAGATACATATTCCCCGGTCATGGATGCGAGCACATTCTGATTTTTAATAAGCATAACTTCTCTGGAAAGCCTAGAAATGCAGCTCATGGACGTTGTGACTGCATATCTATTTGGTGATATAGATAAAAAGATCTATATGAGACTTCCTGATGGGTTTAATCTACCCCCAGAGATGAAAGAGATACCTCGGGACGTATTCTCTGTAAGACTGCGTAAATCATTATATGGTCTAAAGCAATCGGGCAAAATGTGGTATAACAGACTTAGTGATTTCCTTGCACAGCAAGGATTCACAAATAATGAAGTCTGCCCGTGTATCTTTATCAAAAGAACGGGAACAGGATTCGTCATTATAGCAGTATATGTCGATGACTTAAATCTCATAGGATCTCCTGCAGAGATCAATGAGATATCTGAAAGCCTAAAACATACTTTTGATATGAAAGACCTAGGCAAAACAAAGTATTGTCTTGGCTTACAGATTGAACACCTACGAGGTGAAATCCTATTACACCAATCAAATTATACAAAGAAACTTCTACGTAGGTTTCATATGGATAAATGTCATCCTTTAGGTACTCTTATGGTCGTAAGATCACTAGATGTACATAAGGACCCCTTCCGGCCTCTGGAAGAGGGGGAGGAGATACTGGGTCCTGAAGTACCCTACCTCAGTGCCATTGGAGCACTTCTATATTTGGCTAATTGTACGCGTCCCGATATATCGTTTACAGTTAATCTCCTAGCCAGACATAGTGCAGCACCTACAAAGCGCCACTGGAACGTGTAATTTCAGCCTGTATGGATCAATACACTAGAGGGGGGGTGAATAGTGTATATAATAAAAATGTTGCAAATAAAACGTTACTGATATTTGCAAAGATGGCACAAAAAAATGACAAGTGCTGAAAATTAAACCAATCGCAAACACAGAGATTTATCCTGGTTCAGATCCTCTTGATCCTACTCCAGTCCTCTACTCTCCGTAGAGATTTTCAATCCACTATAATCACTTGCCCTGCAAGCACGAACTTACAAAAATGGCGACACTCCCATTGTCCCAAACTTTGTACAATCGCTAAACAGAGATTCAAAACCTGTTAACTAATGAAATAGAAAAACACCTATAGCCTTGGTATAAATTTCAGAGAATGAATTCAAGGATGGTGTTTAAAAGATGAACTTCAAGATGTATAAGATATGTAATGAAGAACAATACTTAAAGTTCTCTGGTTCATAAAAGAAGAGAGAGATCTATCGATTTCTTCTTGTAATTATGAACACAAACAACTTTCCAAAATGATGTTGAAAATCCAAGTTCTTTCGTTCTTAAACGAAGAAAGAAATCTAATGATTTCTTCTTACAAATAAGAAAAGAACAACTAATGGCTGAATTGCTTAAGAAAATCAAAGGCTTGCTTTCAACAAAATCAGAATAAAGAAGAGGAAAGTGTGTGAAAAATGAGAGGGGGTACCCCTCCTTTTATAGTTTTTAGAAACGGTTATGAACGGCTCTAAAAGAGACGTTGCACAACGTTCAGAAACTGTAAGGAACATTGGAGAACGGTCAGAAACTATTCTGGAAAATTTCTGTCCAAAAAACGGTTTGGCAGGCAAGGAAAATTAGTAGCATGCTAATTTTGAAACGGTCAAAACGGTCACAAAATTTTGGTGACGTGGACTAGACAACGGATAGATCCTTGTCAGAAAGTATCAAGTCAAAAGTCAACGAAAATATAGTTGATTTGGTAGGCTAGGAAAAATCCTAGTCGACCAATTTTGAGGAATATGAATTCTGACTCAGGATCAAAGGAGTTGGAAGATGATGTAATTTTGAGCTTAGGGATGAATGATATGATATACTCAAGGCCCTGAAGCTATGTAAAAAGTAAAAATTACATCATTCCGTAGATACGTTTTTCAAACGTAATTTGAGTAGCAAGGCTGTTTTTGCAGAGAGTCCTTGTATTTTAATCATATGCGTGATGTGAATGAATTAGCCTTGTAGCTGCACATCTGCATAGATAGAGTTAGTAACATGAAATATATTGATTTGTCATATCAAAACCTTATGGAAGAGAGGATGGAAAATACCAAGTTCCAACATTCTCCCCCTTTTGATGATGACAAACAATGAAATGAGTTAACATGGTTTAATATGATGTTAAATGTAAGTTAATATAAATGAGATTATTACTCCCCCCTGATTATATGCAATAATTCTTCCCCTTTGTCAGCCACAAAAAGTGGAAAAGGAAAATTGGCAGGCTATGTTATTGTGTAGCAGGCCAATTTGTGAAAGTGAGAAAATTAGGCATGTAAAAAGGAAAGCAGTGGAGAATAATAAGCACAGAAAAGGAATAGAGATGGAGTATTGGAAAGAAAAAAAAATCACAGAGACATAATCACTCATAAGCAAACTAAGCAAACTGATATTAGGGACTGATATTACTAAACGGCCAAATACATTAACATAAACAAACCGATCTACATGACTGATAGTACTAAACTGCCAAAATACTTTAAGCAAACCGAGCTACAGGACTGACTAAACTGCCAAAATACAGGAAGCAAACCGACCAACATACTTAATAACACAGAAAACATAAAAACATTGTAGTGATGAACTGACCACGACCATAGTAAAAACAACCACAAGAACCAACTGAGCAAATCAGAAATAAGCAGTGCACGACATGAGGCAAAGATGCGATCGTTGGGGAGCAACCAAAAGAAACCGAACGAATCAGAGAACCTAGGGGTAAAGCGAGCACGCAAGTGAAGTCAAGGATGATATGAGGACGACCCAGGGGAAGAACGGCGAGAGCGAGTACGGCGAGTGGGCAGGATATTTTCGGATTCAAGGGATGAACGGAGGGCAGACTGTTCGACCTGGATTTGTTCTAGTACTTCAGAGTGATGCTTGAGAGTTTGGTCGTAGTTACTCATTTGTATCTGGATACCGGCGAAGCCCTCGGCGACCTGTTCAGAGAGACGACGAAGAAGGATGGCGTTCGTCTCGTGGGAAGGGGAAATGCCGTCTTTGGAAGCAAGAACTTTCCTGCCGCATTTTCAACGAGAGGAGCCCGGAAAAGACGCCGGTGTGCGAGGCGGTGGAGCAGGAGTCTCGGCCGAATCATCATCCGAATTGCCGTTGTCTTCGTCGTCGTTGGAAGGTGTAGAATCGGGGTCTGGAATGCCCATACTATGGATAGTGTTTTCATCAATGTTCATATCATTCTGGAGCAGATATTCCCCGTCGGTGGGAACGGCAAAGGCGCGAAGGATCAAGGTGATGAGGCTCGGCAAGTAGAAGTGGGTAGATACTCATTTGGTGAGAGTATAAAGAAGAAGATGAGCCCAGTCAATAGGATAGCCTGCCAACATTGCGTATAAACAATGCTCATGGGTGTTGCTGAGATAGTTGGCGGAGCCGGCATTGGGAAGAAGATTATTGATGATGATCATGTAGAGAATGCGAGCCTCCGGATGAAGCTTTGCGGCGGACATGTGAGTGGTGTATTTTTTTGGCTAATTTGGCGAGGACAACGGGGTCGGTCATGGAAAAGGACAGAATGCCACAGAAGTCGGAAGGTTGATTAATAATGGTGGTGATGTTTTTGGCCGTGACGGTGAAAGAAACCCCACAGACCATTGTGGTGAAAAACTTTTGGCCGCGATGAACTTTTGATTCTAGATTTGCGTAGAATTCACGGACAAGAGTAGGGTAGTAATGGACTTTGTTCGCGAGGGACCAAAGTTGATGAAGGCCAACCACCGTGAGGATAGCCTTCATGTGCATCATCACCGCATGCCGTAGTCGAGATACCGCTCGGGATGAAAACGCGTAGCCTCGAAAGATAAATACCGATCCTTGGCAGCCTGGGAGCGAAAACAGTCGGAGGCGGAAGGAGGAGTAGGTTCGGCCATGGTGGTGATGAGAGAAAGGATAAAAACGAGAGAAGGAAGATGTTGAAACAGAGAATGGAAAAATGAAAGAGAAGTGGAAAGATATAAATAGAAGAAACGGAAAACTGATTGGGTGCCATGACAGAAGTGAAAGCGGTTGTGAAAACTGAAGAAGTTAGAACAACTGAAAATTCAAAAGACAGAAACTGAACAGACGGGAAGAAGAAGAGACGCTAGGAGCGGTTGCAAAAATACCCGTTGGCTTTAAAAACCGCATACAAAAATAATAAAATAAAAATAAACAGTAAGGATGGTAGATAGAAGTCATAAATAAATAAATAGGTTGTAGCCACAAGTCGCATGGGAAATTGAGGAGAGAGGTAAGGCCGAAATAAATAGATAGGGGTGGTTGAGTGGTCAACAGATAATGAAATTAATAACTGTAAGTTGCAACGTAGAGGCCGAAGTAAATAGATAGGTCGGTTATGGGGTTTTTAAAAAATAATAATAAAACAAATCAAATGAGAGTGGAGCCCTTTAAGTGTCATGAAGTATGGTGCTTAGTTCCAAGGCAAAGCGAGGGTGTCAGGCCGAAATGAATGGTGTAGGTGGTGTCTTGGAAGAAATAAACAATAGAATTTAATGGATAGTTGTCATTCCAAGGCAAGAAATTATGAAGAGGGAAAAAAATTTGAAAGAAACCACCCACTAAGAGAGAATGGTTGGTGCATTTTCCAATTAATAAAATATTATGTTGTCAGAACTTTATTCCAAGAGATAAGAAGGCAAAGGACGGGTAAAAATCAGAGAATTAAAGGAGTTCATGTTCCAAGGCAGGAGAGTTAAATTTCTGTGTTGACTTGAAAAAGACTAAGGATGACTAAATGGAAGACAACACATAAGAGATAGCCATGTGTCCTTCTAGTTTTCTTGAAGAAAAAATATGAAATAATATCTGGTTGTCTTCATGAAAAGCCTTAGTGCAAACAAACAGAAAGTACGGTAGGTGGAGAAGGCGAATGGAAACGTGACACTTGTGATGAAAAAAAGAGCAATCAAAGAATATCTGGATCAAATTCCTAGGAGAAGAAGGAATAAATAGTGACTCAATTTCGAGACAGTTAAGCAAGTGAGGAACAAAACAGAGAATGGGTAAGTAATTTTTTCTCGTTTTTGTATTGTTTTGAAAAAATTGTGCTCTCGTAAAAGAAAAATGTCAAAACCGTAGATGAAAAGTTACAGAAAATATCTGAAAACCAGGGGTCAATATAGTCACAAAACGGAGAAAACAGAAGAAATTTTAGAATTGGCATGCTACAAATTTTAGTAGCATGCTAAAAGAATTAGAAACCAGAAAAATTATAGAAAAATTCACAAAAAATCAAAAATAAATGAACATTCTTATAAATCAAATTCTGGTTCACTAATAATGCCCAGATTTCTTCTAAGCTTAATGAAAGATTCTTCCTTCAAAGGCTTAGTCAAAATATCGGCAACTTGATGTTCAGTCGATATAAATTTTAAAATAATATATCCTTTCTGAACATGATCATCTAGAAAATGATGACGTACATCAATATGTTTTGTACGTGAATGATGCACATGATTTTTAGATAAATTAATAGCACTGGTATTATCACACATAATAGGACATGTGGAACAATTAATACCATAGTCTGAAATACTTTGTTTCATCCATAAATTTGAGCACATGCTAAACCAGCAACAACATATTCTGCCTCGGTTGTAGATAATGAAACAGATTTTTGCTTTTTGCTAAACCAGGAAACTAAAGCATGTCCTAAAAAGTGACATGTACCACTAGTGCTTTTACGGTCTGATTTGCAACCAGCAAAATCGGCATCACTATATGATAATAAATCAAATGTGTTTGTTTTAGGATAAAATAAACCAAAATCAGAAGTATATTTAACATATCTAATAATCCGTTTGACGGCAGTTAAATGCGAAAACTTAGGATCTGCCTGAAAACGTGCACTTAAACATATTGAAAACATGATGTCTGGTCTACTTGCAGTTAAATAAAGTAAGGAGCCAATCATACCTCTATAAAGACGTTGATCAACACGCTTACCATTTAAATCTTTGTCAAGGGAAGTAGATGTACTCAGTGGAGTATGTTTTTCTGCAGAACTTTCTAATCCAAAACGCTTGATGAGTTCTTTAGAATACTTGCTTTGGTGGATGAATATTCCTTCCTTCATTTGTTTGATTTGAAGACCGAGGAAGTAATTGAGTTCACCCATGTGACTCATCTCAAATTCTTTTTGCATAATCTTAGAAAAATCTTGACAAAGAGATTCGTTAGTAGAACCAAAAATAATATCATCAACGTATATTTGAATAATGATAATGTCAGAATTTATGTTTTTAATAAACAAAGTAGATTCTATTTTACCAATTGAATAACCTGAATTTAAAAGATAGCTTTTAAGTCTTTCATACCAAGCACGAGGTGCTTGTTTGAGACCATATAAAGCCTTTTTCAATTGGAAAACATGATTTTCTAAATTTTCATGAATAAAGCCCGGAGGTTGTTCTACATAAACTTCTTCTTTAAGAAAACCATTTAAAAAAGTACTTTTCACATCCATTTGAAAAAGCATAAAATCTTTAAAACATGCAAATGATAATAGCATCCTGATAGATTCAAGACGTGCAACTGGTGCATAGGTTTCATCATAATCAATACCTTCTTCTTGATTATAACCTTGTGCAACCAATCGTGCCTTGTTTCTAATTACTTGACCAGATTCATCCAATTTATTTTTGAATACCCACTTGGTACCAATAATTGAATGATCTGATGGTCTGGGAACTAATTCCCAAACATCATTCCGTTGAAATTGGTTGAGTTCTTCCTGCATAGCCATAATCCATGAACTGTCTTCACATGCATCTTTGATGTTCTTTGGTTCAATGGTTGAGAGAAATGCACAATGTGCCATTTGCTCTATTTGGCGACGAGTTCTTACTCCATCTGTAATATCTCCAATGATTAACTCTGATGGATGATTTGGAACTTGTGCAAATGCCTTAGGAAGATCTGCATTATCTGAAATAGACTCAACAGAATGTTTAGTAGCATCAATTTCATCAAGTTTCATATTATCTAAAGAATTAGAAAGAGGTAATATATTTTCTTCATCATCAATGATGGGAGAATTTGATGAGGGGTTCTCATCAAATGGACATGAAGTGATTCTTCAACTGTTGAAGTTCTTTTGTTATATACTCTGTAGGCTTTGCTATGTGTTGAGTATCCAACAAAAATACCTTCATCAGATTTAGAATCAAATTTGTCAAATGCATCTTTAATATTAAGAATGAAACATTTACATCCAAACACTTTAAAATATGATACACGAGGAATGCGATTAAAGAATAATTCAAAACAAGTTTTATTAAGCAATGGTCTTACAAGAAATTTATTCATAATGTAGCAAGCAGTTGCGACAGCTTCTGCCCAAAAATATTTTGGTAATTTACTATCACAAAGCATTGTCCTTGCACATTCTTGTAAAGTTCTATTTTTCCTTTCTACTACTCCATTCTGAGGAGGAGCACGAGGAAAGGAAAAATTGTGAGTAATGCCATTATCATTACAAAACTGGGTAAAAGATTCATTTTCAAATTCTCCTCCAGGTCACTACGAATAGTGACAATGTTAGAGGATTTGATCTTTTGTATCTTTTTACAAAATACTGAAAATTCTTCAAAAGCATCATTCTTGTTTTGCAAAAAATATAACCCAAGTGTATCTAGAATAATCATCAACAATGACAAATGCATATCTACTTCTATTCAAAGATGCTACTCTTGAAGGACCAAACAAATCTAAGTGTAGAAGTTCTAATGGGCTATTTGTTGAGATAACATCCTTTGATTTAAAAGAAGATTTATGCATTTTTCCTTATTGACAAGCATCACAGAAATGTTTGTGTTTGAAAGAAATATTTGGCATTCCATTAACTAACTTGTGTTTTGAAATACGTGCTAGGTTTGTGAAATTGGTGTGTCCAAAACGTTTATGCCATAAAAGAGTATCATCTGATGTAATCATTAAACAATGATTATGAGTGGTAACAGACATGCATAAGATATAAATGTTATTCTTACGCTTACCACGGAATAAGATAGATGACATATCTGAATCATAAATGATGCAATCATTTTGTTCAAAAACTATTTTGTAATTTTTATCACATAATTGACTAATAGAAAGCAAGTTGTGTTTCAAATCGTCAACTAGGAGAACATTCTCAATGATAGGCTGATTTGTATTACCAACTGTTCCAGTGCCTATGATTTTTCCGTTGTTGTTGTCACCAAAGGTAAATGTGCCTCCATCTGTATATTTAACGGTTGAAAGTAAGTTGACATTTCATGTCATATGTTTTGAACATCCACTGTCCAAAATCCATCTTTCTTTCTTAGGTACCTGAAAGATAAAACATTAAGCATTGGTACCCTTTATTTGAGGGTCCTTGGGATTAGATTTTAGGAAGCCAAACCCAAGTGGAATTTGGCTTTTCAATGTAATCACTAGAATGAACAATAGAATGTATATAATGAGAGATATAGCTATTTCTATCATTTAAACATGAATCCTTAGGAACCCATATACTAATTGTAGTGGGTTTCCTGGGAAATGTTTTTGAAATGTTAGTAACATTTCTTTGTGAAGAAGAAGTAGATATGTTTACTTTCTTCGTGTAAATAAATGTGTGATTCTTCTTTTGTGGTTTAACAAAAATTGTTTTTCCATAAGATAAAGATATGTCACAAGACTTGGGTGCATCCTTATGAGAATATCCCAAACCTTGTCTATGATTTGCTGGATATTGAATTTTTAGCAAATCATCAAGATTTGTCTTTCCTTTGTTAAATTTATTAACATTGGATGACATCTCATCGTATTTCATCTTTAGTGATGAAATATTTTTATCCATTTCAGATATTTGTGTATGCAATTCTAGATTCTTAGTTTTGAGAAGATCATTCTCTTTACTAAGATCCAAAACTTGAGAAGAAGTATTCTCAGTGCTTTTAGAAGATGATAATTCTTGATATTTAAGAAGGAGATCATCATTATTCTGTTTCAATGATTTATGTTGACTATTCAATTTTTTGAAAAGAGAATAGAGACCTTTTAATGCATCAAGTAATTCTTCGTTATTAAAATAACTTACCTCATCTTCATTATCTTGTGCCATAAAGCACATGTTAGCCCTTTCATTTAGATCATCATCTTCATCATCTGAAGAATGATCCCATGTTGCTGCAAATGCCTTTTTCATTTTGTCAAACTTCCTTTCTCTTCTGGATTGATCATTGTTGGAAGTTTTGAACTTTGCTTTGAGAAGTGGACAGTCTTTCTTCATATGTCCTGGCCTATTGCAATTAAAGCAGAGAGAAGAATCAGTATTCTTAGATTTAAAATTATTATACTTACCTTTTTGAAAGAATTTGCTGAAGTTCTTGGCAAAGAATGCCATATCATCATCTGAATCTTCATTTTCTGATGTTGTGTTGAAGGCAAGTACTTTCTTCTTTTGATCTGATTCTTCTTTATCATCATGTAGTGTAACTTCATGGGCCATTAAGTTACCAATAAGATCTTCCATAGATAATGTGGAAAGATCATTGGCTTTCTCAATAGCAGTGATCTTTGGACGCCATACTGGAGTTAAAGATTTAAGAATCTTGCGAACCTGTTCAAGAGAAGTGTAAGTTTTTCCAAGAGCATTTAAAGAATTTATAATATTAGTAAACCTGGTGTTCATTTCCATTTGTCTCTTGGTCCTTCATCTTGAACAACTCAAATTTGTGAACCAAAAATGGAAATCTTAGTTTCCTTCACTTTATTGGTTCCTTCATGAGTTACCTCGAGTATATGCCAAATCTCCTTAGCACTTTTGGCCTGAGATACCCGATTAAACTCATGTTTAACCATGGCACAGAATAAGGCATTCATGGCCTTTGAGTTGTTGGTTTTTGTAGCTTTGTCGTTGCAGTCCAATCAGCAACATGAGTTGTTGGCTTAGTGTATCCTGTCTCTACGATGTCCCATATCTCATAATGCATATTTTGGATATGAATCTCCGTTCGTATTTTCCAATATGAGTAGTTAGAACCATCAAATAGAGGAGGACGAACTTGAGAGTGCCCTTCAGGATGTTGATTTATGTTGTAGTTGTGTGGAACAACGTTCATGTTTGATGCTGCGGAATCTGCCATATTTACCTTGCTCTGATACCAAATGTAATTTCAGCCTATATGGATCAATACACTAGAGGGGGGGGGGTGAATAGTGTATATAATAAAAATGTTGCAAATAAAACGTTACTGATATTTGCAAAGATGGCACAAAAAAAATGACAAGTGCTGAAAATTAAACCAATCGCAAACACAGAGATTTATCCTGGTTCGGATCCTCTTGATCCTACTCCAGTCCTCTACTCCCGGTAGAGATTTTCAATCCACTATAATCACTTGCCCCGCAAGCACGAACTTACAAAAATGGCGACACTCCCCATGTCCCAAACTTTGTACAATCTCTAAACAGAGATTCAAAACCTGTTAAATAATGAAATAGAAAAACACCTATAGCCTTGGTATAAATTTCAGAGAATGAATTTAAGGATGGTGTTTAAAAGATGAACTTCAAGATGTATAAGATATGTAATGAAGAACAATACTTGAAGTTCTCTGGTTCATAAAAGAAGAGAGAGATCTATCGATTTCTTCTTGCAATTATGAACACAAACAACTTTCCAAAATGATGTTGAAAATCCAAGTTCTTCCGTTCTTAATCGTAGAAAGAAATCTAATGATTTCTTCTTACAAATAAGAAAAGAACAACTAATGGCTGAATTGCTTAAGAAAATCAATAGCTTGCTTTCAACAAAATCAGAATAAAGAAGAGGAAAATGTGTGAAAAATGAGAGGGGGTACCCCTCCTTTTATAGTTTTTAGAAACGGTTATGAACGGCTCTAAAAGAGACGTTGCACAATGTTCAGAAACTGTAAAGAACGTTGGAGAACGGTCAGAAACTGTTCTGGAAAATTTCTGTCCAAAAAACGGTTTGGCAGGCTAGGAAAATTAGTAGCATGCTAATTTTGAAACGGTCACAAACGGTCACAAAATTTTGGTGACGTGGACTAGACAACGGATAGATCCTTGTCAGAAAGTATCAAGTCAAAAGTCAACGAAAATATAGTTGATTTGGTAGGCTAGGAAAAATCCTAGTCGACTAATTTTGAGGAATAGGAATTCTGACTCAGGATCAAAGGAGTTGGAAGATGATGTAATTTTGAGCTTAGGGATGAATGATATGATATACTCAAGGCCCTGAAGCTATCTAAAAAGTAAAAATTACATCATTCCGTAGATACGTTTTTCAAACGTAATTTGAGTAGCAAGGCTGTTTTTGCAGAGAGTCCCTGTATTTTGATCATATGCGTGATGTGAATGAATTAGCGTTGTAGGTGCACATCTGCGTAGATAGAGTTAGTAACATGAAATATATTGATTTGTCACATCAAAACCTTATGGAAGAGAGGATGGAAAATACCAAGTTCCAACAGAACGGAGTAAAGCATCTTCTGCGATACCTTCAGGGTTCAATAGATCTAGGACTTTACTACCAGAGAGGTGCCTCCCCCCAATTACTTGGTTATACCGATGCAGGTTATCTTTCAGATCCGCACACGGCAAAATCACAGACATGTTTTGTGTTTACCTACGGAGGTACTGCTATCTCCTGGAGATCGGTAAAGCAAACCACAATAGCCACGTCATCCAATCATTCAGAGCTCATTGCGATCCATGAAGCAAGCAGAGAGTGTTATTGGCTACGATCCATCGTCCACCACATTCTTCACTCCACTGGTCTGAAGACTGGTGATTTGGAGTCTACTATCTTGTTTGAAGACAACACCACGTGCATTGCTCAACTTCAAAAGGGCTACATCAAGGGCGATAGGACGAAGCACATATCTCCCAATTTTTTCTAGGCACACGAGCTAAAAGAGGACAAGTAGATTGAAGTTCAGCAGATCGAGTCCTGCAATAACTTAGCTGATCTTTTTACCAAATCTTTACCATAATGTATTTTTGTAAAACTTGTAAAAGGAATCGGTATGAGACAGCTGAAAGACCTACAAGCCTGAAGCTTGTACGGATGAGGGGGAGTAACTTGTGTGTTGCACTCTTTTCCCTTAAGTTGTTGGTTTTTCCCACTGGGTTTTCCACAGCTAAGGTTTTAACGAGGCAAACACGATTACTTAGGATCCAGAAGTATCCACCCCTTTAGCCTTATACGCTAAGACCAAAGTAATGGATGGATAAGGGGGGAGTGTTGTGAGTGGGGGAGGCTTTTGGCCTCCCCACCACTTATCCCTACATTACTCCTCCACTCTTAGTGGGATGGAGACCTTTGGTATCCAAGTGTCTCTTGGAATACTCTATGGATTTATAAATATAGAACCATGGCTATTGGCCATGGTTACTCTTCTTCCAATCTTATTCAACATGAATCATTATCAAAATTTTACAAATGAATTATTCAAAATTCGTGAATTTTTCTCGAAATTTTCAATATAGTTTGTGAATAATTCGAATTTTTTTGGAAATCATAAATATTTAATATATTTTTATTCATGAACTTGTTCGAAAAATCAGTGAATAATTCGTGTAATTTTCACGTTTTGCTTGAAAAAATCATGCATTATGCACGAATTTTTCTAATAGCTTTCAAAATATTTCCAACGTTTTCATATAATTAGTAAATTATTTATGTACTATTTAATATCAAATTATTTACGAATCATGATATTTGTATGGTTAGAGAATTATTCTTACAATTCATAAATTATTTTCTAACCTTTTCAATTATTCAGAACAACTAACAAAATTTTAATTTATTATGAGACTTAAATACCTCTTAAATTTTTAAAGCAAATTATTCATAAAGTTAGCAAATACATCTCTTAAATTATTTAGCAAATACACCTTTTAAATTTTGGGTTTTTAGCATATCTGTCCCTTAAATCTTTGCATATTTTGATATCTGTCCCTCAAATCTTCGTATTTGCTCATAAGTCCCTCAAATTTTAAATGTTAACCTTAATAGTCCCTCCATCTTGTTTTATATTAAAAAGTTATATTAATTAACGATTAATTAACAATTATAGTTAGTTAATTAAGAAATTACGTTTAATTAATCATTAAACCCTCCTAATTATGGGTTAAATACCCCCACCCAAAAAACAAGGGGAGGGGGCGACGCCCCCTCCACCTCCACCTCAGACGAGGTGGAGGGGAAGGCGGTGCCGCCCCTCCCCCTGCCTCAGACAGCGGAGGGGGAGAAGGCGGAGGGGGAGGTCCCCCCCCGAAAACAGAGGGAGGGGGCGCTGCCCCCTTCCTAACCCTAATCCTAACCCCCAATTAACCCCTTAATCTAACGGAATATTCCCATTCCGTTAGATTTTAACAGAAATTTAGAGAGTGTGACTATTAAGGTTACAAGTTTAAAATTTAAGGGACTTGAGAGCAAATACCAAGATTTGAGGGACAGATATCAAAATATGCAAGATTTAAGGGACAGATATGCTTAAAACCCTTAAATTTTTTTCATTTTGAATTAGTAACATAATGAAAGAAATTTCCTTATTTTTCTTTCAACTTTCTTCAAAATTTTCTTTGGTAACCAAACATAAGAAAGAATCTTATTTCATTTTCATTTTCATTTTCTTTCTTTTTCATTTTCGCTTCACTTTTCTTTCATGCATTTTCTCTCAATCCAAACACACCTTAAGAGTTAGGTGATGATAAGGATGATGAGGATTTTAAAAAAGAAAAAGACAAGAGAGAAAAAGGAAAAGGGAAAGGAAAAGGAAAGGGAAGGGAAAGGAAACAAAGAAACAAAATTTATTCATCCCCTCTCCCCTTCACCTTGAGGCCGAACCTATAAGGGGTTCCTTCCCTTTTGCACCACCACACCTCCCCCATTCCCTCCTAGGCCGAACCACCTCCACCCCACCACCCTCCACCTCACATACCTCCATGTCTCCTTTGGTTTGAATATAAAGTGGGAGAAGTAGGAGCTTGGAGATGGAGATGGAGATGGAGAAGAGCTTGGAAGGAGAAAGCTTGTAGCTTGGAGGAGGAAAGAGCTTGAAGAAAGGAGGACTTTTGAGGTAGGATTTCTAGCCACCGAGCTGGGTTCCATCTTAGAATTGTGAAGGATTCTAGCATTTTAGTTAATATATCATTCTCAAATTTGTGTAGGAATTTATCATGATAATTAGGCTACGGTGAACAAATGAGATTCTAATTTTATTCTTGCCAAAAGGTTAATGATTAATGTTAAGATTAGTAGTATGTTTCACATGTTAGACTTTAAACAGTAGTATGTAACTTATTAATATGTTGTGATGGTTGAACTTGGAGCATGTCAAATTTGTTAAGTTAGAGCATATGTTAAGATTACTAGGAAGTCCCATGTGTTAGCTTTATTATGCAAATTAGTAACATGAAAAAGTTGTAGCAATTACACAATGTTCATATTACAATAATTTCCCTGCTCTCATGCTCTAGTATTAGTGTTCATGTTCACTCAAATATGCTCAATTAGTATGCTTATGATATATATATATTTATGCTCATTAAGAGTAGTATGTTAACATGCCAATGCTATGTACTTCTAATGACATGTTAGTATTGCCATGTTGTTCCAAGGTTCATTTAGTTATGTTAGTATGCTTAAAATTTACTTAGTGTGCTAGTTGTAGTATTCTTGTATGTAAATTCCATGTTGTCAATATGACAAGTACTATTTGTTGTTAATAGCCTCATTTTTGTTATGCTAATATGCTTAAGTGCAATGTTCCAAGTTGGTACTATGTCTTATTTAGTATGCTCCCAATTCCATGTTAATGTTCATGTGTTATGTTCCATGCTAATGGCAAAGTTCAATGTATCATGTCATGTTAATTCCATATTATTCTATATGGATGCAATGATGGTAGCCTAATCAGGGCGATGATGTAATGGTGGTTATAATGAGATCTAGTTTGTTATGTTAGAATGGTAACTACTCGACCAAATTGCCACATAGACCTACGTGTTACATGGACCAAAGTTCCACGGAAACGCTGAGACCGCCTCGTGAATCCATTAGAGCCACCTTCTTGAATCCATGGGATCCACCTCTTGAATCCATGGAAGGCCATCTCTTGATTCCATGGAAACCATCATAGCCTTATAAGCATATCGGTTCTGAATATTTGAAGAATAATGTTCTAGAAATTTCCTTGAATTATCATCTATGGATATTCATGTATTGTTGTCCGCTTTCCTTTATACAAGTCAGTTTTGCAGTACTTTCATTTTACGCTCAGTACTTGCCTATGATGCTTATGATTTATTTCATGCGTTTAATCTATTGTCATGATTATCACCAGTAGCCAGACCCTAGTTAGGTGGAACAGTTCTAAGACTGGCCCTTTACCTAGCGTGGTTAGATTTTCTACTGGGTCACGCGTTGACGTGTCCCTCCCCCTTTTCTCCAGTATTAGAGTCAGAGATGGCGGCGCAGGACCCCATCCAGAAGATTACCCCAAGCTTCGAGCTAGAGTTGGATCCCTCAGAGGACGACTTCATGGAGTTGGGTTCCCATGGGTAGTTTAAGGAGTGTGGTGTACCCTATGTGTGGACTTGTTTTCTTTTGTGGGTCCGGGAGTTCTTTTTATTGTTCCCTTTCGTACCCCTTGTACAGTTGTTGTATGTATATATACTCTTTTTAATGTATATATAGATCGTTTGTGATCTCTGCAATTGTCTGGGGATTATTCTGTATTGGAGCACATTTTCTATTTTTCTTATTTGTACTATTCCAATGTATCGCAGTGGCCTGCGAGAGGAATTTTCATTAAATCATAATTTACGCTTAGTAGTATTTTGAGTCAATGGGTCAAAGCCTTGGATCCGAATACTATTGCAGCCTTGTTACACTTTGAAATCTACGAATACCAGAAATGTACGTATTTCTGCGTATTTGGGAGAATGTGACATAATATCGTGAGGCCAAACATCTCTTCATTTAAGGTGAAAATCGAGCTGACCGTTGGGCTCCCTTACCAATACCGATCGTAAAGCTCGTCATCAATAAGGGCATTCAATGACTGACCGTTTAGCTTGTCCTCAATGTCGACGATTCGGACCAAATGCAATAAAGCGCCAAAAAGGCTCGGATGTTACCCTCTAACGTTCGCTGCCTATAAGTAGTCTCTCGAACAACAAGAGAGTGGACAAATTCTCAAACATTCTCATTCTCTGACAACCACCAAAGTCAAGTACTCCAATCTTGGTATCTGCTCCTCCTAAACTTCACATTTCTCCACAATCTCGCCGTGATAGCTATCAATCGATCTCCTAATAGATCGGCCATAGTTACCATATGCCTCCTTGAGTCATTGACTGACTTAAGCATCGGCGGGGATTAGGTCGAACCACTGATCTGACTCTATCTAACGAGCTCCTTGTGTTGCAAGAAGTAGAAGGAAACCCGGATATAGATCAAACAGAACTCTAACAGCTTGAACCGAGGACTATTCAGCTCGAGGTTAGCCCACCTAGTACCAGGCAAATGCCATCGTCACCCTACATCAGCTGCTGCAACCAAATCATCTTCCGACAACATTAATGGTGAGAAATGATGGGGTTTTGGCGGACCCCCAAAGCTCGGATCCGTATCTGTCCTAAGTCGGACGGACCACGGAGGCATAAAAGCGCAACGGAAAACCAGAAATCAAAATTTCTACACTAGCTAAACTATTTAGCTAGGCTCTGGGGAGCCAGAACCTAGCTCGATCTATGCCAACTTGGGGTGGATCTGACCACCCCAAGAAGGATCTACACTAAAGCGACTAATAAAATCTACACTAAAATGCTTAACCACATACCCGGAATCTTGGCCCTGGGGCAGGCAAGATGTACCGCACCGTCTTGAGAAGCTCCTCGTAGCCGAGCCGCGTTGACTCGATCTGCCTAAGCCACCTCGCACCCTCGCACCGATCCGACCGAGCTGCTTTCGCCTCCGAGCCGATCACACGCGGTAGAAAGTTTCACTTGAGAAGAAACACGCGTCTTAGACGTCCGGATCAGATCCAAACCCCCTTTGTAGTCGTGCTAGGACTACTCCGGAGAACAGGAAAATAGAGAGAGAGCTTAGTCGCGGATTGAGCTTGCTTTAAAATTCTGGAGCTACTCGATCGTTGACTGGTGTGTATTTCAACGAGGAGAGTGCACCCCTATTTATATAGGGAGTGAGCACTCACTCACTCGTTGCGGGCAATGTGGGACATTCCGCATGAAGAGGGAAAATCAATTAAGCCATTTGGCTTAATTTCAACTTTAAAGTTAGCCTTTCATAAAGTCAAACTTTAACTAATTAATTCTCGCATACTAAACTTCAGACACCAAACAAGATATCAATCAGAAGAGCTTGGAATGGTGAACGCGTAGGAACTGACGGTGATGAATTTCGACTTCGTTTGACCCCTCAAACAATTGCTCAAAGTTTAGCAATTTCTCAAAATTCGTAGCCGTCATTAGGGTTTTCAAAAAAACCTAATTTGACTTAAGTTGCGAGCACGCCCGCTAAGCCTAGCGGGCGCGCCCGCCCAAGGGGACAGGGCGGGCTGCGCGCACCCGCTGCCGCAGCGGGCCGCGCGCCCGCTGCCGCAGCGGGCGCCGGCCCGCTGCAGCAGCGGGTCGTGCCCGCTGCTGCAGCGGGCGCCCGCCCGCTGCACACAGCGGGCCAAGCCCGCTGCTGCAGCGGGCCGCGCCCGCTGTGCAGCGGGCGTGCGCCCGTTGCAGCAAGTGGGCTGCGCCCGTTGTCTTTGTTCATGGGCCCTTTTGGCCCAGTGGGTCTAACACACTTCCCCTTGAACTGTTTTTGGGCTCGTTTGAGCTCCGATTTGGACGCGGTTTGAACCTGTGTTTAGACCGGGACGATCCCGTCATCCAGGTAACCCTTTCCAATTTGTTTGTTCCTACTAAATCCGTCGTAACCAATTTACAACACGTTTAGTCAAAGTTTGCATCTAATGCAACATTTTGTCCCTATTGCTTAATGCGACTAATATTCACAACCGCTTTGTGAATATTCAATATCATCAAATGATATTTCTCTCTATTCTATATTTCTATTACTAAGACACGAACACTACTCGGTGTGAGACCCTACAGCCTGACCTAACTACAGGTTGGGGCTCGAAACCCCTAGACGACGGTCACTACGAGCAGTAGCTGTCGTCCCTGTTTCAGAGTCATCATAACGTGATCGACCCTTTGACAAAAGTATCATAGGGTTTGCATTGGCTGTGTCAGGGATGAATGCCGTTAGCTAAAATCCCTTCGTCAAGACTGTGTTATTGTTGGCCTAGGGTATTGTTTTCTGTCAACCCTATTAAACAACATTGGTCAGTATACGGCGGTCTTTATTGTATACACGTTGTACTACTTGCAACGTACCCCGACCGAGGATTAACATAAAGACCGTACTGAGCCTGTAACACTAACTTCCCTTTAATGGAAGTGACGAATCCCATCTTAGTCACTTACTTACCTCGAGAGCTTCAGGTGCAACCCAATCTAAGATCTTTCATCAGAACTTGTCCTCGAAGCTAGATCATGGGTCTAAGCTACACCGTTCGCTCATAGGTTGGTACAGATGACTTCAGGTCTTAAGGATCAACTAACCTATCATCACCCTAGAGTTATTAAAGACAGATTATTAAAGTAACCATTTAACAACTCTAACTTGGTCTTTCAGTGAACTCATTCCCCAATGATCACCTGTGTCTCGTCTCCGACTTCACCAAGTCGAATGACTATGAGATCACCATTACCCTAAGGTAAGACGAAGACACAGTGATCTATCCGATGTGTCGATATCCAGTTCTCGACACATCTATGATCACGAACCGTTTAAGACTTACGTTTCTATTCGGTCGCTTACTTACTCATAATCGAGATCTCATCTAGATATGTAAGGACCTAACTATAAGTCTATGGATATTATCTAAGTATATTAATACAAATGATTTTATACTTAGAATATTACGTACCATATACGGTATGAACAAGACGTATAATCAAGATAAATTGCCTTATGGGCATATATCTTCCTACATCTCCCACTTGCACTTAGGCTATTTATCTCGGTATCTCATACCGTTATAGCATATCAGTCACTTTGACATTTGATATGGCAAACCTAAGAGTGGTTCTATTAACAAGTATCTACAACGAATTTTAATGGATTGAAATTACATCTCTTGATCACACAGGGTTGATCCTTTGGAAAAATGATCTGGATCAATTTTCCTAACTTGGTATAGCTAACAATTAGCTTATACGATTTAGATGTGGGGTCTAACATTTCCGTAAGTCAGTTCTAGCTCACTCCACTTTATTGTGTCAATATGTCATGTACATATTTGACACCCTAAGTCTCTATATATACGATTAAATCAAAACAATTTTGACTTAATGATTTATATAGAAGATTCATTAAAGTGAAATATCCTTTTTACTTAGTCCGAAAAACGGAACTAAGTATATGAGCTCGCTCCCACTGACTTTAAGAATTACCTGGTTAAATTACTGCAACATAATATCTAAATCATATTTAGATTTATGTGCAAAAATAACCATTTGGTAAGTGCCTCAGATGGAATGCACAAGTGTCAGGTTCGGTTTGACGAATGAGTCAAGTCAAGATCGTTTTAAGGAATCTTGACATTGACTCGTTCAATCAAAACGTCCTACACTGTACTTATTCCTTTAACTACATTTAGTATTAACTCTTTTAATAACTAAATGCAGTTCATCAAGAATTAATCTTGATATGCGTATTATTGTGATCGCACACAATTTATACGCCCCCCTGGAACCTATACTTAACTACTGATTGACTTTTAACATTAAGTCAGCTCCAAAAACAATATTATCGAAGCTATGCATTATTATTTGCAACCATCACAGAAAAGCCACATCCACAGAATTTAAGCCGATTCAATTTCAATTGCAACATACGAGACATCCTTTCCAAAACAACGGGTTCATGAAAAGAACCTTAACTTGTTTATCAAAAATAAACCTTGAGTGCAAAGCACTCATGCATTGTTTTCGACCTTTAAAGATGATACAATTTTATTCAAGTAAGAAAAAAAATATCATCTCCATCATGGTCATCGTCTCCAGAAGTCTTTGAAACGGTCCCAGCAGCAACTGTTGCTTTGATTGCCGACCGATCTCCGTACTTCTCCAATCTCCGGTTCATATCAGCCACCTGTATACATTACACAGATGTCTATAAGTATATCATACTATATGAATGGAAATAATTGCATTTAATCGAATTTAATTTGTACCTGAGGTAGAGGCATTAGTATGCCCCTTCTTCTTCTCTGCAAGATAAATCTTACAGTTCCTCTTCTAGTGGCCAACCTTGTGGCAATGGAAGCACTCAGATTTCGACGGGGCCCCTTTATTCTTCTTCTTCCCATTCTTAGCCTTCGCAGGTTGTGGGACCTGCCTCTTCTTTCCTTTGCCTTTCGGCTGGTCGGAAGTAGCAGAGACAACAACCAGTGCAGTCGGCTTCTTCTCAATTTCCTCGAACTGCCGGAGCATATTGAGGAGACTAGGAAGATCCGTCTCAAGGCTGTTCATTATTAAGCCAGTTATAAAGGGCTTAAACTCGGGAGTTAAAGACTTTAGGATAATATCCGTGGACATTTCATTGTCCAGGATAAATCCTAACTGGGCAGCGTCCTCTACGTACCCGATCATCTTGATAACATGATCTTGTACGGGCCCTGTCGTCATCTTTGTGCCCCAGAGGTTGCTAGTAGCTTCGAACTTGGCAGCTCTGGATCTCTTGCCATACAACTCTTGTGCATTAAGGAGTATGCTCTGAACATCCATATGTTCATGCTTCCTTTGCAGTTCGTTGGTCATCGAAGCTAGAGTAAGGCACCTTGCCTTCTCTGCATCCCTCTGGTACAACTTAAAGGCTTCTTTCTCTTCGTGGGTCGAATCATCATCGGGCTTCTCCGGAGCGTCCTCGAACAATATGTATCCAATCCCAGCTAGGGAAAGGACCAACTTAATGTTCCTAAGCCAGTCTTTGTAGTTGGTTCCATCCAGCATGTTTTTTTCTACCATGTATTTTAGACCTGAGTCCATTCTGCATTTTATAGATACTTTAGTTAGTATATGTTCGTAGTATAGTTTTAATGGTTTTAATAAAACTATATTCTCCCACTAAATTTATTTATTAAAGCCATTATAATAAACAATTTATTATAAAATAACATTTGTGAGAGTGGGATCCGACTTCCCTGAGTCTGACAACCTTGAGTGTATCTCAACAAGTTGTCCGACTCTGCAGTCGGTAGACGAACTAATCGTCAATCATATTTACTATGATTCCCTATCGATTTTACCCCTAGTCATTTGTGATCATGAGTGTACTCAACCGGATCACAATGGCTAGCCTAGTCGGACCCTTGTTTTCGTGTCTAGCCTGACTTGCCCCTTTGCTCGGTGTATGCACGACGCGCCAGTTTGGGTCAGGTCTTAGACTACATTCTTGGTTAGACTTACGCCGAAGCTCGAGGGATGAGACAACGGTTTCAGTCAGGTTAAGATGTCAATCAAGAAATCGGTTTCTATAAGATTGACATGTCACGGCTTGAGTGTAGCTCAACAACCGAAACATGTTTCTTATAGTTGCCAACTCCTAAAACAAGGAGGGCTACGATTTATCTTGAACAAGATTATTATCGTATTGACTTAGGTATAGTCGATGGACTTACATAGTCATGAATCGACTCCTTGCGGTCCAACGGACGCGGCCAGGGAATTGACTAAGCCAGGACCACTTGTTACCCAGTCTAGCTAGGTTGGTCCAAAAACTTTAGCCAAGCACATTGACCGACATCATGATCCATTGAAGGAGTTGTCATCAATTTTATGTTTTCCAAACAACTAAATGGCTTTTAATTAAAAGAACTAGTTAATTCTTATCAACTAGTGGATCCTAAAATTCAAAATTTTTCGGATTGGTTGAACAGCTTTTATTAAGTCCGTATCAACTATAAGGTTCTTCGTTCAACTTGCTATCCCAATCTAATTAGGATTTTAATAAAACAATTCAACATTGTCTTTTATGAAAATCATTAATTAAACGTTTTAATGAAATGATTTACAAACAAAGGGACTACCCTAATCTGGTATTAGGTTCGAATGTTGTTTTGTTTTATCAAACATAGCATGTCACTAATTAAAATTTCATCTCATAAAATTTTAAACATTTAATGGCTAACCTAATAAGGTTCACATGTCCATTAAAAAAGAAACAACTAATTTATCAACATAAATAAAATTTTCATTTTGTGACATACATGAGCATTTGCAAGTTTAAAATTATCTACATAATAAAAACATGCAAATCTAAATTTTAACACTTAAAATTAAAGATTAAAATTTAAAGCCTCCATAAAAAATTTCATCGCATAAAACTAGGTCGTATAAAATTATCAAATAATTTTTAAACCTAGGCTTTAAAAAATTTTAACCTTATTTCTAAAATTAAAATATCACATAATAATTTCAGAAACATCTATGTAATAAAAAGAAATTAATTTATGTTTCATCTCATGAAAATAAAACATTTCTATTATTTACATATTTTAAAACAATTTTAAAACTCTTTTAAAATCTTTTAGAAATCCTTTTAGAAGCTTTCAAATAAAGTTTAAAGATTTCTAGCCTTTATGTAACTAAAGAAAACTTTTAGATTTCAAAAATAAAAAATTTTCTATAAAGTTTACATAAACTTTAAATACCCCAAAAAAAAATTTTATATCTCATAAAAAATTTATAAAGTATTTAAATATTGGAGACCTATATAAAATTTATCGCATAAAGTAAAATAGTCCCAAAAAAATTTTCTGTGTTGCAAAAACAATTTTTAAAACACAAAACAATTTTTTAAAACTATTTAAAACATAAAGCTAAAATAGTTTGTACATGTAAAACAAGCATTTTTAAAGATTAAAAAAGTCGCTATAGTAGATCTATAGCATAACCGTGGCTCTGATACCACTGATGGGGTTTTGGCGGACCCCCAGAGCTCGGATCCGTATCCGTCCTAAGTCGGACGGACCACGGAGGCACAAAAGCGAAGTGGAAAACCAGAAATCAAAATTTCTACACTAGCTAAACTATTTAGCCAGGCTCTGGGGAGCCAGAACCTAGCCCGATCTATGCCAACTTGGGGTGTATCTGATCACCCCAAGAAGGATCTACACTAAAGCGACTAATAAAATCTACACTAATATGCTTAACCACATACCCGGAATCTTGGCCCTGGGGCAGGCAAGATGTACCGCACCGTCTTGAGAAGCTCCTCGTAGCCGAGCCGCGTTGACTCGATCTGCCTGAGCCGCCTCGCACCCTCGCACCGATCCGCCCGAGCTGCTTTCGCCTCCGAGCTGATCACACGCGGTAGAAAGTTTCACTTGAGAAGAAACCCGCGTCTTAGACGTCCGGATCAGATCCAAACCCCCTTTGTAGTCGTGCTAGGATTACTCCGGAGAACAGGAAAATAGAGAGAGAGTTTAGTCGTGGATCGAGCTTGCTCTAAAATTCTGGAGCTACTCGATCGTTGACTGGTGTGTATTTCAACGAGGAGAGTGCACCCCTATTTATATAGGGAGTGAGCACTCACTCACTCGTTGCGGGCAATGTGGGACATTCCGCATGAAGAGGGAAAATCAATTAAGCCATTTGGCTTAATTTCAACTTTAAAGTTAGCCTTTCATAAAGTCAAACTTTAACTAATTAATTCTCCTTGCATACTAAACTTCAGACACCAAACAAGATATCAATCAGAAGAGCTTGGAATGGTGAACGCGTAGGAACTGACGGTGACGAATTTCGACTTCGTTTGACCCCTCAAACAATTGCTCAAAGTTTAGCAATTTCTCAAAATTCGTAGCCGTCATTAGGGTTTTCACAAAAACCTAATTTGACTTAAGTTGCGGGCGCGCCCACTAAGCCTAGCGGGCACACCCACCCAAGGGGACCGGGCGGGCTGGGCGCGCCCGCTGCAGCAGCGGGCGCCGGCCCGCTGCATCAGCGGGCCACGCACGCTGATGCAGCGTGCGCCCGCCTGCTGCACACAGCGGGCTGCGCCCGCTGTGCAGCAAGCGGGATGCGCCCGTTGTCTTTGTTCATGGGCCCTTTTGGCCTAGTGGGTCTAACCCACTTCCCCTTGAACTGTTTCTGGGCTCGTTTGAGCTCCGATTTGGACGCGGTTTGAACCTGTGTTTAGACCGGGACGATCCCGTCATCCAGGTAACCCTTTCCAACTTGTTTGTTCCTACTAAATCCGTCGTAACCAATTTACAACACGTTTAGTCAAAGTTTGCATCTAATGCAACGTTTTGTCCCTATTGCTTAATGCGACTAATATTCACAACCGCTTTGTGAATATTCAATATCATCAAACGATATTTCTCTCTATTCTATATTCCTATTACTAAGACACGAACACTACTCGGTGTGAGACTCTACAGCCTGACCTTACTACAAGTTGGGGCTCGAAACCCCTAGACGACGGTCACTACGAGCAGTAGCTGTCGTCCCTGTTTCAGAGTCATCATAACGTGATCGACCGTTTGACAAAAGTATCATAGGGTTTGCATTGGCTGTGTCAGTGATGAATGCCGTTAGCTAAAATCCCTTCGTCAAGACTGTGTTATTGTTGGCCTAGGGTATGGTTTTCTGTCAACCCTATTAGACAACATTGGTCAGTATACGGCGGTCTTTATTGTATACACGTTGTACTACTTGCAACGTACCCCGGCCGAGGATTAACATAAAGACCGTACTGAGCCTGTAACACTAACTTCCCTTTAATGGAAGTGACGAATCCCATCTTAGTCACTTACTTACCTCGAGAGCTTCAGGTGCAACCCAACCTAAGATCTTTCATCAGGACTTGTCCTCGAAGCTAGATCATGGGTCTAAGCTACACCGTTCGCTCACAGGTTGGTACAGATGACTTCAGGTCTTAAGGATCAACTAACCTATCATCACCCTAGAGTTATTAAAGACAGATTATTAAAGTTAACCATTTAACAACTCTAACTTGGTCGTTCAGTGAACTCATTCCCCAATGAGCACCTGTGTCTCGTCTCCGACTTCACCAAGTCGAATGACTATGAGATCACCATTACCCTAAGGTAAGACGAAGACACAGTGATCTATCGGATGTGTCGATATCTAGTTCTCGACACATCGATGATCACGAACCGTTTAAGACTTACGTTTCTATTCGGTCGCTTACTTACTCATAATCGAGATCTCATCTAGATATGTAAGGACCTAACTATAAGTCTATGGATATTATCTAAGTATATTAATACAAATGATTTTATACTTAGAATAATACGTACCATATACGGTATGAACAAGACGTATAATCAAGATAAATTGCCTTATGGGCATATATCTTCCTACAAGAAACACATGTAAACATCTGGTGTTGTCCTTGGGAATCGAATCGGTATCCTCGTCTTCATTCACACCGATGATGACTTGACCCACTAATGAAGGGCCTTAAAGGCCAAATACCTTAGGGGTGACAGATGGTCCCCCCTCGTGGATCCTAGTTCTTCCACTCATGGGATGCCTAAGTCACAACTAGTGACTTTAATGCAGTTCCATGCATTCTCATAGTAGGTGAGCGTCAACATTCAATCGCTTACTACCATGATAGAACGATTGGTGAGTTTCCAGCCCTAGCCAACTGAGAGCCATCCATTCTTCCCAACTCCTCCTCAGCAGCACCCAGTAGTGCCATACACCATGCCGATGGGCTAATGGACTGTCCCTCTTAACCAGGAGCGATGGTTTGACTTGCATTCGTCCCCATTGTGACCGCAACAAAGCCCCATCTCCCCTCCTCCTGAAGGAGCTTAGGGCAGCGAGACTGGGAACCACGTTTCAACTACAACCGGTCTTAAGGGATTACTGCCCTCACTTGGTGGAGCTAAGGACCGTCGCCTTGCTCTGGTAAGAGAGCCGTCATGGGTGAAGTCATAGCCCTCATCATATGCCTCAAGCAGGCCTTAAAAAGGAAGGCTCAAAGAGACACCTCAAGTCATTCGAGCAACTCCGACGGCTTGGATGAGCATCAAGGTGACTCTTCTAGTTCCTCCAACAGCCGGGTCAGGAGATCCAGGTGCCCAGGTGATGTACGACGACATCGTTCCCCTTCTTCGAGCTTGGATGAGGAGCCGACCCCTTTGAAGAAGAAAATCACTTCGTCCCACTACCATCCAGATTCAAAATGCCTGACCTAAATACGCATGATGGCTCGAACTATCCACTGAGAACATCGAAGACTACAAAGGGGTTATGGAGATACAATGGGCTGATGACTCCCTCCTCTAACGTGCTTTCAATACAACTCTATAGATAGCCACGAAAGAATGATACAATGGACTTTCCAACCCGTCTATTGGGTCATTTCAAAAGCCTGGCTTAAGATTTCTACCAACAATTCATGACAGGAGGGAGGAGGAAACGAAGCTCAGACTATCTCTTCACCCTGGTGCAGAGAGAGGGGAAGACATTACGAAGCTTTCTGAAGTGCTTCAATTCAGAGAGGCTGAATGTCAAGAGTTTCAACAATGAGGTGACCATCGTTGAACTCAAGAAGGGCGTTCGATGCGAGGACCTAATGAAGTCTCTGCATCATAGACCGCCTTGTAGCCTGGATCACACTACTACGCTAACTTTATCGCATAAAATTAGGTATCCAACTATTTACAATTAAATAGAACAACGTATTAAAAATTTATCTAATAAATAATTAATATGTATTCTTAAAATTTAACACTTTAAATTAAAAGCATGATTTTAAAACATAAAATTTTTACCTAATAAAAAAAACAGTTACATTAAAAAAAATTATCACATAATTTTTTATTTCAAAACTTTGTTTTAAAATCATCATAAAAATTTGCATGCTTCTAAAAACAATTTTATCACATAAAACAATTTTTAAAACATTTCAAATAAAAGGGGGTTTTCATTTGAACAATATCGCATAAAGTTAAAATTTTTATATGCATTTAAAAAGCATTTAATCATTTAATTATATTGCAGTCCTTAGATCAACATGCAAACCTGTTGCTCTGATACCACTGAATGGGTTTGATGGACCCTTATGTCACTTTTCTATACCCGTCCTACGTCGGACGGACTATAGAAGCAAAATAAAGCAGCTGGAAAAAATCGTTAAACTATTTAACGAAGGCCCTAAGGAAACAAGACCCTAACCCAGGATCTCTGCTAACTTGGGGTGGATCTGACCACTCCAAGAAAGATCTAAACAACTGCGACATAATTAAAAGAAAGCTAATTAAACTACATACCCGGAACCTTGCTTGCACCTGCAAGGTGTACCGAACCACCTTCTGCTCCTCGAAGCCGCCTTTGCGCCCACGAATCGATCCACCTGAAGCGAGCCGACATCGTGCCTCTGGGCTAACCACTTACCGAAGAAGATTTCACTTGAGTGCAATCCAACGTCTTAGACTTCGGATCGACTTCAAATCCTTCTCATCGTTTTGCTAGAACACGAGTGAAGGAAACAGAAGAAGAAGGAGCGAATAATTTTTTGTCTCGAACTGAGCATGCACAAAACTTTTTGTAGCTTCTCAATTTTGAGACTTGGTGCAAATTTTCAAGGAGAGTGTTGGCCCCTATTTATATAGGCGAACGGCCCTCCCCTTCTCATCATATCCGATGTGTGACAATTTTAAAATAAGAGAATTAATTAAGTTGGTTTGCCTTTCATAAAGGCTAAACTTTAATTAATTAATTCTCCCTCACGTTGAGCTTCATAAGTGATACAACCTATCATTTCGAAGAGCTATGAACGGCGAACATATAGGAACAAACGACGATGAATTTCGACTTCGTTTGACCTCTCAAACAATTGCTCAAAGCTGAGCAAAAAGTCACAATTCGGTTGAATTTCGTAGCCGTCGCAACCCTCTCTAGGGTTTCTGGCTGTGGGCCCTACAGGTGGGGCCCACTGGCCAGTTGGGCGCCCCCAAAGGGCATGACCAGTCTGATCTGGGCGCCAGCCCGTGCCTGGTGCGCGCGAGTTGACCCGCCTGCTTTTGTGCGGGCAGGTCTGACCTGCCCGGCTCAGACCCGCCGCTTGCTGGGCGGGCTCTGCGGGCGGGCTCAGGCCCGCCCACTATCCAACTGGGTCAGGTCAGGCAGAACTGGGCAAGAGCCCAGTTCTAGCCTTTTGAGCCATAACTTGAGTTCTACAACTCTGATTAGGCCGATTCAAAGCATGGTTCGAATGGGACCACCCCAAAGAGCCATCTATCCCTTTCTATGCGTTATATGTTGCAAAATATCATCATAAACTATTTATAATGTATTTTAAACATGTTTGCATCATATGCAATAATCTCATTCAGCATTCTACTAATGCTGAAGTCGAAAACATTTTGCGACATTATTAAATCTCATTTAATTGTCGAAAACTTTTGCGACCTTATTAAATCATATTTAATATAGGTCGACTTAATGTCACTAACTCTTTAGTGACTTTAATTATTCTTGTGCTTCGAGTGCACTCCTCCTAAATTCTTCCTATTACTAAGACGCAAACTGAACTCGGTGTGAGACCATACAGCCGACCCTTACTACAAGTTGGGGCTCGAAACCCCTAGATGACAGTAACCACGAGCAGCAGGTGTCGTCCCTGTTTCAGAATCATACTTACGTGATTGACCCATCGATAAAAAGTGTCATCAGGATCACTCTGACTGTGTCAGTGATGAATACCGCAGTTTTAGTCCATTTGTCACAACTATGTCCCTGTATGGCCTAGGGTATGGTAAACCGTCAACCCTACTAGCAAGTATCGGTCAGTATACCGCGGTCTTTGTTATATACACGTTGTACATCCTACAACGTACCTCGGCCGAGGTTTAGCACAAAGAACCGTACTGAGCCTGTGACACTAACTTCCCTTTAACGGAAGAGACGAATCCCATCTTAATCATTCACTTACCTCGTATGCTTCAGGTGTTACCCAACCTAAGACCTTTCAATAGGCCTGGCCTCGAAGCTAGATCATATATCTAAGTAACATTATTCACGCACAGGTTCGTACAATGACTTCAGGTCTTAAGGACTAACTGGCATATCATCACTATAGAGTTATTAATGATAGTTTAGTTAAAGTTTAACCATTTAATAACTCTTCATTGGGTCGTTCAGTGGATTCATTCTCTAATGAGCACCCATGCCTTGTCTTCGACTTCGGCAGGTCGAATGACTATGAGATCATCATTACCCTTTAGGGTAAGACAAAGACACAATGGTCTGTCCGATGTGTCGATATCCTTTTCTCGACACATCTATGACCATGAACATTTTAAGACCTAAGTTCCTATCGGTCATTCACTTCGCATAATCGAGATCTACATCTAGATATGTAATGACCTCACTTTAAGTCTAAGGAAATTATCCAAGTATATAATTCATTGAATTTATACTAGGATAATTAGTACCAATTATATTTTGAACAAGATGTTTCTTAGGATAAATTTCCTGAAGGGCATATTTCTTCCTAACCAATTGACCTACGCCAACATGATTTCCAGCGAATTGAGTTCACCACCTCCCTAGGTGAACTCGAGCCGGGGAGGGTGCAAGGATAACGTACATGAGAGGACCAGTAATACATCTGCCTTTCAAGCCTCCCCCAATGGTACAGAAACTGAGGAGGTGACACAGAACCTCCATCGACCAGACGGGAGCTTGAGCTAAAACTATGAGTCGGACAAAAGCTAGGATCGGTGGTAAGGCTTGGACACAACTCCCCTAGCAGGCCGACCCTTACGAATGGCCGAAAGGTTGGGGGTAACTCCCCCAGCAGGCCGACCCATCGGTTTACCGTAAGGCTGGGGGCAACTCCTCTAGCAGGCCGACCCATCGGTTTACCGTAAGGCCGGGGCAACTCCCCCAACAGGCCGACCAAACCCGGATCGGTTGTAAGGCTGGGGGAAACTCCCCTAGCAGGTCGACCAGTACGGTTAGCCGTAAGTATGTGGCAACTCCCCCAGCAGGTCGACCCATCGGTTTGCCGTAAGGCTGGGGCAACTCCCCCAGCAGGTCGATCCATCGGGTTGCCGTAAGGCTGGGGGAAACTTCCCCAGCAGGACGACTAATCGGTTTGTCGTAAGGCTGGGGGAAACTCCCCCAGCGGGCCGATCATCCGATCGACTGTAAGGCTGGGGATAACTTCCCCAGCAAGACGATCACTTATCGACCATAAGGCTGGGGTAACTCCCCTAATAGGCCGATCATTTGATTGATCGTAAGACTCGAGGTACCTCCCCCAGTAGGCCGATCAACTTGTCGACCGTAAGGCTGGGGCAACTCCCCCAGTAGGCCGATCACTTATTGACCATAAGGCTGGAGCAACTCCCTCAGTAGGCCGATCATTTGATATATCATAAGACTGGGGGTAGCTCACCCAACAGGCAGATCAACCTGTCGACCGTAAGGCTGGGGCAACTCCCCCAGCAGGCCAATCACTTATAGACCATAAGGCTGGAGCAACCCCCTTAGCATGCCGATCATTTGATCTATCGTAAGACTGGGGGTAGCTCCCCCAGCAGGCAGATCAACCTGTCGACCGTAAGGCTGGGGCAACTCCCCCAACAGGCCAATCACTTATAGATCGTAAGGTTGGGGACAACTCCCCCAGTAGGCCGATGATTTGATCGACCGTAAGACTGAGGGTAGCTCTCCTAGCAGGCCGATCAACCTGTCGACCTGTATGGCTGGGGCAACTTCCCCAGCAGGCCGATCAACTTGTCGACCGTTAGGCTGGGGCAACTCCCCCCCGCAGGCTGACCTGTTCGATTTTTCGTAAGGCTGTGGCCACTCCCCCAGCAGGCCGACCTCTCCTTCGTCGGCCATAAGTCGTGGGGATACTCTTCTCGGCACCGAATGAATGGAGACCCTCTCCTTCGTCGGTTGTAATTCATGGGGACGTCCCCCTCGCCATCGAACGAACGGGGACCATCTCCTCGTCGACCGTAAGTCGCGGGGCTACTCCCCTTGCCACCGAACGAACATGTCGACCATAAGGCTGGGGCCACTCCCCTAGTAGGTTGACCCACTCCTTCATCGTCTGTAAGTCGAGGGGCCACCTAACAAACTAGTCGACCGTAAGGCTGGGGCCTCTCCTCCAGCAGGCTGACAAACTTCTCGGACTGACCAATAATTTTCCCTAGCCGACTTCGCAAGCCGAACCAATTTTACAAAAGGAGCTACTTCTCTCTCATACTACATCTCCCGAACTCAACCTCTGCAGCGATAGAGCTCGAGAGATGGGGGCAATTGATACAACCCTCTAACCAGGTCAGGGAAAACCAAGTCAACCGCGACCAGTCACTCGGCCCACTACAGCCCTGGGCTTTATCCCAAGGACCTCATGGGCAGATCGGCCTCTGCACCCAAGGTGAAGGCTCGGTGGACCACCCGCTCTCCAGGGTGAAGGAGATCGCTCCCCAAACCGAGCCAGTGATAATTGACATTCAACCCTCCATCAGTGCAGACGAGCGCAACGGGAAGGCCATAAAACACATGGGCATGTCAGGAGGAGGCATTGACGATGCGCTCACCAATTATGTAGGAACTCAAAGCTATTATTTTAGTACTTAAGGACCACATTCATGACATTCTCATGATGACCATTACTCAGGTCAAATGTTGCCTTAAATGGGTCCTCATCAATGCGATCATAAAGTCTGATAATGGCCTCCGAGATGACGGAGGGATAGCTCGCCTATGTAAAGAGTGAGAGGTAGCAACTTCAAATGGGTGCTCCGAGATCTACAATGGAGGTACCATAATACAAACTCTCACACCTTCTTCCACATTACATTTCTCCTCTACAACGCGGCATTCATATATTGGTCTTCCCGTGAACCATACTCGATCCCACCGAGCATCCTTCAGACAAGTGCTGACTTAGGCATTGAAGGGGACTTGGTCGGAACCAAGGTCTGGCCTCCCTGACGAGTTCTTCGATTTGCAGATCGAAGGAGACATCATCTCACCGAAGTTTCCCTTTGGTGTTCCATTGCTCAGATCCAAACGCCCTCGTAATAGAGCCCGTTCATCCGATCGATACCGGAGGTTATCGTCCCATCGAAGCTACACTTCATGCACCTTCGCTCGGATCCGCGCACTCCCGTTCAAGTGAATGCTCGGCCGATTGACCCCGAAGGCCGTTCCCGTCCGTCGAGATAGCGACGACCCTTGAACCTCCAAACTACCATCATGCGGTGAGAAACCACCCCAAAATAATATGGATAGACCCTTTATTAGGATCTAAAACCAATAATGTGCATATAATATGAATCATACATGCATTGTTACAGTATTACTCTTCTGGTCTATAATATTTGCAAGGACATTCCTACACGTATATAAAATCTACTGGTGGATTGGTTCACCTCAAAAGCCATCTTGATAAATCTTCTATCTACTCCCCATGTCTTTCTATCCCATGATCAATAACAGAGGGCAAAATCATCAACTGGAAGTCCTATAATGACTACCATGTCTTGTAGTGTGATAGTCATTTCTCTGTGGTAAAGATGTAACATGTTTGTTTTATGCTTTTATCTATTTACTAATGAAGTAATAAGTGCCCAAACATACAGATATATTAATATCCACTCTGAATGTGTGCATGAGCTGTCAACAACGCTAACCATGGCAATGTACAAATAACAAATTAATCTAGAATATTTTAAGCAACATGTGAATTATTAATATTGCAAGCTTAAGCATTAAAAAAATTTATTATCATATGTCTGTCTGGTAAATGCTAAGGTTAGTGTTGCATGCTCAATGCCTGATTATATAGCCCTCATCAAATATAGTGCAGGACTCCATGTGGAATTTTTTTGCATGTTAATCAGTACAAATAAGATAGTAAATATATATATGAGAATAATGGGTATCATTCGCCATATGAGAGGGTCTCTCATATTCCCTCTCACATAAAGGGGCAAGTACAAGCCCACATGGGCTTGTACTTGCCCCTTTATTTGAGAGGGAATATGAGAGACCCTCTCATATGGCGTATGATACCCATTATTATATGTATATATATATATACATATATATATACACATATACATATATATATATGTTGTGAGCAAAGTTGACGGCTAGGAAACCCCTAGCCTCATATATATATATATATATATATATATATATATATATATATATATATATATATATATATATATATACATACATACTTGGCTATCGTTCCCTGGCTTTCATGATTTGGTGTGTACTAATTGGGGAGGCCAGACGGGGGTTCGGCAATGCAGATGCTAGTTAATAATCTCAAGCATCTTAAGGGGGTTTTAAAGGTATGGGCTGCGAATTACAAGGCTGAAATAAATACCAACTCTTGTCGGCATAATCTGGAGACTTTGCAACTTAATCAAAATCTGGACACTGATATTAGCATCCAAATGCTTGAGAAGGGGGCCACCCTCAATCTAGCTCATGCTCTTGATGTGGAGGAGGAGGATCTACGTCAAAAAAGCCGACACAATTGGCTCACTCTTGGAGACAGAAACTCAAAATTTTTTTATACGGCAATGCGTTCCAGGCAGTCCCACAATAATCTAAGTCATCTCATTAACACATATGGTGAAAGGAACTCTTCCTCAGATGCTATTAGAAAAGAAGCTCCCCTATACTACAGGAATCTTTATAATCAAGATGATTATTGGATTGTGTTTCCTAATCTCATTCCTAAGCGTAAGCTTACTATGGATGCCTCAAGGTGGATGGATAGATCAGGCCCCGATGGATTCAACGCTTACTTTTTCCAGCAAAATTGGGAAGTAGTTGGCAAGGATGTAATTTCTTGCGTCTCTTCTTTTTTCAGTACAGGCCACATGCTCCCCCATGTTAACCATACATTTCTAACCCTTGTCCCTAAAAATGCCAACACTACTGGGTTAGGGGATTACAGACCTATCTCTTGCTGCAACGTTATCTATAAAATTATAAGTAAGGTCTTATGCAACAGACTCAAGTATGTCATATGTGATTTAATTTCCCCAAACCAAGCTGCTTTCCTTAAGGGTAGGTTACTGGCAGATTGCGCTCTCATAGCCCACGAGCATATTCATGATTTCAGTAATCCCATGGGGTCCAGAACTTGTATTAAATTGGACCTCTGCAAAGCATTTGATAGTGTGAACAGGGAATTGATTTTCTTCTTACTACATCAGATGGGATTCAGGAGCAGATTCATTAACTGGATCTCAGAGTGCATCTCCTCCACTATGTTCTCGGTTTTAATTGATGGTTCCCCTGAAGGGTATTTTTCTTCTAATTGGGGTCTCCGACAGGGTGATCCTCTTTCACCATATCTCTTTGTTCTAGTAATGGAGGCTTTTTCTCTACTGATGGCAAGATCAGATTCCTCCCGTACTATTGAGCCTTTACGTAGGGATGTGGCTATATCTCACCTTCTCTTTACAGATGATTTGTTGGTTTTCTGCCGAGCCAACCCTCGCTCCATAAATGGCCTCAAAGAACTACTACACACTTTCAATCTTTTTTCTGGCCTGCAAATAAATTGGGAGAAAAGCTCCGCTATTTTCAGTAAAGGTGTTCGAGATCCTAGAGGCCTGGCGAGTATTCTTGGAGTTAAAATTGTTTCATCTTTTACCACTTATTTGGGATTACCGCTCTCCTCAAAGTATCCTAAGGCCTCCTTGTTCAGTCGCCTCATCGATAAATGCAAAAAAAAGGCTTTTGGGTTGGTCTTCCTCGCTGCTTTCTACTGCTGGTAAAATTGAACTAGTACGCTCTGTCATCTATGGTATGGTTGCCTTCTGGATGCAAGCGTACTGCATCCCTCCCTCAGTTATTCGCACTATTACTGCTGCTTGCCAAAATTTTATTTGGGGTAAGTTCAACAGTTAGGCTTGGAAAGATTCATGCACACCAAATAAAGAGGGCGGAGTTGGTCTGAGATTACTAGAGGATTTGAATGCTGCCTCAAGTGTTAGATTGACATGGAGACCTCTGGCAACCGATGGTAGCTGGGCAAAATATATGACGAAGCACTATGTTGCGGCAACTAGGGGCTTTTATACGACATCTGCGGTACCTTCCGACTCTGGGACCTGGAAGTTCCTCCTCAGGTATCACAACTTCTCTCAAAAACTTATCAAGTGAACTGTTAATGATGGTATTGAAACTTCATTTTGGTTCTATAACTGGCATCCGAAAGGCCCTCTATACTTATTATATCCCCCTCCTCCTGGTACGGAGAAAAATACAGTTAGTGACTTCTGGGAATCTGGAGGCTGGAAGGATGATGCAAGTATTCGGCCGCTGCATCAAATACTCCAGCCTATCACTCTGAGCGAAGGGTCAGATCTCTGGGCTTGGTCCCACGCGCCTGCAAGCTCAATCCGTGCAGCTTGGGAAGTCTGTCGCACGCCTGGAAGCCCATTTTCCCATTATGAAGTTGTTTGGTTTTCTAAACACATGCCCAAAATGGCCTTGAACATTCTCAGGGCAATTAGGGACAAACTCCCCACTAAAGAACGATTATTCATGAGGGGAATTATTACAGAACAAGGTTGCGCCCTATGTGATAATCAAGCAACAGAGTCCATTAATCACTTATTTTTCCAGTGTGATTATTCAAGCTATATCTTAACTAGAAGTCTACTCAAGCTTGGATATACGGGGGTAACTTCGACAACTCTTATTACTACTTGTGATCTGATCAAATCACGGTATAAAAATTCGGGACCTGAGGGGGTACTTGCCAAGACTGTACTGGCGTCCATGGTGTGGCATATATGGAAGCAGCGTAATAAGAGGATCTTTGAGGGTGTGCTTTTGGGGAAAACTGATTTATTCAAAGATATTGGAGCGGATGTGTCCATCTCACTGCGAAATATAGTTTTGGAGCAGGTCTCAGATTCCACCCCATTTTCTAATTGGGGTCTTATAGATGCTGGATAATGTACATGTTCAAGCCTAGTAGTTATGGTAGACAATGGGTTATAGGGGGTGACGGCGCTTGTGCCCTCTCCCTCCTCTCCCTATTGCCCTCTATGACTAATGTAACGACCCGTTTCCCGGGCCCGTTACTTTTTGGTATTTGCGCAGGTCCTGCAGTTAACCAGTGAAAACAAAATAGCCACGATGCAGAGATGTACAAAAATACCCAAATAGTGTCCAAATATTACATCCATATTGTACAAATTGTTCCACCATATGTACACGAAGGAAAGAAATTACAACTGAAAATAACTCTGAAAGCTGCTGTCTCAGGGTCGAACTCTGGCACTATTAACTCAAGAGCATCTACCTCCATATGTACGTCGTCTGCGGTGCCACAGAGATGGAACCGTAGGTAAGTCACAACAATTCTAGCAATAGAAACGAAGTAGTGCAAAAGTATAGAACAGACTATAGTAAACAAAAGATGGTTATGCAGGCGCATAAAGTAAAGTATGGGCAGACAGGTATGTAAGAGAATAAGTAAAGTACTGGTAACTGCTCAGGTGTGGTATGTAATGCATAAAGTAAAGATGACTGTACAAGTGCAAAAGTAGCGACTGTGGCGTGGCATGTGGTAGTAACAATATTTGGACCAAAGGGATGTCAATAGTAAGACAACCAGGTTAACATTGTTTTGACCAATCGGTAATGGGATGACAATAGATAGACCTAGTAATACTTAAGAAAAGATGAGTGTCGCTTGACTATCTAATAGTGTAGGATGGCCTAATAAGAAGAAGTCTAGTTTAACTCCCAAATCAGACAGGCAGTCAGGGCTTGAAGGCACAGGTCAATTCAAAGACCACAGGAACAAGTCCCTTGGTTGACCAACCCCCTTCCCATTCCTTTCTAGACACTGATTCAGTTGTAATTTAAGACCGCTTATTATTAAACCGTTCTATCACATTCGAGTAGTCTTGACTTAGTCCGTAGAATAGTAGTAGTCGTGACTGAACAATAGTATCAACCAACTAGTGTAACATCAATCAAACTGTGCATCAGCCTTGGCTCGAGTGTACGATATGCAACCAGAAGTGCACCCATCCCATAGAGCAACTCGTGGAATATCTACCTACCATTCCTGCAGGGTGATGGTACAGCTTAACTAATAAGGGTGGACCCGGTCACTCCCGCACACTTCGTAGCTCAAGACTACCCCGTATCCCGTGTATTATCATTGTCCAATGTTCATATCAGTGTTCGTATCAATATGGCCTCATGGGCCTGATTCGGGTTGAATATTGCGTATTTAACCCCCTAATTAGTCCTATTTTGTGCTCATATGATGCTTAATTGGTCTCTAATACATTCGTATTTTTAATATCATCATTTATTGGAGAAATTACTAGATTTGTGCACAAAACATGAATTTTATTGTGTATTTCTGCTTTTTTATATTTTTCATGGCAAGGTCTCGATCTCACGATTCCAACGACTATTTATTTGTATTTTTCTGAGATCTGTGCTAATTACTGTGTATTTTTGAATGCAGAATACCATTTTAATGAAGAAATACGCTTAAAATACGGGAAATACGGCTGTTGACCAATCAGGAGCTGCCACGTGGCGTGATCCCGTCGCTTCCTGCTCAATCGAACGGATCAAGATTTTCGCCGCTTGGAAATTTCTCAGCCGTTGGATCGCAATCCAACGGCTCAAGAGCAGCAATCGCAACTCTACGCGCGGATGACGTGGCCACTTGGGGGGCCGTTGATCGCTCATCGAACGACCTGAAGCAACCCTCAGATGCGGGGCGACGCGGCGCTATGAGGATTGTCCGATCAAGATCGGACGGTCTCGATTCAGCCCGACGCAGCTGCGGAGCGAGTGATCTCCAAGGGACGCGTGGCGCAAATCCAACGAGTCACCGCTTGAACGGACGGATGATATCACCCCCGAGATGGATTCGGACGCAGCTACGGAGCGAGCGATCTCCGCCGTTCGTTGGTCAATCCGACGGTCAGGAGTCAGTACGAGATGCGCTTGAGTCTTAACGGGCGCAGATGCAAATCGGAGAGGATCCGATAGAGCTGGCCACGTGGCGAGTTGTGGGAAGATCCCGCTTCGATCCAACGGCTCACGATTGCGCCGAAGATGGATTGCGGGTTTAAGTGGATATTGGAGCGGGTTTTGACCCGTTAAGCACAGTACAACCCGCAATGCCTCTATATAACGTATTTTTAGGGTTTTTGAGGGTATTCTGGCGTATATTATGACTTTTGGAGCGGCTACTGTGCGTATTTCTCCAGGGGAAAATTCTGAAAAATTCCAGAGGCTATTCTTCCTATTCCAAGGGAGTTTTGGGTTCTAAAGTGGAGATTTGGTGATAAATTCTTGAACTTATACCCCGTATTTGGTGTATTTCATTGTATTTTGGCTACTAAAACGATGTATTTGGCTATGAAATCTGATTTTCTTTGCACCATGCGTGGCTAATCTCCTTGTGCTATGGTTGTGATGTAGTTAGGAGTATTTATTCGCTAAATTTCAATTCTTTAGCCCTATTATCATGTCAAAATTGCTCGTAACATTGATTTCTACAACGTATTTGTTGGGTATTTGCTTATTGTCGATATTGTTTACATCCTATATGGCTAGGCCCTGACAAGGCTAGCCAACTCATGTTCACTAATCTGAACTTATTGTTACGTTTATCGTTTAATGAAATCAATGTTGCTAGTGATACGTATACGGCTATTTTGACTAGTTTGTATCGATTCATCTTCCGACGCCTTCACGCCTTGACCGGGTGAAGCGTTGAGTTATATGAAAGACATGACATTTCAGCGATTATAAACTCCTAATGAACTCACAACCGTAGCACATCCATCTCATATGTGTTGGTGTTGACGTAGTTAGTGTGTCGCATTCGTTGATTTCTATATCTTTTCGCCCTATTTTAATTGTATAATTGCGTGCTTTGTCAATTTCTAGTTATATATTGTTTGGGTGTGTTATACGGAGACGTGTGCATGCTTGAGACGAATCTGATCTTTGCGGACTTATTCGTGATGCGTGTTTATTTTCTTTATGAAGTTGACGTTGCACGTGATTAATCCTTTAGCACGTTTTTATATACTTGATCACCATACTTTCCGACGCTCTCGTGCCCTGACCGGACGAAACGTTGAGTTATAGAAAAGGTATTGATAATCATTGATTGCACACACCCTAACGAAATCAAACCCAACACATACTCCCCATATTTGTACCTCTACCGAAGTCACCGTAAATATCGTAGGATTTTCTTTTGCTATTTGAAACTCCTGATCCTATATCTTTGTGTTTGATAGGTGGTAGGTTATCATCGTATTATTACTCTTTACAGATTGACGTCCGTAGTTTTGCAGGTCAGTTGTCCCGTGGATTCGATACCTGGACTCACCAGGATATTACTTTCACGATCTCCTGCGCTTGGGAGTAGTTCTCACATCATTTGAGACGAGGCAAGTTTTTGGCGCCATTGCTGGGGATAACAGTACTTGCGATCTACGATTTCAATTCGTTTGGAGGAACATTCGGTGAGATCCTTCCAGCTTATAGTCTAGGATTTTTTTATTTTATTTGTTGTTTTCTCTTTAAAAAATGGCGTACATGGAATACATGAAATTCTATTGCACGAACAATTTGTATGATGCAGAGAATGATAATGCACACAAACATAGGATGAAGAAGCTCAAGATAGTTGGTTTTAATCAGACTGATTGTGAAACTTTCTTTCAGGCCTGGAGGAGGTTCACAGACATAATATCGAGCTATCCGCAGCATGGGTTTACAAAGAAAGAGCTTATGGAGTCCTTCCTAGGTGGACTACAACCACAGCTGCAGGAATTCTTGGGAGTCATGACGCCGACAGAGGCGTGGAATTACATGGAGTCTTTAGAAGAGAATGAAGAAATCATGAAAGAGACTTCAGAGTGCGATTCAACGGAGCCTTCAAGCCTTGATCAAGGAGAGCAAATCGCAGACGTACCTTTGCAACACTTGAAAGAGGAAGTTCAACTACTTATTCAGACACAGGAGGCCACGTCCCATCAATTCCAAGAGAAATTCCTCGCTCGGAGTCGGCAGATCCAACAATCTATTGAAAATCTTAAGCTGATTGCCACTTACTTAGAAGAAAATAAATCTTTTGAAATTCAATTTCCAGAATCTAATGTGAGTTTATCTTCTATTGCAGGTATACCGAGCGAGCCATGCCATGATGAAATCACGAAGGAACACATTGACATGGTAGGAAGTGTGTGCAAAAGAGAGGACGAACTAACAATTTTGGGTGAACAGAAGGAGGAGACGACTAGGGACATGAGTTCAAAGATCGTCACTATTGGTCCCGAACCATCTCCCCCCTCAGTTTTTTCCCGAAATCATCTATCCCTCTCCACATTAACTGAGCATCATACCGAGCGTAGTGCACATTTTCAGGGAGTTGTCATCAACACGCTTTATTTTACTTTGCTTACTTTGATGACTATATTTGGAATATGTTTGTGGCAAAGAATTTTAAACTAATTTGGACTGACATAACTCGTCTCTTGTAGGGCAGTGGTAAACAACTTATAGAGATGATTGGAGTTGTGTTGCTGGAGTCCAATTTAGCTAAAGGAGGAAGATTACTCGCCGAGGAGCGCAAGGATCAAATTGAACAACTTCCTCCACCATAAAAGATTCGTGATCCGCCATTTGACCACGGTGTGTTCTTTCCAGTAGTGTAGATTTTATATGCTTTCTAGGATGCTTGCTTTGAATAAACTCGTACCCTCTTCGACATTGAGGACAATGTCCATCTTTAGTTGGGGGGTGTGTATGAGACCTTAGGATTTTTTTTTCAAAAGCATGGCATAAGGAAAGAATGAACCACCAATCTCACCATTTTATATCTCCCTTTTATTCCTCAAATGCGGGTGATTAGGCGTTAATTGAGTTCTAAAAATTATTTATGGCTTGAATTAATTTTTTTTCCTTCATGGAATTGCTCGTTAATATGCTCTTCATGAAAATTTTCAATTGCCATGATTAATATCTCGAAATAGCTTGAATTCATTTCATGCATGCTAATGTGATGAAAAAGCTTAAGTATACATGATTTATTTGAAAAGTCTTCAAGTTGAAGAGGAAATTTGGCCTTTGTTATTGATGTTTATGTTCGATTTATGGGTGTTGAGTTGCTTACGAAAAAAAAACTTGGCTATAAAAAAAATGAATGAATCGAACAATTGTGCCACTAAAAAAATAACTTGGTTGGCTCGAGTAGTACAGTCCGAGGGGTCCTTTTTGGCCTAATGCCCTATTATCGTCTGATTTGGGAGCCATTGACCGGAACCTCACTCATTTGATGGAGCGATCCAAGTTATACATTTTCCGCAAATGTTGCTTGATGCGCGTTACGCGGAACTAATAAAAGAAAAGAAATGGTGAATACACTGAGCAACTTCAATACCCATGATTTGAATGATCGTTTTGAGATGCCAATTCCTTGGAAACAAGAAAACTAGAGAAAAACGACGTGTTATACTTTCGCTTGCGCAAAACGATGCTTGCATGTTATTTATTCAAATTAAACTAGAGAAAATATCATGTGATTGATCTTGTGCATGGATTGTGTATATTGATGATCTAAATCATGTTGGAAAGTGTATTATTGGGCCATGCCATAAGCAATTGATAGAATTTATTATTTTACCAATCATCCGTATTCATCGCTCTTTTTGCAAGGGACTAGCAAATCGCTAGTTGGGGGTGTGATTCGGGTTGAATATTGCGTATTTAACCCCCTAATTAGTCCTATTTTGTGCTCATATGATGCTTAATTGGTCTCTAATACATTCGTATTTTTAATATCATCATTTATTGGAGAAATTACTAGATTTGTGCACAAAACATGAATTTTATTGTGTATTTCTGCATTTTTATATTTTTCATGGCAAGGTCTCGATCTCACGATTCCAACGACTATTTATTTGTATTTTTCTGAGATCTGTGCTAATTACTGTGTATTTTTGAATGCAGAATACCATTTTAATGAAGAAATACGCTCAAAATACGCGAAATACGGCTGCTGACCAATCAGGAGCTGCCACGTGGCGTGATCCCGTCGCTTCCTGCTCAATCGAACGGATCAAGATTTTCGCCGCTTGGAAATTTCTCAGCCGTTGGATCGCAATCCAACGGCTCAAGAGCAGCAATCGCAACTCTACGCGCGGATGACGTGGCCACTTGGGGGGGGGGGGCGTTGATCGCTCATCGAACGGCCTGAAGCAACCCTCAGATGCGGGGCGACGCGGTGCTATGAGGATTGTCCGATCAAGATCGGACGGTCTCGATTCAGCCCGACGCAGCTGCGGAGCGAGCGATCTCCAAGTGACGCGTGGCGCAAATCCAACGAGTCACCGCTCGAACGGACGGATGATATCACCCCCGAGATGGATTCGGACGCAGCTGCGGAGCGAGCGATCTCCGCCGTTCGTTGGTCAATCCGACGGTCAGGAGTCAGTACGAGATGCGCTTGAGTCTTAACGGGCGCGGATGCAAATCGGAGCGGATCCGATAGAGCTGGCCATGTGGCGAGTTGTGGGAAGATCCCGCTTCGATCCAACGGCTCACGATTGCGCCGACGATGGATTGCGGGTTTAAGTGGATATTGGAGCGGGGTTTGACCCGTTAAGCACAGTAAAACCCGCAATGCCTCTATATAACGTATTTTTAGGGGTTTTGAGGGTATTCTGGCGTATATTAGGACTTTTGGAGCAGCTACTGTGCGTATTTCTCCAGGGGAAAATTCTGAAAAATTCCAGAGGCTATTCTTCCTATTCCAAGGGAGTTTTGGGTTCTAAAGTGGAGATTTGGTGATAAATTCTTGAACTTATACCCCGTATTTGGTGTATTTCATTGTATTTTGGCTACTAAAACGATGTATTTGGCTATGAAATCTGATTTTCTTTGCACCATGCGTGGCTAATCTCCTTGTGCTATGGTTGTGATATAGTTAGGAGTATTTATTCGCTAAATTTCAAGTCTTTAGCCCTATTATCATGTCAAAATTGCTCGTAACATTGATTTCTACAACGTATTTGTTGGGTATTTGCTTATTGTCGATATTGTTTACATCCTATATGGCTAGGCCCTGACAAGGCTAGCCAACTCATGTTCACTAATATGAACTTATTGTTGCGTTTATCGTTTAATGAAATCAATGTTGCTAGTGATACATATACGGCTATTTTGACTAGTTTGTATCGATTCATCTTCTGACGCCTTCACGCCTTGACCGGGTGAAGCGTTGAGTTATATGAAAGACATGAAATTTCAGCGATTATAAACTCCTAATGAACTCACAACCGTAGCACATCCATCTCATATGTGTTGGTGTTAATGTAGTTAGGGTGTCGCATTCGTTGATTTCTATATCTTTTCGCCCTATTTTAATTGTATAATTGCGTGCTCTGTCAATTTCTAGTTATATATTGTTTGGGTGTGTTATACGGAGACGTGTGCATGCTTGAGACGAATCTGATCTTTGCGGACTTATTCATGATGCGTGTTTATTTTCCTTATGAAGTTGACGTTACACGTGATTAATCCTTTAGCACGTTTTTATATACTTGATCGCCATACTTTCCGACGCTCTCGTGCCCTGACCGGACGAAACGTTGAGTTATAGAAAAGGTATTGATAATCATTGATTGCACACACCCTAACAAAATCAAACCCAACACATACTCCCCATATTTGTACCTCTACCGAAGTCACCGTAAATATCGTAGGATTTTCTTTTGCTATTTGAAACTCTTGATCCTATATCTTTGTGTTTGATAGGTGGTAGGTTATCATCGTATTATTACTCTTTACAGATTGACGTCCGTAGTTTTGCAGGTTAGTTGTCCCGTGGATTCGATACCTGGACTCACCAGTATATTACTTGCACGATCTCCTGCGCTTGGGAGTAGTTCTCACATCATTTGAGACGAGGCAGGGCCCTAGTATCAATTACGCTAGTGCAACAGTCTTAGCTCGAGTGCACGATATGCAACCAGAAGTGCACCCATCCCACGGAGCAACTCGTGGAATATCTACCTACCATTCCCTTCAGGGTGATGGTACAGCTTACCAAATAAGGGTGGACCCGGTCACTCCCGCACACCTCGTAGCTGAAGACTACCCCGTATCCCGTGTTGTATCTCATTTCACATTTATAACCGTGTCAGTATTCATATCCATATTCATGTCCGTATCCGTATCCGTATGACCTCATAGGCCCATCATTTCGTACATCCAACAATGTGTACTACAATACATCCATCAATGAGTACAACAAATACATATATATGATATTTACCTGCTGAAAAGTCAATGCAGAAGCCTCAACAGAGAATATCAGTCCTGAGCAATGCTTTGAAGTCCAACAACTATGATATTTAATCCCATAAAAGTGCACTATCTTAACTTAGTCCTGAGCAATGCTTTGAAGTGCAACAACTATGATAGTTAATTCCATAAAAGTGCAGTATCTCAATTTAGTCCTCTAGTCTTTCCACTATTGATTAGTTCTTTAGTTAATTAGGTCTCTAATCATTGGTTCAAGTCAATAGTTGTTCTGAGAATATATATGAGGTCCTAAGTTCATACAAGTACACTGGCTAAATTTCTAAAACTAGAATTAGAGTGACTTACACTATTTGAGATCGTCGTGGTAAGACGAGGTTGGAGCTAGAACTTTTAAAGATGCTGGTGCACGAGAATTGGTACCTGCAAATATAAAAACTCATCAGTTATAGGCTACCCTATTTCTATTTATTTAATCGGTCGTTTTGATTTTATAACTGACTGAAACGTCGTTGAAAAGTGTTCTAAATTTTTATATAAGCTAGATATGATGAAAATAATTTTATCTTAGGAGGAAATATTTTTCGGAAGCTTGTAGTAATTTTTATAATTTTTAAAAGTACAAAATAGATTTAAAAACTAATTTTTAATTAAGTACGTAATTATTCAATAATTTATTTCGGATGCAATCTGCATCGGAAAGTCGCAAATAAGCTGTCAAAATGACCGTCTCGAAGAGTACTTTAACATATATTTTTATCGCATATTAGTATACGTGAAAATAGCACGTTACCGATTTTTGAACGAAAATAACATATTTAACTTTTAGGATTAAAAATTAATTCTGGAGAAACCAAGCGTCAAATTGAGATGAAACTAGTGCCATTGGGTTCGTTTCGACGTTTCTGATTTTATGGAGCTAGTCTCATATTTTTCTGGTCCATATATTTTAAGTTATGAATTTTATACCATAAAACCCTATTTATTAATTAATAATATACTGAAATACGAAATAATCTCCATATTTACGATTTTGCCATCAGCATCACCTCCGTTCTTTCGTTGAACGTCGAACGGCGGGGCTGCTTCGCTTGGCCGACGGCGGGGCTCGTCGGGGATAGTGGCGGAGGAAGGCGGATGTCACGCCCCGCTTCCCAAAAACACGGAGGCGAAGCGTGACGAAGGCCCGCTTAGGCTGGGGCTAAGAGCCCAGACCCAATAAGCGTCTGTAGTTTTCCATAGCGAAGGTACAGGTCCCTGCAAGTTTGTACGAAATAACAAAAGTACCGAAAGGAAACATTTCATTTTATTCCAAAGTTATCATCCAAGTACCGAGAGTCTAAAAATGCCGTAAACGGCTACAACTGCTAAAAGGGAAACTAACGGTGCAAGCACCCAACCTAGACAAGAAAGCAACAGGTGCTACCCACCCAATCTAAACTGGAACAGAAATCTGGATCAGCAACAAGAGGCCTCTAACTCTGGTCCTCCTCCGGGTCGTACTCCGGATCAACGTCCTCCGGCTCTGGGTCAGCTGGCAAGTCCGCCTCGTACTCGTACACTGGCTCCACACCTGACGTACAGCACCAAAAGAAGGAAACTGTACGTCAGGCAAAGTCTACACAAACTGTCAGACTCTACTGCAAGTGTATCAACTTTTAACAATGATTTACTGGTTGTTTTAACATGCTGGGGTTACCACCGAGTAACGAAAAGTAGCGTAGCAGGAAAAGTAAACGTAGCAAACAGTAGACGTAGCGTGTGCTACCGTCTACGGGACTAACCTACAGGTGTCAGGACAAGACGGGACGTGACGGACAGGACAAGACAAGTAGGACACGACACGACACGAAGGGTTCACGCCTTACGGTTCGAGGGGGATCAGACCCTCTCACCGTGCGCACGCTCAACCCTACCCCAAAACCCCAGAACTCAGGACAGGAAGCACGGAGATCACTTTCGCAAGGAAAGCACCTGAAACGCCCGTAGGCTTTTTGTATCACAGAGATCACTTCCGCTCGGGAAGCATCTGAAACGCCCGAAGGCTTTTTGTAACACGGAGATCACTTCCACTCGGGAAGCATCTGAAACGCCCGAAGGCTTTTTGTAACACGGAGATCACTTCCGCTCGGGAAGCATCTGAAACGCCCGAAGGCTTTTTGTAACACGGAGATCACTTCCGCTCGGGAAGCATCTGAAACGCCCGAAGGCTTTTTGTAACACGGTGATAAGACATGACCAGTGTGTAAAACAGTGACAAGACACGACCAGTGTACGGGAGAGTTATTCTAGGGTGTCCACACGCACGCACACACATGATATTCCTACAACATCAAAAGTTGTTGTTGTCAGGCTCAGACTTCGTCGTCAAGTCGGAGCCGTCACGGGTCGTCCCGGACGCTATCATTTCACGTCCGGTTCTCATCACACACAATCTAATAGTTCTACAACTAGAACTAAGGCACAGTCAAATCGCAAGTGAGTACACTTGCCTGAAACAGCGGGTGCATCGTCTGTCCGGGGCGTCTCGTCCAGTCGTCGCGTCCGCGGTAGTCCGTCTGAAAAGAGATCACGGCGACGGCGTCAAGTCGCGATTTTCGTCAAATCCTATTTAAGTTCATTTCTAGGTTGAACGTGGCTACCCTAACCGTCACGAGTCAAGTTGACCGATCAGCCTATCCGACGATTCTACCCTATGTGCACAGTCAAAAGTCCAAACGTCGGCCTACAGTTATACATCGATTTAAGAGAGCAGAAACTAAATTTAGCGAGTTAAGTTGCCAGTTTTAGTTAGGTTCTCAGTTTTTCTACTGTGGGGGTTTTGCTACGAGATAGGGGAACCAACCTGTCCGGAGTCTGGGGTAGAGCGGACGTAGTGTCTGAACGGCGACCGATCTGACTGGCACGGCTACGGATCGTCTCCTAGCGGTGTCTCGGCTACGGGCAGCGTAGCCAGGCACGTTCCAGGCAGCGGACGGGGCATGTGGACAGCGAGCAGTGCGTCGGGTAGGCGTACTACGGCTTACGGAGAACTTGCAACGGCAACCGAGATGAACGGTTCGTCGTACCCAACGCCTACGACGTCGGGAGTCGTAGGAAGAGTCCGGGATGACGATGAATACTCCCAGAAGGTGCAGGAGGCTGTCAGAGGGCTCCAACAGTGAGGAGGGGCGGAGAGATCTCGGCGGCGCGTCGATACGGCGTCAAACACGCAAAACAGCGAGCAAACTCGCTGTTACAGAGGGTATCGCGGCCTGGGGTCGCAGCCAACAGCGAGAGGGGGCAGAGGGGGTTCCACGGCGACGGAGGGGAGGATCCGGCGGCGACGGCAGCGGCGGCGGCGGCCGTCGCGGGCTGCAGCAGCTCCTGGCGCGAGATTCTGACGGCCCACGGCGATTTCCGGCGGTGCTCAGGTCGACGGGGAGAGAGGGGAGGCCGGCGAGTTGGTCGGCAGCGACGGCGGCCTCCGGCGGCGCTCAGGTCGACGGGGGTTAGTGTTTTGCGTGGGTAGGTTTCTCCTAGGGCCGGCGCAAGAGCAAAAAGAGCTGCGGCTGTGAAAATTTTTAGAAGAAACTTAGGTTTTCTTATAGGGGTGGGGCCCACGTGACTAAGGGATGCTTACACGTGAGGGGGCTGCCTATTAGGGTTAGCTAGGGTTTAATAGGGTTAAGTTTGTTAGGGGTATTCTCGTAATTAACCGGCTTTATTAGTGCACAAGGGTCAAACGGTGCCCAAAAATTATAAGAAAAATATCGGGGCGACCGGGGCGACGAGAGCAAGAAGTCGGAAGAGACAGATTACAATTTCGATGACGAGAAACGAAATTAAAAATAAAAACGCCTTAAGTCAAAAGTGCGATACGCGACGTCTCCTCAGATAAGGTCAAATCGTGGGCGAACGGCCCGTGAATTGACGTTGCAAGTCAACACGACAAATGTAGTACTCTCAGAGAGGGTCACAACGACATATCACACGATAGGGTTTGGAAACAAACAAATTCTAAAATAAATACGTGCACGGTCAAGCACACGTTCACGAAGAACTTACGATCGAAAACCGACCGTTACATCCTCCCCAACTTAGAAATGATTCCGTCCTCGGAATCAACATCAAGCATCGCTCGGGAAGAGATGCGGAAAGCGCTCCCTCATATCATCTTCACGCTCCTAGGTGGACTCTCCAGGTGATCCGTGACGCCATATCACCCTCACCAGGTCGACTATCTTATTTCTCAACTGTTTCTGTCGGCGGTCCAAAATCTGCACGGGCTGCTGGTCATATGTCAGATCCGGGCGAACTGTAATCTCTGAGAAGTCCACAGTATGCGATGGATCACTGACGTACCGACGTAACTGAGATACGTGGAATACATCATGAACACCCTCCAAAGATGGTGGCAGAGCAAGGCGGTAGGCCACTGCTCCCACACGCTCTAGCACATCAAACGGCCCAATATACCTCGGGCTCAGCTTGCCCTTCTTCCCGAAACGAATAACTCCGCGGTTCGGAGAAATCTTCAGGAAGACGTGATCTCCAGGCTGAAACTCCAAGGGTCTCCTCTTGGCATCTGCCCAATGCTTGAAGCGATCCTGTGCAACTCTAAGCTTCTCCCTGATGTCCCTCACGACATCCACAGCTTCAACTATCATCTCCGGACCCAACAGCTCCCGATCTCCGATGTCATCCCAGCTCAGTGGCGATCGACATTTCCTTCCATATAAGGCAGCAAATGGCGCCATGCCAATGCTCGCCTGGTAGCTGTTGTTATATGAAAACTCCACCAAGTGGAGATGGTCCTCCCATGATCCCTTCCAATCGAGCGTACAAGCTCGCAGCATATCCTCCAGAATCTGAATAGTCCTCTCGGACTGGCCATCAGTCTGCGGGTGGTACGCCGTGCTGAAACTCAGACTCGTACCCAAATTCTCCTGCAGACTTCTCCAGAACTGAGATGTGAACCTCGTGTCTCGGTCAGACACAATGCTCACAGGGACTCCATGTAAGCGTACAATCTCCTGCACGTACACGGTCTACATCACGACCATTTCAAAGAGCAAATCAAAATGGAAGTAAAAGTAGAAACGAAATTTTTACCTCCAGATATTTCCTCGCCAAAGCTTCCATAGACTGGCCCACTCGGAAAGGGATAAAATGCGCAGACTTGGTCAACCGATCCACGATCACCCAAACTGCGTCGTTCTGCCTCGAGGTCCGAGGTAAGCCAGTCACGAAGTCCATCGTAATATGTTGCCACTTCCACTCCGGAATGGGAAGCGGTTGCAACAACCCAGCAGTACGATGGTGCTCAGCCTTCACCTATTGGCATATCAGGCACTTGGCAACGCTCCGTGCCACACTCCTCTTCATGCCAATCCACCAGTAATTCAGACGGAGGTCCTTATACATCTTGGTGCCCCCAGGATGTATAGAATAAGGTGAGCTATGAGCCTCGCTCAACAGCTCCTCGCGGACATCACCTACAGGTACACAGAGTCTACTGCCGTACCACAGCGAACCATCCTCATGAATCACGAACTCCGTCCGTAGTCCAGCTTCAACCTGCTTCCTGATCCTCTGCAGCTTCGGATCTCCTGCCTGTGCTGCCTTGATCCGATCCACGATCGTGGACTGAATCTGCAAATTCATGAATGAACGAACCACACCAGGTAGGACAACCTCCAAATCCATCTCCCTCAGCTCCTGTTGAATCCTCCAGTCGGCTGTATGCATCATCGCGGCAGGGAGTCTACTCAAGGCATCAGGCACTACGTTCACCTTCCCCGGATGATACTGCAAGTCAATCTCATAGTCAGCCATGAGCTCTAACCATCGCCTCTGACGCATGTTGAGCTCCTTCTGTGTGAAGATGTACTTCAAGCTCTTGTGATCGGTGAAAATCTTCACGCTCTCACCTAGCAAGAAGTGCCTCCAAATCTTCAGTGCGAAAATCACTGCTACCAACTCCAGATCGTGCGTCAGGTAATTCTTCTCATGAGTCCTCAACTGACGAGAAGCGTACGCGACCACGTGGCCATGCTGATGCAAGACGCATCCTAGGCCCTTCCCTGATGCATCACAATAGACCTCGAAGCCTCCGCTTCGATCAGGTACTGCCAACACCGGTGCCGTGGTCAATCTCGCCTTCAAGATACTGAAGGCCTCCTCACAAGCATCTGACCAGAGAAAGTCCACATCCTTCCTTGTCAGCTTCGTCATCGGCTCCGTAATCTTCGAGAAATCTTTGATGAACCGCCGATAATAGCCTGCTAATCCCAGAAAACTCCTGATGTCTGATGCTGACTGCGGAGTCGGCCAATCTCTGACTGCTCTGACCTTCTCCGGATCCACAGATATGCCATCACCGGACACTACGTGTCCCAGGAATGCGACTCTGTCCAGCCAGAACTCGCACTTGCTATACTTGGCATAAAGCTTATGTCTCCTCAGTGTCTCCAGCACTGTCCTCAGATGACAGCTGTGCTCCTCCTCAGACTTCGAATAAATAAGAATGTCATCAATGAAGATGACAACAAACTTGTCCAGGAAGTCGTAGAATATTAAATTCATCAAATTCATGAACACAGCCGGCGCATTGGTCACGCCAAACGGCATGACCACGAACTCATAATGTCCGTACTTTGTCCGGAAAGCCGTCTTCTGAACATCGTCCTTCTTTACCTTCAACTGGTAGTATCCACTCCTCAAGTCCAACTTCGAGAAGACTCTCGAACCCCCAAGCTGGTCAAAGATATCGTCGATGCGCGGCAGCAGATACTTATTCTTCACGGTGACAGCATTCAATCCCCGATAGTCCACGCACATCCTGCGGGACCCATCCTTCTTCTTCACGAGTAGAACTGGTGCACCCCACGGTGACACACTAGGGTGGATGAAACCCTTCTGCAACAACTCATCCAACTGCTTCCGCAGCTCCTCGAGCTCAGCGGGAGCCATACGGTACGGCGCCTTCGATATCGGTTGCGCTCCCGGCATAAGATCAATTCCAAACTCTAAAGCTCTGTCGGGTGGCAAACCTGAGATATCCTCCGGGAAGACGTCGTCGAAGTCCCTGACGACTGCTGGTCTCTCGATCTCCATCTCCATCTGCATAGCTGCAACAATCGGCACCACCGGCGTGGCCCGATACTTGATGGGTCCAAGCGACTCATCTCTGCTGCGGAACACGAACTCTGGATGGCCTGGAATCCGGAACACCACCCTCTTGCTGCGACAATCGATCGAGGCGTGGAAATCTCCCAACCAATCGATGCCAAGAACGGCATCAAAATGTGGCAGGTCGTGGACAATGAAATCTGCAAAGAGCTCGTGTCCACTGACCACCAAAGGAATCGATCTACATCCCAAGTTTACTGTCACCACTCCGTTCCCTGTGGTGATGTCCCAACACTTGGGAAGTGTATGGGTGGGAATGGAGTGTCTTGTCACGAACCTCCGGGATAAGATGCACATGGATGCACCGGAGTCGAACAAGGCCAGGGCCGGGTGAGAAAACACTAGAATGGTGCCTAAGATATTAAAAGAAACTACGGTCAAACCAAGCTACTCTAACAAACAAGTCAGGCAAACAAGACTAACAATTTAAAAGCTAAACTATGAAATGAAAGACTAGAATTAAGGAGTTACCTGCAATGACTCCATCCAGCTCCTCAGTCTCAGCAGCAGTCATGGTATACGCCGGCCTCTGGGGCTGTGCTGCTCTCTGATACATCTGCCTCTGCGGCGGTAAAGGTGGTCCACGAGCAGCAGGTCCTCTCTGAACTGGAGCAGGTGCTCTCATCTGCAACGGGGCCGGCGCTCCAACTGCGGCATGACGAGCTCTCGGGCAGTCCTTCGCAGCATGCGAGGCATCTCCACAAACTAAACACAGTCCCAGCTTCCTCCTACAATCCTTCTGAACATGTCCAGTCTTCCCGCAGTAATGGCATGGTCCCTTACTTTGAACCTGAACTGGTGCTCCAGGCCTCTTGAATGGTACTGTCTGAACTGGCCTCATCGCCGGCCTAGCAGGTGGCCGGTACTGCTCCATAGGACGCTTCCCCTTATCAGCTGGAGGGTCAGGTAGGAGTGAAATAAGCTCATAATTCTTCGCAGCATCCAGCACCTCCCTCATAGTCGTGAAACTCGCCGAAGACATAGAAGCCTGAATCTTCGGACGCAGTCCCTGACGGAAGCGATCAGCTCGCTTCTCCTCCTTTTTCACCATATGCGGAGCAAAGCGACTCAGCATCTCAAACTCCGCCTCGTACTCCTCAACGGTCATGTTCTCCTGCTTCAGATCTATGAACCTGCTCAGTAGCTCCCTCCTAGTAGTCTTGGTGAAGTACTTCGTCCTGAACATAGACCTGAAGGTCTTCCAATCCACTGGCTTCACCAGGCACCTCTCCTCAAGGCGCCACCAGTTCCTCGCATTCTCCGTCAGCTGCATCTTCGCTATCTCCACTCGGGTATCGTCTGGAATCTTCGCAGCAACTAACTTCTCCTCCGTGCTCTGGATCCACTCGTCAGCAGCTAGTGGTCCCTCCTTCCCCGAAAATGTCTTCGGCTGGAGCTCGTTGAACTGCTTCACTCCTGGAGCAGCTCGAGGGGCAGGTGGAGGTGGCGGTGGTGCAACTGGAGCAGCCTGAGCAGCACGCTGGGACTGCTGAACCAACTGATGCTGCACCTCCAGCATCTCTCTCATCACACCCAGAACCTGACGGAAGTCTCCGCTCTGGTCTTCCTGAATCCCATCTCCAGAGCTCCCCGATCGGGTAACACGTCGTCCTGCCATCCTATTGACAGAAAGACACAGATTAGACTCGTACAATTTCCGGATGATAATAATAAAATGAAATTTAATACTTCAACTATTTCGTACTCGCAGAAGAGGGGACCTGCATGGGCCACCACTAAAACCTGTCACGCCCCGCTTCCCAAAAACACGGAGGCGAAGCGTGACGAAGGCCCGCTTAGGCTGGGGCTAAGAGCCCAGACCCAATAAGCGTCTGTAGTTTTCCATAGCGAAGGTACAGGTCCCTGCAAGTTTGTACGAAATAACAAAAGTACCGAAAGGAAACATTTCATTTTATTCCAAAGTTATCATCCAAGTACCGAGAGTCTAAAAATGCCGTAAACGGCTACAACTGCTAAAAGGGAAACTAACGGTGCAAGCACCCAACCTAGACAAGAAAGCAACAGGTGCTACCCACCCAATCTAAACTGGAACAGAAATCTGGATCAGCAACAAGAGGCCTCTAACTCTGGTCCTCCTCCGGGTCGTACTCCGGATCAACGTCCTCCGGCTCTGGGTCAGCTGGCAAGTCCGCCTCGTACTCGTACACTGGCTCCACACCTGACGTACAGCACCAAAAGAAGGAAACTGTACGTCAGGCAAAGTCTACACAAACTGTCAGACTCTACTGCAAGTGTATCAACTTTTAACAATGATTTACTGGTTGTTTTAACATGCTGGGGTTACCACCGAGTAACGAAAAGTAGCGTAGCAGGAAAAGTAAACGTAGCAAACAGTAGACGTAGCGTGTGCTACCGTCTACGGGACTAACCTACAGGTGTCAGGACAAGACGGGACGTGACGGACAGGACAAGACAAGTAGGACACGACACGACACGAAGGGTTCACGCCTTACGGTTCGAGGGGGATCAGACCCTCTCACCGTGCGCACGCTCAACCCTACCCCAAAACCCCAGAACTCAGGACAGGAAGCACGGAGATCACTTTCGCAAGGAAAGCACCTGAAACGCCCGTAGGCTTTTTGTATCACAGAGATCACTTCCGCTCGGGAAGCATCTGAAACGCCCGAAGGCTTTTTGTAACACGGAGATCACTTCCACTCGGGAAGCATCTGAAACGCCCGAAGGCTTTTTGTAACACGGAGATCACTTCCGCTCGGGAAGCATCTGAAACGCCCGAAGGCTTTTTGTAACACGGAGATCACTTCCGCTCGGGAAGCATCTGAAACGCCCGAAGGCTTTTTGTAACACGGTGATAAGACATGACCAGTGTGTAAAACAGTGACAAGACACGACCAGTGTACGGGAGAGTTATTCTAGGGTGTCCACACGCACGCACACACATGATAGTCCTACAACATCAAAAGTTGTTGTTGTCAGGCTCAGACTTCGTCGTCAAGTCGGAGCCGTCACGGGTCGTCCCGGACGCTATCATTTCACGTCCGGTTCTCATCACACACAATCTAATAGTTCTACAACTAGAACTAAGGCACAGTCAAATCGCAAGTGAGTACACTTGCCTGAAACAGCGGGTGCATCGTCTGTCCGGGGCGTCTCGTCCAGTCGTCGCGTCCGCGGTAGTCCGTCTGAAAAGAGATCACGGCGACGGCGTCAAGTCGCGATTTTCGTCAAATCCTATTTAAGTTCATTTCTAGGTTGAACGTGGCTACCCTAACCGTCACGAGTCAAGTTGACCGATCAGCCTATCCGACGATTCTACCCTATGTGCACAGTCAAAAGTCCAAACGTCGGCCTACAGTTATACATCGATTTAAGAGAGCAGAAACTAAATTTAGCGAGTTAAGTTGCCAGTTTTAGTTAGGTTCTCAGTTTTGCTACTGTGGGGGTTTTGCTACGAGATAGGGGAACCAACCTGTCCGGAGTCTGGGGTAGAGCGGACGTAGTGTCTGAACGGCGACCGATCTGACTGGCACGGCTACGGATCGTCTCCTAGCGGTGTCTCGGCTACGGGCAGCGTAGCCAGGCACGTTCCAGGCAGCGGACGGGGCATGTGGACAGCGAGCAGTGCGTCGGGTAGGCGTACTACGGCTTACGGAGAACTTGCAACGGCAACCGAGATGAACGGTTCGTCGTACCCAACGCCTACGACGTCGGGAGTCGTAGGAAGAGTCCGGGATGACGATGAATACTCCCAGAAGGTGCAGGAGGCTGTCAGAGGGCTCCAACAGTGAGGAGGGGCGGAGAGATCTCGGCGGCGCGTCGATACGGCGTCAAACACGCAAAACAGCGAGCAAACTCGCTGTTACAGAGGGTATCGCGGCCTGGGGTCGCAGCCAACAGCGAGAGGGGGCAGAGGGGGTTCCACGGCGACGGAGGGGAGGATCCGGCGGCGACGGCAGCGGCGGCGGCGGCCGTCGCGGGCTGCAGCAGCTCCTGGCGCGAGATTCTGACGGCCCACGGCGATTTCCGGCGGTGCTCAGGTCGACGGGGAGAGAGGGGAGGCCGGCGAGTTGGTCGGCAGCGACGGCGGCCTCCGGCGGCGCTCAGGTCGACGGGGGTTAGTGTTTTGCGTGGGTAGGTTTCTCCTAGGGCCGGCGCAAGAGCAAAAAGAGCTGCGGCTGTGAAAATTTTTAGAAGAAACTTAGGTTTTCTTATAGGGGTGGGGCCCACGTGACTAAGGGATGCTTACACGTGAGGGGGCTGCCTATTAGGGTTAGCTAGGGTTTAATAGGGTTAAGTTTGTTAGGGGTATTCTCGTAATTAACCGGCTTTATTAGTGCACAAGGGTCAAACGGTGCCCAAAAATTATAAGAAAAATATCGGGGCGACCGGGGCGACGAGAGCAAGAAGTCGGAAGAGACAGATTACAATTTCGATGACGAGAAACGAAATTAAAAATAAAAACGCCTTAAGTCAAAAGTGCGATACGCGACGTCTCCTCAGATAAGGTCAAATCGTGGGCGAACGGCCCGTGAATTGACGTTGCAAGTCAACACGACAAATGTAGTACTCTCAGAGAGGGTCACAACGACATATCACACGATAGGGTTTGGAAACAAACAAATTCTAAAATAAATACGTGCACGGTCAAGCACACGTTCACGAAGAACTTACGATCGAAAACTGACCGTTACATCCTCCCCAACTTAGAAATGATTCCGTCCTCGGAATCAACATCAAGCATCGCTCGGGAAGAGATGCGGAAAGCGCTCCCTCATATCATCTTCACGCTCCTAGGTGGACTCTCCAGGTGATCCGTGACGCCATATCACCCTCACCAGGTCGACTATCTTATTTCTCAACTGTTTCTGTCGGCGGTCCAAAATCTGCACGGGCTGCTGGTCATATGTCAGATCCGGGCGAACTGTAATCTCTGAGAAGTCCACAGTATGCGATGGATCACTGACGTACCGACGTAACTGAGATACGTGGAATACATCATGAACACCCTCCAAAGATGGTGGCAGAGCAAGGCGGTAGGCCACTGCTCCCACACGCTCTAGCACATCAAACGGCCCAATATACCTCGGGCTCAGCTTGCCCTTCTTCCCGAAACGAATAACTCCGCGGTTCGGAGAAATCTTCAGGAAGACGTGATCTCCAGGCTGAAACTCCAAGGGTCTCCTCTTGGCATCTGCCCAATGCTTGAAGCGATCCTGTGCAACTCTAAGCTTCTCCCTGATGTCCCTCACGACATCCACAGCTTCAACTATCATCTCCGGACCCAACAGCTCCCGATCTCCGATGTCATCCCAGCTCAGTGGCTATCGACATTTCCTTCCATATAAGGCAGCAAATGGCGCCATGCCAATGCTCGCCTGGTAGCTGTTGTTATATGAAAACTCCACCAAGTGGAGATGGTCCTCCCATGATCCCTTCCAATCGAGCGTACAAGCTCGCAGCATATCCTCCAGAATCTGAATAGTCCTCTCGGACTGGCCATCAGTCTGCGGGTGGTACGCCGTGCTGAAACTCAGACTCGTACCCAAATTCTCCTGCAGACTTCTCCAGAACTGAGATGTGAACCTCGTGTCTCGGTCAGACACAATGCTCACAGGGACTCCATGTAAGCGTACAATCTCCTGCACGTACACGGTCTACATCACGACCATTTCAAAGAGCAAATCAAAATGGAAGTAAAAGTAGAAACGAAATTTTTACCTCCAGATATTTCCTCGCCAAAGCTTCCATAGACTGGCCCACTCGGAAAGGGATAAAATGCGCAGACTTGGTCAACCGATCCACGATCACCCAAACTGCGTCGTTCTGCCTCGGGGTCCGAGGTAAGCCAGTCACGAAGTCCATCGTAATATGTTGCCACTTCCACTCCGGAATGGGAAGCGGTTGCAACAACCCAGCAGTACGATGGTGCTCAGCCTTCACCTATTGGCATATCAGGCACTTGGCAACGCTCCGTGCCACACTCCTCTTCATGCCAATCCACCAGTAATTCAGACGGAGGTCCTTATACATCTTGGTGCCCCCAGGATGTATAGAATAAGGTGAGCTATGAGCCTCGCTCAACAGCTCCTCGCGGACATCACCTGCAGGTACACAGAGTCTACTGCCGTACCACAGCGAACCATCCTCATGAATCACGAACTCCGTCCGTAGTCCAGCTTCAACCTGCTTCCTGATCCTCTGCAGCTTCGGATCTCCTGCCTGTGCTGCCTTGATCCGATCCACGATCGTGGACTGAATCTGCAAATTCATGAATGAACGAACCACACCAGGTAGGACAACCTCCAAATCCATCTCCCTCAGCTCCTGTTGAATCCTCCAGTCGGCTGTATGCATCATCGCGGCAGGGAGTCTACTCAAGGCATCAGGCACTACGTTCACCTTCCCCGGATGATACTGCAAGTCAATCTCATAGTCAGCCATGAGCTCTAACCATCGCCTCTGACGCATGTTGAGCTCCTTCTGTGTGAAGATGTACTTCAAGCTCTTGTGATCGGTGAAAATCTTCACGCTCTCACCTAGCAAGAAGTGCCTCCAAATCTTCAGTGCGAAAATCACTGCTACCAACTCCAGATCGTGCGTCAGGTAATTCTTCTCATGAGTCCTCAACTGACGAGAAGCGTACGCGACCACGTGGCCATGCTGATGCAAGACGCATCCTAGGCCCTTCCCTGATGCATCACAATAGACCTCGAAGCCTCCGCTTCGATCAGGTACTGCCAACACCGGTGCCGTGGTCAATCTCGCCTTCAAGATACTGAAGGCCTCCTCACAAGCATCTGACCAGAGAAAGTCCACATCCTTCCTTGTCAGCTTCGTCATCGGCTCCGTAATCTTCGAGAAATCTTTGATGAACCGCCGATAATAGCCTGCTAATCCCAGAAAACTCCTGATGTCTGATGCTGACTGCGGAGTCGGCCAATCTCTGACTGCTCTGACCTTCTCCGGATCCACAGATATGCCATCACCGGACACTACGTGTCCCAGGAATGCGACTCTGTCCAGCCAGAACTCGCACTTGCTATACTTGGCATAAAGCTTATGTCTCCTCAGTGTCTCCAGCACTGTCCTCAGATGACAGCTGTGCTCCTCCTCAGACTTCGAATAAATAAGAATGTCATCAATGAAGATGACAACAAACTTGTCCAGGAAGTCGTAGAATATTAAATTCATCAAATTCATGAACACAGCCGGCGCATTGGTCACGCCAAACGGCATGACCACGAACTCATAATGTCCGTACTTTGTCCGGAAAGCCGTCTTCTGAACATCGTCCTTCTTTACCTTCAACTGGTAGTATCCACTCCTCAAGTCCAACTTCGAGAAGACTCTCGAACCCCCAAGCTGGTCAAAGATATCGTCGATGCGCGGCAGCAGATACTTATTCTTCACGGTGACAGCATTCAATCCCCGATAGTCCACGCACATCCTGCGGGACCCATCCTTCTTCTTCACGAGTAGAACTGGTGCACCCCACGGTGACACACTAGGGTGGATGAAACCCTTCTGCAACAACTCATCCAACTGCTTCCGCAGCTCCTCGAGCTCAGCGGGAGCCATACGGTACGGCGCCTTCGATATCGGTTGCGCTCCCGGCATAAGATCAATTCCAAACTCTAAAGCTCTGTCGGGTGGCAAACCTGAGATATCCTCCGGGAAGACGTCGTCGAAGTCCCTGACGACTGCTGGTCTCTCGATCTCCATCTCCATCTGCATAGCTGCAACAATCGGCACCACCGGCGTGGCCCGATACTTGATGGGTCCAAGCGACTCATCTCTGCTGCGGAACACGAACTCTGGATGGCCTGGAATCCGGAACACCACCCTCTTGCTGCGACAATCGATCGAGGCGTGGAAATCTCCCAACCAATCGATGCCAAGAACGGCATCAAAATGTGGCAGGTCGTGGACAATGAAATCTGCAAAGAGCTCGTGTCCACTGACCACCAAAGGAATCGATCTACATCCCAAGTTTACTGTCACCACTCCGTTCCCTGTGGTGATGTCCCAACACTTGGGAAGTGTATGGGTGGGAATGGAGTGTCTTGTCACGAACCTCCGGGATAAGATGCACATGGATGCACCGGAGTCGAACAAGGCCAGGGCCGGGTGAGAAAACACTAGAATGGTGCCTAAGATATTAAAAGAAACTACGGTCAAACCAAGCTACTCTAACAAACAAGTCAGGCAAACAAGACTAACAATTTAAAAGCTAAACTATGAAATGAAAGACTAGAATTAAGGAGTTACCTGCAATGACTCCATCCAGCTCCTCAGTCTCAGCAGCAGTCATGGTATACGCCGGCCTCTGGGGCTGTGCTGCTCTCTGATACATCTGCCTCTGCGGCGGTAAAGGTGGTCCACGAGCAGCAGGTCCTCTCTGAACTGGAGCAGGTGCTCTCATCTGCAACGGGGCCGGCGCTCCAACTGCGGCATGACGAGCTCTCGGGCAGTCCTTCGCAGCATGCGAGGCATCTCCACAAACTAAACACAGTCCCAGCTTCCTCCTACAATCCTTCTGAACATGTCCAGTCTTCCCGCAGTAATGGCATGGTCCCTTACTTTGAACCTGAACTGGTGCTCCAGGCCTCTTGAATGGTACTGTCTGAACTGGCCTCATCGCCGGCCTAGCAGGTGGCCGGTACTGCTCCATAGGACGCTTCCCCTTATCAGCTGGAGGGTCAGGTAGGAGTGAAATAAGCTCATAATTCTTCGCAGCATCCAGCACCTCCCTCATAGTCGTGAAACTCGCCGAAGACATAGAAGCCTGAATCTTCGGACGCAGTCCCTGACGGAAGCGATCAGCTCGCTTCTCCTCCTTTTTCACCATATGCGGAGCAAAGCGACTCAGCATCTCAAACTCCGCCTCGTACTCCTCAACGGTCATGTTCTCCTGCTTCAGATCTATGAACCTGCTCAGTAGCTCCCTCCTAGTAGTCTTGGTGAAGTACTTCGTCCTGAACATAGACCTGAAGGTCTTCCAATCCACTGGCTTCACCAGGCACCTCTCCTCAAGGCGCCACCAGTTCCTCGCATTCTCCGTCAGCTGCATCTTCGCTATCTCCACTCGGGTATCGTCTGGAATCTTCGCAGCAACTAACTTCTCCTCCGTGCTCTGGATCCACTCGTCAGCAGCTAGTGGTCCCTCCTTCCCCGAAAATGTCTTCGGCTGGAGCTCGTTGAACTGCTTCACTCCTGGAGCAGCTCGAGGGGCAGGTGGAGGTGGCGGTGGTGCAACTGGAGCAGCCTGAGCAGCACGCTGGGACTGCTGAACCAACTGATGCTGCACCTCCAGCATCTCTCTCATCACACCCAGAACCTGACGGAAGTCTCCGCTCTGGTCTTCCTGAATCCCATCTCCAGAGCTCCCCGATCGGGTAACACGTCGTCCTGCCATCCTATTGACAGAAAGACACAGATTAGACTCGTACAATTTCCGGATGATAATAATAAAATGAAATTTAATACTTCAACTATTTCGTACTCGCAGAAGAGGGGACCTGCATGGGCCACCACTAAAACCTGTCACGCCCCGCTTCCCAAAAACACGGAGGCGAAGCGTGACGAAGGCCCGCTTAGGCTGGGGCTAAGAGCCCAGACCCAATAAGCGTCTGTAGTTTTCCATAGCGAAGGTACAGGTCCCTGCAAGTTTGTACGAAATAACAAAAGTACCGAAAGGAAACATTTCATTTTATTCCAAAGTTATCATCCAAGTACCGAGAGTCTAAAAATGCCGTAAACGGCTACAACTGCTAAAAGGGAAACTAACGGTGCAAGCACCCAACCTAGACAAGAAAGCAACAGGTGCTACCCACCCAATCTAAACTGGAACAGAAATCTGGATCAGCAACAAGAGGCCTCTAACTCTGGTCCTCCTCCGGGTCGTACTCCGGATCAACGTCCTCCGGCTCTGGGTCAGCTGGCAAGTCCGCCTCGTACTCGTACACTGGCTCCACACCTGACGTACAGCACCAAAAGAAGGAAACTGTACGTCAGGCAAAGTCTACACAAACTGTCAGACTCTACTGCAAGTGTATCAACTTTTAACAATGATTTACTGGTTGTTTTAACATGCTGGGGTTACCACCGAGTAACGAAAAGTAGCGTAGCAGGAAAAGTAAACGTAGCAAACAGTAGACGTAGCGTGTGCTACCGTCTACGGGACTAACCTACAGGTGTCAGGACAAGACGGGACGTGACGGACAGGACAAGACAAGTAGGACACGACACGACACGAAGGGTTCACGCCTTACGGTTCGAGGGGGATCAGACCCTCTCACCGTGCGCACGCTCAACCCTACCCCAAAACCCCAGAACTCAGGACAGGAAGCACGGAGATCACTTTCGCAAGGAAAGCACCTGAAACGCCCGTAGGCTTTTTGTATCACAGAGATCACTTCCGCTCGGGAAGCATCTGAAACGCCCGAAGGCTTTTTGTAACACGGAGATCACTTCCACTCGGGAAGCATCTGAAACGCCCGAAGGCTTTTTGTAACACGGAGATCACTTCCGCTCGGGAAGCATCTGAAACGCCCGAAGGCTTTTTGTAACACGGAGATCACTTCCGCTCGGGAAGCATCTGAAACGCCCGAAGGCTTTTTGTAACACGGTGATAAGACATGACCAGTGTGTAAAACAGTGACAAGACACGACCAGTGTACGGGAGAGTTATTCTAGGGTGTCCACACGCACGCACACACATGATAGTCCTACAACATCAAAAGTTGTTGTTGTCAGGCTCAGACTTCGTCGTCAAGTCGGAGCCGTCACGGGTCGTCCCGGACGCTATCATTTCACGTCCGGTTCTCATCACACACAATCTAATAGTTCTACAACTAGAACTAAGGCACAGTCAAATCGCAAGTGAGTACACTTGCCTGAAACAGCGGGTGCATCGTCTGTCCGGGGCGTCTCGTCCAGTCGTCGCGTCCGCGGTAGTCCGTCTGAAAAGAGATCACGGCGACGGCGTCAAGTCGCGATTTTCGTCAAATCCTATTTAAGTTCATTTCTAGGTTGAACGTGGCTACCCTAACCGTCACGAGTCAAGTTGACCGATCAGCCTATCCGACGATTCTACCCTATGTGCACAGTCAAAAGTCCAAACGTCGGCCTACAGTTATACATCGATTTAAGAGAGCAGAAACTAAATTTAGCGAGTTAAGTTGCCAGTTTTAGTTAGGTTCTCAGTTTTGCTACTGTGGGGGTTTTGCTACGAGATAGGGGAACCAACCTGTCCGGAGTCTGGGGTAGAGCGGACGTAGTGTCTGAACGGCGACCGATCTGACTGGCACGGCTACGGATCGTCTCCTAGCGGTGTCTCGGCTACGGGCAGCGTAGCCAGGCACGTTCCAGGCAGCGGACGGGGCATGTGGACAGCGAGCAGTGCGTCGGGTAGGCGTACTACGGCTTACGGAGAACTTGCAACGGCAACCGAGATGAACGGTTCGTCGTACCCAACGCCTACGACGTCGGGAGTCGTAGGAAGAGTCCGGGATGACGATGAATACTCCCAGAAGGTGCAGGAGGCTGTTGGAGGGCTCCAACAGCGAGGAGGGGCGGAGAGATCTCGGCGGCGCGTCGATACGGCGTCAAACACGCAAAACAGCGAGCAAACTCGCTGTTACAGAGGGTATCGCGGCCTGGGGTCGCAGCCAACAGCGAGAGGGGGCAGAGGGGGTTCCACGGCGACGGAGGGGAGGCTCCGGCGGCGACGGCAGCGGTGGCGGCGGCCGTCGCGGGCTGCAGCAGCTCCTGACGCGAGATTCCGACGGCCCACGGCGATTTCCGGCGATGCTCAGGTCGACGGGGAGAGAGGGGAGGCCGGCGAGTTGGTCGGCGGCGACGGCGGCCTCCGGCGGCGCTCAGGTCGACGGGGGTTAGGGTTTTGCGTGGGTAGGTTTCTCCTAGGGCCGGCGCAAGAGCAAAAAGAGCTGCGGCTGTGAAAATTTTTAGAAGAAACTTAGGTTTTCTTATAGGGGTGGGGCCCACGTGACTAAGGGATGCTTACACATGAGGGGGCTGCCTATTAGGGTTAGCTAGGGTTTAATAGGGTTAAGTTTGTTAGGGGTATTCTCGTAATTAACCGGCTTTATTAGTGCACAAGGGTCAAACGGCGCCCAAAAATTATAAGAAAAATACCGGGGCGACCGGGGCGACGAGAGCAAGAAGTCGGAAGAGACAGATTACAATTTCGATGACGAGAAACGAAATTAAAAATAAAAACGCCTTAAGTCAAAAGTGCGATACGCGACGTCTCCTCAGATAAGGTCAAATCGTGGGCGAACGGCCCGTGAATTGACGTTGCAAGTCAACACGACAAATGTAGTACTCTCAGAGAGGGTCACAACGACATATCACACGATAGGGTTTGGAAACAAACAAATTCTAAAATAAATACGTGCACGGTCAAGCACACGTGCACGAAGAACTTACGATCGGAAACCGACCGTTACAGCGGAGCAGCAAGGCGGGTGGGTGGTCGGAGCAGCTCGATGAGCGGCGGGCTCGGAGTGCGAGGTTGATCGGAGAAGGAGGAGGGCGATGCGGCTTCGGTGGCGACGGCGGAGGACGTCGGACGGGCGGCGACGTCGTACGCCATGAGACGACGTCGGGAGCCTTCGAGAGCGGACGGCGACAGCGGAGAGCTTCGTGCGAGCGTGGACAGGAGGGGTGTGGAGAACGAACGTGGCACCGTTCGTTAGAGGTCGGAGGTGGGGGTTCGGGTGCTGTCGGAGCTTGTGGCGGAGCGGCGAGGGGTCGGGCTCATGGCGGAGTCGCCACGGTGGCGAGGAGCTCGGGCAGTCGACGTCGTTGATGGGTGTTGCCCTTCGTTCGGAGGTCGCCGGCGTAGCTCGGGGCTTGTTGCTTCGGGCTTCTTGGCGTCGAAGTGAGGGAGAGCAGCGGCGTGCCTACGTATGAAGCGGAAGAGGCAACGGCGAAGCTGCTCGGAGGAGGGATGGCCGTGGGGTCGTGTCGGAGAACGAAGCTCATCGACGGCTTCTTGAGGGTTGGGAGACGTGGGAAGGCGGGAGCAGCACCGGAGGACGGGGAGCTCGGGGATGGGTTGAAGAGCAAATAGAGGGAGGGAGAGTCTGTGCGTGCATGAGTTCAGATGGCCTGGGTTGTTTCGAACGGGGAAGAAAGAGGGGATCGGGGGCTTCGGGGTTTAGTCTGGGTTCGAGTGCATGAACTGATGGGTTAGGGGAGAAGAGGTTAAGGTTAAGGGGTTTAAATAGGTTAATTAGATAGTTAAAAAGTAGATGGTATTTAATACTTAGTCAAATCATTAAATAGGTTAGGTTAGCTTTAGGACTAAGTGAAGAAAACTTTAAACGTGTTCCCCCCCACGTTTAAATCCTGGTTTAGGGTTAAAATTTGGTTAGGTTAATGTAATTAAGAGGGGTTAAAAGTCATTAGTGAAAAAATCATTTTGTAACGAAATTACGATTTTGCCCCTACTAGTAAACGTGTCCGAAAAATAACGAAAAAATACCCACGGGATCGTATCATCGCGAGGATCGCGAATAAGAAGTCCGTTTCAGGGTTTGAGCTACGGAGATACTGGTTTTAGGTAAAAACGTTTAGGAAGCGGGTTTGCGGGTTCTCTATTGATTTGACTTCAGAAAATTACGAAATAAATATGGGAAGCCCTAATTGATCATTGAATGTTACTTCAAAAGTTTGAAATCGTTTTGATGATATTTGTATAGAAAATAAATTCATTAAGCCAAAACGGTAATAACTGAAAATGAATTTTATTAGAAATGTTTTAAATATTTGTTGAAATCCGATATTACTAAAATACTCCATAACTAGTTTGGTACTTCAAAATATTTTTATAAGAAATTTTTGAAATCAGTAAAACTCCTGACAAACCATTATAAAATAGTTTAAAAATTGAAAAATTGGTCAAATACGTAAATAGTTTGTCTTGATGAAAACAGGCCGTTACAACTAATTAGTGCAATTTCTCTGTATATATTATGATACTCAATAAAGATATTTTTTACTCGTCATATATATATATATATATATATATATATATATATATATATATATATATATATATAATACAATGCGGATGGATACCCAATAGGCCCATTAGGCCCAACTCATAACACTTCACCTTATCCAACCATCGTTGTATACTCAACAAATGAATACTGCAGGATCCATAGTGCTTATGAGTATCATAAGGGTTGGATACTTCCAGATCCTAAGTTAGGGATAACTGCATCGTTAAAACCTTTAGCTATGGAAAACCCAGTGGGAAAAACCAATAGCCAAGGGGAAAGAATACAGTTCTACATAACTTCCCATGATTAGTGGAAGTATTTAGGGGTGGATACTTCTGGATCCAGAGTCAATGAGGTTGCCTCGTTAAAACCTTTAGCTATGGAAAACCCAGTGAGAAAAACCAATAGCTAAGGAAAAAAGAGTACAACACTCATTTGACTCCCCCTGATCTGTACAAGCTGCAGGCTTGCAGACCTCCTAGGCAACTATATATCAATCTCTTACAATATTTTGAGAATAAGTACAAAGTACAAGACATCGCTCATCTATACAAGTATCGCTCATCTATACACGTATCATTCATATATGGCAGCTACTGAATCTGAGGGAGCTCTTCTGAAGAGGAGTGGTCTACAGACTCAGTAGGTAGCTCCACGTCTCTGACCCAGTCGTCACTGTGTCTGTGAGGTACTGCATGACCTGTCTGTGCATACTCATGAATTGCTTCTTGGATGATAAGCCTCTCGAGATGGTGGGATTGATGTTGCCTTGGAAGCATGCTTTGCTGGTCTCCAGTAGTTGGTCGTTCCTTTGTTGTAGTCATCGCGATGATCAGTAACCTGTATCTGCAAATACATTTAACATATTGGATGATCCTTGATCCTTAGAGGTAGTTCAGAAGCTACATATCTTTGGTCCAGTGGTGCGTTGCAGGCGCTACACTGTATCTGCTTAAAAGGTTTACCGCCAATGCTCTCTAGAGTCGCATGCAGTTGGCCAGATAAAGGAGTACCAAAAACACTTGAGGAAGGTACTTCAGGACCTTGGATATCCTTCCCCTCTTCCAGCGAACGGAAGGGGTCTTACAGTGAATCCATACAACCAGTGGGTGTATTTATTGGATTGCAATTGTCCATGTTTCTTCATCAACTTCGGGTGTATGAAGTTTAATGTCACATGTTATTCATCTTTGGGATGATAATTTCATCTTTTGGATGATGGTTTCATCTTCAGGATGATGGTTTCATCTTCTGGATGATAAGTTCATCTTCAGAACGATTATTCATCTTCTGGATGATGGTTTCATCTTCAAGATGATGGTTTCATCTTCAGGATGATAATTTCATTGGGTAGATGTCCCAAAAATCTATCCATGCAAATAAGGAGGAAATCCGTAAGGGTATGTTGTCACATCATTCATAGCAACATAGCCTAAAATTTCCTTTGCCAATCGCATGGTTTTCGCAATTATGACCAGGGAGACTGATGCATCAGTTTAAATAACTTTGTAAGTGAGTTAAGCTCATCTTACTTGATTACTTCCAGGTTTCTGCGAAATAAACGTCTAAGCTATAGCGTGTTGCTTATAACATACGATTTTATTTATTAATATTTATACAATACTCGGTTTGCCCACAGGTTTGATATCTTTTGATATCAGGACTTCAGGTCCAAACACTTCACATTTCATAAGTAAGTCCAGCTCAACTTATTATTACCTTGTTCCACATTATTGGCCAATCTCTACGTTTGCTTTAGGAAATGGAGTGTGGAACGTTATTTATCATTTAAATGGCAAACTGAAATGTTATTAATTGTCGACAAGTGTGTTTTTATCCAAACACCTCCCCCTGTACGTACATTATTCAATTTATTCCAGATTCATCTCTTCTAGAGGTTCTGAAAAGGGAGAGGATATGGAGATGAGCTCAATTTCCTGTGGTGGTATTGCTTTAGGGTCTTCAGGGGTTATTTCCCGCTCTGGAGCCTCGTGGTATATCCTTTCATCCATTGAGGACATCCACTTTTGCTACTGGTGGATTGCATCCATTATATTTGGTATGTCAATCCTAGCTGGATTTTTAGCAGCAGAGATGTGTGAATTTAACAATATTTATATTGTCAGTAAATATGTCTGATAACTGTTTAACAGTTTCATAATTGTGGATCTTCAGGATCTCATCACAATGATAATCAGATCTAGGTATTAATGTTTGAAATGGTCAAATTGAGCTTCAGGCTTATGGATGATTATAATACTTCTGTTGAACCTAATACTGGGAAATTAAAGAATTTTGAATGTTGAGGATCTTCATGATCTCATCGAATCTTTAAATGATGGCCCATCAATGCACATCTTAGGAGAAGTGATTTTAAATGCTTCCCTTGTTTAGAGTGCTTTTTGATGGTTTATAGTGGTGATATGGGGATGTATACTCATCATGGCACAATCTATAAGATGTGCTCTAAACGCTTCCCCCGTTAGGGTTTCTCAGAAACTGTTTATATGAGGTGATCATGCTCATATAAATAGGTTCTAAGGAGGCGTTTTGATGGTTTGCAATGTAATTGTATGTTCCCATGTAGTCACCTATGTAGGGATCGTTTAACCCTTGCAATACTAACAACACACACTAGAGGGGGCGGTGAATAGTGTAATGGCAATAAAATTGTCCAATTAAAATTTAACTTGCAAATACGGAATTATAAATGCAGGAGGAATTAAAAGGCACAATCAATCCAAATGCAAACACAAAGTTTTACCCTGGTTCCCCAAACTTGGGTACATCCAGCCACACCAATATTCACTATAATCCCACACAGAGAAGTGAATACAAATCTCACAAGGAGATACCCCACAAAGAGGATTTATGCCCTACACAAGGACCCAACCAATCCTACACGAGGATCAAGACTCCCACACAGAATCATTAACTCCCACTCAGAGAATTAGGGTTAGCCCTATACTAGGACACTAAACTCCCACAAAGAGAGTTACTCCCACAAAGAGAGTATCCTAAGTCCCACAAAGAGACAACCTCCCACAAAGAGAGAATCCTAATCCCACAAAGAGAAATAGGAAAAATACAATTACACCAAGTAAAATAAATACTATTACCTATGCCTTGAGATGCTTACTCATGAATGAATGCAAGGCATGGAAGAGGATCTCCAAGTGTTGGAATATGCTTGAGAGCACTTGGATGATTTCCCTTGAGCTGGACTTCAATGCATGAAGAGGAATGAATGCTCAATAGAGGGAAATGAGGGAGCTTGAGAGTTGCTTATAGATCTCTTGAGATTTTCAATTGTGTCAAGAAGAATCAAGAAGAATCAAGAAGAAGCAAGAGATGGCAGCACACTCATATATATATAGGAACCCCATATCAAGCCCAAAAACCTAAGGAAACAGCCAAAGAAAGAATTCTGCAACGGCTAGAAACTGGGTGAAAACGACAGGAACAGTCGACTGATGATCAAAAGACAGTCGTCTGATCAACGGTTAGAAAATATCCAACGGCTATAATCTGAGCCAGGACAGTCGACTGACGAAGACAATACAGTCGACTGACAAACAGGACAGGCGCCTGTTAATCTTTCAACAGACGACTGCTGCAGGGGATGGATCGAAACAGAGAGCTGCACTCTTTCTCTAATTATTCGCACAGGCGACTGATGTTAATACTACAGTCGACTGTCAAATAGTCAGGCGACTGTATATTCTTCATCAGTCGTCTGCTGTATAATATGGAGAGAAGACAGAGAGATGCAGAGATTGCACTTATGCTAGACAGGCGACTGTTGGTCAATTTCCAGGCGACTGTAAGTTTACAGGCGACTGTAAGATGATCGACAGACGACTGTGCGTAAAGCTCAAGTTTGAGTCAATTGAAATGTTGACTTGAGCTGTGCAAATCAGGCGACTGTACAAGGATCTACAGGCGACTGGAAATCACACAGTCGACTGTGTTTCCCTCATCAGGTGACTGATGAAAAGCCAGAGACTCCAAATGAGTCTTTGGACAGAATGAACCTATTGGGTTGGATTCTATGATAATCCTAAGGTTCACTAAGATGGTTAAATGCATATGCATGATAAGTAAACCATCTAACAAGGCATTACAATAACCTAGACTCAAAAAAGAGAGAAAGCAATAAAGTAAATTACATGGATTACAATGCTTTCCTTAGAGTCTAAGTCTTCAATCTTGATGCCTTGATTGCTCTCCACCATCTCCAAGCTTTGACACTCCTAGAGTCCAAACTTTGGCCTTTCTCCACATGATGTCCATCCTTACACCAAGTGATTAGTCTCCAAGAAAGATATTCTAGGAAATAAACTGTGAGACTAAAACATGAGATTCATTAGCAATAACATAATGTTGTGATCATCATCAAAATAAGATTGGTATGAAACACCAATACTCAACAACCTACAACTGGATTTTTGATGTATAAGTAATCCTATTTAAACATTTTAATGATTTATTTATATTACCAATTTAAGTGTGAACACAAACTTCAGGGTATTCGACATTATTTCGGTTGTAAATATTATTTGATTTCCCAGTGTTATCTGCCATTTATTAACATGTCATATATGCTTGTTAAAAGCTGGACAGCGGTTGGATAATAGGTTTGATAATGACCATTTTTAGAGGATATATGGATGAGTACTCTAAAGTACATCATCAGCCCTATGTAGGGAGTGGATAAGTCCACTTTTATCCCTCAAATACTCTCAAGAGACCTAAAGGTCTTATTATGTTAATGATGATAGCAAATATATCATCTTAAATTCTTTTGAGGAAGTGAAGAGATTCAATGTCCACGTGAATGGAGATGATATCGTAATCATTTTTCCTTTTTGAATGTGACAATAAAAGTTTCACCCTTTTTGAAGAATCTTCGGGTTCGTCAGATTTACAGGATTGGCTAATGATGTCTTGCATCATCAATCCATGGTGACATCGTTCCAAAGTTGGTCGATTATGGACACTTTTGGTGTTCTAAATTAATTCCTCTTTTCGAATTTATGTGGGACTTTTGAAAGTCCATTAAAATGCTGAATTTAATTTTGTCCGGTAGTAGGCGAACTGTGTTCTGATTATGAAGGATTACATCTTCACATTGACTATTATGCAGATCATAGTGGGACAAAGCTTCAGGCTTTATTGATTTCTTGAGTCATTAGGGATTTTGTTTTGACGAATATCCTTTGAAACTTTATAAGTTTCAGAGAGTACATGCCATCATCATTTTATGTTTTAGGAGTATTCAGGATAACAAATCATTCGCATTAAAATGAAATGCATAAAAAGCATGAAATTCATCAAAAAGAAATTTTGTGATAATGCATTTAAGCACATATATACTGCAAAAGAATACTACTGATAATTATGTTATGACAACAAGTTTAATAGTTTGATGTGTGCTCTTTAAAACACACGTCTATAATTATGCTCATTAAGACTTATGTTATGACAACAGATTAAGTTTGTTTTCAAAGTTTATTTGTCCTCGGGGAGTAGCTAAATATACATAAGGTCAATTTAACTTTCGTCGTTTAGAGTAGATATGTATTTATTTTTATATGGCATAAGTTAATGCCCATTCATGTTGCAAAAGCATTATGGGTCTTATCAGAACTTCTGGTCTGATATTGGTTTGCCATTGCTTACTCCATGTCGAGGTATATCATATCTTCCCTTTCTCATTTTATTCAAGACTTTCCCTGTTTTCAGTCTTTCTTATTGTTATTTATGAAGAAGAATGAATATTAGTCTTACGAAGTAGACATATACAAGGGAAATGAGTTAGTTTCTATATTTCCACATTTCTAATTTATGAGAGACTTTTAAAAGTTTATTTGAAAACTCAAGTATGGTCTCCAGGCCATTTTTATTGAGTCATTCAAGTATTATGTGGAGAGAGAATCATACTCAAGGGGAAACAAATACGTGGTTACGAAATTTATAATTTCTCACTTATCTATTAGGCCACGACTTCGGGCGTACGTTTAAAATTAAGGCTAGATTTAAGAATCATAGCTTATAAAGTGAGATTACTCTAAAAGAGTTTAGCGTTGTTATGACAACTGTTGGTGTCAATCTTGGTTTATATAAACCATAGATCTTGGAGATCTATTTACCGCAAAATGTGTATATCTAAAGAAAGATCGCATAAATGGTGTTCACATAATCCATCGTATTTGGTAATTTTATTTTTGTGAGTAAAAGAGTGTTGACTTTTGATTTGATTTGAACTTCAGGTTCGATTTGTCAAAGTGGATATGATGTTAAACTTTTTGAAATTATTGTTGGTTTGTTGTCATAAAACAATGTCATATTATAAGCATGAGATGAGCATAAGCATGAGATGAGCATATAAGTATGCGATATGTAACATTTAATGATTTATCTTGCACATAATATAAAACTTGTAAGCTTAAAAGGTATGCTCAATAAAATAGTTGAAAGAAACTAAATTATCCATGCAAACAATATCAAGCATGTAAGCTAAAAATGTATGCTCAGTTAACATGAATTGAAACTTATATGCTGTATGTATACACATGTTATTTATATGTTGCAGGTATATAAATAATTTCATCTCAGACATATATTTATGCTACAAGCATTAAAAATATATCATAGAGATTTTAACATGCTAAATAAAATGTGCATCACAGAACATTAAATATGCAGCATGCATACAATTTTCTACACATGCATGTAGTTATGCAATAGGCATTTGTTTATTCATCACAGACATGTAATATGTTTAAGCGTAAATTCATGTTACGGACAATGAAAATATGCAACATCACAGGCATGTAGTATGTGTAAATGCAATTTCATACTATCGACAATGAAAATATACATCCCATGCATTTATAATGGAATAAAATATTTTTGTTTAATAATTAATCAGACCACGTGAAAACGTCATACCCCGTTAGGTTAGCTGACTAACGGGAGAGCGGTCTCAGAATCCTCAAAATTATTAAACGTAAAAAATAATCAATTAATCCAAGAAATGCGATTAGAGATGATTTACACATATGATGAATCGGATTTATTTGGAAAAAATGATCAGTAAATCCAATTAATTTCTGAAAATAGCATTTTATTAAAAAACTCGAAAATCGAAAAAACCTTAGTTAGGGTTTCGTTGCGATGAGGCATGAGCGGGAAACGTACGTGCGCGTGCATCAGGCGCGCGGCGGCGGGGCATGCACACACGCGTCAAGCACGCGGTGACAGGGCACGGCCGCGGGCCGCACGTCAGGCGTGGCGGCGGGGTGCGCACGGCGGGTCGCGCGTCAGGCGCTGCGGCTCTTTGCGAGGCGCGTACGCGTCGGGCGCGTGTGGGGGTGCCAAATACTCTGGATTCATGGATTACGGAGGAAAAATTCGATTTTTATTGTAAAAATACAATTTTTAGTCTTTGAAACAACATTTTTACCGCAAAAATATGATTTTAGCGCGAAAAAGTTGATTTTTCATCCAAAAATGATATAAAAACTCTTTTTGAAAAGAGATATATATTAAAAATCCATACGAGCTAAACACATTGGATCTGGCTGAAAATTGGTAGGCCATGGTTCTAGAGGGTGGAGATCAAGATGAACGGTTCGGATCTTTCGAAAAAACTGGGGGGCATAGAATTTTTGCTAGGGGGTTTTCTTGGTGGTTATTTTTGGGGGTTATTTGATCCCTCATATATTTTTTTGGAGAATATGCTTTGCGTCTTTATTGAATCAGTCAAAAAAATACAAGACTCTCTCGGATGGAAGAAGGATGTTTGTATGGTGGAATTATGGCACATGCGCCACACCCCAACCAATACTTAACACCTCCCGCTATCCAAAGAGCCCAAATAGAAAACAAAAGTACATGGGCAAATTGCCTAGTCAAGAAGCTCCCAATTTGAAGGGGGAGTACCCACATCATTATGGTCCCAATCCACATGCCTCAAGGCAATTCTGACGTCATCAGCGATGTTCTCAAATAGAAGAGTCCACATCTGACTGGTACCCTAAAAAATTCTCCTGTTTCTCTCTCTCCAGATGTGCCAAATCTGACCAACCTACCCATGTTGTCCTTTGTGTGAAACTGGGAAAGGATCAAATCACCAATTCCTGCTAGGGAGGATGGCAAAGTAGTAGTGACTCCCATTTTAAGAAAACTCCTGCAAAGGAGGTAGTTAGTATAATTGCAGTTAAAAAAATATGATCGATATCTTCATGAATATTGTCAGAACATAAGACGCAGAAGAGTAAAGTAGGCACTCCCCATTGTACGAGCTTATCACGGGTAAGAAGTTTCCCGTGGAAAGCTCGCAATAAGGTGATAGCCATCTTGGGGATGTGCCCCTGAAACCATACCACTTTGTAGTAAGTGAAGATAGGCTTTATAACACGCGAGCCGTCCCAAGCATTGTGGAGAGATGGAGATTTAGTAACCCATGACCAAGAGTCATTGCCAGTAGGCAGAGTCACCGCATTGATAATGTGATGCACAGAAAGAAGAGAACTGCTATCCACCCAGCCCTAATTAGACCAGTAATCACTGACCATATTCCTCTCCTCCCCAGCAGGAACATCATAAGTACGACTAAGAGGCCCACATGGAAGCCATTTATCATACCAGAAAAGTGTAGAAGAACCATCTCTGACCATACGTTTGGTGAGTTTTAGTATACTCACGACGCTTAAGAATGAATTTCCAGGTTCCAGATTGCATGGGATGAGCTTTAGCCTGAAACAACCCTGAATTACTCAAATACTGATTCCTCATATGAGAAGCCCAAATACCTCTATGTGTAAGCATGCACCATGTCATTTTAACACCATAAGCATTGTTAAGTTCCGTAAAATCTCTGATCCCCACTCCCCCTTCTTGCTTAGGGGCACACATATCATTCCAGGCCCAAAGATGATTTTTCCCACAAATAAATTTCCTACACATGGAGGTAAGGGAATGGAGAACAGACTTCGGCAAATGGAAGGCCTGCATCCAAAAACTAACCATGCCAAAGATAACAGATCTGATGAGTTCAATGCGCCCTCCTATAGATAATAATGAAGAAGACCACCCCTGCAACCTGCTCTTGCATTTGTCAATAAGCCGACCATACTTGGAAGCATTAGGATATTTAGGTGATAGAGGAAGGCGCATGTACGTGGAAAGGGATTGTACCCAACGAATACCCAATATATCAGCAAGGCTACCAGGATCTTTGGCACCCTTACTAAAAATGCCAGCACTTTTACTCCAGTTAACCTCAAGACCAGAAAAAGATTTGAAAGCAGTGAGAAGTTCCCTAAGCCCCTCAAATGATTTAGAGTTAGCGTGACAAAAAACCAGCAAGTCATCAGCAAAGAGGAGGTGAGTGACCGCCCCCACTCTATTCATGGGCATAATATTGCGGGTAGCATTGGCCTTTGCCATGAGTAGGGAAAAGGCCTCCATAACGATCACAAAGAGATAAGGGGATAGGGGGTCTCCCTGCCTCAGCCCCCTATTAGATTGGAACATACCATAGGAGGAGCCATTAATCATGACTGAGAAAGAGGGGGTAGAGATACACTCACAGATCCAGCTTATGAACTTGTGTTTGAACCCCATTTGATGCAACATATAATAGACAAATTCTCTGTTAACACTGTCAAAAGCTTTACGCAAGTCCAATTTAAGATAGACACGAGCACCCATAAGATTATTGAAACTCCTTATATGCTCATGGGCGAGAAGCGCACAATCAGCAAGTAAACGGTCCTAGAGGAAGGCCGCTTGATTAGGAGAGATGGGCTCAATAACAGCTCTATTCAAACCGTTGCAAAGAATTTTGCTTATAATCTTGTATAAAACATTGCAGCAGGAAATCGGTCTGTAATCACCAAGACCAGAAGCATTGGCACTCTTAGGTATGAGAGTTAAGAAGGTATGATTAATCTGACGATATATCTTCCCCGATTTGAAAAAATTGAGCACAGTAGTGGTGACATCTTTACCAATGATATCCCAAGAGTTTTGGTAGAAAAACCCATTAAAACCATCGGGTCCAGGGGCTTTGTCAGCCCCAATTTGAAAAACAGCATTTTTAACTTCCTTATCATGCACATGCCTCTCAACCCAATCAGCAGAATTATTTGTAAGCACTCTTTTGGTAGTAAGGCGAGGAAAAACCCTCCAGTAATCATTCTGATTATATATCTAGAATAGAACTCAGGAGCCTCAACTTTAAGCAAATCAATAGAGGAGAACCATCAACAAATATGAGATGCCCAAGATTATTATGACTTTGCCTAGCCCTCATGGCAGTATAAAAGAAACGGGAATTACGGTCTCCCAGATGCAACCAATCTTGCCTACTTTTCTGTTTAAGAATGGATTCTTCGATATCTATAGCTTCAGCCAACTGTTTAATAAGGTCATGCTCTTTCTTTTGCGTCTCAGCGCAGGAACCCAGATTATGGTTATTTTGAATAACATCAAGCTCAGCCCGGATTTTAGAGACATCATTTGTATCTCTAAAAACCGCCCCAAATGTTTTAAGCCCCATTTGCAGATTCTTGAGTTTAGCAACCAGTCTAATCATAGGGCAGCCGCTAACCCTGATGTGCCACTGCTCTTTCATCACTTTAAGGAACTCAGGACTGCGTTACCAAGCATTGAAGAATTTGAACGGCTTGGGATTAGTACCTCCAACCTGGTGGGTATGAATGATGAGTATGGAGTGATCACTAGTACCACCAGCACTATATTCACAGTAAGAGGACGTAAGCATACCCATCCAAGTACTATTACAAAAGGAGCGATCAAGGGCCGCCGTGATACGTCTTTGACCAATACTACGATTAGACCAACTCAGCGTATTGCCAACAGTTTTAAGTTCCAAGAGGGCACTGGTATTAATGCATTCATTATACTCATCAACCATGTGCCCATCAACCAATCTCCCCCCCACCTTATCCATAGAATATCTAACACAGTTGAAATCACCCCCTATGATCTAAGGGATATTTCTATACTTGTTGGCAGCAACCGTAATATCCTTCCAAAGGATTCTACGTTCTTGATATGATTTGGAAGCGTAGACAATTGTGGCCATCATAGTAAATCCCGCAACATTAATACAATTCATGGAGATGTGCTGAGCCGTCATCTCATCAACCATGCACTTCTAAATATCTAGATTATACATAATGACGATGCGTCCATTATGATGAGAGGAACGGTTGTCAACGGACATCCAATTCTTGGGGAAACACTTGAGGATTCTATAACCATTATTGCTAGTAACTTTGGTTTCAAGGAGACCAACAAAAGCAGGGGCATACTTACGGACCCGGAACTTGAGCTCATTACGTCTAGCAACGTTATTAAGCCCTCGAGTATTCCATATGAGCATAGTCATTGGGCGGGAGGGGGAGGAGGATGCACAACATCCTTGTTAATCCTAGAGCTTTTACGGGTGCCCTTCAAAGAGGCCGCTCCCCCGTTGCTCTTTATCTTTTTCCGTTCCTTAATTTTTTGTTTCAACTCCTCTTGTTCCTTATGCCAAGCTTCATTGATGATAGTCATATCATTAGGCTCATCCTCAGAGTCAATGATATCGCTCGAGTCATTTAATAGTGAAGCTCCTAGCCGAGAGAAATTCCCCCTACTTAGGACACTGAACGGATTGCTATCGCTCGGCATTGATTTGTTGTTATCGTGGGGTATCATTTTAGCGTTTAAGCTGGGCGATTGGGGCTTGGCGAGAACTGAAAGCCCTGCAGTCTTCGAGACCCCCAATCCCTCCCCCCATATCATTAGCTTTGCTGCATTCCCTAATACACGGGCCGTCAATCGCCCTCGCTTTGCTAGACACAGCTAGCAAGGACCCTTTAGCATACATCATGTTATCAACTTCTAACCCCAAAGAAGCATCCCGAGCAACATCCCGCGCTTGCCCAGGCCCTGAAGTAGACGCCGCTTCATTAAAAATTAAGCCTCCGTTGCACCCGCTTCTGAAATCCTGAGTATGATCGGTCCCCAACACCGAAGTTGCATTCCAAGCTTGCCCAGAATCAGAAATTGGCGCCACTCCATCAAAAACTTTGCCTCCGCTGCCCCCCCGCTTCTGAACTCCTGAACTTGATGGTTGCTCCCGGCCTTAACAGCTGCTCCCCTATCTCTATTACAACCCTTGCCAAAGCTGGACACAGCCAGTATATTAACATCCATCCGAGCAGTAACATCTACTGCTTTGACATCCACCCCTTGCCTTTCCTATCTCCACAAGGATACAAGTTTACAGCACCCTCTACCCCCCGCTGTGATCCCCCATCACCTTCAGTACCTTCAGCACGTTCAGCACATTTTCCCTCTTCCTTGTTACACACATTCGTCTCATCCAGACTAACATTCGTCTGGGTAAAAACTTCACTCGCAAAATTTCCATCGTCAACCTCACTATCCACAACATCAGCACCATCAACCTCCAGGCTCACATCGCCTGGGTAACATCCACTCCCTCGCCCTTTATCTCAGCGGGACATTGCTCACGATTGTGGCTAAAACAAATACAATTAAGACAGCGAGGAGGTTCACATTCGTATTTAACCCCTACCTCGATCGAAGCTTTATCACCAAGTTGAACGGAGACGAACTTTAGCAGCGGGTCTTCAGCCTTGACTTCAATCAAACACCTAAAGTACGAGAGTCTTTCTAGTCTTGCCGTCGCCCGATCCAGACAGATAGGAACTCCGATGACGCTAGCTATGGCATTGAGAATGTTCAATGTCTAGAGATTAGTCGGTAGGTTGGGGAGCTGCACCCAGAAAGGCACCGCCGTGAGGAGGTCACGATCGAAACCTGCCTCTTCGCTCCACCGCTGCAGTACAACAAGGCGTCCGTCGAAGAGCCAAGGACCGCAGTGAAGCACCGCGTCCCTATCCTCCTTGGACTCAAAGCGGAAGAAGAAGAATCCGTTCTCCCTAGAAAAAAATGTGGATCTCACCTTTGGTCTTCCATGTTCGCAAGGCCCAGGCTCTGATCTGCCCATAGTATGGGATATGACCCACAACATAGCCGACGACGGTGTTCTCCCATCGCTCCGCTCCTTCAGCCAGCATCTCCTCCGTTAGCACAGCTATCGCCACCCCTTCTTCATCGATCTCCGGAGCAATGTAAGACATACTCAGGGAGCTCGACATTTTCCTGCTACTAGAGCAAACTTCCGACCAGGATCTCTTCTCAGCATTGACGATGATCTTCAACGGGATCTTTGGCCTCAGTGCCCTTCTTTCAAACACCTTTCGAGCATCAAGTTTCTTCACCGTCTTCATATCTGGATTCGTCGCGTATCCACGCTTTGATCCTTGTATAGGAGGTCTAGCATTCCTCTTAGACACCTCCCTCCAACCTCTTGCTGGATCATCATGTTGAGTATTGATTCCCCGGATTTGGTTTTGGATGATGAGCAAACATAAATATCGTATACTAACTGTTTGTGAGCGCAGTTATGGAGATCGTCGCCAATATACTTGGAACATCTAAAGCGACGTCTCAAGACTTCTCAATACGCATGATCGTGTGCCTGAAGCTTCGTTGAAGCTCAAGGAGCAATATTGAAATCAAGAAGAATGAAGATTGAAGCTTTGAAGACGATTCGTCAATGTATTATTTATTGTCTTCTAGCTTCATAGATTAGAATGTTAAGCCTTGAGTAGGACTTACTTAATAATCTTCATTTCGCTCATAACTTAGAGCTAGGATTATCATAGAAGCCATTAGAAACTTTTCCGAAGCCTATCGCTTCTTCCCTCGGCTTCTAGTGCATGTTAGTTGGTTCAAGTAGAAGCACCAACCGACTAGATGACGATCTAGTCGGTCGGCAACTCTACATGAACCGACTAGATGCCTTGCTCAATTCTGCTCATTCCCCGTTGATCAATTAGTCGGTCAAAGAAGGGTCACCGACCGACTAGATGACGATCTAGTCGGTCAGGAGTCCTTCTCAGACCGACTAGTTATCATTGCCTCTGTACAGCCTGAGCTACTATTTCGAGTTAGTCGGTCAAAGAACGTTTGTCGACCGACTAGTTGCTAAACTAGTCGGTCAGCATTTGTTCTTAAACCGACTAAATCAACTTGAAGTCAGCCTTTTCTATTTCGACTATTAGTCGGTCAAAGAGCATTCACCGACCGACTAGTTGTGAAACTAGTCGGTCGGCAAGTCTTCTTAGACCGACTAGTTGTCATCTCCTGTACTTCGACCTTTTGGTTGTTCTGCTGTTAGTCGGTTCATGAAGAATCACCGACCGACTAGATGGAAATCTAGTCGGTCAGTGATCCTTCTTAGACCGACTAAGTGCTTCAGAAATATGACCGTTGGGAATCTTTTGAGCACGATTTTTCTTGCCTCTATAAATACAAACCTGATTCGTTTGAGGCAAGGTTAGAGGTCCATTATCCAAGTAATTTCAGACCTAAGAGAAGAGTTTTTCTCAAGCTAATTCTAAGCTCTCTCTTCTCACCAAGAATCTCTCCCTTCACTCTTTGAGCAAATTCCTCAAGAGAGATTCTCTCCATTGTGAGCCATTCAAGCCAAGGGCTTTGAATCCAAGGACACCAACCTTATCCTAGCCACCTATTGCTGTCCATCTTGGTGGAGCTAGGGCTTGGTGTCATCAACTTCCCCAAAATCCTTCTTGCCCTAATATTTGGTAAGTTTACTCAAGGCATAGGATTTTGTAGGTAAGTGTTTATTTTATTTCAATCGTTATTTGAATTGTGTCTCTCGGTTGTGAGAGAGGGTGTGATCCCGGTTTGTGGGAGTCACATGTCATTTGTATGATTTGGTCTTGTAAAGGTTTTTCACAAGAATTTCATAGTGCTAAATCTTGAGTTAGGGTTTCTAACTCAAGTATCCGGAGGGAATCCGGGTGGTTGGGACGTAGGATCACTGGGAACAAGTCGGGGAGACTTGGATGGATTTGAACCCGTTATATACTTTGTTTGCGTATGTTTAATTCTTGTTGATTGTTGTTAATTCCGCATTGTCGTTTGTTTCTTGCACAATAAATATGAATAACTATCTTGATTATTTTAAAGTACTATTCACCCCCCCTCTAGTACATGTGCAGTAGCTTAGCAGGGCACTACAATTGGTATCAGAGCCAAGGTTAAAGCTACAAGGTCAAAGCTATGACAAACAACGACTACAACGTCTTCAAGGATCGTCACGGATCGTCTTCTGTTATGGAAGGGCAATCCTCTGTCAGGCCTCCTCATTTCAACGGTACCAACTATGGTTACTGGAAATGCCGGATGGAAACCTTCCTCCGGAGCGCTTCACTTTGGAGAGCCACATTGACGGAGTATGTTGAGCCCGCCGAACAAGATTTCGCGAAGTGGACTACCGAGGAGGTCGCCGCGGAGGTAAGCAATGCCAAGGCGATGAATGCCTTGCAATGTGCGTTGGAGCCCGAAGACTTCAACAAGTTATGCACATGTAAGAGTGCATATCAAGTATGAAACCAACTCCTCATCTTGTACAAAGGAACGAGTACAGTAAAAGATTCTAAACTTGTTGTCGCTAACAAAGAGTTTAAGTTGTTTCACATGGAACAGGGTGAAACCATGAAGGACTACTATGCTCGCTTCGTGGACATTTTCAACGAATTGGAAGCTCTTGGGAAGGTCTACACCCAAAAGGAGAAAGTCGCGAAGATTATTGACGGACTTCCCTCTTGTTGGGAAAAGCTTACCTTCGCCATCGAGGAAGGTAACGATATGAATAAATATACCGTTGTTCAATTAATGGGTACCTTGTTGTCTTACGAGGTACGCAAGGAAAGCAAGATCAAGATGAGGGATAAGATGAAGGCGTACTTGAAGCAAGACGAGCCAAAGAAAAAGGCGATTGCATACAAGGCCGCTCCATCTGCCGATGATGAAGAATCGGAAGAAGAATTGGACATGGAAGCTTTGGCCAATTTGGCAAAGAAGTTCAACCGATTCTTCCGACAAGGTAAGTTGAAAAGTAAATCAAAATTTATTTCGACTAATGCTTCTAATCCCGTATGTTATAAATGCAACAAGCCAGGACATATCAAGCCGGATTGTCCTCTCTACAAACACAAGGAGAAGTGGAAGGCATCCAAGTACGACAAGACGAGAAAGCACAAGAAAGGACTCGTCGGCACATTCACCGACTCCGAAGAGGACTCCTCAAGTGGAGAGTCGGATGATGAACGTGTGGAGAAAGCACACACGTGCTTCATGGGAAAAGAGGATCGTGATCAAGACACCTCCTCCGATGAAAGCGAGGATGGAAGCGAGGATGAAGGCGATGAGGTAACGAACGATGAACTTAAAATAGCCAACGAACAACTTTGGAATAAGTTTTCTAATTTGGCTACTAGATTTATTAAGACTAAGAATGAACTAGATAGTCTTAAAACCTCGCCTAAACCCATCATCGTCAACAACGACACCGTTGTTGAAGGGTTGAGAAATGAGATTGAAAATCTCAAATCTCAACTTGAGCATGCTCATATCGAGGATTCGGATGAACATGTGTTATCGGATTTGACGTCTCAAAACTCAACTTTGAGTATTGAGAATAAAAATCTCAAATCACGTGTTTGCGCACTCACATCGCAAGTGTCCACTTTGGAAGCTTCGATGCATTCTCTCACCGAGAAGTATGAGTGCACATTAGGCCGAATTCATGAATTCAATAAAGGTAAGGGCAAGTTGGATAATATCCTAAATGACTTACCTCCGGCCAATCATCACATTAGCTTGGGGTATAAGATGGGAGATTCATCCAAATCGTCCAGCACCTTTGTTAGGCCAACATCCGATGCTTCTACTAGTGGAAGTAAACACTTCATGGGTAGTTCCTCTACCAATGGTGCTTCCGCTAGGAACACACCCCCATTTGGAAAGCAACCCACTTTGGGTGGACCTCCAAAGAAGGGTCATGCTTTCATGTATACCATGCCACGTAGGAACACACATCCTACCCCACATGTTAGCACATATGATGATTTCTATGCTCCGCATCCACGAGCACGTGCATACCATGTGAGACACACTCATGCACGTGTTCCTCCACATTCATATGCTCATCCTCATTATCATATGAATAATTATCATCATGCACCTTTGCATCATGTTCCTTATGCCTATCCACAACATACATCACGTAGAAATCAACAACGCATGCATGCTCCCAATAGGATTGGGGCTCCCAAAATCTTCACTATTTGGAGCCCAAAGGACACAAACATGAATGAAAAACAAGTGTATATGAATTCTTATTTTATGAATGTCGTTCATAATGATAATTATGTGGGGAAGTCTAAGTCCAATTGGAATTGGCTTCCAAAAGTCTAATTTCTTAGGACCCAATGTCCTTGGGTACCATGGAATGATATTTTATCTTTAGGTACTCAAGGATAAGAGAAGGAGCATCAAATCAAATTTTAGCTCCATATTAAGTTTTTCTAGGTTTAATCCACCGTGGGATACCAACCCTACCAACTTCGTGATTTGCAAGGATTTTCATTCAATTGGAGTTGATGGTGCTTAAGAGATGCACCAAAGTAGGGGGAGCTTAATGTTGTAAGTATATTCATACTTTTGATCTACATTGGTATCCATGTGAGTTAAATGCATCCATTGGTAGAATTTCTACATTGGTATCATTTTCATTTTTTATGCTAGAATTGCTTATGCCATTGTTCTATGATGTTCTATCTATTTTTGGCATAACACTTTTGCATATTACTTTTGGTATCAATGTGCTACTTTTGGTATTCTCATTGGATTTATTTGTCTCTGATGTTGATTTCGTCGTTCGACGATTTTATTTTGGTTAAATAGAATTCTTTTTATGGAAACATAGAATTGTTTTCCATGCACTCTATTTAACTAAGAATGTTTATTTTGGAGAGTATGTTCCAAAACTCAATACGTAAAATTGATTTGAGTTTTGATGATGTCGTATTTCGATTTTCGCCTATGGCTTGATGATTTCGTATTTCGATTTTCGCCTATGGTTTGATGATTTCATTTTCCGATTTTCGCATATGGCTTGGTGATTTCGTTTTTCGATTTTCGCCTATGGTTTGATGATTTCGGTTTTCGATTTTCGCCGATGGTTTTATGATTTCGGTTTTCGATTTTTGACTATGGTCGCGTTGGCACACTTTGAGTTTCTTCGGTATTTTACATTCGGTATTTTACTTTGGTGTCATTTGGACCGTGGTCGTATTCTTCGACCGTGCTTTATGCTTTAGCCATTGGTTTTGTCGTTGATCTCCTCCCGCTCTTTTTGCTAATGCCAAAGGGGGAGATATATAATAATGACAATGTGCTAAATGATAATTCAACGCAATTTAGGATGGATCTAACTTGATATGTTAGATTCAGAGGGAGTGAAGATATAAAAATGGATTTAGATCCTATATGTCAATAATTGGTTCATATTTCATATCTTCCTCATCTGCTTGATGCGTATGATTAATATTTAATACGAGACTAACGTGTCATCAATGCAGGGGGAGTAAGTAAATTTAAATTGAATCATTATTATTGATTATTATTTATGTTGGTTTGTCATCACCAAAAAGGGGGAGAATGTTGAGTATTGATTCCCCGGATTTGGTTTTGGATGATGAGCAAACATAAATATCGTATACTAATTGTTTGTGAGCGCAGTTATGGAGATCGTCGCCAATATACTTGGAACATCTAAAGCGACATCTCAAGACTTCTCAATACGCATGATCGTGTGCTTGAAGCTTCGTTGAAGCTCAAGGAGCAATATTGAAGTCAAGAAGAATGAAGATTGAAGCTTTGAAGATGGTTCGTCAATGTATTATTTATTGTCTTCTAGCTTCATAGATAAGAAGGTTAAGCCTTGAGTAGGACTTACTTAATAATCTTCATTTCGCTCATATCTTAGAGCTAGGATTATCATAGAAGCCATTAGAAACTTTCCCGAAGCCTATCGCTTCTTCCCTCGGCTTCTAGTGCATGTTAGTTGGTTCAAGTAGAAGCACCAACCGACTAGATGACGATCTAGTCGGTCAGCAACTCTACATGAACCGACTAGATGCCTTGCTCAATTCTGCTCATTCCCTGTTGATCAATTAGTCGGTCAAAGAAGGGTCACCGATCGACTAGATGACGATCTAGTCGGTCAGGAGTCCTTCTCAGACCGACTAGTTATCATTGCCTCTGTACAGCCTGAGCTACTGTTTCGAGTTAGTCGGTCAAAGAACGTTTGTCGACCGACTAGTTGCTAAACTAGTCGGTCAGCATTTGTTCTTAAACCGACTAAATCAACTTGAAGTCAGCCTTTTCTATTTCGACTATTAGTCTGTCAAAGAGCATTCACCGACCGACTAGTTGTGAAACTAGTTGGTCGGCAAGTCTTCTTAGAACGACTAGTTGTCATCTCTTGTACTTCGACCTTTTGGTTGTTCTGCTGTTAGTCGGTTCATGAAGAATCACCGACTGACTAGATGGAAATCTAGTCGGTCAGTGATCCTTCTTAGACCGACTATGTGCTTCAGAAATATGACCGTTGGGAATCTTTTGAGCACGATTTTTCTTGCCTCTATAAATACAAACCTGATTCGTTTGAGGCAAGGTTAGAGGTCCATTATCCAAGTAATTTCAGACCTAAGAGAAGAGTTTTTCTCAAGCTAATTCTAAGCTCTCTCTTCTCACCAAGAATCTCTCCCTTCACTCTTTGAGCAAATTCCTCAAGAGAGATTCTCTCCATTGTGAGCCATTCAAGCCAAGGGCTTTGAATCCAAGGACACCAACCTCATCCTAGCCACCTATTGCTGTCCATCTTGGTGGAGCTAGGGCTTGGTGTCATCATCTTCCCCAAAATCCTTCTTGCCCTAATATTTGGTAAGTTTACTCAAGGCATATGATTTTGTAGGTAAGTGTTTATTTTATTTCAATCGTTATTTGAATTGTGTCTCTCGGTTGTGAGAGAGGGTGTGACCCCGGTTTGTGGGAGTCACATGTCATTTGTATGATTTGGTCATGTGAAGGTTTTTCACAAGAATTTCATAGTGCTAAATCTTGAGTTAGGGTTTCTAACTCAAGTATCCGGAGGGGATCCGGGTGGTTGGGACGTATGATCACCGGGAACAAGTCGGGGAGACTTGGGTGGATCCGAACCCGTTACATACTTTGTTTGCGTATGTTTAATTCTTGTTGATTGTTGTTAATTCCGCATTGTCGTTTGTTTCTTGCACAATAATTAGAAATGACTATCTTGATTATTTTAAAGTACTATTCACCCCCCTCTAGTACATGTGCAGTAGCTTAGCAGGGCACTACACATCATTCTCCATATTCCCCATAGCACCGTCCACAACAAGGCAGCAGGTAATGGAAGCAATAACAGGGAGAGAATGTAACAAAAAATAGAACGGATCTTGAGTGACTCACCCCGGATCAAGATCTTAGAGCAAGATCTTGATCCAACAAGTTGAATACGCAAGGTCCAACCAAATTCCGAAAGAGATCAGCAGCCACCAACAGCTTCGCTTTGATGATCGGAACAGGAGCTCCAAACGTCGATCAAGCACCGAAAGCGAGGATTTGCAATCGCGAATATCTAAAGCACCTCAAACATAAGCAACAGAATGATCTGAAGGAGCTTACCGCCGGATCGAGATCTCGCAGCGAGATCCCGATCCGTCCAATGGTAGATTCGTTGAAGATCTTCAAGAATCAATCTTTAAGAATTCAAGCTAATCACGAAGCGCTAGATACAGAACTTCACAGAGCCGATCTCAGATCACAGCATCACCGATCTCGAATCGCGTCGGAGAACTTCGGATCAGATCTCGAAACGCCTGATGAAGATCCTCAAACACCTTTACAGATCAGAGATCTACACTCGAAAGAGCCGATCAAGATCTGTAAACAACTTCGAACGGCCACCGAGCCAGCCGCTCTGGCTCGCAAGAGCGGCCGGCGATGAACGCCACTCGAATCGAAGACGGGAACTTCTCTCTCTAAAAAGAAATGAGAGAGAAAGTGAAATCTCTATATTGATCCCACACACACACACACACACACACACACACACACACACACACACACATTCCGACCTCATCATGAATCTAACAAGGATAATTCCTATTTGGCACATCACATGTTTCGTGATTCATATACTTATTCAAAGAGCAATTGTGCATATGCAAGCTACTTGTTTAGTGACAATATATATAAAGAGATTTCCATATGAATATATCCCAACTGCTTATAGCTAATTGACAATAATTTTCTTTTTCTTGCCAAAAAATTAAAAAAAAGAAAAAGAGAATAACACCATATCAATAGTTCAGTAGTCAATACTATCCCGACATTCTAATGTTTACTTGCTATATTACTGTTAACGGTCTCTCCAGACTTTATGGGAGCCATGTTCACTTCTCCTCGTTTCCTCAATATTGGCCATTGAATCTTTCCCTTCATCCTTAAATACCTCCTCTATTTATCTTTTTTTCTTTCTCTGTACCATCTATTTCTGAAGGGAAATAGGGGGGGAGAGAGAGACAGAGAAGGGGAGAAGGGGAGAAATGGATTCTTCACATTCCCTGCACTTTCTAAGTGAAGGGATCTCTCTCATTCTCTCTCAATGGCAAGCTCTTCAGATGGCGGTGGATAATGGATGGGGAGGGATGTAATCTTACCAAAAGTATGAAGAGCTAGCCTCCACTCTTCTCTCCTATTTCTCTCAACCCAAAGGTTATAACAAATTACTATTTTTCTCATTAGTTTGCTCCTATTCCAAGTATATTTTCGAATATGGTTTCTTTTTTTTATAACGCATGCTCTTTGGAATTAGAATGCATTATATGCTTTCTTTATATATATATTTTCCTTATTTTAGTGATTTCTTAAACATGTACATTTTCTCCTTCAACATCAACTTTAATTCTTCTGATTACTTGAAGCAAAAAACATAAAGTAAATAAACCATTAAAATAAGTTGCATTGGAGCTTTTGCCTTCTAGGAAATCAAATGTTATTTTTGGGAAATAAAGGTTATTTTTTTATAACTAATATTACTTGTTAAACTTCTGATTTTTCCATTAATTTTTACTTATTTCTGCTTTTATTTTATTTTTTGGTAGCTCCATGGCTTCATATTGAGGACTTGGAAAGTATACTTGATGAGAACATGGTACTGTGTTTCCACACCGAAATTGAGGATGGCAGCATTGAGTTGGTATGTTTTTATTTTCGGCCACTCCTTCGATGATTTGAAGTTTGCCAGCATTGAGCTTATTTAGTGAACTTTTATTGAATTTTGCCAACATGGTGTTCACCAAAATATCTTCTAATTGATGAACTAGAAATGGTTTGCATCAATATCTTGAGTCCCAAGTGTTACAGATGACAACAAGAATCAAATTATTACCGGAAGCCAATTCCGGGCCATATCATTCATGTTCATGTAGTTCAACAATATAACATAATTTAAAATGACAAATTTTGGAAAAAGGCCAAAAATTAAAAATAACCAGCAAAGTCGACTGAGTTTAAAAATAATTAGCAAAATCGACTAAATTTTGTCACGTCATCATCTGCTTGAAAATTCGGGCGTCCATGCGGCGGATGAGCCATTTTGGATTGGGGGTAACAGTTTTCAAACTGCCGTGGTTGCCATCCCCATCATTTTCGAATTCAAAAGGACTGGTTTCGGGTTGCATATTCTACAATACTATCATTTGTATACTAACCACAATGAGAACATTTTGTCAGTTAGTATGATTGCATCTGTTAAACATAATCTTCATGTGCAATAGTCCTCGATCCTCTTATAATCCTCATTTGGTGTTGTGGTATGTTTCTCGCTTTGGTACTAAGAGGCCCAAGTTCAATTTTCGGAATCCCTCTTAAATAATTATTTTTGTTTTTCTTTTTGGATTAGTTTATAATCCCTCTATTATATCTTGCTATCCTCATTTTTTTATAAGTTTATAATCCAAAAAACAACTAAAGATTGTACTTAAGAGGCCCCTTGTTGTCCACAGCTATGTATAATCTCCCAGACAAAGGTAGAAATAGACATGTCATTCACTCGAACACTCGAGGATAGGAATTCCTCAGACTTGTTTTAAGGCGCTCTCTTCAACCAACGACTTCAAACTACTCATGTTGAGACAACTACATTGTCAGCAACCGCTCGGACAATCTCCAGTCAGGTACTCCTAAACTCAGGGTTTGCTCCGACCTAGCTTCCTACATTTCCTCCATAGCTCAGCGCGGTAATTAGCAGATGACCTCTCAATAGGTAGGACTTAGTTACCCAGAGCCTCCTCGAGTCTCTGACTGGTTTAAGCATCAGATAGGATAAGGTTGGACCCCAGATCCGACCCTACCTAACAAGCTCTGTGATACAGGAGCCAAAAATAGTTCAGGCCTAACAGAGATAGCTTGAAACTGGTGGAGACAATCCAGACTAAATTGGATTTAGTAGAGATCATTCGGACCTGACAAAGGTAGCCCGGACACGACTCCATGCAATGAGGGTAGCCCGTGGATAACTCGGATCTGTCCTCAATAGTCGGACAAGAGAGCTGTATCCTGTTATCCTGTTATGGTACGGGCAGTCCACATGAACCATATCCTAATCGTATAGGATATGGTAGCATGATAGCGGAGGGAAACATCGGCTCCCTATCCTGGACATGTTCATGTGGATTGCCCGAACCATAATAGGATATGTAAGAAGTGTTCACATGCTGGTCGACTAAACGATCAGGGGGTCGCCCTTACGGGCCAACCTACCTATTTGATCGGGGAGTACGAAAGACCTCGCAGGCTAGTTGTCTATACAACCAGGCGCTAACCACCCTCACAGGCCGATCCGGCTATACGATTAGGGACATCAGAAAACCTCATGGGTTGATCGGTTATACGATCGTAGGTTAATTCCCATCACTGGCCGATCTAGATATACGATCGAGAACGTCAGAAGACCTCGCAGGCTGGCCGACCATAGGTCGAGGGGCCACTCCCCTCACAGGCCGACGACTATATGATCTAGGATTATATTGACAACCTCATAGGCTATTTGGCTATAGTTCAGGGTACCACTCACCTCGCAGGCCGACCCGGCTATATGCACGAGGATTAAAGAAGACCTCACTGGCTGGTCGGCTATGCGATCGGGGACGCCTATCAGAAAAACAATGGTATATGGTTTCTTATTTGATGATAACAAAACTTCATGAATTATTTTGACGGGGTTGTTAAGAGATTTTAGTTATAAAAGGTTCATCTTGACCCAGTGGTAATTTGGCCATTTCATCTATTTTCACTTATTTTTAGAGCATCATCTACGACTGTGAATCATGAGGAAGATAAAGAGTATGTCACAAAAAAAATTTAGATTTGAAAAAACTTCAAAAACGGCTAACATAAGTGAAATAGAAGAAATGTAGGCAAAATCGTAATTTTGGCTCAAAATGGGCCAACTTATTGATGAGTGTTTATTATATAAAGTTTTCCACTCTTTTTCATGCACTTTTTACACCGTTTCATTCTCTATTCATCCCTGTTCTTCCCCGTTTTGTCTCTTCCTTTGCTTTGTGGTCCCTCACATGCTGTATAGGAGATATATGCCAATTTGGGATCATATAGCAAATTCTAAGCACAAAGAGGCGAAAGGAGCGAAGCCGGGGAGTCAATTGCGCAAGGGAGAAGAGTTTTGTGAAGAATATGGCTCTACGCGGCCGCGTAACGATGTCCACGCAGATGCGTCAATCCGTCAAAGAAGTAATTTCAACGTGGCCGCGTCAATTTCCACCAAACGGTCGCGTCAATGGATCTTTGGAGTGAAACGAAGAATGTAGATCAGAGACTTTCGCGCCCCGCGTGAGCTAGAACAACGTTGCCGTGAAACTATAACCTCCAGAGCAGAATGACGCGGCCGTGTCAACAGACCACGTGGCCACGTCTCCATTGATGCAACTGCGTGGCCAAGCCCCCAGCCCCCCGTTCATTTAGGGAATCATGCGACCACATAGTTTCTTGACCGGTCGCACCAAACCCCTTTCCCACGATTTCTAAGGCAGGTCTGGGGAGTATTTTTGTCTTTTGGGTGTGCGTATATAAGCGCCCCTTCATCCTCCTGCGAGAGGAATCTTGTTTTAATCAGCTTTTCTGTCTTTTCTAGAGTTTTGGGTTGTTTTGTAAGATTTCTAACTCTTTTATTTAGTTGTTTTTATTGTTCTAAACATTGATTAGTGTAATACTCTATCTTTTTCTTAATAGAAATTTTCTGGCTTTGTTATTACTGTGTTGTTTCATCATCTATTGATGTTGTAGCATGAATCCATGATTTTGGACGCTTACCCATTGCTAGAATCCCCTTCTGTTCTAATGGGTAGTGAGTAGTTTTTATCTAGGGCAATGAGATGAACCCCATTGGATTGGAGCCATGTGTTGAACCAAATAATTGATTTAGGTGCTGGGTTAGTTGAGATTAGGGGTACATTGGGACAATTATTATCGCCGTAGATTGGACCCCATCCCTTCGTGTCGATCGGATCGGACGTCGATTAAAAGTCGGTAATGACTCGGGGATCCGATCCCTACGACGATCCATACTATCGGTGTGCCTGATACGCCAACGGGCACCGATTAGAGCTCTCCCAATGTAGGTCTAATCCCCAAACGCCATTGTAGGTGGGAGAAAGATTGGAGGTATTCGTCGAGCGTAATGCGCCCGATGTACACCGATGCATCGGAGACCCTTGACATCGGTGTATGTTGGGTTGGCCTATCATTGCATCGCACCAACAAGGGGTAGGACATGATATAAGGGAATAACATATCATGCATCACGACAGTAGGGGATAGGCGAATGCCCTTAGGTCACACGACCTCTCCTGAGTCCCAATGAACCCAGCAACCTATCGATTATTAATTTAACCTTAACCCTAGTCAAATGGCGGGGATTACCCTAGAGCTTTTACCTATTGACCACACCTTTCTACCATTCACCGACAATTCACCGTGACTATCGCGTAGCTCTCATTCAAAGACCCATAGGAACCGATACTCATTGACCGCCTTCTCGTGTTCGACCCGTAAGTAACTACACACGACCTGTGTGTCACGACCCGCTTCCCTAAAATGGAGGCGAGACGTGAAAAGGTCCGCACGAGAGTGGAGCTGTGAAGCCCCAAACCCGATAAGCGTCAATAAAACATAAGCAGGTCCCTGTAACCACAACGGAACAACAATAATAACACAAGGAGAGACTGAAATAAAACCTCACATCTCATAAATTGTCCAACATGAAAATAAGTCCAACATCCAGAAAAGCCACCAGGCTAAAAGAAAGAGTCTAAAGGCCCAGAACAAGGCCAACAAAAGCAACGACATAACAAAGTATAGGTGCTACGCACCGATAACAAAACAACTGTCAAAACAAAAGTAAAACACAACGAAGACACTAGGACTGGTCCCCAGTGTCCCCGTACTCCCCGCCAAACACAAGCTCGGGCTCGGCGTCAGCAAACACCTCGTCCTCAACAAGGTACTCAGGCTCGGGATCTAACATGTGTCACCCAAAAGAGTAAAGGGGCACATGTCAGCAAGTCTAAAAGACTTGGGCAAGGAAACTGAAAGTAAGGCAACTAGCAACCTAGCAGTTATAGTATGCATGACATGGCAGTTATAACATGAGTGCACAATTAAGACATGACAAGACAATTTGTACAAGGGAACAATTATCGGGACAAGACAAGAGTAGCCAAGCTACTAACATTCTCAATCAATTCACATTGTTTTGTAGGTGTTTACGCCCTTCAGCTGAATGGTACATCATTCACACCGATCGGAACTAAACACAATTCACGTTTCACTGTTGTTTGTAGATGTTTACGCCCTTCAGCTGAATGGTTCATCATTCACACCGATCGGCACTAAACACTACCCCACCCCAGAGTTTACGTCTTTCAACTGCAGTTGCTGATCAAGCAGACCCCCAGTTGACTGGCCGCTTAACCCTTACCCCATCCCACACGTAAATAAGACAGGGTCCCTGCACATGAGCCCAGCAAGTGAGCCAGGGTTGCCCCGCACGGGAGCTTGTTTCTTAGTTCACAATTCAATATCGAGCGTTGGGGTTAGCAACTCATTATGCTCGCTTCTGGTCACGAGCCAGGAACACAAACATTGTAGCAAAGCTACGCTATCACAGCAACACTTAAGGAATGCAATGGCATGACAATTTATTCGCGTACCGTTAATGGAAAGTAAACATGACATGGTAATTGTGCAACATGCTATATGTCGGAACTAGCCTCGTTGTCAAGCTAGTTCCCCAATTTGCGCCTAGGCGAGTATCATTTCGTCGCCTAGTCTCTTTTACGCCTACAACAAGCAAATGGCCTAAAACATGGCCTAAACCCTAAGTGGCAAGTTTCACTTGCCTAGCACCGGGGATGACGACCACTTCGTCACACGGATGCTAATCAACGGGGAAATCGCTGTTATGGGGGAACAATCAACAAACAACATGAAATTTTATTAGGGTTTCATAAAAATACAACTAGGTTATGAAAACACCAAGGAATCGATTTCTTACCGAGAGGAGGCGGAAGAAACACTCCGGAAAACCCTAGGATCAGATCTGGAAAAGATTGGAGAAGTTTGGAGAACTAGGGTTTTTGGGGGATTTTGGGGATTTGATGGAGATTTTGGGAAGATGAGAGGTAGATAGAGTTGATGGAGGGTTTAGATGATGAATCTAGGGCTTGGGATGAAGGAATAGGGCTTGGAGGAAGATGGGGGCTCAATGGGGGAGATTTTAGGGTTTTGGGTCGAGTGGAGGAAGAAGAAAACGTTTGGGATGGGTTTAAATAGGATGGGCTGGCGGCTGCCCAGAAATTAGGGTTTTAACACAGGTTAGTCGGTCAAAGAGAAACCACTGACCGACTAGTTTGGCAACTAGTCGGTCGGTCGACCAACACAGACCGACTAAGTGCAAACAGTAACTTCTGAACGAAAATAGGATTTAGATTTAGTCGGTCCATGAACAATTACTGACCGACTAGTTTAGCATCTAGTCGGTCGATGAACGTTCTTAGACTGACTAAGAGTAAACAGTAACTGATACTAAAATTAGATGATGTGTTAGTCAGTTAAAGAAGCATTGCCGACCGACTAGTTTGCAACCTAGTCGGTCAACCAACGTTCTTAGACCGACTAACGATAAACAGTAACTCCTGAGAAATTTAGAAAGCCAACTAGTCGGTCCAAGAAGGATTGCCGACCGACTGGATCGTCATCTAGTCGGTCGGTGCCCCTTCTTATACCGGCTAATGAGCACAAAAAGTTCCGATATGGAGCGCGGAGCTCCGGGATCGATTCCTAAGACTCCTAAGCTTGATCTAATAGTAAGATACGACCGTTATGAAGCCCGTCACGAATGACATACTTCGAAATCGACAATCCTAAGGAAGAAACGAGAAAATACGACGAATCGATCGAAAATGAAAGCTACGGAGACGAAAACTACACAAGATGAGAAAATCCACCAAAACATATATTATATTATAATAAATCCAGATACATGAAAAGCAGTCGTTACACTGTGCGCTATAGTTTTTATTAGCATCTTTCGGTCCCCTATCGGGGGTCGCGATCAGCTTTTTGGCACCGTTGCTGGGGAGGCACGATTTGATATTGGTTCTTAGTCTTTGTAGAGAGACTACGTTTTTCTTTTCCTTTGTTTAGTTTTGTTTATATTTTTCTCTTTCATTGCCCCTTGGTGCTTTTGATGTTTCCTCTTTGGTGTAGACTTTTTGCATGCATATGAGATCTCAAGGCATAGCCGAGTTGCGTCTACTAGACCCAGAGATTGAAGCTACCACAAGAAAGCTTAATGCTGAGAGGAGGAGGAGAGAAGCACTCGAGACAATGTACGAGATACTAACCCCTGAGAATGGTCTGCCACCGCCACCACCGCCACAGCCACCGCAAGCTAGGTCACTCCTCGATTACTCAATGCCTCACAATAGGTCGACCTCTAGCGTTCAAAGGCCGGCGGTGGAGCCAAATAATTTCGAACTCAAACCATCCTTGGTTGATTTCATGCAAAGGGACCAATTCTCAGGGGCCCCATAGAGAACTTGAATGACCATCTGAACACCTTCCTGGAGAAGATGGATACATTGAAGATCAATGGCATCACCAATGATGCCATTAGGCTAAGACTTTCCCCTTTTTCACTTAGGGATACATCCAAGGATTGGCTCAGGAGTCACAGTCCCAACATGTTCACTACGTGGGACAGTTTATCTCTTGCTTTTCTGACAAAGTACTTTCCTCCATGTAAGAATGCCAAGCTGCGCAATAAAATCACAAACATCAAGCAGTCGGAGTGAGTGTCATTGTATGAAGCTTGGGAGAGGTTTAAGGACCTCCAAAGAGTCTGCCCCCACCACGGCGTCTCAGATTGACTACTTATTCAGGCATTCTACAACGGGCTAATGCCATCGGTGAGGATGTCTATTGATGTTGATGCTAATGGTGCCATAATGAGCAAGACTCTGGCCGAAGCAAAGAGATTGCTAGAAGCAATGGCCAAGAACAAAGACTCCTGGAGCAATGAGAGGAGCACCTCCTATGACGTCGACGAGGTATCATTACTTTTCGCTAAGTTTGATGCCCTAACTAAACAACTTTCCCTTATTGGACTTGGTGCTGCTAAACCTCCTATGGCAGCAATTTGCGAGGTTTGTGGCGTGTAGGGACACCAAGGCACTGAATGTTCATCACCTTTGGCGGTGCCCCTGGATATGACAATCGAATAAGCGAACGCTTTATATGGGAACAATCTGAGGCCACCAAGCAACCCATACTACGGCACATACAATCAAGGGTGGAGGAATCACCACAACTTCTCATACCAGACTCCGGGCTTGCAAGCTCCCCCACTATATCCTCAGCTGCTCAGGAACTCCAAGCTCCAGCCCCTCAAGCCTAATTTCAGAATTTCAATCAGAGGCCCCCGGTGAATGCACCTCACATGCAAAAGTCGAGCCTAGAATTGATAATTGAGAGTTATATCTGAACTCAAGGCCAGCGGAATGACTACTTTCAACCATCTTTCCAACAGCTAATGATGACGACGTAACAACTTGCGTCCACCTCACAATAGCTGGCGACTGGCCAAAAGTCCATGGAGACCACAATGGCACAGATGGCACAACAACTCTCCCAGCTTTCCAAGGCACAGGGGAAGTTGTCGGGGCAAGTTGAAGAAAATCCCCGAGGGCATATGAACGTGATTACATTGAGGAGTGGGAAGATGTTTGAAGGTCCCACCATGCTCGTGACGGAGAAGGAAGCTGAAAAAGGACCAAAAAATCATTTTGAGCTCGAAGCTGGGATTGACCAAGAAGTTGTGCGTGAGGTAGAGCCTCCACAACCTGGATCCACCAAGGATAAGCAAGTGGAGAAAGATCTAGGGAAGCCCATCGACGAGCCTCTTAGGACATATATACCAAGGGTCCCATTTCCGTTGAGATTGGCAAAGGCCAAATTGAATGAAAAGTACAGGAAGTTCTTCGATCTTTTGAAGCAACTCAACATCTCCATCCCCTTTCTCGACGCGATCTCTGAGATCCCTACATTCACCAAGTTCCTCAAAGAGATAATTACCAAGAGCTGTAGGAGGGAGAAGGTGGTACTCTCCGCAGAGTGTAATGCCATCATTCAGAGAAAAATGGTGGAAAAAACTAAAGGATCCAGGGAGCTTCTCCATCCCGTGCACTATTGGAGATTTGGATGTCAAGAGCGCCCTAAACAACTTGGGAGCTAGCGTTAGCTTAATGCCAATCGACATTTGTGAGAAGTTGAATCTTAGGAAGCTCCAACCCATGAACATGTCACACTAGCTAGCGGACCGCTCTGTGAAATACCCCTTTGGGATAGTAGATGACGTGCCGATGAAGTTCGGGAAAATTTTTGTTCCATGCAACTTTGTTGTCATGGACATGCCAGAGGACGCACATATCCCAATCATCCTAGGTAGGCCCTTCCTAGCTACAGCAGGGGTCCTCATTTATGTAAAGGGAGGAAGACTCTCCCTCAACGTTGGAAAGAAGAAGGTCAAATTCGACCTTAAGAAATCACTGAGAAATTTCATGGAAGTTAGCCGTCGGGGCCAAGCAGATCTCCTCAAAGAAGCAATCGAGGAGACGAGTTTGGAAAAGCAGTTTTTGGGAGATGGAAACGATGAGCCCCCCATTGAGTGAGAAGCCAAGCTTAAGGAGCTAGCGATGAAGTAGTATCGCAAAGAGACCGACGAGAGAAATCTGAAGGAGAAACCACCGCGGTAGCATCCACTAGACCCCTAAGGCAAGAAGAAGCATGAGGAGGGCCACAAGGAGCTGAGCAACATGGCGAATCATGGAGATGGCCACATTCGGGATCTCTCTACCCTAAAACTGCCATTATGAAATCAAAATAGAGAGTTGAGCTCACGACTTAAAACGAGCGCTTTTTAGGAGGCAACCCAAGCGTTTTTGATTTAGATTTTTCATTTTTATTTTCATCTTTATTTTAGATTAGGTTAATTTAGATTTTTGTTCTTCAATAAATCCCCAAAACCCAAAGAAATTGACTAAGTGTTTGATCGCAGGAAGAAGAAAAAGAAAATGGAGGAGATGACCCCATGCGGCCGCGTCATCTTCATTCACATGGCCACGTGGATGACACGAGGAGAGGCAATTAACACGCCTGTGTCGTACACATCCACACTGCCCGCGAATGTTACTGAAATTTTTGCCAAAACCAAAATTCTAAGAGCATTTTCACGATTGCGTCATTTTATTTGATGCGGCTACGTCGATTTTGCTTTAAAGATGAAACGACACGGTCGCGTAAATCAAAATGACGCGGGCCGTGAATCTCTCTGACTTTTCAACCCAAATTTTTTTTCAAAATGGCCAAAGCTTACACGGTCGCGTCTTCAGACGATGCGATCGAGTCAACCATAACCTTCACAACATTTTACGCGATCGTTTAACTTATAACATGGCCATCGTAAAATGTTTATTTAAGCTACAAAAACCCTAAACGGCCCGTTCATTCTCATTTTCTTCGAAATGGTCCAACTTCCCTCTCTTCCAAGCGACGTGATCTTGCCCCAAAATTCTACCGAACTCCCCAAATCTCTCCCAAAATACTCCCAAATCCTCACTCACCCTCATCCAAACTCCATCACCCTCTCCATCTCACTGCCGTTTCAAGAAACCAGAGGGCACATTTTTTTTGAAAACCTAATCGACGTAGGCGGTGATAGTTGCGTTCTTGCTTTGGGATAGCTTGGGGGACTGATCCACGAGCATTGCAAGCATCCACTTCAGCAAGGAGCATCGTTTTGCGTTCATCGTTTTGTCTATTTGTTGCTGAAGTTTGTCGATCTTTGCGTAAGTTTGCACACACTCATATCACATTCACATCGTATCACTCACGCCTTCACACGATGCCTCCCCATGAGCGTAGAAAGAAGAACATGGTCACTGGCCCCTCCCAGGCAATAAAAAGCATCTAAGGACGATGGCACTTGAAGCCGACATTGCCCAGGCACGTGACATTAGAGTGAGGGGTGGTGAACCACTCACAGCCCCTCAATTAGATACACTAGGCATAAACTTCCTGAGTGAGGAGAAGTGCACGAAGTTCGTTTCGATGAACTCTCGTGCGATCGTCCCCACCAACTTCCCTAGTGTCCCCGCTCTGTCTGCCTTAGGCCTCTTAGATATCGTTAGCACCCTCCTCCGAAATCTCGGATATGAGTAATTTTTGCAGTGTGAGGCTAGGACGTATATGAGGCTCACTCTAGAGTTCCTCTCCACCTTTAGAGTCTACCCCCACAGGTTTCTCTTTTAGGATCATGAACAAGGAGTATGGTCTTTTCAAAGACTCCTTGAACTTGCTCTTTAGGTGGCCCAGAGCACTCGAGCCCATAGCCATCCACAAAAATCACCCCTACCCCCCGAGAGTTTGATGCGAACCATTTTTGGTTCCAAATCACCCAGCTCGATGTCTTTCCGAAGAATCGAGCCAAGGCATCAAGCAACATACATCCTGGCTTCCGTATCGTACATTGCATTATTACGGACACGCTTTTCTGCCGATACGAGACATGCCAGGTCTCTCAGGAAGAGCTTTTCTTCATGTGGTATGCTACACAGGGCTATGTCCTCTATGAGGGCAATGCCTTAGTCCCCCATTATATCCTGCATGTTGGGTCCTGGCTCATGCAGAGATTTCTCCACACTATAGCCGACCCCAGATCACCTATCTGCTACGGGAGACTCATTACCGTCATAGCCACCATCGCTCCTGTTTCTCTTACTCATCACCATCATAGCCACCTTCGTTTCGGTTTCTCTTAGGATCCCTGACACCATGCTTCCTATCCCCGGTCCCACATCCCTAGACCTCTCGGTGCTCACGAACATGCGTATGATCCGAGTGCTTGACCGAGAGCATTACTTCTGGCTTTATGGCCCTGCCTCCACCCCATACACTATGCTGCCCAACCCTGGGCTGTTTGGACCTGGCACCACTTTGAGATGGTTCTTCTCACCTGACACTGATCTAGCTTCAGGTGTTCAGGCCCCGGTCCAGCAGATTGACCCCGGCCAGCCCCAGCCCCGGGACCATTCTGACACTCCCGGTGCCTCCTCATCTATTCATGAGCCTATTGTCGTCGCAGCTCTACGACAGTATATGAGATCTCGACCCACGTTAAGGGTTCTAGTAGCGCTTCTCCTCCCCCACCACGATCTTATTCCGAGCAGCTAGCTCGCTTGGAGGAGGAGTTTCGATCCTCTCTAGACTCCACTACTAGTACCCTAACCGTGGTCAGAGACACCCTCTCTGACTTTCGTACTTCCTTTGATGGCCTAGCTCTTACTGTGGTGACACTCCAGTCCCAGTTCGACCAGGTCTATCAGTACCACTACAGTCAGGGTCACTACACTGCTGCTGCACCAGATCTCCTTCCTGTCTGCATCCCACCCCCCTCATACTGCTCAGACACCTTCATCCACTTTCACTCCCGTAGATGTTCCCTCTACATCACTGCATGTATCCATCCCACCCCACCCCACCCATCCCTAGTGCTCGAGGACCCATCCGACGTCACACCACGTCTCCCCACACCACCACACACTCCACAGTCTGACCCAGAGCCAGAGCATATTCCTACCACCCCACCATCACCTCACCCCGGCCCTCGTGATCTCACACACCACCCCTACATCCATCACAGAGTCCGTTCCCATTCCATTCCCTACACATTCCCCCTCACCTCATCCTACTTCCCCACCACATAACGATACCATCATTCTTCTCTCGTCATCCTCCGACGACGATTGGACCACCCCATCTCCACCACCACCCACCCATCAAGTCTAAGCTCATCCATACCACTCTATCCCCACCACCCATCGACACGGCAGCTGAGCACTCAGTTGATTTCGTCGTCCCTTCCACTCCACCCACCACACCCACCCAGCCACCACCTGACGGTGGCTCGGCCTGATAGGAGCACCGCACATTTTTGGCACCCCCTTCATCACTTAGCCCATGCATAGCACATTTGCATCATTTTAGGGCACGGTTTTACACAGCTTGGGGGATGCTCATGGGTCTTCTTCCCCACATCTTATTTGTCCTCACGATTGTTTTCTGTGTTTTACTTGTGTTGAGGTCAACGCTTGGTTTAGCTTGGGGGAGGAGCTCTTTCGCACTTATTTTCTCTTTGTTCCCTCTTATTTCCCCGCTTTTATCATTGTTTTCATTTTATTTTCACTTTTTCTTTCTTATTTTCCATCTTTCTTTCTTTTTTATATGCATCACGTTTAAATTTAATATATGCATCCAAAAAACCAAAAAAATGAAAAAAAATCAATAAACTCCAAAAATATCTGTATTCGCACCATGCATCTTGCAGCTTCATGCATGCATCTGTATATACTTACATTTGCCTCGAGAATTTTTCGAAAACGAGTTTTTATATGTGCTGAATCTTGATTTGAAATTCGTTTTCCGAACTTTAATGTTTGATTTCCATGATGTCGATTTGAATATGTGAATAGTTCGTAGTCTAAACTCAATTCCCTTGCAATACCCTAGCTTTGGCCGTCCTCGCAACCCTTAAGATAGGAGTATTTGAAACTGACCTGGATTGACACTTAGGAACCCATTCTATGTATGGACCCTAGAGCCGATAGTTGTGTATAATGATTTATAGTCTCTCGAAACTTGGATAATCACACTCCACCTAGTACTGAGGATTGAATCTGCCTAGTTCACCCCATGATTTTCAAAAAAAACCCTAAAGAAAAAAATTGTGAAGAGAAAAAAATAATACGCACCGTTCCTCTAGCGAAGCTGAGTAACTGGATCCCCACGATAGTAACCGTCGGGGCCTCGCATAAAAAGGCCTAGCTTGGGGGAGTGCGTATGAATAAGAATTTCATTTGGGTTGAGTTAGTAGGTCCGATGGGTCCTTCTTGGCCAGGTGCCCTAAGGTCGTCTGATCTGGGAGTCACCGACCGAACGCTCCTTACACGACCCAACTGAATATCTCAAAAAAAGAGAAAAAAATGTATTTGTGTATAGAATTCCTTTTGTATATACGTTGAATATATGAAATCATGGATAAACTTGGCAACTTCTTGAATCAAGGAACAGTGTCGTGTCGTGAGCACCACTTTCTCGATCGACCAATATCCCATTATCCCATACTTATCCCATCTTCGACCATTGTATAGCTTAGGTTCCTACATGCTCAATCTTAGGTCGGGTTAGATGAAATGTCTTAGAATGCAAGTATGGTCGTCGCCTAGTGTATTGCTTGGCAATCTGAGTAGGAATGACGTCCTTGGAACACATTCTCATCGATGGAAAGATTTTGAGAATTTTGGTTTCTCATAATCGAATTTTCATTTCACTCACGTATATATTCTCGGGTTTTGAAAATTCTCCAAGCTCCATTGTATCATTTGCATGTTTGACTGCATTCCTCCGATCTACGCTCTCTCTTGTCTTCTTTGAGAAAAAGGAAGAGTTTAGCTTGGGAGATTTTGATGAGTGTTTATTATATATAGTTTTCCACTCTTTTTCATGCACATTTTACACCGTTCATTCTCTATTCATCCCTGTTCTTCCCGTTTTTGTCTCTTCTTTTGCTTTGTGGTCTCTCACATGCTTTGCATGAGATACATGTCAATTTGGAATAAAATAGCAAGATTTAAGTGCAAAGAGGCGAAAGGAGCGAAGCCGGGGAGTCAATTGCAGAAGGGAGTCAATCCGTCAAAGAAGCACTTTCAACGCGGCTGCGTCAATTTCCACCAAACGGCCGCGTCAGTGGATTTTTGGAGTGAAGCAAAGAATGTAGATAAGAGACTTTTGCGGCCCGCGTGAGCTAGGATGATGCGGCCGCGAAACTACAACCTCTAATGATGCAGCCGCATCAACAGATCACGCGGTCACGTGACCATCTTCATCGCGCCACATCTCCATTGACACGATCGCATGGCCAAGCCCCCAGTCGACCATTCATTTAGGGAATGATGCGACCGTGTCCTTTCTTGATGTGGTCACACCAAACCCCTTTCCCACGATTTCTAGGGCGGATCTGGGGAGTACTTTTGTCTTTTGGGCATGCATATATAAGCGCCCCTTCATCCTCCTGCGAGAGGAATCTTGTTTTCAGCAGTTTTTCTGTCTTTTCTAGGGTTTTAGATTGTTTTGTAAGATTTCTAACTCTTTTATTTAGTTGTTTTTATTGTTCTAAACATTGATTTGTGTAATACTCTATCTTTTGCTTAATAGAAATTTTCTATCTTTGTTTTTACTATGTTGTTTCATCATCTATTGTTGTTGTAGCTTGAATCCATGATTTTGGACGCTTACCCATTGCTAGAGTCCCTCTCTATTCTAGTGGGTAGTGAGTAGTTTTTATCTAGGGCAATGGGATGAACCCAGTTGGATTGGGGCCATGGGTTAAACCAAATAATTGATTTAGTTGCTGGGTTAGTTGAGATTAAGGGTACATTGGGACGATTATTATCGCCGTAAATTTGACCCCATCCCTTCGTGTCCATCGAGTCAGCCGCCGATTAAAAGTCATGACCGACCCGGTGATCCGATCCCTACGACGATCCATACTATCTGTGTGACTGAAACACTAACGGGTACTGATTAGAGCACTCCCAATGTAGGTCTAATCCCCGAACTCCATTGTGGGTGGGAGGAAGATTGGGGATATCCGTCGAGCGTAATGCGTCTGACGTACACCGCTGCATCGGAGCCCCCTGACATCGGTGTAGGTTGGGTTGGCCTATCATTGCATCGAACCATTGGGGGGTAGGACATGACATAAGGAAATAACCTATCATGCATCATGACAGTGGGGGATAGGCAATGCCCTTAGGTCACACGACCTCTCCCGAGTCCCAATGAACCCGACAACTTATCGATTATTAATTTAACCTTAACCCTAGTCAAATGGCAGGGATTCCCCATGCCATAGAGCTTTTACCCATTAACCACACTTTTCTACCATTCACCGACAATTCATCGTGACTATCGTGTAGCTCTCATTCGAAGACCCCATAGGAACCGATACTCATTGACTGCCTCCTCGTGTTCAACCCGTAAGCGACTACACACGACTAGTGTACTGCAGTTTTTATTAGCACCGTTCGGTCCCCTATCGGGGGCCGCGATCATTTGTAATTACTGGAAAAAGTCAAGTCGACTGGGCTAGGTTTCTCACCCGATAAATATGGTTGCACTTTCGTTGAAAAAGTATGGGACGAAATCAAGGCAAAAAGGCATAGTTTGACCACAAAAGAGAGAGAGAGATAGGGAACTATAAAGAAATTATTGAGAGAGAAAGTAATAAGAGCGGCTGAATAAAGTTTTTCTCTATGTGTGCTTCAAATCACAAGCCTCACACTACACGAATTCCGACGAACACATCATCCAACCGCTTCTACACATGGACCGATGCAACCTTGACATTCGAAGAATAAAACCACATAAAATCTACAAATCGTAGCTCAAATGCATCACCTGCTGAAATGCTCTCTGAACCGGTGAACCTCACTGACTCCAAGATGCCCTCTATTAAGTTTTGAAAAGCGTCCTCCTCTGGCAGAAATATGGTCCACATAATATCGCCCATAACACCTGATCAACAAAGATAAATGCCTAATAAAAAAATATCAATGGCACAAAATAATATAGAAATGATAATAATGGTGGCGGGGTGAAAATTCCTTTTTGTTGATTTTTTTATTGTTCAAATTTTTTTCGTAGTCTAATCAACCTAATTGTGACAAACTGGCACCCAACGGGAAACACCTCCCCGGCAACAGCGCCAAAAACTTGATCGCGTCGGGATGTACTACCAAAACCATGTAGTTATACCACAAGTGCACGGTCTAGTGGCAAGCGGGTATCGTATCCACATGGAGGTGGTGTTGGCTCCAATCGAACTTAGGTTGTCTTGATTACGAAGGTTTATTTGTGGAGATGGTTATGGTATGATTTAATGGCAATGGTGATGGCTGTCGATATCGATGAAAAAGATGTCGATTGTATATTCAATCAATAAAAATGTCTAGGACTAGGGAATCCCCACAATAGATTTTTGAGTATCAATGTGAATGTGAACTCCTAATTACTAACTCTTATTTTAGGGTGAAATTGTCGCAACAATGTTGTGAACAAGTGCACGCTCTCGCGCTACACAAGTCTATAATAACTTAAGCTAGAACCTCGCTATCTCGCAAAACCTAGTTTTGACTTATTAGCATTAAGATCGACAATATAATTCAATTCTCGCTCACGTTTACTCCGTGTAACGTGAGTTCGAATCTAGATTGTGATGGTTCGTATTCGTCTTACCGTCGTACAGACGAATATAATCTTAGAAATATAGACGCTAGCTTTGGTTGCTCTCATGCACTAATTCTAGGATATCCCAATTATAGATCTAAATCAAATATCTAGAGCTTCCTATAGATCAAGATCCTCTCTCGAGCTCTCAAGATCTTAGTAGAAATCTTGTTGGATCTGGATCCTAGCCTAGAGGGGGGGGGGGGGGGTGAATAGGCTAATAAAAAATTCTCGTGCAACCCACGAGAAATCACACGCAGTTAAAAGCACAACCAGAGTAATAAAAAGCAGACACAGAGTACACAGCAGATTTACCCTGGTTCGGTCGTCCCAACGACCTACTCCAGCCCCCAAAGCAAATACTAGATTGAATAGTGCAATAGGTACAAAGTCACAAGTTAGAGCATGCTCAGAGCACCCTCTACGTCTCTACACTCGCCAGACTCTCAGTACCTCACACACAGTGTTTCCTCTCACTATCAATCCTAGCAAAGCTTTCTAGCAGCTAGTCCCAAACTAGCTGGGTCCCACTTGTCTAGTCCCAACTAGACAAGTCCCAAAATAGTCCCCGAAAATAGTAAAAGTTTCCCCTACAGAGAACGTTACACTAATACACAAATAAAGGAGTTTAGGGTTTAGAAATGCTCAGTTTGTGTCTGTGTAGGCGTCTCTGTCAATCAGCACGTCGTCATCTCCGATCTGACGCAAACGGTGTCTCAATCTGACTCCTGGATGTCAAGTTATGCACTGGTCTGTGCACAAAGCAATTTCAGTTCAAATCCTTATAATTCTCGGTCTGTGCGCAGAGCAGCTTCCTTTAAATAACTCGGTCTGTGCGCAGAGCAAATGCAGTTCTTTTCTTTTTAAACTGGATCGGTGCACAGAGCAATCCCCTTTAATCCTCCCCAAGCCACGTCAGCATGCGAATCCTATTTCGTTTCAAAATTTGCTCGCACTAAGCACAATCCCCGCCGTTCATTCGTTTTGATTTGCGATCTCACCCGTCAGCTCGTACTCAACCCTTGCAGCAGCAGTGTGGAGCGTCGTCGTCGTCGTCTTCGACTCTGGTGAGCAGCGGCGAGATTGTGATGGCGATGGCGGCGGCGAGAGCTCACGGCAGAGAGCTACACCTCAAGGCGATGGTGGGATCTTTCGCAGATGGTGATGGCTTCTTCGTCTCCGACGTGCATCGACTGCGAAGAGGTTGATGGCGGCGAGTTCTTCAGCGACAGCGACTTCGTTTATAGCGGCAGTCGACTCCTGTGGCGGTGCTCACGCTCGACAACGGCGGTGACGACTTCCTTTCGACGGTCGTGTACTGCAGTCTCCGACTGCGGCAGTCTTCGTACACAGCGGCGGTGCAGATGGATACGGCTGTGTTTCTAGTCGGCGGAGAGGAAGGGCATCACACAGCAACAGGCGGCGATTCTCGTTGACGGCACAGGCAAGCAGTGTCGTCCTTTACCCCGACGGCAACGACGTCCCATCGGCAATGGGCTCTCGAGTACGGCGACGACAGCTTCTTGGCGATGAGCAGCGCTCTACACCGACGGCGAACACCGGTTCCGGCGTCGTCTTCGACTACAGCTTCGAGCTCACGACAACAAGCTCTGAACGGTGACGGCAGGATCTTCAGAATACTGCGTCGTTGCGATCTCCTCGAGGCTTCATTTCCTCGATCGACGGCTCGGATCTCAGGCGACGATGTGGCAAGGCAACACGGTTGATTTGATGTCGACAATCGAAGACGGCGATGTCTTCGTGCTCGGATGGCAACGTCTCCGGCGTTCACTTGGGCAGCGACGACCGGGTCCTCTTCACGGCGACGACGTTGTCCCCGAGCGACTTCTCTCCGTTGGGCATCAGCATCATATTTTGGCTTGGGGAACCGAGGCTAAGAATTTTGGCTTTTTGGTTTTGAGAGCTACGGCTTTGGTTATTTTTTTTTCTTTGTGGTATTTGGCTTGAGGCAATGGTATAGAATGTTAGGGATTTTTGTTGTCACACGTTAATTTTTGATGTATGCCGCACCAAAAATTTTGTATTGCCTTCCAATAATTTTTGTATTGCACCTCTCAATTTAATTGCCGCATGAAACAATGTTGTAGCCCCTCTCTTTTATTTTGATTGCCGCGCTTAAAGCTTCAACCCTAGAAGATGGGTATTTATAGGACAAGGGTAATAGGATTGTGCCAACCGCTTAGGGATTTGACCCAATCAATAAGAGATTTTATTTGCAATTCAAATTGGATGAGATTGGAATAGGAATTTTGAAATTGGCTAGTGATAGGGTTGAGTCAATCAACTTTGGGATTCTATTTGATCTTATAGTAAAACTAATGGGATTAGGACGAATTCAAATATTTGTAAATCTTTCTAAAAGATTTGATCAAGTCCATCTCATCCCCATCTCATCCCATATTGGACTAAGTCCAAATTTTGCTCTTCACCAAGTCAAACTTCTTTGTGCACACACGCTCCATCTCTCCCAATGTGCTATACGAATAGCAATTTCGCCAAATACCTTGAATACATTGTTTCGCCAAGCCTGAAACACACTGAGCACACACATTAGATATACCGACACATTTGTCATTATCAAACTAAGATCCTAGATCGTTGCTTCCAACAATCTCCCCCTTTTGGTGATGACAAACCCATAAAAGATTTGATCAATAGAAATGAGTGTGTGAAGTGTGTTGAAGGGTGTAATGCAATATTAATCATGAGATGAATATTCAAGAACTACAACATGGCATGCACAAACTAATAGCAAATACAATAGCATGCTCCCCTTCTCTCAAGCTCCCCCTTCACCATATAATCAAGTATTTAAGTATATTTCAAGCTCCCCCTTCAACAAATAATATCAACATCAAAGCTCAAAGCTGTCAAAATCTTTTCTTTCTCCCCCTTTGTAATCACCAAAAGTGGATTAATGAAGTCACAAAAATCTTCCATGCAAAAATAGACCATTATTAAATGTAGCGTGCAATTTGCATGAGTTTTCCAAAAAATAGACAATTCAAGATCATAGAATTTCATAACAAGACTTCTCCACCTTTGTGTAAGTGTAGTGATATAGACAATAAAGTACAAGAGGAGATTCAATATCAGAAAATCAACCAAATCAATCCACATTTTCCAATTTTCATGAATATCACTAGGATTGATTTTTCCCACCGCATCAAAGATGAGTTCAAGTTACGGAACCCCGAAACATGGCCTAAAAGGACTTTTAAATGCGGGGTGGCATTGCTTGACGAGTTATATACACCAACGCTAATGATTACCCATGTAGCACAAGTTGGATACTCGTGGGTTGTGTTTTAGCCATGAAGTGTATCCATTTTTCATACGGAGCAAATATCGTTTTTTTCATTCTTTTGTGCTCAATTTTAATTCATGGCTAAACACATCATATCCCTTAGAAATTTTAGAAATTAATCATTCCTACATTCACTTTCCATTATTCTTCAAAAGAATCTCCAAAAGTACTAAAAAGTCAAATATCGTGAAAGTGCAAATGTAGGTGTAGAAGTCAAGTTTGAAATTTTAGAGACATGTCATGGCTACTAAAAAGATAACAACATGTTCATGTAGCTACAACAATAATGAATTGACTTCTACAAGGGATACAATTGATCATTCATACAATACCACTTAAGAGATTCATAAGCGGAGAATCAATAAACACATTTTTTTTATTTTTGATTATTTTTGATTTTTTTTTCAGAAATAAAAACATTAAAACTCATCCATGCAAGCACACAAACCAAAATAAATCAAGCACACAAAACAATCTATGAAGGTATGCAATGAAATGCAAAGAGGGATAGAAAATTATACCTTCTCGTCGCTTTTTGACGAAGGAGCTAAAAGAATGAGACATTGAATTTAACGCTCCTCGCCAAAACTCCATCACACCTACATGAAAGGTGTTAAGTGTGACCTTGGAATCCAACAAGGTCCACTAGTGTTAGCCAATATTGTTTTAGGAACACACACTTGTTTAAACTTGATGTTTGTGTTCCTAAATTTACAATAATATGAAGTGTGGCCTACACTATCACAAGTAAAGCACTTTGCATATAAGTTCTTTGCAATAGAAGGTGCATTGTGGAATTTCTTGAATTTTGGCTTTTCGGCATTTTTCAAACCAAATCCAAGTCCTCTTCTATTATTGCCATATAATTGATTCTCTAAAATATTGTCCAACGATTGTTTTCCCATAGAGAATTTCTTAATGGCCAATTCAAGATTAGAGACTTTGGATTTCAACAATTTATTTTCTTCCACAAGCAATGTACATTTACTTATAAAAGCTCTCTTGTTTTCCTCTTCCTTCTTTTCAAATTGAACCATTTTTCTTTTAAAATCATTATCCAACATGCAGAATTTATCATTAAGCTCTCTAATAACATAGTCTTTTTCAGTTTCGAGCTTAATCAAATCAATTTTAAGCATGCTAATATTATTCATCATGGAAGGGCAAGAGAGACAAGGTGCTTCATCATTAAAACTGGATTTTTCCTTTTTCAAAGTATCAATAGTAGAGTCACGAACAACAATATCAATTTTGAGTTTTTCAATCTCTTTAGACATTTCATATTCAGATTGTTGCATTTCAAAATTTTCATTTTGGTAGTCATCTATAGTGGATTCAAGCTCTACTATTTTATCTTGCATTTCTTTACAAAGAGTAAGGAGTTCAGTTTTACTACCAGAAATTACCTCATCGTGTATTCCCATCAATGCCATGCATGAATGGGCTTCGTGTTCCTCCTCCTCGCTCTCAGCTTCGCTATCCATGTCCCAAGTAAGCACCTTGGATTTTCCCTTTTCTTTAGCTACCTGCGCTGTCTCATGTGGGCAATCCCTCATTCGATGTCATCTTTTCTTGCATTTAAAACAAGTCATTCTATTAGTAGTATTCTGATCATAATTTTTCTTAGAAGACTGAAAAAAGTTAGAGCGATTAAACCTGGGTGCCATTTCTGCTCTTCCTTGCTTGGTCTGGACAAACTTTCTGAAATTTCTGACCATTAGCGCTATGTCATCATCATCTTCTTCACTTTCGTCAGCTTTCAGAGCAAGTGGCTTGGTAGCTTTTTCTTTTTCCTCAGGTTTCTCCCTTTTATCCACGTTTTGCAATTCAAGCTCGTGGGACATTAAATTACCTATTAAGTCCTCCACCCTCATTTGTGACAAATCTTTCGCTTCTTGGATGGCAGTGACTTTAGGCCTGAAAGAGCTTGGCAGTGCTCTTAATATCTTTCTCACCTGCTCAAGACTAGAATATGGCTTACCGAGCGAACTAGACTTGTAGACAATGTTGGTGAACCTCGCAAACATTTCTGATATCGTCTCTGAAGGTAGCACGTGAAATCCCTCGTATTCCGTGCTCAGAAGTGCAAGTCTAGACTCATTCACTTGTGACGTTCCCTCGTGCGTCACCTCCAAAGTATACCATATCTCCTGCGCTGTTAGACAATGTGAGATTCTATTATATTCAGATTTATCAAGTGCACAAATGAGAGCATTCATAGCTTTAGCATTTAAGGAATAAGATTTCCAATCATTATCATCCCATTTCTCATTTGGTTTTTCAATCTCAGCATTTTCTACTTTAATTACAGGCAGTTTATATCCTTTTTCAATTATTTGCCAAGCATTGTAATCAACAGAAATAAGGTAGATTTTCATACGATTTTTCCAATAAGCATAATCACCTCCATTAAACCTAGGGGGACGTGAAACAGACTGACCCTCAGCAAAAGCACTATCCATATGGTTATTCATGGTCAATCTAGGCTAGATCCTAAAACCTGATTTGATACCACTTGTTGGATCTGAATCCTAGCCTAGAGGGGGGGGGGGGGGTGAATAGGCTAATAAAAAATTCTCGTGCAACCCATGAGAAATCACACGAAGTTAAAAGCACAACCAGAGTAATAAAAAGCAGACACAGAGTACACAGCAGATTTACACTGGTTCGGTCGTCCCAACGACCTACTCCAGCCCCCAAAGCAAATACTAGATTGAATAGTGCAATAGGTACAAAGTCACAAGTTAGAGCACGCTCAGAGCACCCTCTACGTCTCTACACTCGCCAGACTCTCAGTACCCCACACACAGTGTTTTCTCTCACTATCAATCCTAGCAAAGCTTTCTACCAGCTAGTCCTAAACTAGCTGGGTCCCACTTGTCTAGTCCCAACTAGACAAGTCCCAAAATAGTCCCCGAAAATAGTAAAAGTTTCCCATACAGAGAACGTTACACTAATACACAAATAAAGGAGTTTAGGGTTTAGAAATGCTCAGTTTGTGTCTGTGTAGGCGTCTCTGTCAATCAACACGTCGTCAGCTCCGATCTGACGCAAACGGTGTCTCAATCTGACTCCTGGATGTCAAGTTATGCACTGGTCTGTGCACAAAGCAATTTCAGTTCAAATCCTTATAATTCTCGGTCTGTGCGCAGAGCAGCTTCCTTTAAATAACTCGGTCTGTGCGCAGAGCAAATGCAGTTCTTTTCTTTTTAAACTGGATCGGTGCGCAGAGCAATCACCTTTAATCCTCCCCAAGCCACGTCAGCATGCGAATCCTATTTCGTTTCAAAATTTGCTCGCACTAAGCACAATCCCCGCCATTCATTCATTTTGATTTGCGATCTCACCCGTCAGCTCGTACTCAACCCTTGCAGCAGCAGCGTGGAGCGTCGTCGTCGTCGTCTTCGACTCTGGTGAGCAGCGGCAAGATTGTGATGGCGATGGCGGCGGCGAGAGCTCACGGCAGAGAGCTACACTTCAAGGCGACGGCGGGATCTTTCGCAGATGGCGATGGCTTCTTCGTCTCTGACATGCATCGACTGCGAAGAGGTCGACGGCGGCGAGTTCTTCAGCGACAGCGACTTCGTTTACAGCGGCAGTCGACTCCGGTGGCGGTGCTCACGCTCGACAGCGGCGGTGACGACTTCCTTTCGACGGTCGTGTACTGCAGTCTCCGACTGCGGCATTCTTCGTACACAGCGGCGGTGCAGATGGATACGGCTGTGTTTCTAGTCGGCGGAGAGGAAGGGCATCACACAGCAACAGGCGGCGATTCTCGTTGACGACACATGCAAGCAGTGTCGTCCTTTACCCCGACGGCAACGACGTCCCACCGGCAATGGGCTCTCGAGTACGGCGATGGCAGCTTCTTGGCGATGAGCAGCGCTCTACACCGACGGCGAACACCGGTTCCGGCGTCGTCTTCGACTGCAGCTTCGAGCTCACGACAGCAAGCTCTGAACGGTGACGGCGGGATCTTCAGAATACTGCGTCGTAGCGATCTCCTCGAGGCTTCGTTGCCTCGATCGACGGCTCGGATCTCAGGCGACGATGTGGCAAGGCAGCACAGTTGATTTGATGTCGACAATCGAAGACGGCGATGTCTTCGTGCTCGGATGGCAACGTCTCCGGCGTTCACTTGGGCAGCGGCGACCGGGTCCTCTTCACGGCGACGACGTTGTCCCCGAGCGACTTCTCTCCGTTGGGCATCAGCATCATATTTTGGCTTGGGGAACCGAGGCTAAGAATTTTGGCTTTTTGGTTTTGAGAGCTACGGCTTTGGTTATTTTTTTTTCTTTGTGGTATTTGGCTTGAGGCAATGGTATAGAATGTTAGGGATTTTTGTTGTCACACGTTAATTTTTGATGTATGCCGCACCAAAAATTTTTTATTGCCTTCCAATAATTTTTGTATTGCCCCTCTCAATTTAATTGCCGCATGAAACAATGTTGTAGCCCCTCTCTTTTATTTTGATTGCCGCGCTTAAAACTTCAACCCTAGAAGATGGGTATTTATAGGACAAGGGTAATAGGATTGTGCCAACCGCTTAGGGATTTGACCCAATCAATAAGAGATTTGATTTGCAATTCAAATTGGATGAGATTGGAATAGGAATTTTGAAATTGGCTAGTGATAGGGTTGAGTAAATCAACTTTGGGATTCTATTTGATCTTATAGTAAAACTAATGGGATTAGGACGAATTCAAATATTTATAAATCTTTCTAAAAGATTTGATCAAGTCCATCTCATCCCCATCTCATCCCATATTGGACTAAGTCCAAATTTTGCTCTTCACCAAGTCAAACTTCTTTGTGCACACACGCTCCATCTCTCCCAATGTGCTATACGAATAGCAATTTCGCCAAATACCTTGAATACATTGTTTCGCCAAGCCTGAAACACACTGAGCACACACATTAGATATACCGACACGTTTGTCATCATCAAACCAAGATCCTAGATCGTTGCTTCCAACAGAAATCCCTAGCTATTTGTAGTCAGTCGACTATAATCTAACCTTAAAACAAGTTTAGCAACAAGTGTTTCAATCAATTTCACATATCAAACCCTAGATCCATAGGGTTCATCCCTTTGTCCTAGAGCAATAATCAACCAAGTATTGCAATAATGATATAGAAATCAATAAGAAACATTGCTTGCATATAAAAAGATATCAAATCAATGATTCAAATAGCAATAACAAAGATACTTAACTTTCATAAAGAAATCCTATCCAAATACAAGTTTTTAGATCCAAGAGGGGGCCAAGGGCATAGCCTAACCTCTAAAAAGTCTCTAAGAAAAATAATAGGAACTCCCCCTCAATGACGGCTACAAAGTTGTATTTATAGCTACCCCAAATCCCTAAGAAAAAGTTGATCAAAATACCATTTACCCTAGTTGTAACAGAATTTCAGAATTCTGGCCGTCGGCTCACTCGGCCAAGTGGAAATGTCACTCGGTCGAGGGTAACTTCATGCAGAAACTCCAAAAATCAGCATTCTATTTTTTCTGGTCACTCGACCGAGTGAAATCTCACTCAGTCGAGTGAAAGTGTCACTCGGCCGAGTGACACTGATACGCCAAATTTCAGCCCTGCTACCCAATCTTGCAGAAATTCTAGAAAATTCATCCGACCATCATTTTACACGTTCTTGGCGGCGTTGGAACCGTCATGAAGTCGACTATGACTAAAAAATATCCCCATGTTGAGATGGCCTCTGTAATGAAATCAGAAATCAAAACAAGGTGGATGTAGTGCGTAAATCTTTGGTGTTTCATGTGGTTTACCTTTGTTTCTTCTTCTTTTTTGCTCCAATTCTCATAGATCTTTCTTTCTTGTCTTTTGGTGCTTCCAACTCATATCCAAGGGTATTATTTCTACTCTTTCATCATCAATCATGGGTTCATCTCCAGATTGCACCTATCGCTCCAATTTGCTCCAACTTTCTTGAAATCAACATAAATGCTTCGAAAGTGAAATATTTTGAAATATTCATCGAAAAGCGTATAAAATTGGGATTTGGAGGGTGAAACATGATATGAATGTATGAGAATAAATTTGTAAAATACATGCATATCAAAATCCCCCAAGCTTACCTCTTACTCGTCCTCGAGGAAGACAAATAAGAAGTTCACCAGGAGACAAAAATAATAAAATAAAAGAAACCAAAGAAAAGAATTGACAAGATCATTTCATCATCTCATATAGCACACACAACATTAACTGAGCAATAAAAAAGCATGCACATCCACACATAGCATTCTAGTCTGGAGTCATGCATATATCATGGATTTTCAATAAAGTATAGAGAACTCAACATCAACATGAAATTAGAGAAGAAATCATATCATAGCCTACCATACAATATATTCAATCCATAGAATTTAAATTCAAACTCCACAATGGATTCTTGTTGAGTATTGGACTCTCCACCTTGATTTTGATGATGATCAAACACAAATCATTGTGACTAACTCTTGTGATTGCAGTTAGCTAAAAAAGTCACAATTAGATTCAAGAAAATCAAAAGTGACTACATGTGTTGATTCAAGTGGAGGACTTGGTAGATCAACATAGGTGAAGCATTGGCTTGAAGAACTCAAAGGCTACCTCAAACCTCAAGCCAATGGCATCAACAAATGAATGGAGATTCAATCCAAAGAGAAGAAAGGAATGGATGAGTCAAAAGCTTCGAAGACTATGACGTTGGAGATATTCAAGTCATTCAACTAAAAGACTCAAGACCTTGAAGAATTATGGAGATCGTCGCCAAAGTACTTTGTGTAATGCCCTGAAAGCTACTGTACAGTACTAGAGGGGGGTGAATAGTACTTTAAAATAACAAGGAGTATAATTCCTAATTATCGTGCAAACTACTACCAACAAATGCGGAAGCTAAAATAGACTACAACAAATAATCAAAGCAAACAATTGATATTACTGGGTTCAGATCCACCCAAGTCTCCCCGACTTGTTCCCGGTGATCCTACGTCCCAACCACCCGGATCCCCTCCGGATACTTAGGTTAGAAACCCTAACCCAAGATTTCCACTATGAATATCTTATGAAAAACCTTCACAAGATCAAATCATACAATCAATAGCAATAGTGAATCCCACAACCCGGGATCACAACATTCTCTCACAACTGAGAGAATCAATAGCAATAAAAGAGTTTATATGAAATAAACAACAACTTACCACAAACCCTATACCTTGAGTATTCTTACCGAATTAGGGCAAGGAGGGATTTGAGGAAGAAGAAGTCACCAAGACCTAGCACCACGAATATGAGCAACAATGGGTGCCTAGGAATGAGTAGGAGACTTGATTCAAGCAATAGCTTGGAAGGCTCAACAAGAACAAAGTTCTCTCAAGATGGATTCTAGATCTCAAATGAGGGAGAGAATGATTTCTTGTGAGGAAGAGAGCTTTGGAAATGAGTTTTAATCTCTAACTCTTTCAATCTGAATAAGTCTCTTAATGGCAGCTCTAACCTGGAGAGAAATGACCAAGCTTCGTATTTATAGGGTCCCATAAAAACGAGCTAGGTCAAATCCCAACGGATAGAAATCTGAAGCAATTAGTCGGTCAAAGAACAACCACTGACCGACTAGTTCATGAACTAGTCGGTCGGTGAAACAACATGCACCGACTAAGAGATGAACAGTGAACAGATGAAGTTTCAGACCTAAAGAACTAGTCGGTCCAAGAAGACTTTCTGACCGACTAGTTTCTCAACTAGTCGATCGGTCAGTTAACTTAGACCGACTAAGAGTCAAAAACTATTAGTCTGAATACAAATTGCTTTAGTCGGTCCAAGAACAAATGTTGACCGACTAGATTATCAACTAGTCGGTCACCAAACGTTCTTAGACCGACTAACGATAAAAAGTAGCTCAGGAGAAAATTGGCATGTACAGTAAAGCTCAACTAGTCGGTCAAAGAAGCATCACTGACCGACTAGTTCACAAACTAGTCGGTCGGTGAGTCAACGTAGACCGACTAACTGTAAACAATACTGAGCAAGAAAAGACTGACTGAAACTAGTCGGTCCAAGACGCTTTACCGACCTACTAGATTACCATCTAGTCGGTCAGTTCTTCTTCTTGAACCAACTAACATGCACAAGAAGTCCGAATCGAAGCGTGATGCTTCGGGAAAGTTAGAATGGACTTCTACTAAGATCCTAGAGCTAAGATAGGAGCGATATGAAGATATAAATCGTAAGACCTACTCAAGGCTTAACATTCTACGATAGAAGCTTAAAGACTATAAATTAAACTTGACGATACTGTAACGGTACGTTTTCGTTGTACTTTGTTCGTGCACGTGCTTTTGGCCGTGCACGTGTTTATTTTAGACTTTACTTGATTGTGTACACTTTTGTGTGATATGCCGTTGTGAACGTCTCTGAGAGTATTAAATAGTGGCACTATCTTGGAACGACACTTCTCGAGTCGTTTTTCCACAATTTAAACTTACTCGATGAGACGTGACGATTTTCACTTTTGACGGGAGACGTTTCTATTTTTAGTTTCGTCGTTCGACGTCAAAATTGAGATCCGTCTTCTTAGTTAGCTCACTTTCGTCATCACGATCACCACGATATTTATTTTATAATTTTTGGAGTTCATTTAACCACATTTATATTTTTAACAAGTTTTAAAATATTTTTAATAATTAATTTTTAAATTATTTTCGGCCAAATAAAATTTATTTGAGTTTTAAACGTTTTAAAGAATTTTTGAGCCAATTTCCAGCTCATTTGGACCAGGTCAAATCCTTGGGTGAGTTGGAGAAGTTGAATTTCAAATTTTAAATTATTTTAAACTTCTAATCCTATTAGATTTAGCCCTAGACCAAGTCAACCCATCTACACTATATAAACAACCCCTAGGAAGACCCATTTTCGCAAGAAATTAACCCTAGCCTCTTCCAAAACCCAAATTTGACGTTGCGACGATTCGTCGCAACGTTGCGATGAACGACTGCCGCACCGACCGAGGAAACCAAGCAAAATTCCCCGCTCCGACCGCTAGCCGCCGCATCCATCCCCGCTCGCATTGCAGCACAGCCATCCCCGCTCCGTTCCCTCGGTCTGACCGAGGGCTTGGCCCGCACCCCGCTCCGCATCGACTCCACACCGTCGCCCGCAGCTGTCGCCCGCATCGCCCCACGCCTGACCGAAGCGCCCGCTCGCATCGACCGCTCGCTGCTCGTTGCAACGTTGCAACGGCCCGCTCCAAGCACGTGACCGAGCCGCCCTACCGCTCCGACCGAGAGACAGCCCCGCACCGCTGCTGCGACCGACCCCCGCTGTTGCACAGCCCCGTTCCCCGCGTCTGACCGAGCAAATCCCCCGCATTGGCTGGGTACGACCGAGAGACACTCGTTGCAACCCCGCATCCGTCGCACCACTTGCCTCGGTGGGCCCCCCAAGTTCTCCAGAGGAATTGTGGGTCCCCCAAAGGTCCCTAGGACTACTGTGGGCCCCACCTAGGTGCTTTCTCTTCGAGGATTCGTCGCGTACGACGTTGCGACACATCGTAGGCCGTCGTCGCACGTGCTAACTTTGGAATCTGGAATCATCACCCCGGTTGATCGCTCTGAAACTTCCAGCGAGGAATCTAATTGGAATCTGGAATTGGAGCGCGATATTATTATTCCAACCCCCGGCGTCGCTACCCGACGCCGGTGTAGCTTTCGCGTCGTGTTGAGGTAACGCTTTGCACCCCTAGAACCCCCAACCCAATTGCATGCTAACCAAGACTAAAAATCAGTATTTTAAAGTATTTTAAATGTTTTAACATTCACTAATCAAGATTAATAAAACGGATGTAGGCCGGTGGACTTGTGCACGTAGGAATTGTGACTTTGGACTCGTTGGACGGTGTTTCTCTGACGTGATACTTGCAGGCAAGTGAAACTTGCCAAATCTTGCTTAGGGCCATGTTTTTAGGCCACTTCCTTGTTTTTAGCGTAAAAGAGACTAGTCAGTGAAATGATAGCTGGCTAGACGCCTAATTGATCTAGTTTGACAACGAAACTAGATCCGTCACCTAAATTGATCTAGCCTGACAACGAAGCTAGATCCAACCCTTAAACTTGTTGTTCATGCATACTAAACTGTCACGTTTACTTTCCTTACCTGTACGCTTTACTACTTGCCATGCCATGTCATCCATGCATTGAATGTTGCATTCGTAGCACACGCTACACTACTTGTACTTCCTTGTCCGGCTAGGTGCACCCCTACGCCATACTTGTTAAAACACTTCCTGGCTCGTGGTCCAGAAGCGGGCCTCATGTGTTGGTTGAAAACCAATGCCCGATACACGTGGAGGGGTAGGGATAAACGGTCACTTGAGCTTAGGAGTTGGCCCGCGCAGCCACTCTAGCCAAAAGACGGAATCTCTGTGCACGAGGTGCTTACTTTACTTGTCTTGTACTTGTCTTGTGAATGATTCATGCCATGTCATGCTCGTACTTTACTTTACTTTACCTGTTGCACTCATTACTTTAACTGCCATGTCATTGCATCATGCTAGAACTGCTAGGTTGCTTTACTTTTACCCACTTTCAGTTTCCTTGCACAAGTCTTCCAGACTTGCTGACATGTGCCCCTTGCTCTTTTGGGTGTCACATGTTAGACCCTGAGCCAGAGACAGTTGCTGAGGACGAGGTGTTTGCTGACGCTGAGCCTGAGCCCACGTACGTCGAGGAGTTCGAGGACACCGGAGACCAGTCTTAGAGACTGATTTTACTTGCTTTTGCTTTAGGTTGCTGTTAGTTGTCGGTGCTTGCACCATTTCTTTGTTTTCATACTTTGTACTTTCGTTGGCCATGCTGGGCCTCTTTTAGACTCTTTTATTTTAGCCTGGTGGCTTTTTCTGCGATGTTGAGATTTATTATTATGGATATTCTGAGATTATTCTTTGTCTCATTTCCTTATTATTATCTTTGTTTCGTTTCGCGTTGCAAGGACCTACAGTTTAAAAGTAATTGACGCTTAACAGACTTGCAGCTTTGTAGCTTCAAGTCTGAGCGGACCTTCTCACGCTTCGCCTCCACGTTTTTGGGAAGCGGGGCGTGACAGGTTTTGTTGGTGGCCCATGCAGGTTCTCCTATCTTGCGATTGTGAACTAACGGAACAACGATAATAAACGGAATATCCATTAAATAAATTGCAACATCCAAGTCATTAAGCTTCGAGTCTAATTTGTTTGCTCGTTTTCTATGTCCTTAGATGGCTGGACGACGACAGACCCGATCTGGCAGTGGGCCCAATCGTGCTGAGGAGCCGGATAGAGAGCCCACCAATGCTGAGATCATGAGGATGATGCATCAGATGATGCAGGTGCAGCAGGGCATGCTCCAGAACACTCAGAGTGCACCTCGCCACGAGCGAGGAGCGAAGCAGTTTCGGGAGCTGGGCCCGACGTACTTTGATGGATCTGAAGGACCGTTGGCTGCAGAGGAGTGGATCAGGAACACCGAGGATAATCTGAAGATGTTGAAGGTCAACTCGGCTGGATGGGTTGATCTGGCGAAGAGGCAGCTGAAGGATAATGCCTGAAACTGGTGGGATGCATAGGAGGAGCTGCTGGTGAGCCCTATACCTTGGGCTACTTTCAAGTCCAGGTTCGATGAGGAGTACTTTCCAAAGGCTGCTAGGAGGGAGATGTTGCAGCGCTTCATTGAGCTGAAGCAGGGGAATCTGACGGTGGACCAGTACCACCAGGAGTTTACTAGATTGAGTCGCTTCACGCCAAAAATGGTAGAGGATGTTGAGGAGAAGGCTCAGAAGTTTCTGCAGGGTCTTTCTCTAGACTTGCAGAGTCTGGTGTCTACGACGGACATGGAGTCTTATCAGAAGTTGCTGGTAGCTGCTCGGAGACAGGAGAGGATTGCGAAGCGGAAGAGAGGACTGATTTCTGGAGCTGGGAAGAGGCCTATGGAGCAGGTCAGAGGAGTGGTTAGGCCTGGGACTAGGCCTAATCAGACGGTGCAGTTCAAGAAGCCAGGTGTGCCTCCTAAGAAGACTTGCTATTTCTGTGGCAAGACCGGGCATGTCAAAGATCAGTGTAGGAAGATGTTGGGACAGTGCCTGATTTGTGGAGACCCTACTCATGCTATGAAGGAGTGCCCGAGGTCTAAGCTACCTTGGAAGGATCCCGTTGCCGCACAGCCGTTACAGTAGAGAGCACCTGTACCTACAGGTCGTGGAGCACCTCTCGCTCCTCAGAGGCAGGCTTTTCAGCAGGCCGTGCAGCCGAGGAGGCAGGCTTACCTGATGACGGCAGTGGAGAGCGAGGCTGTGGATGAGGTTATCGTAGGTAACTCTCAAACTAGTTGTTTCCTCCCTTAGATAGTTTTGATTTTAGCTTATGTATGAATTGATTGCATATGATTGTTTGTTAGAATAGGGTTTGATTGTTAGATTGTTTGTTAGGTGTGATTTTGGTGTGCACGTTTCCTGCACGAGTCCTCTTTGACTCAGGTGCATCGATGTGCATTATTTCTCGGAGCTTCGTGGAGAAGCATTCCTTGACGACTTCCCCTCTTCCCAAGAGTTGGAACATCGTTACGGGAAATGGCATGATCTCGGTGCATCGTGGGTGCACTTCTTGCCCTTTGGTGGTCTGTGGACATGAGCTTTACGCTGACTTTATTGTCCACGACATCATCAACTACGATTCCGTGCTCGGGATGGATTGGCTTGCGAGCTTCTATGCTACGATCGATTGTCGGAGGAAGAAGGTGGTGTTCGAGATCCCCGGGCATCCGGTGTTTGAATTCAGTCGAGGTAGCAGTTCGCTTGGCCCTGTCCGGTTTCGGGCCAGACCGGTGGAGCTTGTTGCTATGCAGATGGAGCAGGATAGACCAGCTGTGGTACGTGAATTCGACGACGTCTTCCCCGAGGAGATGTCTGGACTGCCACCCGATCGAGCTCTCGAGTTTTCGATCGATCTTATGCCGGGAGCGCAGCCTATTTCGAAGGCGCCGTATCGGATGGCTCCAGCAGAGTTGGAGGAGTTGCGTAGGCAGCTGGACGAGCTTTTGCAGAAGGGATACATCAATCCTAGCGTGTCTCCGTGGGGAGCACCAGTGTTACTGGTAAAGAAGAAGGATGGTTCGCGTCGCATGTGTGTGGATTACCGGGAGCTGAATGCTGTGACTATCAAGAATAAATATCCCTTGCCTCGGGTAGATGACATCTTTGATCAGCTCAGAGGATCGAGGGTGTTCTCTAAATTGGATTTGAGAAGTGGCTACCATCAGCTTAAGGTGAAGAAGGACGACATTCCGAAGACAGCCTTCAGGACGAAGTATGGTCACTACGAGTTCGTGGTTATGCCATTTGGTGTAACCAATGCGCCCGCAGTCTTTATGAACCTGATGAATCTGGTCTTCTACGACTTCCTAGACAAGTTTGTCGTTATCTTTATTGACGACATCCTGATCTATTCAAAGTCGGAGGAAGAGCATGCCTCGCACTTGAGGACAGTGTTGGAGATCTTGAGGAAGCATCGTTTGTATGCTAAGTATTCCAAGTGCGAGTTCTGGCTGGATAGAGTTGCCTTTCTCGGGCATGTAGTGTCTGGTGATGGGATTTCTGTGGATCCCGAGAAGATTGTGGCTATCAGAGAGTGGCCGGCTCCGCAGTCGGCGTCAGAGATTCGGAGTTTCCTTGAACTTGCTGGCTATTACCGACGTTTCATTAAGGACTTTTCTCGGATTGCTGAGCCGATGACCAGACTTACGCGGAAGGATGTACCTTATGTTTGGTCTGATGATTGCGAGAAGGCTTTTGTTATTCTGAAGGAGAGGTTGACGACTGCCCCTGTACTTGCTGTGCCTGATCGGAGTGGAGGATTCGAGATCTTTTGTGATGCTTCTGGCACGGGTCTTGGATGTGTGTTGCATCAGCATGGGCATGTGGTTGCGTATGCTTCTCGTCAGCTTAAGACTCATGAGAAGAATTACCCGACACATGATTTAGAGTTGGCTGCGGTTGTGTTTGTGCTGAAGATTTGGAGGCACTTCCTGCTGAGTGAGAAGGTGAAGATCTTCACCGATCACAAAAGCTTGAAGTATATCTTTACTCAGAAGGAGCTCAACATGCGACAGCGTCGATGGTTGGAGCTCATGGCAGACTACGAGATTGACTTGCAGTATCACCCTGGCAAGGTGAATGTGGTTCCGGATGCGCTGAGCAGACTTCCAGCAGTGACGATGTTGACCTCACAGTGGAGATTGCAGCAGGATTTTTGCGAGACTGGTATCGAGATAATTCTTCCTGGAGAGACTTCTTCGATGATGAGCATGCAGATACAATCGACGATCGTGGATAGGATCAAGGCTGGACAGGCTGGAGATGCTAAGCTGGTGAAGATTCGGGAGCAGGTGGAAGCCGGTCTGCGGACTGAATTTTTGATTCACGAGAATGGTTCGTTGAGATTTGGAGCCAGGTTGTGTGTGCCAGCTGGAGACATCAAGGAGGAATTATTGGTCGAGGCACACAGTTCGCCGTATTCTGTGCATCCTGGTGGGACCAAGATGTACAAGGATCTTTGTCTGAACTTTTGGTGGCATGGTATGAAGAGGAGTGTGGCTCGGAGTGTAGCCAAGTGTTTGGTTTGCCAACAAGTAAAGGCGGAGCATCAGCGTATGGTAGGGTTACTGCAACCGCTTCCGATTCCGGAGTGGAAGTGGCAGCACATCACTATGGATTTCGTGACTGGACTACCTCGGAGTCCGAAGCAGAACGACGCGATTTGGGTGATCGTAGACCGATTGACCAAATCTGTGCACTTTATTCCCTTCCGAGTATGACAGTCTACCGAGACGCTAGCGAGGAGATACATGGAGGTAAACACGTTTACACTCCGTTTCTATTTCCTTTTCCTAGTTTAGATAGTGATGTAACGTGAATCGTGCAGGAGATCGTACGACTTCACGGAGTCCCCGTGAGTATCGTGTCGGACAGAGACACGAGATTCACATCTCAGTTTTGGCAGAGTCTGCAGAAGAGCTTGGGTACGAGTCTGAGTTTCAGCACGGCGTACCACCCGCAGACGGATGGCCAGTCCGAGAGGACGATTCAGATTTTGGAGGATATGTTGCGAGCTTGCATGCTGGACTTTAAGGGATCTTGGGAGGATCATCTCCATCACGTTGAGTTTGCCTACAATAACAGCTACCAGGCGAGTATTGGAATGGCGCCTTTCGCCGTGCTATATGGAAAGAAATGTCGATCGCCACTGAGCTGGGATGACGTTGGAGATCGGGAGCTGTTAGGACCAGAGATGATCGTGGAGGCCATGGATGTTGTGAGGAACATCCGGGAGAAGCTGAGGATTGCGCAGGACCGTTTCAAGCATTGGGCAGATGCTAAACGGAGGCCTTTGGAGTTTCAGCCTGGCGATCATGTCTTCCTGAAGACTTCTCTGAACCACGGAGTTATTCGATTCGGGAAGAGAGGCAAGCTGAGTCCGAGATTCATTGGACCGTTCGATGTTCCGGAGAGAGTTGGAGCTGTGGCTTATCGCTTGGCGTTGCCACCGTCGCTGGTGGGAGTTCACGACGTATTTCACGTATCTCAGTTACGTCGATACGTTAGTGATCCATCCCACGCTGTGGATTTCTCGAAGATTACGGTTCGTTCGGATCTGTCTTATGATCAGCAGCCAGTTGAGATTCTGGATCGTCGACAGAAGCAGCTGAGGAATAAGACCGTCGACTTGGTTCGAGTGCAGTGGCGTCACGGTTCCCCCGGTGAGTCCACCTGGGAGCGTGAAGATGAGATGAGAGAGCGCTTCCAGCACCTTTTCCCGAGCAGTGCTTGATGTTGATTCTGAGGACGGAATCATTTCTAAGGTGGGGAGGATGTAACGGTACGTTTTCGTTGTACTTTGTTCGTGCACGTGCTTTTGGCCGTGCACGTGTTTATTTTAGACTTTACTTGATTGTGAACACTTTTGTGTGATATGCCGTTGTGAACGTCTCTGAGAGTATTAAATAATGGCACTATCTTGGAACGACACTTCTCGAGTCGTTTTTCCACAATTTAAACTTACTCGATGAGACGTGACGATTTTCACTTTTGACGGGAGACGTTTCTATTTTTAGTTTCGTCGTCCGACGTCGAAATTGAGATCCGTCTTCTTAGTTAGCTCACCTTCGTCATCACAATCACCACGATATTTATTTTATAATTTTTGGAGTTCATTTGACCACATTTATATTTTTAACAAGTTTTAAAATATTTTTAATAATTAATTTTTAAATTATTTTCGGCCAAATAAAATTTATTTGAGTTTTAAAGGTTTTAAAGAATTTTTGAGCCAATTTCCAGCTCATTTGGACAAGGTCAAATCCTTGGGTGAGTTGGAGAAGTTGAATTTCAAATTTTAAATTATTTTAAACTTCTAATCCTATTAGATTTAGCCGTAGACCAAGTCAACCCATCTACACTATATAAACAACCCCTAGGAAGACCCATTTTCGCAAGAAATTAACCCTAGCCTCTTCCAAAACCCAAATTTGACGTTGCGACGATTCGTCGCAACGTTGCGACGATTCGTCGCAACGTTGCGACGAACGGCTGCCGCACCGACCGAGGAAACCAAGAAAAATTCCCCGCTCCGACCGCTAGCCACCCCCGCATCCATCGCCGCTCGCATCACAGCATAGCCATCCCCACTCCGTTCCCTCGGTCTGACCGAGGGCTTGGCCCGCACCCTGCTTCGCATCGACTCCGCACCGTCGCCCGCAGCTGTCGCCCGCATCGCCCCACGCCTGACCGAAGCGCCCGCTCGCATCGACCGCTCGCCGCTCGTTGCAACGTTGCAACGGCCCGCTCCAAGTGCCTGACCGAGCCGCCCTACCGCTCTAACCAAGAGACAGCCCCGCACCGCTGCTGCGACCGACTCCCGCTGCTGCACAGCCCCGTTCCCCGCGTCTGACCGAGCAAATCCCCCGCATTGGCTGGGTACGACCGAGAGCCACTCGTCGCAACCCCGCATCCGTCGCACCACTTGCCTCCGTGGGCCCCCCAAGTTCTCCAGAGGAATTGTGGGTCCCCCAAAGGTCCCTAGGACTACTGTGGGCCCCACCTAGGTGCTTTCTCTTCGAGGATTCGTCACGTACGACGTTGCGACACGTCGTAGGCCGTCGTCGCACGTGCTAACTTTGGAATCTGGAATCGTCGCCCCGGTTGATCGCTCTGAAACTTCCAGCGAGGAATCTAATTGGAATCTGGACTTGGAGCGCGATATTATTATTCCAACCCCCGGCGTCGCTACCCGACGCCGGTGTAGCTTTCGCGTCGTGTTGAGGTAACGCTTTGCACCCCTAGGACCCCCAACCCAATTGCATGCTAACCAAGACTAAAAATCAGTATTTTAAAGTATTTTAAATGTTTTAGCATTCATTAATCAAGATTAATAAAACGGATGTAGGCCGGTGGACTTGTGCACGTAGGAATTGTGACTTTGGACTCGTTGGACGGTGTTTCTCTGACGTGATACTTGCAGGCAAGTGAAACTTGCCAAATCTTGCTTAGGGCCATGTTTTTAGGCCACTTCCTTGTTTTTAGCGTAAAAGAGACTAGTCAGTGAAATGATAGCTGGCTAGACGCCTAATTGATCTAGTTTGACAACGAAACTAGATCCGTCACCTAAATTGATCTAGCCTGACAACGAAGCTAGATCCAACCCTTAAACTTGTTGTTCATGCATACTAAACTGTCACGTTTACTTTCCTTACCTGTACGCTTTACTACTTGCCATGACATGTCATCCATGCATTGAATGTTGCATTCGTAGCACACGCTACACTATTTGTACTTCCTTGTCCGGCTAGGTGCACCCCTACGCCATACTTGTTAAAACACTTCCTGGCTCGTGGTCCAGAAGCGGGCCTCATGTGTTGGTTGAAAACCAATGCCCGATACACGTGGAGGGGTAGGGATAAACGGTCACTTGAGCTTAGGAGTTGGCCCGCGCAGCCACTCTAGCCAAAAGACGGAATCTCTGTGCACGAGGTGCTTACTTTACTTGTCTTGTACTTGTCTTGTGAATGATTCATGCCATGTCATGCTCGTACTTTACTTTACTTTACCTGTTGCACTCATTACTTTAACTGCCATGTTATTGCATCATGCTAGAACTGCTAGGTTGCTTTACTTTTACCCACTTTCAGTTTCCTTGCACAAGTCTTCCAGACTTGCTGACATGTGCCCCTTGCTCTTTTGGGTGTCACATGTTAGACCCTGAGCCAGAGACAGTTGCTGAGGACGAGGTGTTTGCTGACGCTGATCCTGAGCCCACGTACGTCGAGGAGTTCGAGGACACCGGAGACCAGTCTTAGAGACTGATTTTACTTGCTTTTGCTTTAGGTTGCTGTTAGTTGTCGGTGCTTGCACCATTTCTTTGTTTTCATACTTTGTACTTTCGTTGGCCATGCTGGGCCTCTTTTAGACTCTTTTATTTTAGCCTGGTGGCTTTTTCTGCGATGTTGAGATTTATTATTATGGATATTCTGAGATTATTCTTTGTCTCATTTCCTTATTATTATCTTTGTTTCGTTTTGCGTTGCAAGGACCTACAGTTTAAAAGTAATTGACGCTTATCGGACTTGCAACTTTGTAGCTTCAAGTCTGAGCGGACCTTCTCACGCTTCGCCTCCACGTTTTTGGGAAGCGGGGCGTGACAGATACCGTCTTCAATAGCTTCAATCGAATCTTCATGACTTCTAAAATGGTCCAAAAGCTTCAATGAAGCTTTAGGCATATGAATACGTGCTTTGAGAAGTCTTGAGACGTCACTTTGGATGTTCACGTGAATTTGGCGACGATCTCCATAACTGCGCTCACAAAGTGTTAGTTCATGATTTATTTATGTTTTCTCATCATCCAAAACCAAATCCGGGGAGTCCAATACTCAACATTCTCCCCCTTTTTGGTGATGACAAACCAACATAAATAATAATCAAAATTAATGATTCAAATGTAAAATACTTACTCCCCCTGCATTGATGACACGTTAATTCCAAATTGAATAAATATAATACGCATCAAGCAGAAGTGAGAGATATTAAATATGATCCAATTATTGAAATTTAGGATCGTAATCCATTTTTATATATCTTCACTCCCCCTGAATCTAACATAATGAATTAGATTCATGGACAATAGAGCTAAATTTTCATTTTGCCCCTTGTCATTATTACTATCTCTCCCCCTTTGGCATAATCCAAAAAGAGTGGGAGGTATACAACGACAACAACAAGGCTAAAGAAAATCCAACATCGGGAGTCGAAGAATTCGACGATGGTCCAAAAGACACCAAGGGTAAAATACATGAAGAAAATCAAGGTGTGCCAAATTGACCATTATCCAAAAGCGAAAAATGAAATCATCAAAATACCAAATATAATTCACTTATTGAGCAAAGGAACGTGCTCTCCAATCTCAACATTTTGGTTAAATTAGTGCATGGAAAACAATTCTATGTTTTCATAGAAATAAATTCTATTTAACCAATGTATTATCGGCGAGCGACGAAGTCGAACATCATAGACATTAAGACGAATATAAAATGTGCACAATGAAGTAAAAGAGAACAACGATGTATATATATATATGAAGCATCATGAGTACAACCAAAAGATACATCGACTCCATAACATTAAAGGCACAAAGTACATCGACTACATCAAAATGTCGCATAGTATATCAACATCAAGGACTCACAATCCATCATCGACATGAACATCATCAACATACATCCAAAAATGATACAACAGCGACATCAAGCATCAAAACATCCAAAATATATCAAAACACCACCAACCCTGTCCTAACCCAAAACTCTCTATAAAAGATGAATCATCCAAGGAGCATCGGAGAGTCCTCCAAACAGACTCTCAAGAAGGAGTGGTAGGATCAGCAGTCTCCGTAGGTCCAATCGAAGGAGTGGACTCAGGCTCTGCTGGGAGGAGTGGTGTGTCAATAGACGCAATCGTCGGGGCAGGAGTGGAAACATCAACAGCAGGCTCAACGGCAGAGGCACCAGGTGGAACGTCAACAGGAGCAGACATCTCTGGAGCACCAGTAGACTCATCCACTGGAGCAGAAGACTCTGGAGGACCTGAAGAAGTAGCAGCACCAGCGACAGATGTGGTAACAGCAGCAGGAGTGGCCTCAGCGCCACGAGCAATAGAATCAACGAGCTCATCGAGCTCCTCATCATCCATCTCCTCATCCTCAGAAACAGGAGGAGGAACCTCAACACCAATAGTACGAGCAATACGGCACAGAATCTCCTCGGTACGAGCATACCGAGACTCGAGACGACGAACGTCACGAGCGAGACTATCAAGAGTGGTGGGAGGTCGAGAAGCAGCAGCTGCAGAAGAAGTGCCCTGAGAAGCTGAAGAAGTCGACCTCTGCACGTGACGGAGTGCCGCAAGAGATTTCTTTACGGCCGTCGCGTTCAGGGGAGGACCAAGAGGACACTCATCGTCAGGAGGAAAAGGCACGTGAAAATGACGAAATACCAAAGTCAACAGACAAGGATAAGGGATATGCGCAGATTTAGTGGTCTTGCGAATACACTCGAAAGAGTCCATCTTATTGAGTATAACGCGAGCCCAATTAATCTCGCAACCCAAGAATACAGCGTAAATCAACTTTAGGAAGGGCTGGGATGGCAGAGAAGATGAGCCGTACTTGGGAAGCAAGCACGACTTCAGAATAAGATTGAGCACCCATGCATTTGGCTTAAATGACTTCGATGAAACACCAATGAAAGCAGCAGGGATCACATGGAAGATATCAGCGAGAACAGACTGATCCAAAGAGGAGATATCATCAACAGAAATATCTGACGGGAGGAGACCACACGACGAACAACCCAGCAACTCCCCCAAGATTTCTGCCGTGAGGACTATAGGAGTCCCCAAGACAGTAGTCTCGATGGTGTGGGTTTCATCGTACTGGCCTCGGGTACGATTCGCATAGAAAAGTTTGACCAGGCGAGGATAGGGTCGAGGGTTCACCTTAGGGTCGAAGCGAAGGTAGTCCAGAAGCCCACTATAGGAAAGGAGATCAGCTAAGCCAAGGAAGTCGAAAAACTGAACAAAGTGCTCCAACAACAGCGGACAATGCTCAATCCGGTTGTAAGCCGCGAGACACATAGGGTCGTCGTGACACAACGAGATGTCTACACCACCTGCTGGCATTGGGGCCTTTCCCTTAGGCTGTCGAGTCCTAGGACGAAGTGGAGGAGTGGGTTCCTTACGGCTAGGCTCATCCTTGGGTATAAACTCAATGTCAGAATCTGGAGGTGTAGCGGGGGTATGGAGTATAGGCTTCCTAGACTTAGAATGTTTACCGGGTTTGACGGTCGCCGTCCTCTGCTTTTTCAGAGGAGGCGAAGACGATGAAGGTGGGTTGATTTTGCTCGGCGTTTGGGTTTCGAAGTATCCCTAGGGCGTGGTTCTACAGACATAGGAGAAGCACCGGAGGGAGTGATCGGGATTCTCGTTTTTGCCATTAGTCGTGACAAAACAAGATCAAACAACGCAAGAAATCGAATCTAAGAAATCCTAGCCGAGATCAACAAACCCTAAGTAAGAAAAACAACCTAGAAATAGGAACCCTAGGCCAAAATCGAATGAACCCTAACCCTAAACACTGAAAAACTAACCCTAGAACTAGGAGAGAGAGATATCACCTAGGAGGAGGGGGCGACGGCCGGCGACGGCGGGTTTAGTCGGAAAACGGCCGGAAATCGAAGGGTCGGAGCGGGGGTCGGGGGTTTTGAGTTTGGGAGCGATCGACTAAAAAGAGAGATAGTCGGTCGAAATAGGTTTAAATCGACTGGAATTCGAAAAGATAAAACAGTCCCTGAGCACTTAGTCGGTCACAGTTCAAGCACTGACCGACTAGATTACAATCTAGTCGGTCGGTAAATGAGCTTGAACCGACTAAGTCGAAACAGAGGCAAGTCGAAGTTTTTAGGGCTAGAGTTAGTCGGTCATAGTTCAAGAACTGACCGACTAGTTTTCATTCTAGTCGGTCGGTAAGTGAACTGTGACCGACTAAAAGAAGTCAATGACAAAGGAAAGTTAAAAGCTTGAACTAGTCGGTCTGAGTTCATTAGCTGACCGACTAGATGTGCATCTAGTCGGTTGGCTGATGAACTGAAACCGACTAGATGAGTCCAAAAAATTTTAGAATACGAAATTTTGATTTCTCTCCCAATCGCACTTGGACGAAACATCGTTCAACTCTCAAAAATCATCATACTACCCCAATAAACATCGAAAAGCTTAAATACGACGGTCAAGAGTAAATTCGAGCATAAATTCCAAAAATTCACAAAAATCCCGGAAAAATCCAATAAGTCTAGCATGAATAAATATAGCAAAATAGAATAGCATGCAAGATTATTGAATAAAAATGAATCCTTTATCTCGGATTCACCCATAATCCCCAATTCTCGACGCAACCGCACAAAGGAATCCTCCTTTAGGGGTTTCGTGAAAATATCGGCGATTTGCTTCTGGGTTTCAACTTACACTAATATGATGTCCTTTTTAGCAACATGATCATCTAAGAAATGATGTCGGACATCTATGTGTTCCGAACGGGAATGGTGTATCGGGTTCTTAGAAAGACATATTGCACTTTGGTTGTCAACCATGATAGGGCAAGTATCACAGTTTATACCAAAGTCTTTAAGTGTGTGTCTCATCCAAAGAACTTGAGCACACGCGGCACCGGCGGCAATGTATTCCGCCTCGGTGGTTGAAAGTGATACGGAATTTTGCTTCTTGAAAAACCAAGAGACAAGAGAATTTCCTATAAAATGGCAAGTGCCACTAGTACTTTTCCTGTCGGATTTGCATCCCGCATAATCGGCATCACTATATGAGATTAACTCATATGTGCTAGATTTTGGATAAAGTAATCCAAAATCAAGTGTATAACTTAGATAACGGAAAATACGTTTTACCGCTACTAAGTGAGACTCCTTAGGTTGAGACTGATAACGAGCACATACGCATACGGCAAACATAATATCGGGACTACTTGCGGTAAGATAAAGTAAACTACCTATCATACCTCGATATAGACGAATGTCTACATCCTTACCGCCCGTATCCTTATCAAGATGCGTAGTCATGCTCATTGGAGTCTTTTTCCCGGAGGCACTCTCCATTCCAAATCGCTTTAGCAACTCCACCGTATACTTCGTTTGGTGGATGAAGATTGCATCGTCCATTTGGCGAATTTGGAGACCTAAGAAATATTTGAGCTCACCCATGTGGCTCATCTCAAATTGTTCCTTCATCACATTAGAAAACTCTTCGCAAAGAGCAAAGTTAAGTAGCACTGAAAATGATATCATCAACATATATTTGAACTAAAATTATATCATTATTCGAATGCTTAACAAAAAGTGTAGAATCGGCTTCTCCCATTTTAAAATTCAAATCCAAAAGAAAATTCTTTAGGCGATCATACCAAGCTCGAGGAGCTTGTCTCAAACCGTAAAGTGCTTTCTTTAGTTTAAAAACATGATTTGGAAATTTTTCATTAATAAAGCCCGGAGGTTGAGAAACATAAACTTCCTCAACGACATCTCCGTTTAAAAATGCACTTTTTACATCCATTTGAAATAGTTTGAAATTTTTATGGCATGCAAAAGACAATAATAATCTAATTGATTCTAATCTAGCTACCGGAGCGAAGGATTCTTCGAAATCGATACCTTCCTCTTGACGGTAGCCTTGAGCAACCAACCGAGCTTTGTTCCGGACGACGATTTGGTTTTCGTCGGTTTTGTTCTTGAAAATCCACTTTGTCCCTATGACGGTGTGGTTCTTCGATGGCAATGGAACAAGCTCCCAAACCTCATTCCTCTCGAATTGAATGAGTTCCTCCTCCATGGCTAAGATCCAAGCACCGTCTTCGCACGCTTCATTAACATTCTTTGGCTCTATCGAGGAGGCAAAGGCATAATGAGCGAAGTAGTTCACTTGCGATCTCGTCTTGACACTATCATGGATATTGCCAATGACTTGCTCATGAGGATGGTCACGAACGGTATGAAGCCGTTTGGGAATACCTTGATCACTAGGAACATTCTCAACAACTTCATTAGTTGGGTTAGTCTCAATAGAATCAATAGAATTATTAGAATTAGAATTACCAATTGAATCACATAGGACATCCATAGAGTCATCATCATTAGTAATTCTAGTTGGAACAAATCCTTCATTAAATGAAACATGAAGTGATTCCTCGATCGTTGAGGTTCGTTTGTTGTATATCTGGTAGGCTTTGCTTCGCGAAGAATATCCAACAAAAATCCCCTCATCGGATCTTGGATCGAATTTGTCCAAGCTACCATACGTGTTCTTAATAAAACATTTTGAACCAAAAACACGAAAATGTTTAACTTGAGGCAACCTACCAAACAACAATTCATAACAAGTTTGTTTAGTGCCGGGCCTCAAAAGTATTCTATTAAACACATAGCAAGCGGTATGTACTGCTTCAGCCCAAAATTGATGGCCAAGTTGGCTATCATCAAGCATAGTGCGAGCACACTCCACTAGCGTCCTATTCTTTCTCTCAACTACACCATTTTGAGGAGGTGCACGAGGGAAAGAGAAGGTGTGTGTAATACCAACTTCATCACAAAATGTCTCAAAAGACTCATTCTCAAATTCACCTCCATGATCACTACGAATAGTGACAATGGTGGTTCCTAAGAGATTTTGTACTTTCTTAACAAAAATTGTGAAGTTTTCAAAAGCTTCATTTTTATTACACAATGAAAATACCCAAGTAAACCTAGAAAAGTCATCAACGATGACAAGCCCATATCTAGCATTACCTAATGAAGCAACTCTAGTTGGCCCAAATAAATCTAGATGTAATAGCTCTAGAGGCCACTTAGAAGAAATGCTTTTCTTAGGTTTAAATGAAGATTTTGGAAGCTTGCCTCGTTGACACGAGTCACAAAAGCTTTTCTTTTGAAAGACTAGCTTAGGGAAGCCTCTAATAGAGTTTAACTTGGAAAGCTTAAAAAGTGTTCCAAAGTTCACATGACCAAAACGTCGATGCCATAAGTGTTGTTCACTTGTGTTGGCAATAAGACATTGTTCATGTGATCTTGAAAGATCTAGGATATATATATCCTTATGGCGTGTGCCGGAAAACAATAATTCATTATTATCTTTTCTTAAAATATGGCACATTCCTTTCGCAAAGTTAACTTTGTAACCTTTGTCACAAAGTTGACTTATTGAAATAAGATTGTGGTTTAATCCTTTAACAAGGTAAACATCACATATAAGGGGTTTAGAAGGATTACCCACTTTTCCAACACCTATGATGGTTCCGCTCTCGTTGCCTCCAAAGATTACCCGGTTCCCATTTACGATGGGCACCACTCCGGAGAGCAATTGAGCGTCACCCGTCATGTGTTTTGAACACCCGCTATCGAGTATCCAATTTCTCTTGGAGCTAAATTTAAATTTGTTGCTCCGTTCCTTTTTCTTGAGTACATATAGATATGAAATGTCGTATCATGGTACCCAAGGTCATTGGGTCCAAAAGATTAGACGTTTGGAAGCCATGTCCAATTGGACTTAGACTTCCCCACATAATTTCTACTATGCACAACATCCGAAAAATAAGCATTCATGTAATCTTGTTTTTCATCCATGCTTGTGTCCTTTGGGCTCCAAACTGTGAATATTTTGGGAGCCCTCATCCTATTGGGTGCATTCATGCGACGTTGATTTCTACGTGATGCATGTTGTGGATAGGCATAAGGAACATGATGGAATGGTGCACGACGATAATTATTCATATGATGACGTGGGTGAACAAATGCATGTGGGGAAACACGTGCGTGAGGGTGTCTCACATGGTGTGCACGTGCCCGTGAACATGTAGCATAGAAATCATCATATGTGTGAGCCGGTGGAGTAGGACGTGTGTTTTTACGTGGCATGGTATTGGTGTACATGTAGGCATGCCCCTTCTTTGGAGGTCCACCCAAAGTGGGTTTCTTTCCGAAAGAGGGTGTGGACGAGGTGGAAACACCATTGGTAGATGAACTACCAATAGAGTATTTGCTACCACTCATCGAAGCACCGGAAGTTGGCCTAACAAAAGTAGTGGCCGACTTGGATGAATTTCCCATCGTATACCCCAAGCCAACATGGTGATTGGCCGGAGGTAAGACACTTAGGATATTATCCAAATGGCCCTTACCCTTATTGAATTCACTGATTCGGCCTAATGTGTTCTCATATTTCTCGGTGAGAGAACGCAAGGAAGTATCCAAAGTGGATACTTGCGATGTGAGCACATAAACACGAGATTTGAGACTTTCATTCTCAATACTCAAAGTCGAGTTTTGAGAAGTCAAATCCTCTATCTTATGTTCTTCCGGATCCTCAATGCTAACATGTTCAAGTTGAGTCTTGAGATTAACAATCTCATTCTTCAACTCTTCAACAACGGTGTTGTTCTTGGTGATGATAGTTTTAGGCGAGGTTTGGATTCTAGCTAAATCATCTTTTACTTTAGTATACCTATTTACTAATTTAGTATACTTAGACCACAATTGAGAATTAGCATTCCTAAGGTCATCCATTGTTACCTCATCGCCTTCGTTGTCGCTATCATCGGAAGAGGAAGATCCTTGATCATGCTCCTCTCTTGCCATGAAGCACATGTGCGCTTGCTCCACTTGCTTATCGTCCGACTCTCCGCTTGAGGAATCCTCGGAGTCGGTGAATGTTGCTCCGACAAGTCCCTTTTTGTACCCCTTTTTGTACTTCTTGGACTTATCGAATTTCGACGCCTTCCACTTCTCCTTTTGCTTATTTAGAGGACACTCCGCTTTCATGTGTCCTGGCTTGTTGCACTTGAAACACAAAGGAGAGGAGGAGGCGTTAGAAGAACCAAATTTAGCTTTGTTCTTATAGTTACCTTTTCGGAAGAAACGGTTGAACTTCTTGGCCATGAATGCCATGGACTCCAAGTCCAACTCGTTTTCCGAGTCTTCATCATCGGTGATGTGGAAGTTGATGGAGCGGCCTTGAAAGTAATAGCCTTCTTCTTTGGCTCGTCTTGCTTTAGATAGGACTTCATCTTGTCCTGTAACTTAAGCTTGCTATCCTTGCGAACCTCGTATGACATTAAAGTACCCATTAGTTGAACAACGGTATAGGTTTTCATGTCATTACCTTCCTCGATGGCGAAGGTCCATTTCTCCCAACTAGAAGGAAGTCCATCGATGATCTTCGAGACTTTCTCCTTTTGGGTGTAGGTTTTACCGAGAGCCTCCAACTCGTTTGTGATGTCGACGAAGCGAGCATAGTACTCCTTCATCTTCTCACCCTGTATCATATGAAACAACTCGTAATCTCTATTAACTACCACGAGTTTAGAGTCTCTTACCCTACTAGTCCCTTCATGTAATATAAGGAGAGAATTCCATATTTGATATGCACTCTTACATGTGCATATCTTATTGAAATCCTCAGGTTCCAAGGTGCATTGTAAGGCGTTCATTGCCTTGGCATTGCTCACCTCCGCGGCGACCTCCGCGGGAGTCCACTTCTCAAAGTCTTCTTCGGTAGGCTCGACGTATTCCTTCATCGTGGCCCTTCATAGAGATGCACTCCGGAGGAAAGTTTCCATCCGACATTTCCAGTACCCGTAGTTGGTACCGTTGAAGAATGGAGGCCTCGTCGAGGAATGTCCTTCTACCACCGAAGACGCTCCTTCACGGTTCATGAAGGTGCTATAGTCGGAAGGTGGACGCACGGTCTTGTTGTCGTTGGCAGACATAGCGTAGACTTGGCTCTGATACCAAATGTAATGCACTGAAAGCTACTGCACAAGTACTAGAGGGGGGGGGTGAATAGTACTTTAAAATAACAAGGAGTATAATTCCTAATTATCGTGCAAACTACTACCAACAAATGCGGAAGCTAAAATAGACAACAAAAAATAATCAAAGCAAACAATTGATATTACTGGGTTCGGATCCACCCAAGTCTCCCCGACTTGTTCCCGGTGATCCTACGTCCCAACCACCCGAATCCCCTCCGGATACTTAGGTTAGAAACCCTAACCCAAGATTTCCACTATGAATATCTTGTGAAAAACCTTCACAAGATCAAATCATACAATCAATAGCAATAGTGAATCCCACAACCCGGGATCACAACCTTCTCTCACAACCGAGAGAATCAATAGCAATAAAAGAGTTTATATGAAATAAACAACAACTTACCACAAACCCTATACCTTGAGTATTCTTACCGAATTAGGGCAAGGAGGGATTTGAGGAAGGAGAAGTCACCAAGACCTAGCACCACGAATATGAGCAGCAATGGGTGCCTAGGAATAAGTAGGAGACTTGATTCAAGCAATAGCTTGGAAGGCTCAACAAGAACAAAGTTCTCTCAAGATGGATTCTAGATCTCAAATGAGGGAGAGAATGATTTCTTGTGAGGAAGAGAGCTTTGGAAATGAGTTTTAATCTCTAACTCTTTCAATCTGAATAAGTCTCTTAATGGCAGATCTAACCTGGAGAGAAATGACCAAGCTTCGTATTTATAGGGTCCCATAAAAACGAGCTAGGTCAAATCCCAACGGATAGAAATCTGAAGCAATTAGTCGGTCAAAGAACAACCACTGACCGACTAGTTCATGAACTAGTCGGTCGGTGAAACAACATGAACCGACTAAGAGATGAACAGTGAACAGATGAAGTTTCAGACCTAAAGAACTAGTCGGTTCAAGAAGACTTTCTGACCGACTAGTTTCTCAACTAGTCGGTCGGTCAGTTAACTTAGACCGACTAAGAGTCAAAAACTATTAGTCTGAATACAAATTGCTTTAGTCGGTCCAAGAACAAATGTTGACCGACTAGATTATCAACTAGTCGGTCACCAAACGTTCTTAGACCGACTAACAATAAACAGTAGCTCAGGAGAAAATTGGCATGTACAGTAAAGCTCAACTAGTCGGTCAAAGAAGCATCACTGACCGACTAGTTCACAAACTAGTCGGTCGGTGAGTCAACGTAGACCGACTAACTGTAAACAATACTGAGCAAGAAAAGACTGACTGAAACTAGTCGGTCCAAGAAGCTTTGCCGACCGACTAGATTACCATCTAGTCGGTCAGTTCTTCTTCTTGAACCAACTAACATGCACAAGAAGTCCGAATCGAAGCGCGATGCTTCGGGAAAGTTAGAATGGACTTCTACTAAGATCCTAGAGCTAAGATAGGAGCGATATGAAGATATAAATCGTAAGACCTACTCAAGGCTTAACATTCTACGATAGAAGCTTAAAGACTATAAATTAAACTTGACGATACCGTCTTCAATAGCTTCAATCGAATCTTCATGACTTCTAAAATGGTCCAAAAGCTTCAACGAAGCTTTAGGCATATGAATACGTGCTTTGAGAAGTCTTGAGACGTCGCTTTGGATGTTCACGTGAATTTGGCGACGATCTCCATAACTGCGCTCACAAAGTGTTAGTTCACGATTTATTTATGTTTGCTCATCATCCAAAACCAAATCAGGGGAGTCCAATACTCAACACTTTGTTCATCTCAAGCGACGTCCTAAGACTTCCTCAGAACGCATGATCGTTGTGCCTGGAGCTTCGTTGAAGCTCAAGGAGTTATTCATGAAGTCTAGGGATTCGGATTCTCCATGTTGAAGCTTCGAAGATGGTTTGTCGTGTTTACTTTTATGTCTTCTAGCTTCGGTTTAGTAGAATGTTAAGCCTTGAGTAGTACTTGCCTAGAAATCTTCATAACTTTCATATCTTATCTCTAGGATTACCTTAGAAACCCTTAGAAACCTTCCCGAAGCTTATCGCCTCATTTCTCGCCTTCTTATGCATCTTAGTTGGTTCAAGTAGAAGAACCAACCGACTAGATGACGATCTAATCGGTTAGAAATCCTTCTTGAACCGACTAGATATCCTAACTCAACTCAGCCCATTCACTGTTGGTCAATTAGTCGGTCCAAGAAGGTTCACAGACCGACTAGATGACGATTTAGTCGGTTGGAAATCCTTCTCAGACCGAATAGTTATCCTAATCAATTCAAGACCATTTGTTGACCAATTAGTTGGTCCAAGAAGGTTCACCGACCGACTAAATTATGATCTAGTCGGTTGGTGTCTCTTCTCAGACCGACTAGTTTTCCTTGTTAATTCAGCCTTTGCATTGTTGACCAGTTAGTTGGTTCAAGAAGGATGGTTAATGCATTAAATGACAATCTAGTCGGTTGATGATCCTTCTTAGACCGACTAGTTTCAAATCTAGTCGGTCCAAGAAGGTTCACTGACCGACTAGTTGTCAATCTAGTCGATTGATGATCCTTCTTAGACCGACTAGTTCTTACCCAGATTTCACCATCTTCTCTGTTAACCATCTAGTCGGTCCAAGAAGGTTCACTGACCGACTAGTTGTCAATCTAGTCGGTTGATGATCCTTCTTAGACCGATTAAGCAGCTTCAGAAATAGATCCGTTGGGCATTTAATGCCACGAATTTTGTGACCGTTTTCTCTCTTCCCTATATAAGTTTGAGTGCTTCTAACCAGGGATCCAAGGCTGAAATTAGAGACATTTTCACATCTTTGAAGAGAGCCATTCAACTCCTATTTCAAGCTCTCTCACTCACAAGAATCTCTCCCTTACTCTTTGAGCCCAATTTCTCAAGAGAGATTCTCATTCCTTGTGAGCTTCTCAAGCTAATAGCTTGAATCCAAGTCACCAACTCCTCCCTAGCCATCTATTGCTGCTCATCTTGGTGGAGCTAGGGTTTGGTGATCTCATCTTCCTCAAAATCCATTCTTGCCCTAAATTGGTAAGTATTTCTCAAGGCATAGGATTTTGTGGTAAGAAGTTTTATATTTCATTCTTTATACTTCAAATTTGTTGTATACTCATGGTGGTGAGAGGATTGGCTTGATCCCAAGTTGTGGGAGTCAAGATTTCGTTTTACTCTCGGTTTGTGAGAGTGTGCTTAGTCCCAAGTTGTGGAACTAAGGTTTTTGCGTGTTCCCGGGTTGTGGGATACACAGACATCGATTGTAGGTCGATTGCACTTGTGGGGTTTCCGCAAGTGGGCTAAAGGAAATCTCTAGCGGTTTGCTAGAGTATCCGGAGGGGATCCGGGTGTTGCTGGAGTAGGGCACCGGTAACAAGTCGGGGAGACTTGGGTGGCACCGAACCAGGATACATTGCATGTTAGCTTTGCATTCTTGCTTGGGTTGTTGTTCATTTCTTATATTCCGCATTTGTTGGTTAAGTAGGGTTTTATTTGGCGTAAATTCCTTATAATTCTATAAAACACTATTCACCCCTAGTGTTTATTCCTCATAGCACAGGGTCACTACAATTGGTATCAGAGCGAGGTAATAGCTATGGCAACCAACAACAACAACACTTGATGCCCTCTTCCACCATATCTCCTCGGGCCCAATTATCAAATTTGGTGTGTGAAGATGAAGGCCCATATTCAATCCATCGATGAGGATTATTGGAAGCTTGTGGAGAAGCCCTTTCGCGCACCTACCACTTCCGTACATAAGTGGACAAATGAGCAAAAAGAATTGGTGAAGAAACATCAAGAGGTAATGGAGATCTTGCTTGATTATTTAACTTATGACATTCTTATGCATGTGTCCAAGGCAACAACGGCATATCAAATATGGCACATGCTAGCGGAGCAAGAAGAGTCCAACTCGGAGTGTTCTTCCTCCAATGATGAAAGGGATTCATTCATGGGCTTGATGGCACGAGAGGACGACTCTAGTGACGAGTCAAGCGATTCAAGTGAAAGCGATATCGACGATGAAGAGGTAACAACGGATGATCTTAAAATTGAACTTAAGCAATTATTTGATAAATATCAAAAGCTTATGCATAAATATTGTGATGCTAAGAATACGATTGCTAGTCTCTCTAACACATCTTCATGTAGCACCTCTAACAATGACACCATTGTTGAGACACTCGCTATTGAGAAAGCAAGTTTGCTTACTCAAAATGGCATGTTGAGAGATGAGGTGGAGTCCCTCAAATCTCAACTTGATCGTGTTTCTATCGTGGATAGTAACGAACTTGAGATTGAAAATCTTCAATCTCAAAACACTTGTTTGGGCATTGAGAATGAGAATCTCAAATCCCAAGTGCACGAGCTCACCACACATGCATCCATCTTGAATGCACGCACCTCCTATAGTGAAGCAACATAGATTTAGTGAGGCCATCCTCCGGTGCATCCACGAGTGGTTGATTCGGGATATAAATTGCATATTTTCCCCCCTAACTACCCCCATTTTGTGCCAAAGATTAGGCTTAATTGTGCTCTTTTTGGGTATATTTTCATTTCATATCAATTTCGGGGCTTATTCTCATTCTTGGCACAAAATACGGTTTTTATCGTCTTTATTGGCTTCCCATTATTTTTCCTATACTCCTGCCATTATTTTGATCATATCTCCATTTTTTGGGAATTATTTAAGCATTGGAATATTTTATATAGCTTATTGGGAGGTCAATATTGTGTTTTTAATAGTCATTATATTAATTTTCTCATCAAATGGACTAATTTCTCCTTCTATTTTTTCAGGTACTCTTGGAAGTCTGGGGGATTTTCCATAATTTTTTGGGATTTTTCTGGGGCTCCTAGGTATTTTTCGTGGATTTATTGGAGGAGAAATGGGGGTGATATACCCAGGAAAAGGAAATTATCTGGGGCGCCACGTGGGCCAATCAGATGGTGCCACGTGGCGCCATCTCCGCACATTCTCGTAGCTGAGCCGCGCGCGCTTCAAAATAAAAAAAAAGTTTTTTTTAAAACTTTGGCGGGCCGGCCCGCCTTTTCGTTCGAGCGGGCTCTCAGCCCGCCCGCTCGACGAGCGGGCGACAGTAGCGCCCGCCCGCTCTTCGAGCGGGCGGGGCTGAGCGGGCCGGGTCCTTGACCCGGCCCGTTTCCGCTTATTTCGCGCGCGTAGCGAGCAGCGGGGGCGGGCAGCGGGCGCCCGCCCCCGGATCCGACCCGCAATGTGGATTAAAGAGGGGGGATGCGAAAATTGCCTGTAGCTTCGATTTTTTTTGATTCCAGCTTGCTGTTTGGGCGATTTTTAGGGCTTGGGGAGTGCTCTTCCTCCCCAAGGCTTGGGCTAGGGCTTGGAAGCCATTGGGGGGTGGAAAAGCTTGGTGGAGGAGCAAATTGGAGGAGGCTAGGGCTCGTTTGGGGAAACCTTGGTAAAATCTTTCCTCTCCCATTTTGTATTTTTGTATCTCTCATTTTGTAATGAACATTGGATGAATTTGTCTATGAATATCATCTTGTTTAGTATGATTGAGTAGTGCTATTGTGCTTGGGTTGTGATTCATTGGGTTGGATGTTAATTTCTTGCCCTAATTTCCTATTGCCAAATTTTGAATGTGAATGTTGGATGATTATTATGACACAAATTTTATTGGTTAAGTCCCGAGAGGGCAATTTGAGAAATTCCACATACTTAATTTGATTAGTGTCGTGATAATTTGTTCATCCCTCTTGCAAAATTACGTGTTCATGAAAGCTAAATATTCCGATTGGGCTTCCTTAGCCGGATGGCCGATTGTGTTATATGCGGTAATTAGGACTTGATTAACGCCAATTTTAATGAACCCACAACCCATGCTCTCTCTCCTAGCTATCCCAAACTCCACTTTTGGCTCTCTAACTCTAGCCGCTTAGGATAGATTAGATTTTTAGTTTCTCCACACGTTTTTCATACTTCCACCCATCGCAATTGAGATTATTGTAGCACGCTATTATTTTCTTTATCGATCAAAATTTTGTGAACGTAGAACGAATTGTCCATGTGATCTGACCCGGTACTCACCAGTTATTTTATATTGCATTGACGCTCCTACGCCTGGGAGCGGAAGGCGTGCGCTTGCGCGTTTTCCGGGTCAACCAATTGGCGCCGTTGCCGGGGACAACGGTTTCTAGTAGTAACAATTTTTGATTGATTTTGAAAATTTTAGTGTGATGCTTCTATCTCTTAGTGTGTGTCTTTTTATTTGTTTATTTTCCATTTTTTGAGTCTTTTTGCTTGTTTATTTTCATTTTCTTTGAATTTTTTTTAACAACAACATGGCATCTTCTTCGGATTTTTTGAAATTTGATTTGGAGGATATCCCACTTCCGCCATATTTCCAAGGCACGGAGTGGGAGAACCCTCACTTACATATTAAAATTTTTGAAGATTGGATGCATTCATGTTTTGGTGGGAATATCGATGATGATTGCATATATTTTAGATTCTTTCCCGATTCTTTACAGGATGATGCTAGACTTTGGTTTGATTCATTGTCTCTGGACTCACATTTTACATGGTTATCATTTCAGGCTGAATTTCTCCGGGTATTTTTGCCTATCTTTTGGAGCAGGTGCAGGGGCGGCAGGCCGTGGAGCATATAGAGAGCTTTATCCAGGCTGAGTGGGAGGCTTACCATCAGACTTGGCAGAGGTTCACAGGTTTTGGTGCTTGCGTGCCCACACCAGAGCTTTCACGAGGATCATCTTCTGCAGATCTTCTACACAGGATTATCGCCATCTGGGCGAGATTTGGTGCAGATGAGCTGCGGTGGGACATTCTTTGATTATTCGACCGAGGATTCGTGGTGTTACCTGAGAGACCTTGCAGAGTGGGAGCGGACTGTGCCATCTGGAGAGCCGTCACTTGGATATGAGGATGATGGCCAGTCCCAGTTTCCACTTCAGGATGCAGAGCTGCAGGTCCAGTGTCAGCTTGAGGAGCCACCTTTGGGCTCTTTTTCTTGCGACCCCATGGGATATAGAGCAGAGCAGGAGGATGGGTTGCATGAGAGCCAGGTAGAGGATATTGACAGATTATATTTTGATGAGTCGGAGGAGATAGATGATGGAGTGCGTGTCGACCACGACGGTGACACGATGCATTTTCATTTTGAGGTTGATGATGAAGTAGATGTGCATGATGGCCGAGAGCAGATCGAGTACACCATGGAGCCTGAGCCACAGGCCACTTCAGAGTTAGCTTCACAGGTCGAGGCGGTTGAGTATTTTGGGAGGACGACTGAGATGAGCTATTTCTGGGATGGCGAGGATGATGCATGCTTGGATTTGCCCGAGACGTGTCTACCTCCAGTCCTATCACAGATGTCACTTCCCTTGCCTCAGGATGCGCACTTGCCAGTCATCGAGGAGGTTTGTGAGGAGCAGTTATCAGATGTGGGGAGTGCCGTAGAGATCGTTGATGTTGATATGGATGTCGAGGAGGATGATAGCGACGGGGATTGCGAGATGGTATATATTGAGCCCGAGCTCCCTCTTACTCCAGTTTTCTCTCTGCAGCCACTTCCACCTCCTCCTGAGGCCGTGCATCATGCCACATCTAGCACCGTATTTCAGGGAAGTTTCCACCATCTCATGCCTTGCATTTCTGAAGCCCAATTTGCACTTCCACATATTTTTGCTTCAGATTGTCGTCCATTGCATTTACATTCTTTTATTTGTTTTGACGACCCGTTTTGGAATGCTTTTGCAGGGCATGAGGACATGGCTTGGATTGATTCAGCTCGTCTCCCACATACCACATATTATCAAAAGGAGATACTTGGAGTTGCATTGCTGGAATCCAAGGAGGCCGGTGGTGGCCTAGCTCCAAAACAGCTGGCAGAGGAGCAAAAGGATATGATCGAGCAGCTACCACCACCGTTATACATTCGGGATCCGCCATTTTCCACGGTGTGTTCTTTCCATGTAGTGTAAATAAATAAAAGCTTTATTTTAGTATTTTCGTGTGCTTTTCTTTTCTTTTCTAGGATCTTTTGCCGAGATCTAGTACTCTCCCAACATTGAGGACAATGCTTATTTTAAGTTGGGGGGAGAGTGTTAGAATCTTTAGGTTTGTTAGGATTTTGACCTAAATTTTTTTTTGAGATACCTCCATTTTTCTCCATCACCCATTGAATTTCATTGCATATCATATTTGGCCTTCTCGTCCCTACGCCATTAGCTTTGTTTAGTCCATATTTGCTTAATGCCATGCGATTTTTCGGATTATCATTTTGGTATCGATTTCTCGATGTTTGATTCGCACGTTTTCATTTCTTTTCCAATTTGGAGTCGAATGTTAATATACCATGTATGAAACTATTTAGATGTTGTGATACTCTCTTTGAGATAGTTTGGGAAAAGTTTGGTGTAAGCGATTTCATGTTTGGGATGAATGGTGTAGTTTTTAATTGGATTGGGAGTGGCCAAATTGTGCATGCTTTGTTTTCCTCTTAGGAGTGGGTGGATGAGTTGCTAATTTGTGTTGGAATGAAAAAGAAAGTTAGTATAAGTGAATGTTTCTTCCTAATCAAATCGAGTAGCCGGTGCCCCACGAAACATTGGGAAGGACGCCAAAGATGAGATTTAGGGGATCATTCCATCCCTTTGCCTATATAGCGTTATCGCGTGCAGGTATTGGTGGCCGTGTTTGCATTTATAGCGTTATCGCGTGAATGCAAAACATAAACATGAAAAATCCAAAAAAACAAACAAAAAAAGAGAAAAAGAAAAGAAAAAAAAAATGAATGAATAAGCTTCATGAATGATGCAATCTCATCTCCCACCACTTAGAAGGAATTTCTTTTTGTTTTGGCCACTTTCATGGAAATTGGAAATTTTGACATCGTGATATCCCGATACGTGTGATACGGGGCTTATTTCTGCACTTTTCTTTGAATTGGATTGAGGGGAGTATCATTTGTAGTTTGCTTTCATATATTTGGTATATTGGCTTTGAAATCAATTGGAAATCTCATTTTTGGAGTATGCCATGATGATATCGAGGATTTGGTGCATGTTTTTCAATTTTATCCGAATTTATCGCATATTTTGCTAGGGACTAGCAAAAAGCTAGTTGGGGGTGTGATTCGGGATATAAATTGCATATTTTCCCCCCTAACTACCCCCATTTTGTGCCAAAGATTAGGCTTAATTGTGCTCTTTTTGGGTATATTTTCATTTCATATCAATTTCGGGGCTTATTCTCATTCTTGGCACAAAATACAGTTTTTATCGTCTTTATTGTCTTCCCATTATTTTTCCTATACTCCTGCCATTATTTTGATCATATCTCCATTTTTTTGGAATTATTTGAGCATTGGAATATTTTATATAGCTTATTGGGAGGTCAATATTGTGTTTTTAATAGTCATTATATTAATTTTCTCATCAAATGGACTAATTTCTCCTTCTATTTTTTCAGGTACTCTTGGAAGTCTTGGGGATTTTCCATAATTTTTTGGGATTTTTCTGGGGCTCCTAGGTATTTTTCGTGGATTTATTGGAGGAGAAATGGGGGTGATATACCCAGGAAAAGGAAATTATCTGGGGTGCCACGTGGGCCAATCAGATGGTGCCACGTGGCGCCATCTCCGCACATTCTCGCAGCTGAGCCGCGCGCGCTTCAAAATAAAAAAAAAGGTTTTTTTAAAACTTTGGCGGGCCGGCCCAGCTGTGGCCGGCCCGCCTTTTCGTTCGAGCGGGCTCTCAGCCCGCCCGCTCGACGAGCGGGCGACAGTAGCGCCCGCCCGCTCTTCGAGCGGGCGGGGCTGAGTGGGCCGGGTCCTTGACCCGGCCCGTTTCCGCTTATTTCGCGCGCGCAGCGAGCAGCCGGGGCGGGCAGCGGGTGCCCGCCCCCGGATCCGACCCACAATGTGGATTAAAGAGGGGGGATGCGAAAATTGCCTGTAGCTTCGATTTTTTTTGATTCCAGCTTGCTGTTTGGGCGATTTTTAGGGCTTGGGGAGTGCTCTTCCTCCCCAAGGCTTGGGCTAGGGCTTGGAAGCCATTGGGGGGTGGAAAAGCTTGGTGGAGGAGCAAATTGGAGGAGGCTAGGGCTCGTTTGGGGAAACCTTGGTAAAATCTTTCCTCTCCCATTTTGTATTTTTGTATCTCTCATTTTGTAATGAACATTGGATGAATTTGTTTATGAATATCATCTTGTTTAGTATGATTGAGTAGTGCTATTGTGCTTGGGTTGTGATTCATTGGGTTGGATGTTAATTTCTTGCCCTAATTTCCTATTGCCAAATTTTGAATGTGAATGTTGGATGATTATTATGACACAAATTTTATTGGTTAAGTCCCGAGAGGGAAATTTGAGAAATTCCACATACTTAATTTGATTAGTGTCGTGATAATTTGTTCATCCCTCTTGCAAAATTACGTGTTCATGAAAGCTAAATATTTCGATTGGGCTTCCTTAGCCGGATGACCGATTGTGTTATATGCGGTAATTAGGACTTGATTAACGCCAATTTTAATGAACCCACAACCCATGCTCTCTCTCCTAGCTATCCCAAACTCCACTTTTGGCTCTCTAACTCTAGCCACTTAGGATAGATTAGATTTTTAGTTTCTCCACACGTTTTTCACACTTCCACCCATCGTAATTGAGATTATTGTAGCACGCTATTATTTTCTTTATCGATCAAAATTTTGTGAACGTAGAACGAATTGTCCCTGTGATCCGACCCGGTACTCACCGGTTATTTTATATTGCATTGACGCTCCTACATTTGGGAGCGGAAGGCGTGCGCTTGCGCGTTTTCCGGGTCAACCAGTGGTGTCTATAACAACTTGGGTAGTTCTACTACTAAGGAAACCACCACTCCTATTCCTCCCTCCTTTGGAAAGAAACCCACTTTGGGTGGACCTCCAAAGAAGGGTCATGCTTTCATGTACACCAATACTATGCCACGTAGGAACATACCTCCTAACCCACATGTTCACACGAATGATGGTTTTTATGTTCCAGACCCATGAGCATGTGCAAACACTTATTTGAGACACTCTCATGCACGTACTCATGCTCATCACCTTCACATGCTTATGATCACACATCACATCCACATGTGCCTGCTTATTCTCATGATCATTCTCATGCATACACACCTCATATTTATCCACGTATGTATGCAACACCACACCATGGATCATATGCCCATCATCATGCTTTTGCACAACACAATGTTCCTCATGCTCTTGCTAGATCTCATGCTCCTAGGCCACATGCACCACGTAGAAATCAACCTTTTGTGCATGCAACCACTAAGAAGAGGATTCCCAAATCATACACTATTTGGGGTCCTAAGAACACTAGCACTCATGCTAAGGATATGTATGTGCAATCTTATATTCATAATATTATTTTGAATGATGATTATGGTGGGAAATCACGGTCCTCTTGGACTTGGTTTCCGAAGGGTTAGTTTCCGTTGACCCTTCATTTGCTTGGTACCATTAGTTTATTTTCATTTTATGGGTACCAAGGCATTTATGTTTAGAATTGGTTTATTCTTTTGTTTGGATTTTGGTCTTAGATGCTCATGTTTGTTAGAAACTTAAATTCATATTGACTTTGATTTCTATTGCATGTTTATTAGTAAATCATTGTGTTTGTGATTTTCATGTCTAAAATATTTAATATTTTCATGCAACACATGCGTTGGCTCATATTCATGTTTGATTATATGCAACATAAACATTGTGTATGATTACATTAGGATATGGGTTACAATTAATTTGAATTTAGTTTGTTAAACTTGTTGACTAACCCATTGAATCCAAAAAGGTTTTTGGATACCAAAATTATGTTTTCTAGGTTCAATCCACATTGGGATACCAACCCTACCAACTCCTTGATTTGCAAAGATTTTCATTCAAATGGAGTTGTTGGTGCTTAAGTGATGCACCAAAGTAGGGGGAGCTTAATGTTGTAAGTATATTCTTACATTTGGTTTCCATGTGTGTTGGATGCATGTAGATGTCACTTTGTGTTTGAGACTATCTCATGCATATTCTATGTTTGCATATTGTGTGCCTCGTATGTCATTCATGTCTATGTGTTTCACGTGTGTCAAATTCTTGACCAATGGGCATTGTGTATTCATAATCCTTACTCATATGTTTATTCGAGGATTATTTATAACATGGGGCTTAAATATTTTCATGTTAGAACTAATGCTCATTTGCATGTTTCACACACAGGACACGCTTATATTTATGTTCCACTTCACAAGCGTGCATCCCAACTTCCTACTCTTGCATCTACAACCTCTTCGTAAGAATCCCAAATCACTATCTTTTGGATTCCTAAGATTATTTCTAGGCATGGTATGAACACACATATAGAATCGTATATTAGGAATGACATATTCTCTTACGACTCATATTGTGTTTCATTGCTTGGGTACCATGCTTGTATGATTATCTTTTTGTACCCATATATGTATGTGAGTTCGTTCTCTACTCCCAAGTTTGCTTAGTTTGCATGATTTTGAGGGAGTATGACATGTTTGATTGCTATCAGGACATTACATTTGGTATCAGATTAGTTGAGTTCGTCCACTATGTTGGGTTTTGGCGGACCCCCAGAGCTAGGATCCGTATCCGTCCTAAGTCGGACGGACCACGGAGGCACAAAAGCGCAGCGAAAAACCAGAAATCAAAATTTCTACACTAGCTAAACTATTTAGCTAGGCTCTGGGGAGCCAGAACCTAGCCCGATCTATGCCAACTTGGAGTGGGTCTGACCACCCCAAGAAGGATCTACACTAAAGCGACTAATTAAAATTACACTAGAAAATGCTTAACCACATACCCGGAATCTTGGCCCTGGGGCAGGCAAGATGTACCGCACCGTCTTGAGAAGCTCCTCGTAGCCGAGCCGTGTTGACCCGATCTGCCTGAGCCGTCTCGCACCCTCGCACCGATCCTGCCGAGCTGCTTTCGCCTCCGAGCCGATCACACGCGGTAAAAAGTTTCACTTGAGAAGAAACCCGCATCTTAGACGTCCGGATCAGATCCAAACCCCCTTCGTAGGCGTGCTAGGACTACTCCGGAGAATAGGAAAAATAGAGAGAGAGATTTAGTCGCCGATCGAGCTTGCTCTAAAAATCTGGAGCTACTCGATCGTTGATTGGTGTATATTTCAACGAGGAGAGTGCATCCCTATTTATATAGGGAGTGAGCACTCAACCTCTCGTTGCGGGCAATGTGGGACAATTCCCATGAAGAGAAAAATTCAATTAAGCCATTTGGCTTAATTTCAACTTTAAAGTTAGCCTTTCACAAAGTCAAACTTTAACGAATTAATTCTCCTCACATACTAAACTTCAGACACCAAACAAGCTATCAATCAGAAGAGCTTGGAATGGTGAACGTGTAGGAACTGACGGCGACGAATTTCGACTTCGTTTGACCCCTCAAACAATTGCTCAAAGTTTAGCAATTTCTCAAAATTCGTAGCCGTCATTAGGGGTTTCAAAAACCCTAATTTGACTTAAGTTGCAGGCGCGCCCGCTAGGCTTAGCGGGCGCGCCTGCCCAAGGGAGCAAGGGCGGGCCGCCCGCTCGTTGCCGCAGCGGGCGGGCGCCCGCTGCCGCAGCGGGCGGGCGCCCGCTGCGTGCAGCGGGCATGCGCCCGTTGCAGCCAGTGAGCGGCGCCCGTTTTGCCTTTGCACATGGGCCTTTTGGCCCAGTGGGTCTAACCCACTTCTCCTTGAACTATTTCTGCGTTTTTGGACTCGTTTGAGCTCCGATTTGGACGCGATTTGAACCTGTGTTTAGACCGGGACGATCCCGTCATCCAGGTAACCCTTTCCAACAAGTTTGTTCCTACTAAATTCGTCGTAACTAATTGACAACACGTTTAGTCAAAGTTAGCATCTAATGCAACGTTGTGTCCCTATTGCTAATGCGACTAATATTCACAACCGTTTTTGTGAATGTTTAATGTCATCAAATGATATTTCTCTCTTTTCTATATTCCTATTACTAAGACACGAACACTACTCGGTGTGAGACCCTACAGCCTGACCTTACTATAGGTTGGGGCTCGAAACCCCTAGACGACGGTCACTACGAGCAGTAGCTGTCGTCCCTGTTTCAGAGTCATCATAACGTGATCGACCCTTTGACAAAATTATCATAGGGTTAGCATTGGCTGTGTCAGTGATGAATTCCGTTAGCTAAAATCCCTTCGTCAAGACTGTGTTTATTGTTTGCCTAGGGTATGGTTTTCTGTCAACCCTATTAGACAACATTGGTCAGTATACGGCGGTCTTTATTGTATACACGTTGTACTACTTACAACGTACCCCGGCCGAGGATTAACATAAAGACCGTACTGAGCCTATAACACTAACTTCCCTTTAATGGAAGTGACGAATCCCATCTTAGTCATTTACTCACCTCGAGAGCTTCAGGTGCAACCCAACCTAAGATCTTTCATCAGGACTGGTCCTCGAAGCTAGATCATGGGTCTAAGCTACACCGTCTGCTCACAGGTTGGTACAGATGACTTCAGGTCTTAAGGATCAACTAACCTATCATCACCCTAGAGTTATTAAAGACAGATCATTAAAGTTAACCATTTAATAACTCTAATTTGGTCGTTCAGTGAACTCATTCTCCAATGAGCACCTGTGTCTCGTCTCCGACTTCACCAAGTCGAATGACTATGAGATCATCATTACCCGAAGGTAAGACGAAGACACAGTGATCTATCCGATGTGTCGATATCCAGTTCTCGACACATCTACGATCACAAACCGTTTAAGACTTACGTTTCTATTTGGTCGCTTACTTACTCATAATCGAGATCTCATCTAGATATGTAAGGACCTAACTATAAGTCTATGGATATTATCTAAGTATATTAATACAAATGATTTTATACTTAGAATAATACGTACCATATACGGTATGAACAAGACGTATAATCAAGATAAATTGCCTTATGGGCATATATCTTCCTACACACTACCCCCAACATCATTATATGCCATTACATTTCTCTCATATTATGTTGTGCACATAGATTAGTTGATTTATCTAACCCTTGGTGATTTTCTATCTTGTTGATATGCCAAAGGAAAGAGAAATTTGGTTTTGAAAATTAATACTTTATGCTTTTCATGCACATTCTTTGTGGTATTACTTTTCATGCCTTCCTTCAATATGTGGTGTGTCGTGAATGTTTATTTTCTACACATATGCATATTGAACGAGGAATATTTCTTGCACACACTATTGTATTAGATGTGTGTATTCATAATGATGTTGCTTGACTAAATCATATGCATATGAATTATTAGTATATGTGTATCTAATTTCTAATGATTGAGAATTGTTAATTCCTTATATGTATGATTTTCGTGATTATTATAACTCCTATTAATGCATGTCATGCATTTCTATTGATGAGTGTTATTTACAATTGGTAAATGTTTGGTTATTGGACTACTTGATTTTGTTCCTTAACCTATTGGATCCAAAAAGTTTTTGGATACCACCAATTGTTGTATTGTCAGATCCCTACTCTACACACTCCTTGATTTACAAATGATGGATCAATTCAAAGGAAAGGATGGTGCATTGGAGATGCACACATATAGAGAAAGCTAAATGGTTGTAAGTATGTGTTTTGCACAATTGGTATTTTAATATATTGGGTTTGACTACCATATTTACAATTGGTATTTTAATATATTGAATTTGTGTAATATAGCATACTTCTTCATTAGCTCATTCTTGTCACACCCTCATGAAGATTGTTTGTTTATGTGACTGCCATGTTCATGTATGTCATGTATGTCTTATTACGACTTATGTATCATGGTAACTATAACATTCATATAATGATTTGGTTAGTTGTTTATTGATGTTCATATCTTTGGAACACGTTGTCATCACACATCGCATTCCTCACATGCATGCTTCTGTGTGAAGATTGTTATATGTTCTGGATATGATAACTGATGTGTATGACATGCTTGCTTGTTTATTAGACTATATTAAGTATATTGATCTTAATCTTCATTGAAAAATTTTCAATTCCTTCATTTAAGATTCATTTCTTGCTGGCATGCTATACTTCATCATGTTATACATAATTCATGCCATGTATAAGATTAATGATTTAGGATCTTTATGCATATTTGTTCATTGTATCACCACACATCTCATACTTTTCCTATGGTTTGTATGATTATCTTTATGAGACGTATTGATATGATTTGGGGTGATCAATGTATGTTACTTGTCATTTTAATTACTTCATGACTGATGTTTAGCTATAATTTTATTCAAGAGATCTTTCATGTCTATAGCTAAATCTTTCATGTATGATATTTTCACAAGTGACATAACATTTATTCGTATTAGTTAGTGATCTTCAAGCTATATTTCTCACTATGTCATCTCTCATCTCACGCTCATATTTTATGCTATTTTGATGAGATGTTAGAGATAACTTGTGCTTTACACGATCACATAAGCTTTATATTGTGTTTGATGATATATATATTCTGTCAGAGATATTCTTCCATGAATATATCTTGATGCACTATGACTTCTTTGATGCTACCTCCGATTATATTGTGCTTACACAAGTCTTTTTATTCTATTCGCACAATTGGTATGCATGCTTGCGATGTTCAAGATATCTTTACTCGTTTATGACCTACCTTGTGACTTTGATCGTAGACTATCTTCATGCCTTTGCTCAAAAGATATTTTGTCACATTATGTCTCATGTTGAATCCTTTGTGATAATTGAGCTAGGATGAAATCATGTCTCTATTTGTTCACTTGGTTTCCTTCTCAAGTAATATCATGATTTTGACAGTATTTGCCTGCTTGCCATACTCTGTTATATTACAATTGGTATCATCTCTACATATCATATTTACATTTGGTATCATATTTACAATTGTTAGACTATTTATATTGGATATCATCTTTACATGATCTTGTTTGATGCTAGTTTTGAGCGTATGATATAGAGCTTATCTTCCTTATGCTCATGGCATTCCATGCTTATCTTTGACTCATTATGTGAGTATCTATTCTGGAATGCTTACTAGTACTATGGTTCTTTTGAACATTGTGTCAATTAGTATCCTAGTGTACTAGAATTGTGTATGCCATATGTTTTATGAAGTTACTATTTCTATTTTGACATAACACTTTTGCATGATATAGATATTTGTGTATACCCACATCGCACACTTCACTTAGATTTGGTATGTCTACTATTGATATCACATGCCATTATACTTAATTTGTGTTATTATTTCATAACATAACTGTGTACACGTGGCTAAGAATTTCCATAGTCATGATTGTTGCATTTTTTATGTTTGATTTAGACCTCAATTTATTGATATTATTTATTGATCTATGTCTATGTGATGATTTGATTCCACCATAATGTATTTAATCATGTTCATGTCATTTATCTTGCCAAGTATACTATTGGTATCACAAGACAGTCTATCACATTATGCTTCATGTTATAAATTTTGTGATAATTGAGTTTGTTTGGGTATTTGATACTATTTGATCACTTGTTTTTCTTTCACAAGTGATGTCATGATTTTTTCTTTGTCACTTTTCTAACACTACTCACACTACTCTTTACAATTAGTATTTATTGTAATCTTTTATCTCATATGCTTATTGCTTACCTTTTTTGTGATAATTGAGGTTGGTTGAGTTGTTGTTGGATATGTGCTCTTGCAATTGATATCTTTAGTTTGATATCTTGTTTTCAATTGGTAACTTTACATTAGAGAACTTTACAATTGGTAACTTTACAATTGTTATACCTTTATGTTCTCAACTCTATTGTTGCATGTGTTGTTTCTATACCCCCATATCTTTTTATTAATGACAAAGGGGGAGAGAAATAAACAAGATGTGCTTATTAAATGTTGAGTGTTAAACAATAACTTGAATCATATAGACTTTATGTATGATCATTCATGTATATGATTCAGGGCGAGCTACCTTGGTTTATATTGATTACATTATATATATGTTGGTAATCATGCGCATGTTTATGATGTGTATCACCTATATGATTTGAGTTGTGTATGCATATTATTTCTGGTCATTCATGCGATATATACACAACCTCATGTGATACATACACTATTAACTGCTGAATGCTGCTATTGATTATTGATATTAACTTGATTGGCATCATTGCAGGGGGAGTAAGTATATTTAATGCACAATTATTTGTTTTGTTAGTATTTGGTTTGTCATCATCAAAAAGGGGGATAATGTTGAGTATTGGACTCTTCACCTTGATTTTGATGATGATCAAACACAAATCATTGTGACTAACTCTTGTGATTGCAGTTAGCTAAAAAGTCACAATTAGATTCAAGAAAATCAAAAGTGACTACATGTGTTGATTCAAGTGGAGGACTTGGTAGATCAACACAGGTGAAGCATTGGCTTGAAGAACTCAAAGGCTACCTCAAACCTCAAGCCAATGGCATCAACAAATGAATGGAGATTCAATCCAAAGAGAAGAAAGGAATGGATGAGTCAATAGCTTCGAAGACTAAGACGTTGGAGATATTCAAGTCATTCAACTAAAAGACTCAAGACCTTGAAGAATTATGGAGATCGTCGCCAAAGTACTTTGTTCATCTCAAGCGACGTCCCAAGACTTCCTCAGAACGCGTGATCGTTGTGCCTGGAGCTTCGTTGAAGCTCAAGGAGTTATTCATGAAGTCTAGGAATTCAGATTCTCCATGTTGAAGCTTCGAAGACGGTTTGTCGTATTTACTTTTATGTCTTCTAGCTTTGGTTTAGTAGAATGTTAAGCCTTGAGTAGTACTTGCCTAGAAATCTTCATAACTTTCATATCTTATCTCTAGGATTGCCTTAGAAGCCCTTAGAAACCTTCCCGAAGCTTATCGCCTCATTTCTCGGCTTCTTATGCATCTTAGTTGGTTCAAGTAGAAGAACCAACCAACTAGATGACGATCTAATCAGTTAGAAATCCTTCTTGAACCGACTAGATATCCTAGCTCAACTCAGCCCATTCACTGTTGGTTAATTAGTCGGTCCAAGAAGATTCACCGACCGACTAGATGATGATTTAGTCGGTTGGAAATCCTTCTCAGACCGACCAGTTATCCTAATCAATTCAAGACCATTTGTTGACCAATTAGTCGGTCCAAGAAGGTTCACCGACCGACTAAATTATGATCTAGTCGGTTGGTGTCTCTTCTCAGACCGACTAGTTTTCCTTGTTAATTCAGCCTTTGCACTGTTGACCAGTTAGTTGGTTCAAGAAGGATGGTTAATGCATTAAATGACAATCTAGTCGGTTGATGATCCTTCTTAGATCGACTAGTTTCAAATCTAGTCGGTCCAAGAAGGTTCACTGACCGACTAGTTGTCAATCTAGTCGGTTGATGATCCTTCTTAGACCGACTAGTTCTTACCCAGATTTCACCATCTTCTCTGTTAACCATCTAGTTGGTCCAAGAAGGTTCACTGACCGACTAGTTGTCAATCTAGTCGGTTGATGATCCTTCTTAGACCGATTAAGCAGCTTCAGAAATAGATCCGTTGGGCATTTAATGCCACGAATTTTGTGACCATTTTCTCTCTTCCCTATATAAGTTTGAGTGCTTCTAACCAGGGATCCAAGGCTGAAATTAGAGACATTTTCACATCTTTGAAGAGAGCGATTCAACTCCTATTCCAAGCTCTCTCATCTCACAAGAATCTCTCCCTTACTCTTTGAGCCTAATTCCTCAAGAGAGATTCTCATTCCTTGTGAGCTTCTCAAGCTAATAGCTTGAATCCAAGTCACCAACTCCTCCCTAGCCATCTATTGCTGCTCATCTTGGTGGAGCTAGGGTTTGGTGATCTCATCTTCCTCAAAATCCATTCTTGCCCTAAATTGGTAAGTATTTCTCAAGGCATAGGATTTTGTGGTAAGAAGTTTTATATTTCATTCTTTATACTTCATATTTGTTGTATACTCACGGTGGTGAGAGGATTGGTGTGATCCCAAGTTGTGGGAGTCAAGATTTCGTTTTACTCTCGGTTTGTGAGAGTGTGCTTAGTCCCAAGTTGTGGGACTAAGGTTTTTGCATGTTCCCGGGTTGTGGGATACACGGACATCGATTGTAGGTCAATTGCACTTGTGGGGTTTCCGCAAGTGGGCTAAAAGAAATCTCTAGTGGTTTGCTAGAGTATCCGGAGGGGATCCGGGTGTTGCTGGAGTAGGGCACCGGTAACAAGTCAGGGAGACTTGGGTGGCACCGAACCAGGATACATTGCATGTTAGCTTTGCATTCTTGCTTGGGTTGTTGTTCATTTCTTATATTCCGCATTTATTGGTTAAGTAGGGTTTCATTTGGCGTAAATTCCTTATAATTCTATAAAACACTATTCACCCCCTCTAATGTTTATTCCTCATAGCAGAAGGTCACTACAATTCTCTGTCCAGCGAAAATGTATCATGATCAAATACCAAGCATGCAAGATATAAATTTGTTTATCATGAAATAAGATAATGAATTCGATTGAAGTTAGGAGATTACCACACTAGAGTTTTTCACGAATCTTAGAAAAACTTCAACTGTGCCCATGTCTTTATTCTAAATAGAAATTGAGATGGAATTTTTGTGTTTTTATACTTTTGTCTATTTTTTTGGCCTTTTGTCTTACAAAATTACGTAAACGCAATGAAGTGCAAGGAGCAGTCTATGCTTTCCAGATCAGGCAATCTTAGGGCATCAGGTTACAAGGAACCCCAATGACCTTTTATTTAGGAATTTTGTTCAATTTATTTTCTTTTTTTGGGATTTTTGCAAACTCACGTAAACGCGATGGAATGCAAAGATGGTATTTGACCATTTATTTGGATATATACAAAAGAAAAGGAAAAAACATAAAATCTAGACATGGGCTCGGTATCAAAGTTTCTACTCATCAATACTAAAGCTTCATGGGTTATCATATTTCTCTTGAATCACACTCATTCATGAAACACACTCATTCATGAAACACACTTAGTTATCATACAAATCATGCAAATACTTCATTCATTTTCATAATTAATTCATGCAATCTTTTAGAGTGTTTCGAGAATATATATTGTGGAAAAATGAACTCAGCTATAGAAAAGCATATTGAAAAGGCAATCTACGCAAGGAAATAACTCTATATTAATCAACTAAGAGTTCAAGATAAAATCCATCATATAAATATAAAATTGAAGCATATAAGACTCAAGGAAAATGATACGTAAGTGTGTAAAGAAAATCTCAGCAGAGTATGCATATCTATAAAGTGCAATCATGGGAAAATCATTTCTAGTCTAAAAAGTGAAAAGAAAAGAAAAAAATAAAACCAAGCACACAATATGATGCATGAACACGCACACAAAAGGAAAATAAGATGAAAATTTGAAACATATGATGCAAAAAATTTGATAAATTCTAAAAATCCTAAAAATCCTAAAAATAAAGTGAAAATGCAACTAATGTAACTAAATGGCATGGAAATACACTCCCCCAAGTTTAAACTACACATTGTCCTCAATGTGATCATAAAAGATAATTATGAGGAATAACGATAAATATGAGGGGGTGAATGGAAAATGATGACAAGAATGACATGAAATCCTAATGCAACTACATGCACATGCAATATGAAAGAAGTAAGTTTATTATGAAAGAAGTGCTCGATGGGTGGTGAGCAAAAGGGTGAGACATCAATATAATGTGAAGAAGACAATCAATAAAGCATAGGGTATGGGGTGCATAAAATGTTGTTACCGACATCATCAGGGTAAATTATACTAACTAACTAAGTAAGCATTAAACATATACGATCCTCTCAATGTCGAGAGGATTCGAGATTATTGAAAGCATAACATTTTACACTATTTCTACACTACTGGATTGGTATCACCTGATTCAAACGGTGGATCTTAAATCTTCAGGTGCAGGTAACTGTTCCAATTGCACTTTTCGTGGCTCCGCCAGATGCGTACCTCCACGAACACCAACGAACTCCAGCAATACATCCTCCAGCATTCCTATAAGGACTCCACATATACCCTGCAGAGAATAGGATGCATCAACTCACTGCAAAAATTTTACCCTCATAATAAAAGTATTCCAAAGAGGACCGTCTATAGAAATATATGAAATAAATAGTGGTGGACGATACTTCCATGGAAATAAATCAATATCCTCTTGTGCTGTGACATTTATCTCCCTGGTGTCCTCTCTCAACTTCTCAGGAGACTCCAGATCATAGGTGTGGACCTCCTCATTATCAGACTCCTCCATATTATTAGACTCATCCCAGCGTACCTCCTGATCATATGCAATAGCTTCTGTGGCAGGTAGCTCCTCACTCTCCTTATCGAATGCATCCTATAGCATATCCTGCTCATTAGGGTACACATCCCAATGTATTTCTCTCATATGTGGAAGTTTCCTTCAAAAGATATGGTGTATCATCAGTATTCGAATCATCATTGTTACGCCTATTTGCCCGAGGCCCGAAAGACACGAGCCCAGAGACCCGACCACCGGTCAAGAGCCCATCTGTGCACTCAGGCCCACTCGATAAGGCCCTATGGTGGACCCCCCCAAATGTCGATCCGACCCGGCCCCGGTAACACACCGGTCACTCGCCCACTCCTGCGATAACCGCCCCCTCGATCCCGCTACCACTTAATGGCAGTTATAGGGAGGTGCTGGCATGGCACAGGGAGCGACGACGGGGGGGGGGGATCGAGGGGGCACGATTGAGGGCAGGCGAGCGACGTGGGTCGGGGGCAATCACGGCGGAGGTCTATAAAGGGGCTAGGAGGACGACAGGACCAGAGGACCGCCTCTCAGGTATCTAGAACCTAAGGTACTCCATCAACGACCTAGTTCCCCCATTTTCATCTCCTTCCTCCCCCGCTCGCGCCGTGAGACGCCGTTCCGATCTCCTCACGAGTCGAACCGTCTCCGCCGGGCCTCCTCTTTCAGATCTCTGTCTGACTTAGGCATCGGAGGGGATTTGGCCGGAACCAAGGTCCGGCCCCCTGACGAGTGTTCTCGTCTACACAGGAGGGCATCAGATCCATGGGCCGAGGCTTCCCCTCCGCCCCTCGCCGACCATGCAACCAGCTGGACGATTGAGGCTTCCCCTCGTCGTCCGACCGCCGAGGCCGAGAACAACCGACCGAGGCCGAGCGTCTCGACCCGGGCCGAGGCTACCCCTCGCCCTACCAACGGCCGAGGACCCCGATTCAACCCAGTCGACGCGCTCTACGTCGTCTGCTGACCCGACTCGAGCCTCGACTGCACCAACTCGACTCGCCCGAGGGACCCAAACGGGCCCCTTGACCACGTTGACCAGATTGTCCACGGTCAACGCTTTGTAGTGAGAAAACACTCTGAAACATCTGGCGCCGTCTGTGGGAACCGAAAACCGTCCCACGAAGAAGCAAACCACACCAGCAATGGCACGAGCCAGCAATGGAAGGAAGCGCATGCCCCCCATCCCGGAGGAGGGGAATGGCGCATCCAACGGCAACCTCGAAGACACGCCCATCGGCGATCACCCCGCCCCCTCAACCGAAGAGACCGGCGGCTCAGGACTGGCCACACAGGGACAGCTCTGCGCCCTGGCTCAGGAGACCAACGTGAGCCTCCAGACGTTGGTCGCGACGGTACATCAGCTCGTCGGCCCTGCGCCATCCAACGGAGGCACGTTGGGCGATAGCCATCGATGGGCGGGGGGGTCCCCCGCTCTTGCGGTCCGCCGTGGTCGACGACCACAGGACCCAAAAACCGAACACGGATCGTCGGTTCACGATGTCCGGCTCCCGTCAGGCGAGATCACGCGCCTCCTCCCCTTATCGTGAAAGGAGCCGAAGAGAAACCGAAGGGACGGAGGGCGAATCGATGACTGCATCATCTCGTCGATCACGGTCGTCCCGCCGCAGGAGAAGCGAACGACACCACTCGAGAGACCGATCACGGCGGAGCAGGAGCTCGCGCCGGAGGAGCCGGGAGCGTCGGGTCAGCCCGACCCCCAGCGTGGCGAGGGCCGTGGAGCCAGCCCCACCGGTGCCTGTGCACCCTCCACCACCGAACGAGCCAGAGGCAGGCGACTGTCGAATCCCCGGGGGCATCCACGGAGACCGGTGCCCCCTATCACGGAGAATAACCGACGCACGGGTCCCCTCTCGATTCAGGATCCCGGCGCTGGGGAAGTACGATGGGATAGGGGACCCGGGAAACCACGTAATGGACTACGAGGGGGACATGTCCTTCCAAGGAGCTGACGATGACCTGCTCTGCCGAGGCTTCTATTCTACTCTCAGGGGAGCGGCGAGGACCTGGTACCGCAGCCTGCCCAGCCGCTCCATCGACAGCTTTGAGGAACTCACACAGTTGTTCTGCAAGCAGTTCATGGCGGGGAGGCAGATCAAGCCTGATGCTGAACATCTGTTCAACATAGTGCAAGGCCCGGCCGAGCCGCTCCGGCAGTTCATGTGCCGCTTCAATGCGGAGAGGCTGAACGTGAACAGCCCTCCCGACCTGGTGGTCCAAACGGCCCTTAAGAAAGGGCTTCGCTACAGAGGCCTCAAGAAGTCCCTGCACAACGATCCCCCGAAGGACCTCCCTGGGATCATGGCAAGGGCCGAGCGCTTCATGTTGACCGAGGAGGCCTTGGCCGTGGATGCAGGAAAAGCCACTCGAGGGACCAAGCGCGACGACAGCGGACGAGGCAGCCTCGAAGGATACCGGACCGAGAAGAGGCCGAGAAACAGGCAGCGCAGAGAAGGTACGAGAGACGCCACCCCAGACGCCGTCCAAGTGCAGAAGGAAGAACGCGCCGATCGCCCCCCACCGAGGGCAAAAAGAGGTGGGAAGAATAGGGAGAAATACTGCAAGTACCACAAGGACGACGGCCACGACACTGAAGACTGCTGGCATTTAAAGAAGGACATCGAGAAGCTGATGAGCCGAGGACACGCCAGGGGCTTAACCGACGAGCCAGCCTACGGAGAGGGGACCTCCATGCAGCCAGACAAGGGGAAGAAGATCAACACCGTCCAAGGGCCCCTCCGCATCATAGAGTGAGCTGGCGAGGTCTCTCCCCCCAGTCGCAGCCTAGTCTGAGGGGCTTATCTAGGTTCACATCCCTCTGTCTAGCCTCATTTCCTTTTTCCTTTTTCTCCAAATGTACTAGTCCGACAGGACTCTTAAGAGTACAATCGCATTCCCTTTTATCTTCTCTTAATCTTCGATGGAATCAACGTTTCACTAAGGGTGCAAAAGAACGAAGACCTCTACTGGAGGGAAGGCGTTCATAGGTCTGGGGGCAGTTCCCCCAGCCAGCACGGACGCCGACCGGTCCTAAGCCAAGGAGCTTTGCCCTCGCCGACTGACCCTCGCGCTCATAAGTCTGGGGGAACTCCCCCAGCCAGCGCGGACGCCGACCGGTCCTAAGTCGAGGAGCTTTGCCCTCGCCGACCGACCCTCGCACTCGTAAGTCTGGGGGCAACTCCCCCAGCCGGCGCGGACGTCGACCGGTCCTAAGCCGAGGAGCTTTACCCTCGCCGACCGACCCTTGCGCTCGTAAGTCTGGGGGCAACTCCCCCAGCCGGCGTGGACGCCGACCGGTCCTAAGCCGAGGAGCTTCGCCCTCGCTGACCGACTCCTGCGCTCATAAGTCTGGGGCAACTCCCCCAGCCGGCGCGGACGCCGACCGGTCCTAAGCCGAGAAACTTCGCCCTCGCCGACCGACTCGATCGTTCTAAAGTTGAAGACAACTCCCCCCGCCAGCTCGGGCGTCAGCCGGTCCTAGGCCGAGGACGAAGCAACAAAGCAAAATACACGAGAAGTCCGAGTAAGTCAATTTCGTTTATAACAGTTAACCAGGGAACAAAAATGTGTCTTATTTACAGGGAATCGAGGCGAAGAAACCTCTCTACAAATAATCCACTCACGACGAATGACAAAGTTCGTCACCTACAGAAGCTAGGTCGACACCGACAGAGCAAAATTTGTTGACAAAAGACCCAAAGTAGTTAACCCAAGCGAGCAGCCATGCAACCAGCAATTATTGGCCCCGGAGCCAGTAGCGAAGCCGAAGGAGATAGCGGGGCCATGGATCCATTTCAAGTAGACTGGCCCAAAGCGAAGCGGATACTAAAAATTTGAGGATAAGGCCAGGAGGGACGGCTTAGGGAGCCCGGGCTCGGGAGGACACATCCTCGGGCACTTCACCCTGCTCGGAGCGAGAGGGATCGACCGGCAGAGGGGCTTGCCGAACACGCTCCGCACATTCCCGGAAGGAAGACTGGACGACTTCGACGATCCGAGGGGCGATGAGGTCTTCATACGCACTGAAGGCCTCCCTGAGAACCTTGAAGATCCTCTTCCCCAGGGTCTCGACGATGCCCCTCTCCACATCCTCTGCAAGCCGCGTCACCTGGCGCCGATCCGACAGTTCCCTCTGAAGCTCCTCCCTCTCCAAGCGGAACGACTCCGCCGCTTCCTCAGCCGACTGACGGACATCCTCCAGCTTTCCCTGGAGGTCACTCACTCGTCCCTCCAACTCGGCCACACGGAGCTTGAGACGCCGAGACTCCATCTGGGCCTCCGTCATAGCCACCTCCGCCGCCCCGGCCCGCTCTTGGGCCCTCATGGAGGACTCCTCCAGCTCCCTCAAGCGGACGGCTCGACACTGCAACTCCACAGCGAGCGCTGAACCCTGGAAAGACGAGACATGGGCTAAGAAGAGGATAAAGGGAAGGAGAGGATAGCAAGATAACCGAACCTGTTGAAGGATCCAGACCAAGGAATCCGACATCTTGTCAGCAGGGATCTTCTTGAGGAGGCTGCGGTCCCGGGGAGGGACGGAGACCTCGGCAACCTGCTGGGCCAAGGCTCGGTCGACAAACATCGAACTCCCAGGGACGACAAGGGAAGCCAAATTGCTCGCCAACAAGGCCCCGATCCCCGGTGATACGGGCGAGGACGCTGCGAGGGGGGTGGTTGACAAGGCAACCGAAGGATCCTCGGTGGTCGCCGCAGGAAGCGCGGAACCCGCCGGACTGGAGGGATCCGCGTCCTCCTTCCTCTTCTTTCCTCCGTGGGGCTCCGAAGGCACCGGAGGGGAGCGCTTCCGCCTCGCACCATCCCCACCCTCAGGAACCTGAGGGGGCACGCTAAGGGAAGGAGGGTCTGCACCGGACCCGTCATTACCCCCTGTCTCTTGGGCTGACGGGGCGGGTCCAGCCCTTGTGACCCCCCCGGGAAGGGGATCGCCAGAAGAAGAGGCGGGAGGCACGGCCACCACCTTACCCACGGAAGGCTCGGCTCGGCGCACTTCCTCCTCAACGGTCCGCCGAGGCGCCCTTCCAGAGGTACTACCTCGGCTCCGAGCGGCTCCTCGACGGATCAGCTCATCGACGTCACGGACGAACTCGCGGCCAGCCATCCCTGCAAGGGAAACCAAAATCAGGATGAGTCACAGGGCGATTCAAGACTGAAAAGGCGACCTACCCGGAGACCACAAGACGGCCTTCAGGAGTAGGTCGTCCAACAAGGACCAGGTGGACTTAGATTCCAAGGGAAGGGTCGACAGCAGCGCGGCGGCTGCCCGATCGACGTCTGAGAGAGCTAGCGGCGGGCGAGGCTGGACAGACCCGCCCCAACTTGTCAAAATCTGGGCATCCTCCAGGAAGACCACAAAGACGTAATCCGAACTCCAATCCCCCGACCAGCGGGGCAGCCCGATCAGGCATTCCCTCCTCGAGCGGGCTCGGAGATGCAACCATGACCCCGGGCCGACCGTCTGGATCTGGTAAAAATGGAAGAGAAGGGGGAGAGACGGCTCCAGACCGCGGGTACAGCAGAGCGTAGCGAAGCCCGTCAGTACCGCAATCGAGCAAGGGGTGAACTGGCAAAGCAGCACCATGAGATATTCCATGACACGGATAAGGAAGGGATTGAGCGGGAAACGAAGACCCAGGTGAAACATTTCGACGTAGACACCGACTTCATTGCTCCTCGAAAGGCAAATCCGCTCGTCGACGAATGGAACTCGGACATCGTACGGGAAGCAGAGATACCTTTCCCGGATCTCCGTGACCGCTGAAGGAATGGTCCTCGACGGCGTTCGGAGGACAACCAGGGGCACGTTAAGACGCACGGCTGCCAACGCCACGTCATCACAGGCGTAGTCTGGGAACAGCTTCCCCTTCCCCTTATCTCGGAGGGGACGACTCCCGGAGGAGGAACCTGATCCCACTAGCCGAGGCCTGCCCCGCCTGGACTCTGGAGAATCTCTCGCCCCTTGGCCAGAACCGCCTATCCTAAGAGTAGCCAGAATACGAGAGCGAGAAAGGAATTACCTTTTAACTAGTTTGGAGGAGACAAGGAAGCAAAGGCGACGGGAAAATCCGAGTTGTGGAAAGCCTAGAACAATGGGAAGAGCAAGAAAGAAGTGGAGATCAACGTAGCTGGGGATCTTATATACCGGACACAGGGACGAATTCGAAGCGCCTGACAAGAACGCGTGGCAGGACTGGAAGAACCGGCGGCGTTTCGAAATCGGCGCCAACGGAAGTCCAATCGATCCGCCTCATCATGACCTACATTTATGACCACGCCTCGATTAAAGCGCCACTCGGAATCCCAGGAGGCACAGCGGTCGAACCGAGCAAGCCAAGGCCGATCGACCCCACCGAGGGCGGCTCACGAACCCCTCGGCTTCTCAACTTAAGACGACCCCGCGAGCGGTGGGGATAAGCTTGCAGCTACAACGTGGCAGCATCAGAGGACCGAAGGCGCTTCGGAGCCCGTGCCTTAAAAGTATCGAGCGGGCCAACTCATGATGACGACTAATAAATGAGTCGGCATCGACTGGCGAGCCTGTCAAGGTCGGCGGAAGTCACATCGACCGAGCCGAACCGGCCAAGGCCGACCGACCCGACCGATGGGGGCAATTGTTACGCCTATTTGCCCGAGGCCCGAAAGACACGAGCCCAGAGAACCGACCACCGGTCAAGAGCCCATCTGTGCACTCAGGCCCACTCGATAAGGCCCTATGGGGGACCCCCCCCAAATGTCGATCCGACCCGGCCCCGGTAACACACCGGTCACTCGCCCACTCCTGTGATAACCGCCCCCTCGATCCTGCTACCACTTAATGGCAGTTATAGGGAGGTGCTGGCATGGCGCAGGGAGCGGCGACGGGGGGGGTGGATCGAGGGGGCACGATTGAGGGCAGGCGAGCGACGTGGGTCGGGGGCAATCACGGCGGAGGTCTATAAAGGGGCTAGGAGGACGACAGGACCAGAGGACCGCCTCTCAGGTATCTAGAACCTAAGGTACTCCATCAACGACCTAGTTCCCCCATTTTCATCTCCTTCCTCCCCTGCTCGCGTCGTGAGACGCCGTTCCGATCTCCTCACGAGTCGAACCGTCTCCGCCGAGCCTCCTCTTTCAGATCTCTGTCTGACTTAGGCATCGGAGGGGATTTGGCCGGAACCAAGGTCCGGCCCCCTGACGAGTGTTCTCGTCTACGTAGGAGGGCATCAGATCCACGGGCCGAGGCTTCCCCTCTGCCCCTCGCCGACCACGCAACCAGCTGGACGATTGAGGCTTCCCCTCGTCGTCCGACCGCCGAGGCCGAGAGCAACCGACCGAGGCCGAGCGTCTCGACCCGGGCCGAGGCTACCCCTCGCCCTACCAACGGCCGAGGACCCCGATTCAACCCAGTCGACGCGCTCTACGTCGTCTGCTGACCCGACTCGAGCCTCGACTGCACCAACTCGACTCGCCCGAGGGACCCAAACGGGCCCCTTGACCACGTTGACCGGATTGTCCACGGTCAACGCTTTGTAGTGAGAAAACACTCTGAAACAATCATAATCATCATAAATTGGAATAGATTCAGATAAAGGAAAAGAGTGGGTAAAATATTCTCCCTGAATGGGAGCCACAAGCTCTGGTGAATGCTCCTCGGGTGGATGCTCAGACTCAGTGGAAGGTAGAGGTGGCTGCAGAAGCTCAACTACAGGTGGGCAAGGCTCTGGATCTATTAAATGAAGATATCCTCACCCTAAAGTGATGCATGCTCAATGGTATGCTCTGGCTCCGCAAGTGAGGCCTCCTCATCAATATGCTCGGGCTCGACGGGGTGCTCTTTTACCTTCTAATCAATTATCAGTGTATGCTCTTTCTGGAATGATGATGCTAGCTGCTCATGTGTGTCAACTTGTGGGGATGTATCATGTTGAGGAGAAGGCTCGCAAGCAATCTGAATCTCCCTCAAGACTGACATGGACCTCCATCTCAATTGTTCCTACAGCCGAAACATGGTTCATAACAAAATATACAAATCGTAGCTCGAATGCATCACCTGTTGAAATGCTCTCTTAATCGATGAACCTCGTTGACTCCAAGATGCCCTCTAATAAGTTTTGAAATGTGTCCTCCTTTGGCAGAAATGTGGTCCACATAATATCACCCATAATACCTGATCAACAAAGATAAGTACTGGAAGAAAAATATCAGTGGCACAAAAGAATATAAAAATGATAATAATGGTGGCGGGGTGAAAATTCCTTTTTTTGATTTTTTTATTGTTCAAATGTATTTTCGTAGTCTAATTAACCTAATTGTGACAAACTGGCACCCAAAGGGAAACACCTCCCCAGCAACGGTGCCAAAAACTTGATCGCGTCGGGATGTACTTACAAAAAAATGTAGTTTATCACAAGCGCACGGTCTAGTGGTAAGCAGGTATCGTATCCACAGGAAGGTGGTGTTGGATCCAATTGATCTTAGGTTGGCTTGACTATGAAGGTTTTTTGGTGGAGATGGTTATGGTATGATGTAATGGCAATGGTGATGGATGTCGGTGTCGATGATAAAGATGTCGACTGTATATTCGATCAATAAAAATGTCTAGGACTATGAAATCTTCGCTATAGATTTTCGAGTATAAATGTGAATGTGAACTCCTAATTACTAACTCTTAGTTTAGTGCGAAATTGTCGCAACTATGTTATGAACAACTGCACGCTCTCGCGCTACAAAAGTCTATAATAACTCAAGCTAGAACCTCGCTCTTGTGCAAGTCGAGTTTTGAATTATTAGCATTAAGATCGACAATATAATTCAATTCTCGCTCGCGTTCACTCTCGTGCAATGTGAGTTCGAATCTAGATTATGATGGTTCGTATTCGTCTTACCGTCGTACAGACGAATATAATCATAGAAATATAATAAAGATGCTAGCTTTGGTCGCTCTCGTGCATCAATTCTAGGATATCCCAATTATAGATCTAAATCAAATATCTAGGGCTTCCTATAGATCAATATCCTATCTCGAGCTCTCAAGATCTAAGTAGAAATCCTTAGCTATTTGTAGTCAATCGACTCTAATCTAACATTAAAACAAGTTTAGCAACAAGGGTTTCAATCAATTTCACATATCAAACCCTAGATCCATATGGTTCATCCCTTTGCCCAGAGAAATAATCAACCAAGCATTGCAATAATGATATAGAAATCAATAAGAAACGATGCTTGCATTTAAAAAGATAGAAAATCAATGATTCAAATAACAATAACAAAGATACTTAGCTTTCATGAAGAAATCCAATCCAAATACATGTTTTTAGATCCAAGAGGGGGCCTAGGGCATGGCCAAACCTCTAAAAAGTCTCCAAGAAAAATAATAGGAAGTCCCCCTCAATGACGGCTACAAATTTGTATTTATGGCTACCCTAAATCTCTAAGAAAAATTTGACCAAAATACCATTTACCCTAGTTGTAACAGAATTTCAGAATTCTGGCCGTCGGCTCACTCGGCCAAGTGAAAATGTCACTCAGTCGAGTGAAACTTCCTGCAGAAACTCCAAAAATCAGCATTCTGTTTTTTATGGTCACTCGACCAAGTGAGATCTCACTCAGTCGAGTAAAAGTGTTACTCAGTCGAGTGACACTGATAAGCCAAATTTCAACAATGCTACCTAATCTTCCAGAAATTCTAGAAAATTCATCTGACCTTCGTTTTGCATGTTCTTGGCGGTGTTGGAACCTTCATGAGGTCTACTATGATTGAAAAAATATCCACAGGTCAAGATGGCCTCTGTAATCATAGAACAAACCAAAACAAGGTGGATGTAGTGCATAAATCTTTGGCGTTTCATGCGTTTTAGCTTTGTTTCTTCTTCTTCTTTGCTCCGCCTTTCTTAGATATTTCTTCCTTGTCTTTTGGTGCTTTCAACTCATATCCAAGGGTGTTCTTGCTACACTTTTATCATCAATCATGGCTTCATCTCCAGATTGCACAGTATTGCTCCAATTCACTCCAAATTCCCTGAATTAACATAAACGCTTCGAAAGTGAAATAGTTCCAAATATTCATCGAAAAGCGTATAACATTAGGTTTTGGAGGGTGAAATATGATATGGATGTATGAGATAAATGTGTAAAATACATGCATATCATTGACACGCACACAAATCGGGCAAATTTTGCAACAGAGTACCAGAACAAATCAGAAATTGAAAAAAGACCGTGGAAGTTCAAGAAGCCGTATTTTACAATATAAACCTCCAATTGACGATCGGTCAGAACCATTGTGGAGCTGTCTACAAGAAAACCAATGATGACACATCGACGCCGCAAACTGAGCACTCTAAACTTAATCTATTTATATTTTTGTGGTGTATCATGATTTGATCATTGTATTTTCTTTTACACTATTTTTGGTTGTTAGATAGCTATAGGGTGTAGTTTTGGAATTCTTGATTCACAAGATGTGGATTGTGTCAGAGTAAATTAGTTCAGTCGAGCATGTGATTTGCGATTTTATAGAGCTTATGAGCGTGGAGCATGGGATTTGCAAGTTTCAAGTGTATGTAAACATGTTGAGACTGATTGATCTAATATTGGATTTTAGATGTTGATGGAGTATGTCGAGGTTCGATCGAAGCATAGAACATCTGGTGTTATATGTGTTTGGATGTTGCACGTTTTTATTTGTCGATCACCTTATTCAGCCCCCTCTAGAGTGTACGTTTCATCCTACAGGTGGTATCAGAGCCCAGGTTGACCAATTTTAGACTTAGAGGTAAGGGTTACACACACAAAGAGAGTCATGGGTATTTCATATGGTGCTTTTGCTGTGGGACACTACATTGATAAACCTCCTTTGTATCGTGGATATGATTATATTTACTGGAAGGCTATGATGAAAGTATACATGTTATATATTGATTTTGATACTTGTCATATTATTGAAAACTAATATACTGCAATTTCTAAGCCTGATAGTAACTGGAATTTTGGTGATAGAAATTTGTATGCTCTGAATGCTAAGGCAATGAATATTTTGTTTTGTGGTTTGAATAGAAAAATATTTACTTATATTTATCATTGCTCTTCAATGCAGAAAATATGGAGGACTCTGTAGTTGGCATACGAAAGCGAGCAATGTTTAATGGTCATACCTCAAGTGATATAAAGAGCCTACATAATAAGAAGAATCGAAAGGAAAGAAAATTTCTTTTAAATAAACGTGATGATACTATGTCTAAGAATATTTCTGATAATTCTAATAATGAAATTATTTGCTAGTGAATTTCAACTGATCCTTTTCGGAGAATTAGACAGTCTTCCCGAGTATGCCTTTTTATTTGGTGGGTAACATCGATGAAGCTACCGCAAAAGCTATGAACTTAGAAAGGGAGAAGAAATGACCATAATTGCAAGAAATCCGGACACATCAAAGCGAATTGTCCACTGTTGAAGAAAGGCAAAACGAATGAAAAGAAAAAAAATCTTTGGTGACTACGTGGAATGATGACATTGAGGATCATGAAAGCCATGCAGTTACAAATCTTTATTTGATGGCACACATAGATTCTAGTGACGAGGATTCAAGCTATGAGATACCCGACCTTTCTTATAGAGATTTAGTTAGACTATGCGATCACTTGACTAAAGAAGTTGAAAATTTAGAGGCCAAGATTAAGAAATTAAAATCAAGAAATAAAAAATTGCTTAATAAGACTTGTGAAAATTGCTTGATTTTAGAAAAAGGAGTGCATGGTCTAAAAACTGAAAAATAAAAGCTTGAAACAGATTTTGATGCCATAAACAAAGACATAAAGAGAAAAGATGACAATTTTGAAACCCGTAGTTCTATGCTTGTTAATGAGAATTTGTTTTTAAAATCTAAAGTCCAAGAGCTAGAAATATGCGTGAGATAGTTTGTTATTAGTGATAACTGATAAGTCATTGAAGATGCTTCTTAATAATTAACTCTTTGCGAACAATAAAAAATGACTAGGTTTTGGAAAATTTGAACATGAGAACAATCTTTTAGGTAAGTGCAAAAGTGTCTTTCCTAGATGCATTTGTTGTGGTAAAATTGGACATACATTTAACATTTGTTGGAATAGAAACAAGAACAAGAAGTTTAAACAAATTTGGGTTCCTAAAGGCACTTTCAATAACATTGGTGGACCTTTATGGATTACTAGATCACAAATAACATCTTCCTTGAAGGTAAGATGGAGGGAGAAGGAACTATGGTTTTGCCATCGGATATCAATGAAGTTCCTTGGCCAAAACAGTAACGCATGGTATGATTTCTTGTTTAAGCTTATTGTTTACATTCATATGATATTTTTGGTGTCTTTTCACTTTCTTGATTTTTTTGGTTTTTGGTGTGCTATTTTATTTGTGTTATTTTTTTGGTATGTTAGAAAAATAGAAAAAGAAAAAAAAGTGAAAAAGTGAAACTTATAAAAATTGAGCTTAATGGATATCGTTCTTTTGTTCATTGGAAAAAGTCATTTTGGATGAAAATCATATTATGTAGAGAAATCTAGAATTATTTGCTTGACTATGGCTGCATGCTTGACTTTATGAATATTAAAGACGTGTTCGATAACGAATAATTAGATTTCTACATTTTCACCTTACACTCTCACGGTATTAATTGTTATGGCACATATGGTTTTGTTTTCATGAATATTGGAAAGTGGTTGAATGTGGATGAAAAAATTGCAAAGTAGGTTACTTGATGAGATATGTAGTGTCATGTCTTGTATGAAAAACAAAGTTTAGGAAAAGAAAAATATGTTGGAATAAACAATACATCTTATGAAAAGAAAAAGTAAAGAGCTTCATGTGTAAAATGGATACTGTCCATGGATATGATACGACCCACGGATATCCGACTCATGCTATAGATTCATATCTTTTAGTGTCTTTGGTATGTCCTTCATGCAATGCCACCCCTCGACTAAGGGTCCTTCTAGGCAATGTATGGGTTGGTATCTTGAACTCATGTATCATGAGGTGGAAAAATACAATTCGTGTAGAAGTACATACAAGTTTGGATAGTTGGTTTTGAACGGTTAACTTTCATGATTACTTCTCCCTATGACCTTAACTTTTGATCATCACACGAGCACGAAGATGTTTTAATCATGGTTATGAACTATTGGATATCGATTGATTATTTGCGATTGTCTTAATGTAATCGTATGTCTTGTTTAATAATACTTTATTTTATATATGGCATATGATATTTTTGTCTTGTGTGTTCATTTGATGATAACAAAAGGGGGAGAAAGTGTTAAGATTTGATATCTTGATCTTCATCAATCTTCATCATGATGATTCATATCGATAGGAGGAGTTTATCGATAAGGTGAGCATGTTAATAGGGGGAGCTATTCGCATATGACTATATCTTTTTGATATGCATGATCACATTTCACAAACACAAAACACGATGACATGATTTTGAGCTTATATTGATCAAATTTTAATTAACGGTTTGTCATCATCAAAAGGTGGAGAATATTGGAATCAGCGGTTTAGGATTTCTTGTTTGATGATAACAAACCTTCATAAATTATTTTGATGTGCTTGTTAAGTCAGGTATAAAAGAGTTCACTTAACCCTTGGGTAATTAGGTTATTTCACATATTTTTAAAGTATCATTTATAACCATGAATCATTAGGAAGATAAAGAGGATGTCACAGAAATTTTTAGATTTGGAAAGGCTTTAAAACGGCTAAAATAAGTGAAATATAAGTAATGGGGGCAATATTGTAATTTTCACTCAAAAGGGCAAACTTGTAATTACTAGAAAAAGTCAAGTCGGCTAGGCTAAGGGTTCACCCTATGAATATAAGTGTACTTTTGCAGAAAAAGTAGGGGACGTAATCAAGGCAAAAAAGGCATAATGTGGCCATAAAAAGGGAGAGAGGGAATTATATAGTAATTATTGATAGAGAGAGAAATGAAGAAGAGCGACTGAATAAAGTTTCTCTCTCTGGTGCTCAAAATCAGAGGCCTCCCACTATACGAATTCTAATGAACACAGTGGCCGACCGCTTCTGCATGTGGACTGACACAACTGTGAACTTCGAAGACCCAGCCCCCACAACGACTGCTGGTCAGATTTTTGCCCTTGCAGAAATGAGAACCACCGAGTGGTCAGCCACACGAAAACCAAGCCGAGGCTGCAGCTTTCACCGGCTGCATGGATCCTATAGCGAATGACGTCAGCACATCACTGCATGCACAGAACAATGAGAATGAGACAGAACGATCGATTGACACACACAAACTGAGCAAATTTTGTAGCAGAGTACCATAACAAATCAGAAATTACAAAAAGGATCTTACAAGTTCAAGAAGCCATATTTTTCAATATATACCTTTGATTGATGAGCGGTCAGAACTATTGCAGATCATTCTAGAAGCAAATAAACGATGACTCATCTACTCCACAAACTGAGCACTCTAACTTTATTTGTTTATATTTTTATGGTGAATCATAATTTGATTCTTGTATTTTCTTTTACACTATTTTTGGTAGTTAGGGAGTTATAGGGTGTAGTTCTTGGATACTCGATTCATGGGGTGTGGATTGAGGCAGAGTCCAGCTAGGTAGATTAGTTCAGTTAGTATGATATTTGTGAATTTATAGATCTTCTGAGCATGGAACATGGGATTTATGAGTTCCAAGCATGTGTAGGCATTTTGAGACTGATTATCCAATGGTGGATTTTGGAGTTACTGGAGTAGGTAGAGATTTAACAAAACCAGTGTACATATGGTGTTAAGATTTAACAAAACCAGTGTACATATGGTGTTATATGTGTTGGTTGTGATTTTTGTCCTTTTTATCTGCTTTTGTGTTGAATGTTTTTATTTGTTAATCACCATATTCACCCCATCTAGGGTTTACTTTTCGATCTTACAGCATCCTCATTGGCCAACCTAGCTACAGGACCGGGGATATGTCAGAAGACCTCACATGCTACTTGGCCATACAATCTTGGGCTAACCACCCTCGTGGGCCAACCTAGCTATACGATTGGGGATTACTTTTTGAATACATAGCTTTAAGTTAGTGGTGGGTCAAGGGCCACTCCCCTCATGGGCTGACCTTGCTTTAAGTCGGATGTCGGTCGGGGGACACTTCCCTCGTGGGTCGACTTAGCTACCTAACCCTGCATCTACTGTATGTCAGGGGCCACTCCCCTCGCGGATCGACCTAGCTCTACCTCTGATGTATGTCTGGGAGCCACTCCCCTCGTAAGTTGACCTAGTTGCATAGCTCTGCGTCGGCTGTAGGACGAAAGGATACACCTCTAGCTTGTCGACCTAGCTCTGTATCGGCTATAGGTCAAAGAGCTACTCCCCTCGCAAGCTGACCTAGCTATACAATCGAGGATTGCTCTCAAGACATTATGGGGTGACCGGCTATACGATCGGGGGTTACTCCCTCATGGGCTGATCTAAACACATGATCACAAGTCGATCTTACAAACCGTCATATTATTTCTTTTTGGTTTCTATGATTGTATCTTGCAGAGCTAACAACTCTAAGAGAACATTAACGGGAAGCCCATAAGTGGCTTATCCCATTTTACTCTCTAAAATGCACAGGTTTTCAATACGTCGTGGTCATTATCAGAAGACATCGTGGGCCGATCTTATACAATCGGAGATCAATCTTAGCAGACCTCTTAGGGTCAACTATGGCACCAGGGCCGACTTATGACTTGGATGTATACATGAGTCTCCTACCCTAGCTTGGGAGTCCCATAAGATGAGCTAAGACTTCTTTCTTATTAAAAGAAATTTTATTAATTTAAAGGGAGCACAACCATACATATGAAATGGGCAGAGTCCGTATAACAGAAGAGATGCAATCATGAAGCCCAAGCATCGTAAGGCTAGGGCTTTAAGAGGTACTGCTTCGGTGGTTCCTGGCACAATGGCAACAGTCTTCTCGGTGATAAAGGGGCTGATATCTTGTGCTAGAGCTCTATGAAATGACCATCATTCGAATATGATTCCTAAGTTGGAAAACTTCCATGTGATCTCCATCACTACACTGTTGAGACTGATGCCAGCTTATGATGGCAGAAAATATATGTACATCAATGGGTCTATTCCATCTCAATACATGGTCTATCTACTCTGGAGTCTGGAAAAGAAGACGAAGGGCACATAAACAGGACTGCTTTACTCAGGCAGTAGTAGAGCTGAACGGAGAAGAAAAAGTCAAAAGTGAGAACAAACTTTTAAGCAGAAGAGTAATTATCTACATCCCTCATTCTCTATTCAAGCAGAACTACATGCAAGCTCAGCCGTTCAAACTCAGACACATGTTAACATCTCGGGGAAATGACGCTCCAAGTTCCATGCTTTATTGGCGTGCAAATTCTAGGGCATGGTGCTCTGATGCCTAGTATTTAGCAGGCCATCTCGACTACCATGTTCGTCCAATCAGTTCGTAGCACATCACGTAACCTAAACCACCACGTTGGTTGAGCTTGGGAGATGGGGCCATTGATACAACATTGTGTTGACCCAATGGACAAGACCAAGTAAAGCCCACGACTTCAACCTAACAGCCTAGTAGTGCCTGCATCTTCAACCCAGCAACTCGGAAGTTCTCATGTGAGGCCGACCTTCTTCTAGGCGATATCCGAACTAACAATTAGGCTCCTTCATTTTAAGGCATTAGTTTATAACGATAGCATTCAATGACCGACTGTTTAGCTCGTTATTAATGCCAGCAGATCAGGCCAAAATAATCAAGCGGCTTAAATGCTCGGACGTTATTCTACAACGTCCCTCATTATTGGCCACACCTATATATAATCTCCCAGACGAAGGGAAAAAGGGGCAAGGTCATTCTTCCAAACAATCGAGGACAAGAATTCCTCAGACATTTAAGCTGACTAGGTGAGTATTGATACTCCCACTCGAAGGAAGAGGATCCACATGAAGGGAATGCTTCTCCACAAATCATTGGGACAGAAGATAATAGGAAGTTCCCGAGACAAAGAGAGAAAGGGCTAGGATAGATGCCACTAAGACTATGCCCGGAAGGTAGATGGATCAGCCAAGAAATATATGTATCAACCAAGAAATATATGGCGCTATCTATAAGAATAAGACAAAGGTGCTACAACAAAGGTGATAAAAGAATAGCATAGAGCACAAAAAGAAAGAAAAGATCAAGAGGTTACAAATAATGACTTAGGCAGTAGCCTCAGACCTAGCATCTGGGCTGATTCGGCAGGTCCATTGAATAGCATGTTGCAACTGTCTAGGCAATAGTTGACACATCTGAGTGGTACCTGTGGCTACTGGGACAGGTGGGGCAGGTGGCTGGCTGGTTTGCTATGGGCTATCTCTGGCACCTTGCCACCCTACCACAGATGAAGCACTGATTGTTCAAAAAATGGTAATTCCTCTTGAGATGTCCAAACCTACTGCAATGGAAGTAATCGACTGGTCACTGAGCTACTATTTGGATGCCTAGTTTCCGGATAAATCCTTGAGTGTCTGGACACTTGAACTGTGTAGTCTGATGGGGACTCATCACATTTCGAACGGTCACCATAAGGTGGATACTCCATCCACTCTAGACTGCCTAGTGTCGCCGGATAAGGGCATTGTACCTCTTATCCACTTTCAGGACAGCATCATGTGTGTCATACTAGACTATGATCATTTGCTCCTGGATATCAAAATCCAAACTCTAAAGGAAACATCTCACTCGGTCCTCATGTGTAGTGACCATCTTTGAAGCAAACATGAAATATTAATAAAAGCCATAGTAAACAATCCTAGAAATAACAAAGATCTTTGAGTCTATAATCAAGAGACCGTTAAAGCATCGAAAAATCAACATCATACTCATCCACAGGCTTGGAACCTTGGACAAGATTGATGAAGCGCTGCTACAGTTCCATCTTAGTCATCAAAGGGAAGTACTTGGTGTTAAACCGGTCTTTGAAGGTAGCCCACTCAATAAGCTGAGTCAGACGGGCCACCTTTGCTTGCCACCAATTCCTCGCATTATCGGTCAAGTGTAGTTTGGTGATGTCTACCCACGAACATGGTGGAACACAAGCGACTCGCAAGTTGTCATATGGCTACATGACCCCTCCTCATCCAATGTTCTCTCTTTGCTAGAAAATTAGTTTGGGTACAACTCTTGGAATTTCTTGACTCTCACTTCATTCCATGGAGCCAGCTGAAGTCCTTGCTGAAGTTGATACACCCCACACAACACTTTATCCTAACCTGTAGGTGTAGTGTTTGTAGGAGTATTGTTTGCATGTGGATTCCCAATTGACACATTATCCACTGGTCCATTCACAACAAGTACCTCATTCACTTTGGTTGGTGCATCCCATGAGTCCTTCAGGTGCAACATAGTGACATGATGACTAAAAAGAAAAAGGAAATAGTTAATGTTTGAAATTAGAAATTAGGTATAAAAGTGATTTTTAATTAAAAGGTGTATTATCTTTTATTTTTTATTTTTATTTCTTTTGTTAACATTATTGTTGTTGTTATTATTATTATTTTTACTTTTTTGGTTTCTAAAAATGAGACTATGTTGTTTCTTAAAATTCGTAACTCGTTAAAGAATTTGTGTGGACATGGAGACCGGAATGGGCCACCACCAAAAAACTTGTCAACCCAATTTCTCAAAATACCTACAAAGCAGAATGGAAAGCCATCGACGTGTTTAAATCAAAGAAAATAATGGAATACACACACACACACACATTCTTTTTCCTTGTTCTCCATGTTTTCTTTGATTTAAATATGCATAGCATAAAAATATAACCACACAGATTCTCAATGAAAATTATATAATAAGCCACAAAAATAACAGAAATAACTAAAATATCCCAAAACGGCATAAATAAAAGTTTCTCCAAAAAAGGAGTCCATTATTACATCTAAAATTCTAAATAATAAGAACTACAAGTCTGATACAAAAAATGACCAAAGTCTACTAGCCAAAAATATAAGAAACTATCAAAGGTAAGCATGTGAGTAATCCTGCTCCTCTCTAGCTAGAAGATCATATAGCTCACTATCAACATACTTGTTCTCTGAAGCTGACCAACATCCATAAATGAAACTTGAATGTTGTCAGCGAGATAATCTCGGTAGGTCCCAAGAAAAATCAAACGAAAATATAAGGATAAAAAACATATGGAAACCAAATCTTATAGAACTAAATAAGTAAACTCAAGAAACTATATAACGACATAATAAATGACATGAGAACACTAATATTAAGAAATCTACTAATGTCACTAAAGGTGATGTCAAGTGTGGAGTGATGTCTCTAAAAAACTAATCTATGTTGTCAACATGGCATAAAAATCTAGTCTATGTCCGCGACTCATGCCTGATGGTACGATGTGCAATGTGGGTATTTTGTTCACTTGGAACAACGATCAATTTGGACTAACATTTTTTACAGTGCATCTTCCGGTCTACATCAACATGAGCCATAACCTTTTCCATCAAAATCAAGGTCTGGATTGAAATCACTAGGTCTTTCCTTTCATTCACAATTTAGGCACCAAATGTGGGTCAAAAATAATAATAATGTCCATTAGCCATTCTATACCAGTCGTATGGGCAATGATCATAATAGGAGACAATCATGCTCTTGTACCCTCGTGACAATGTGTATATCAAATTGCAACACTTTTAAAGCATATAATTTCAACTTGTTACATTCTTTTCTTTTTACTAAATTCATCTCAAATTCTATTCTCATCGTTAAGTCATGAATATTCTTCTTATGAAAGGAGAAGTAAATATCAAGAAAGAGTGATCATCATAGAAATCATAACCTCAATGTAAACTAGTTTGTATTACCAAAGTATGTGGAAAATAAAGTGATAATCACAAGTATAAAACATAACAGTATTTTCAGCAAAACATAGGCCCAAAAGGAGTAACATAATGCAATAATTCGGCTCAAGAAAATTTTCAGAATTTCTGAGAACTAAAATTAGTTAGTAACTACAAGGAGAAATCAACCGATGCGGTAAGGGATACGACACATAGCTGGGGCTACATGTCATGCCCCGCTTCCTAAAATACTTATAGATTGAAACATGAATGGTCGTGATATGTTTAAAAAAAGAAATAATGGAATACTTTTTTTTCTATTTTTCTTTTGATCTAAATACGCATAGAATAGAAAAAAATACTTGAGCAGATTCTACATGCCATTAAAAGAACAAACCAAAGAAAAAAGTTAAACAACTGAACTGCATAATAAATAAAAGTCCCTCCAACAAACAGGAGTACTTATAACATCTTGAAATTTGAATGAAATTCTAAAAGTTTGATACAATGAATATCCAAAGCCTAGAAGATAAAATATAACAATTAGCAATCTATTCCTCGGGATAATCCTGCTCTGGTCTAAGAAAAGAATCACAAGGCTCATCATCAATATATATGTCCACAAGGTCTAACACACATCCATAAAAACGTGAATGTGGTAAGCGAGTAAACTTGGTAGGCTCCCCTAAATACAATAAGAAAAATAAAGACAAGAAGAAAACATATGGAAAACTAAACTGCAGAAGTAAACAAGTAGAAACTAAGCTAATAAACATGTCATACCATATCTCAAGAAAACTAAAAGTAAAGCAAAGCTATAATAACTCGAAAATGATGTCAGGTGAGATATAGTTTCTCTATGCTAGGGTGACATCATATACATTTCTAGCCTAAGCACAAACTTATGCTCGAGGGTTCAAGATGTAATTTGGGTGGTCCATTTACTTGGAACAACGATCAATAACAATATAGACTAACTGTTCTCACAATGTAGCCTCGGTCTACAACTACGTGAGTCATACCTTTTCCAATGAAACCATGGTTCGGACTGAAGTCGTTAAGTCTTTATTTCCCACACACTACTACAAAAGGAACCTTTAACAGCGCTTAAATAAGGTCTTTAATAGCGCTTATGTGTGCTGTCTATCTCACCACAACTAAGGGGGGCTGGTTTTAATAGCGCTTTACAAGCGCTGTCAAATGTCCCAATAGACAGCGCTTTTAGTACAAGCGCTGTTAAAGGTCCACCATTGACATCGCTTGTACTAAAGAAGCGCTGTCTATTGGAACCTTTAACAGTGCTTGTTTAGTACAAACGCTGTTAAATGTCTCAACAGACAGCGCTTCTTTAGTTTAAGCACTGTTAAAGGTCCACCATAGACAGCGTTTGTACTAAAGAAACTCTGTCTATTGGAACCTTTAACAGCGCTTGTTTATACAAGCGCTGTCTATGGTGGACCTTTAACAGAGCTTGTACTAAAGAAGCATTGTCTATTGGAACCTTTAATAGCGCTTGTTTGTACAAGCGTTGTCTATGGTGGACCTTTAACAGCGCTTACACTAAAAGAAGCGCTGTCTATTGAAACCTTTAACAACGCTTATTTGTACAAGCACTATCTATGGTGGACCTTTAACAGCGCTTGTTTGTACAAGCGTTGTCTAAGGTGGAACTTTAACAATGATTGTACTAAAGAAATGCTATCTATTGAGACCTTTGACAGTGCTTGTACTAAACAAGCGCTGTGAAAGGTTCCAATAGACAGCGCTTCTTTAGTACAAGCGCTGTCTATGGTGGACATTTATCAGCGCTTGTACTAAAGAAGCGCTATCTATCTGGGACCTTAGACAGCGCGTGTTTAGTACAAGCGATGTATTAGGTCCCAGTAGACGGCGCTTCTTTAGTCGTTTTAGTGCTGAATGAGAGAAATCTATGAACAATTTGAGATTTTGTTAAATGAGAGATTGTAGGGATTTTCAAGAACCCTTAAGGCTAACTTTAAAATTGTTCGTCTTAAGTCGGACGAACAGAATAAAATAAACATCGGAAAAATAATTTATTAAACTATTTAATAATTACAGCCCTAAGAAAAATACCCTAAGCTAGGAAAATCTACTAATTCGAGTTGGGTCTGACCAACTCGAGAAAGTTCTAATTACTACTTAAAAGAATTGCATATAAATATAACTCACCCGGAATCTTGCCCTGGATCAGGCAAGATGTTCTACACCGTCTTGCGCTCCACAATCTTAGCCGCATCCCGAACCGCATTGCGTCGCTCCTCGTCACGAACTGGATCAGCTCCACAGCCGCACCTTGTCTCCGAGCACATCACTAGCTGTAGAAAGTTTCACTTGAGTAAACCCACGTCGTAGACTTTCGAATCAGATTCGGACCTCCCCATTGCCTTGCTAAGACTCGGTTGGAGGACGGGAAAATTAATGGAGGAAAAGAATAATTTTAAGCCTTGATTAAGTTTGCTTAAAATTTCCGGAGCTCCTTAATCAGAGACTTGGTGCAAAGAACAAAGAAGGGAGTGCTCACCTATTTATATAGGAGGCCGGCTCCGTTTCTTTTGTCACAAGCAATGTGGGACTAATTGTTTGGAAGATGCTTAGGATTAATTCATTTTAGTTATAATATCTTTCACATAAGTCTAACTTCAATCAATTAATCCTCACTCACCATTGAGCCCAAGAGATGATACAAGTTATCATTTCGAAGGGCTAGGAATGGTAAACGCGTAGGAACAAACGTCGACGAAATCCGAGTTTGTTTGACCCTACAAACAATTGCTCAAAGTTGAGCAAAAACCCAAGTTTCGTAGCCGTCAAGGGTTTCAACAAAACCCTAATGAAACGATTTAAGTTGTGGTCGGCCCGCTAAGCTTAGCGGGCGCGCCCGCCTAAGGCAACTGGGCGCGCCCGTTAGGGCGCACAGCCCGCTGTGACTACCGGGATGCGCCCGCTGGGTTAGCGGGCTGCGCCCGCTGATCCCAGCGGGCTTAGCCCACTGTGAGTAGCGGGCCGCGCCTGTTTTACCCAAGTGGGTGTTACCCACTTCCTTTTGTGCCTTTCTTGCGTTTATGGGCTCATCCGAGCTCCGTTTCCTACACGGTTTGATCCTCTAGATTTCACACGAAATCCCCTCCAATCCCAAATGCTCCAAACTCATAACCAACTTGTGAATTTAACATTCTCATTGCACCTTATGGGTTCCTCTATACTATCTCCCTGTTACTAAGACGTGAATATTACTCGGTGTGAGACCTTACAGCCTGACCCTACTACAGGTTGAGACTCGAAGTCTCTAGACGACAGTGACCACTAGCAGCAGGTGTCGTCCCTGTTTCAGAATCATCGATTAAGTGATTGACTCGTTGGCAAGAGTGCCGACGGGACCACTCTGACAGTGACCGTGATGATTCCCGCAGTTTTTGTCCCTTCGTCATAACTATGTCACTTGACTAGCCCAGGGCATGAAAATCTATCAACCCTACTAGCTAGCAGTGGTCAGTATACGTCGGTCTCTGGTACTTTTATGTTGTACCTATTACAACATACCTTGGCCAAGGTTTTACCGAGAACCGTACTGACCTGTGACACTAACTTCCCATTAACGGAGGAGACGAATCCTCTATTGATCACTACTCATCTCGTATGTTTCGAGTGCCACCCAGCCTAAGATCTTTCAGCAGGCCTCGCCTCGAAGCTAGATGTTTAGACCTAAGTGACACCGTTCACACACAGCTTCGTACAATGATCTCAAGTCCTAAGGACCAACTTACCTATCATCACTTAGAGTTATTAATGATAGTTAGTTAATGTTTAAACCATTTAATAACTCTTTGTTTGGGTCGTTCAGTGGACTCATTCTCTAATGAGCACCTGCGCCTTTTCTCCGACTTTGCCAAGTCGTATGGTTATGAGACCAACTAGACTAAGACACAATGGTCTGTCCGACGTACCGATATCCCAATCTCGACTCATCTATGACCATAAACACTTCTTAGATTCAAGCTGCTATCGGTCAGACATATCTCATAATCGCAATCTTCATCGTGAAACATGTGTGACCTAACTTTGAATCCTAGGGAATAGTCTAAGTAATTAATAAATAACTCAGACAATATTTTACCAGAAAGAATACTTTCATTTATTGAACATGGTGTTTATTCAGATAAATAGCCACGAGGGCATACATCTCTCTACATCTCTACTTGCACTCAGGCCTATTTATCTTGGTATCTCATACCATATTTACACGCTAGTTTCTCTAGACGATTGCGTGCCAGCACCTTCGTTAATGGATATGCTAAGTTGTCTTCTGAAGAGACTCTAAGGAGTTCTATGTCCTGCCTTTGCTCAATCTCCCGTATCAGGTGACACTTGTGAAGAATGTGTCTGGATCTCTTGTGGAATCTTGGTTCTTGAACCAGGATGATGGTGGCATTATCGTCGCAATACAACAGTATTGGACTTTCAATAGCAGGCATCATTCCAAGCTGGTTGATGAACTTCCTTATCCAGACTGCTTCCTTTGCTGCGTCGTTGGCCGCTATGTATTCAGCTTCCATCGTGGAGTCTGCAACCGTGACTTGTTTGGAATTCCTCCAACTGACTGCGCCTCCATTGAGAGTGAAAATATATCCAGAGATCGATTTGCTGTCATCTATATCACTCTGAAAGCTAGAATCTATGAAGCCTTCAACTTTCAGGTCTTCACTTCCATAAACCAAGATCAAATCTTTAGTCCTTCTCAAGTACTTAAGTATTGTCTTGACCGCTTTCCAGTGTTCCTCTCCAAGGTTAGACTGATATCGCCTTACTACAGCCAGTGCATAAACGACATCGGGTCTGGTACAGATCATGGAGTACATGATAGACCCTACAGCAGAAGCATATGGGATCTTGGTCATCCGACTCTTTTCCAAGTCAGTCTGTGGAGACATTTTCTTGGAAAGGTTTATTCCATGATGGGCTGGTATGAAACCACCCTTACTGTTTTCCATGCTAAAATGTTTTTGCACGGTGTCAATGTACCTGGTCTGGGAGAGTCCTAGCATCCATTTAGATCTATCTCTATGGATCTTCACACCTAGTATGTAGGATGCTTCTCCCAAGTCTTTCATGGAGAAATTGGTTGATAGCCATCCTTTAACAGACTTCAACATCTTTATGCTGTTGCCTATTATCAGAATGTCATCTACGTATAGAACGAGGATAACTAAACAATTATTATTACTGGTCCTTTTGTAGATGCGTAGATCATCCTCGTTTCTGACAAAACCAAACTCTTTGACAGTTTTTTCGAAGAGGATGTTCCAACTCCTTGAAGCTTGCTTAAGCCTATAGATGGACTAATGCAGCCTACACGCTTTTCCTTCACTCCCACTGACTTCGAAGCATTCTGGCTGAGTCGTGCAAATCTGCTCCTCTAAATCATCGTTTAGGAAAGCAGTCTTTACATCCATTTGCCAGATTTTGTAGTCGTAGTAGGCAGCAATAGCGAGTACGATCCGAATAGATTTGTGCATGGCCACTGGTGAGAAGGTTTCGTCGTAATCTATTCCTAGAATCTGACGATATCCTTTTGCAACTAGCCTAGCCTTGTATGTTTCTACTTTTCCATCTGCACCAATCTTCTTCTTAAAGATCTATTTGCAGCATATGGGAACATTTCCCTTGGGCACGTCTTCTAAGGTCCATACCTTATTCACATGCATGGAATCTATTTTGGACTTCATTGCATCTAGCCATTTGTTAGAGTCTATACTCTTTATGGCTTCTTGGAAGCTAACAGGGTCATCATCTAATATGATGTTATCCTTAATCCCACCGTCTACGAGAAAACCGTAGTACCTTTCGGGAACTCGAGGAACCCTATTGGATTTCCTACTGACTGGTTTGGAGTTATCAAGTTCTGACTCTCTCACTGTTTCCGACACTTGTTCCTGTGTAAGTACTTCCTCCGGGCATTCATCTGATCAATTACCTTGCCACTAGATTCCTTCACAAGGAATTCCTTTTCCAGAAAAGTGGCATGTCTAGAGACAACAATCTTTTTTTGTTCTGGATGGTAAAAGACATAACCTAATGAATGTCTTGGGTTCCCTATGAATTTACACAGTATAGATCTGTCTTCCAGTTTGTCTGGATTTTGCCTTTTGACATATGCAGGACAACCCCATACCTTCAAGTGATTAAGGCTGGGTTTTTTACCGGTCCATATCTGATATGGTGTCATATGCACTGACTGAACTTTATTTAGGATGTATATAGCAGTTTCCAGGGCATATCCCCAGAGGGAAGTGGTTAACTCAGCTTCACTTATCATAGACCGTACAATGTCTAACAAGGTGCGGTTCCTCCTCTCTGATACACTGTTATGTTGAGGTGTGTAAGGAGGTGTGACCTGAGAGAGAATCACATTCTCTTTTAAGTGAGCAAGGAATTCATGGCTTAATTATTCTCCTCCTTGATCTGATCGAAGGATCTTAATACCTTTCCCAGTCTGGTTTTCGACTTCGGCACGGTACTCCTTGAATCGCTCAAAGGTTTCGGACTTATGTTTCATCAAGAACACATGTCCAAACCTTGAGTGATCGTCAGTAAATGTGACAAAATATGAAAATCCACCTTTGGCTGTTGTAGACATGGGTCCACATACATCGGAATGTACTAGACCCAAGAGTTCGGTAACTCTCTCGCCTTGACTCGCAAAAGGAGTTTTGGCCATCTTACCTTTGAGGCAAGACTTGCAAGTGTCGAATGACTCATAATTCGAGAGGCCCAAGAGCCCCTCTTTATGTAACTTGCTGAGTCTATTCTCTCTGATATGGCCTAGTCTACAATGCCAAAGATAGGTTTCATTGAAACTAGATTCCTTACGTTTTCTTGTATTAACGTTTAATACAACTTTATTGCTTAAAGTGTGTACACCATTACTAAGTGTCCCAAAACCTAGCAACTTTCCATCAAAAGAAATGTTACATGACATTTCCGCTGATAGTAAAATTATAACCATCTCTAGCCAAAGCCGAGACGGATATAATATTGCATAGGAAGTTTGGGATGTAGTAGCATTGCTTCAAAAGAAAGTTAGCTCCACCAGCTAATGTGTATTTAAGATCTCCCACGGCTTTAACATCAACATTTGCTGCGTTGCCGGCTTGGAGAATGATCTCATTCTTTTCGAGTTTTCTAATGATTCTCATTCCTTGTAACTGGTTACAGATGTGTGAACCTGCACCGGTGTCTAACACCCATGCATTAGAATTAACTGAAAGAACTACACTTTGCATTTTAGAAGTTAAGGCATAAACTCGCCCTTCCTTCATTTGTTCCCTTTCTGCTATAGATTTCCTTGACCAGTCATTCTTTTTATAACCAGTTAATAAGTTCTTATCTCGGATATTATTTATCTTACTCTTCATGCTGCAAAAATTAGAACTCGTAATTAGCATGTGTTCAAAAAATTTTAAAATATAATTAGAATGGTTTTTATCCAATTATACTCTCCCATTAATTTAAAGATTGTTTAAACCAAAACATGATTAATATTAAATGGGAGCAGGAATCCAACAACCTTGAGTCGCCCGACCTTGAGTGTAGCTCAACAAGTCGTTCGACTCAGCTGTAGGTAGACGAACTCTTTGTCAATCATATCGAATATGACTGCCTATTGATTTTTACCCCTAGCCATTTGTGATCATGAGTGTGCTCATTCAAATCACAATGACTAGTCTAGTCAGACCCTTGTTTTCGTGTCTAGCTTGACTTGTCCCGGCACTCGGTGTATTCACGACACGTCGGTTTGGGTCAAGTCAGACAATGGTATGAAGAAATTGGTTTCTCTAGGGTTGCCATGTCACAGCTTGAGTGTAGCTCAACATCTATAACACAGATCCTACAGATTCCAATGTGTAAAACAAAGAGGGCTACGAATTATCTTGTAAAATATTTATTAACGTATTTGACTAGATATAGTTGACAGCGTTACATAATAATGATTCGCGTCCTTGCGGTCCAGCGGACACGGCCAGGGAATTGACTAAGCCAGGACCACTCGGCCCCTAGACTAGCTAGGGTAGTCCAGCAAACTTAGCCAAGCACATTGACCGGTATCATGGTCTATTGAAAGTTGCTAGTCATTTATATGCATACTATCAACTAAAAGCTTTTATTAACTCTAGTTAATCCTTGTCAACTAGTGGATCCTTAAAATTCTAAATTTTATGAATATGTTTGACGATTTTTATTAAGTCTTTATCAACTATAAGGATTAAATATATGTGCTGCTACCTTAATCGTCCAATGGGTATTGTTTCAGAGTGTTTTCTCACTACAATGCGTTGACCGTGGAGAGCCCGGTCAACGTGGTCAAGGGGCCCGCTTTGGGTCCCTCGGGGGCTTCGAATCGGTGCAGAAGGGGCGAGGGGAAGCCTCGGCCCTGGTTGAGACGCTCAACCTCGGACGGGTGCGCTCGGCCTCGGCTGGTAGGGGGACGAGGGGTAGCCTCAGTCGCCCGGGTAGATGCACGGCCGACGGGTGGTGAGGGAGAGACTCGGACCCGATTGGGACGCTCGGCCTCGGTAGGGCGTGCTCGGCCACGGCAGGCTGACGGTGAGGGGAAGCCTCACTGTCCGGTTGATCGAGTGGTCGTAGAGGGGCGAGGGGTAGCCTCGGCCCGTTGATCTGCTGTCCACCTGCGCGGACGAGAACGCTCGTCAGGGGGCCGGACCTTGGTTCCGGCCAAATCCCCTCCGATGCCTAAGTCAGATAGAGATCTGAGAAAGGAGGCCCGGCGGAGACGGTCCGACTCGTGAGGAGATCGTGACGGCGTCTCTCGGCGCGAGCGGGGGAGGAAGGAGATGAATTGGGGGAACGAGGTCGTTGATGGAGTACCTTAGGTTTAGTTACCTGAGATGCGGTCCCTTTCTTCGTCGTCTTCCTGGCCCTTTTATAGAGCTCCTGCTTGACTGCCTCCGGCCCACGTCCCACGCCCGCCATTGATCGTGCCCCATCAGTCCCCCCTCACCGCCGCTCTCTCCGCCATGCCAGCACCTCCCCATTATCGCTATTTAGTGTTCGCGCGTCCGGTGGAGTGATTTTCGCAGGAGTGGGTGAGCGACCAACGGGTTGTTGGGGCCGGGTCGGATCAACGTTCGAGGAGGTCCCTTATAGGGCCTTTGTCAAATGGGCTTTGAGGATGCAGATGGGCTTTTAGCCAGTAGTCGGGCTCTTGGGCTCGTGCTTTACGGGCCTCGGTCAAATAGGCGTAACAATTGCCCCCATCGGTCGGGTTGATCGGCCTCGGCCGATTCGGCTCGGCCGATGTGACCTCTGCCGTTTTTGACGAGCTCGCCAGTTATTCGAAGCCCGCCACGCGTTCTTGTCAGCCGCTTCGAATTCACCCTTGCGCCCGGTATATAAAATCCTCAGCCGCGTTGATCTCCACTTCTCTCTTGCTTCTCCCGGTATACAAAGCTTTCCACAACTCGGAGTTTCCTGTCGCCTTCGCTTCCTTGCCTTCTCCAGACCAGTCGAAAAAAGGTAATTCCTCCCTCGCTTTCATCTTATGGCTGCCCTTAGGATAGGCGGTTCTGGTCAAAGGGCAAGGGATCCTTCGGAGTCCAGGCGGGGTGAGCTCTGGCTAGGGGGATCAGGTTCCCCCGCCGGGAGTCGTTCCCTTCAGGATAAGGGAAAGGAGAAACTTTTTCCAGACTTCGCCCGTGATGACGTGGCGTCGGCTGCCGTACGGCTTAATGTGCCCCCGGTTGTCCTCCGTACGCCGTCTAGGACCCCTCCTTCGGTGGCCGCGGAGATCCGGGAAAGATATCTCTGCTTCCCATACGAGGTTCGGGTTCCATTTGTCGACGAGCGGGTTTGCCTTCAGAGGGGCAATGAGGTCGGCGTCTACGTCGAGATGTTCCGCCTGGGTCTTCGCTTCCCGCTCCATCCCTTCTTCATCCAGGTCATGGAACACTTCACAGTGTCCCTGTGTCAGTTTGCCCCGTGTTCGATCGCGGTACTGACGGGCTTTGTAACGCTCTGCTGTACCCGTGGTCTGGAGCCGACTCTTCCCCTTCTCTTCCACTTTTACCAGGTCCAGACGGTCGGTCCAGGGTCATGGCTGCTACTCCGAGCTCGCTCGAGGAGGGAATGCCTGATCGGGTTACCCCGCTGGTCAGGGGATTGGAACTTGGATTACGTTTTCGTGGTCTTCTTGGGTGAGGCCCAGATTCTAACAAGCTGGGGCAGTTCTGTCCATCCTCGCCCGTCGTTAGTTCTCTCAGATGCCGACCGGGCAGCCGCTGCGCTTCTGTTGGCTCTTCCTTTGGAAATGAAGTCCATCTGGTCTTTGCTGGACGATCTACTCCTGAAGGCCGTCTTGTGGTCTCCGGGTAGGTCGCTTTTTCATCCCCGGATCGCCCTGTGACTCATCCTGATTTCGGTCTCCTTTGCTGGGATGGCCGGCCGCGAATTCGTCCGTGACGTCGACGAGCTGATCCGTCGTGGAGCCGCTCGAAGCCGGGGTAGTACCTCGGGAAGGGCGCCTCGGAGGACCGTCGAGGAGGAAGTGCGCCGAGCCGAGCCTTCCGTGGGTAAGGTGGTGGCCGTGCCTCCCGCCTCTTCTTCTGGCGATCCCCTTCCGGGGGGCGAGGACGGTGCGAGGCGGAAGCGTTCCCCTCCGACGCCTTCGAAGCCCCACGGTGGAAAGAAGAGGAAGGAGGACGTAGATCCCTCCGGTCCGGCAGGTTCGGCGATTCCCGTAGCGACCGCCGAGGATCCTTCGATAGCTTTGCCAGCTACCCCCCTCGCAGCGTCTTCGCCCGTATCACCAGGGGTCGGGGCCTTGTTGGCGAGCGACTTGGCTTCGATCGTCGTCCCTGGGAGTTCGATGTTTGCTGACCGAGCCGTGGCCCAGCAGGTTGCCGAGGTCTCCGTCCCTCCCCGGGATCGCAGCCTCCTCAAGAAGATCCCGGCCGACAAGATGTCGGATTCCTTGGTCTGGATCCTTCAACAGGTTCGGTTATCTTGCTATCCTCTCTTTCTCTTTATCCTCTTCTTAGCCCATGTCTCGTCTTTTCAGGGTTCAGCGCTCGCTGTGGAGTTGCAGTGCCGAGCCGTCCGCTTGAGGGAGCTAGAGGAGTCCTCCATGAGGGCTCAGGAGCGGGCCGGGGCGGCCGAGGTGGCCATGATGGAGGCCCAGATGGAGTCTCGGCGCCTCACCCTCCGTGTGGCTGCGTTGGAGGGACAAGTGGGTGACCTCGAGGGAAAGCTGGGGGATGCTCGTCAGTCGGCTAAGGAAGCGGCGGAGTCATTCCGCCTAGAGAGGGAGGAACTTCAGAGGGAGTTGTCTGATCGGTGCCAGGTGGCGCGGCTCACGGAGGAGGTGGAGAAAGGCGTCGTCGAGACCCTAGGGAAGAAGATCTTCGAGGTTCTCCGGGAGGCCTTCGGTAAGTATGTAGACATCATCGCCCCCCGGATCGTCGAAGTCGTCCAGTCTTCCTTCCGGGACTGTGCGGAGCGCGTTCGGGAAGCCCCTCCGCCAGCCGAGTCCCCTCGCTCCGAGCAGGGCGAAGTGCCCGAGGATGTGTCCTCTCGAGCCCGGGCCCCCTGAGCCGTCCCTCCTGGCCTTATCCCCAAAATTTTTAAGCATCCGCTTCGCTTTGGGCCAGTCTACTTGAAATGGATCCCTGGCCATCTCCTTCAGCCCCGCGGCCAACAATTGCTGGTTGCATGGCCGTTAGCTTGGGTCACCTACTCTGGGTCTTTTGTCAACCAATTTTGCTTTGTCGGTGTCGATCTAGCTTTTGTTGGTGATGAACTCTGTCATTTGTCGTGAGTAGATTGTTTGTAGGGTGTTCCCTTCGCCTTGATCCCCTGTAAATAAGACGCATTTTTGTACTCGGGTTAACTATTATAAACGAAATCGACTTACTTGGATTCCTTGCGTGCTTTGCGTTGTCGTCTTGTTCTTGGCTTGGGAATGGACGAAACTGGCGTTGGGGATTCTCCCCGACTTATGAGCGCAGGGGTCGGTCAGCGAGGGCAGAGCTCCTCGGCTTAGGACCGGTCGGCGTCCGTGCCTGCTGGGGGAATTGCCCCCAGACTTATGATCACTAGATTCGGTCGGCGAAGGCAAAGCTCCTCGACTTAGGACCGGTTGGCGTTCGTGCCTGCTGGGGGAATTGCCCCCAGACTTATGAGCTCTGGAGTCGGTCGGCGAGGGCAAAGCTCCTCGGCTTAGGACCGGTCGGCGTCCGTGCCTGCTGGGGGAATTGCCCCCAGACTTATGAGCTCTGGAGTCGGTCGGCGAGGGCAAAGCTCCTCGGCTTAGGACCGGTCGGCGTCCGTGCCTGCTGGGGGAATTGCCCCCAGACTTATGAGCACTGGAGTCGGTCGGCGAGGGCAAAGCTCCTCGGCTTAGGACCGGTCGGTGTCCGTGCCTGCTGGGGGAATTGCCCCCAGACTTATGAGCACCGGAGTCGGTCGGCGAGGGCAAAGCTCCTCGGCTTAGGACCGGTCGGCATCCGCGTCTGCTGGGGGAATTGCCCCCAGACTTATGAGTGCCGGAGTCGGTCGGCGAGGGCAAAGCTCCTCGGCTTAGGACCGGTCGGCATCCGCGTCCGCTGGGGGAATTGCCCCCAGACTTATGAGCACTGGAGTCGGTCGGCGAGGGCAAAGCTCCTCGGCTTAGGACCGGTCAGCATCCGCGTCTGCTGGGGGAATTGCCCCCAGACTTATGAGTGCCGGAGACGGTCGACGAGGGCAAAGCTCCTCTTCCTCCTCCAGTGAGGCGGTGGTCCCCGGCCTTTTGCGTTATTGGCGATATGTCGACTCCGTAGGGATTTTAAGTAAAGACAATAAAAAGAATGCGTTTGTACTCTCATGAGTCCTGTCGGACCGGTACATTTGGAGGAAACGGAAAAAAGGGAAATGAAGCTTAAGCAGAGGGATGTAAAACTAGATAACTTCCTCATATTAGGCTGCCACCGGGGGGAGAGACGTTGCCTGCTTACTCTATGATGCGGAGGGGGCCTTGGAGGGTGTTGATCTTCTTCCCCTTGTCTGGCTGCGTGGAGGTCCCTTCTCCGTAGGCCGGCTCGTCGGCCTGGTTCCTGGCATGCCCTCGGCTCATCAGCTTCTTAATGTCTTTCTTTAGATTCCAGCAGTCCTCCGTGTCATGGCCATCGTCTTTATGGTACTTGCAGTACTTCTCCCGGTTCTTCCCGCCTCTTTTAGCCTTCGGTGGGGGGCGATCAGCTCGCTCTTCCTTCTGTACTTGGGCGAGAATGGCGTCTGGGGTGGTGTCCCTCGCGCTTTCTCCCCGCTGCCTATTCCTCTGCCTCTTCTCGGTCCGGTATCCTTCGGGGCTAGCTCGTCCGCCGTCGCCACGCTTGGTCCCTCGAGCGGTTTTTCCCGCATCCTCGGCCAAGGCCTCCTCAGTCAGCATGAAGCGTTCGGCCCTCGCCATGATCCCGGGGAGGTCCTTTGGGGGGTCGGTGTGTAGGGACTTCTTGAGGCCCCTGTGGCGAAGCCCTTTCTAAAGAGCCGTCTGGACCACCAGGTCGGGCGGGTTGTTCACGTTCAGCCTTTCCGCATTGAAGCGGCGCATGAACTGTCGGAGTGGCTCGGCCGGTCCTTGCACTATGTTGAACAGATGTTCAGGACCAGGTTTGATCAGCCTCCCCGCCATGAACTGTTTGCAGAACAACTGGGCGAGTTGCTCGAAACTGTCGATGGAACGGCCGGGCAGGCTGTGGTACCAGATCCTCGCCGCTCCCCTGAGAGTTGAATAGAAGCCCCGGCAGAGCAGGTCATCGTCAGCTCCCTGGAAGGCCATGTCCCCCTCGTAATCCATCACGTGGTGTGCCGGGTCTCCTATTCCGTCGTACTTTCCCAGCACCGGGATCCTGAATCGAGAGGGGACCCGGGCGTCGGTTATTCTCCGCGATAAGGGACACCGGTCCCCGTGGATGCCTCCAGGGATGCGGTATTCACCTGTTTCCGGCTCGAGCGGGGGTGGAGGTAGCACCGGCGCCGGTGGGGCCGGCTCCGCAGCCTTCGCCACGCTGGGGGTCGGGCTGACCCAACGCTCCCGACTCCTCCTGCGGGAGCTCCTGCTCCGCCGTGATCGGTCTTTTGAGTGGTGTCGTTCGCTTCTCCTGCGGTGGGACGACCGTGATCGATGAGACGATGCCGTCATCGATTCGCCGTTCGTCCCTTCAGTCTCTCTCCGGCTCCTTTCACGATTGGGCGAGGAGGCACGTGACCTCGCCTGACGGGAGCCGGACCGCGTGAACCGACGCTCTGCGTTCGGTTTCCGGGTCCCGTGGTCGTCGACCACCACGGACCGTAAGTGCGGGGGACCCCCCGCCCATCGGTGGCTCTCGTTCAACGCGCCCCCGTCGGACGGCGCGGGGCCGACAAGCTGCTGTACTGTCGCGACCAACATCTGGAGGCTCGCGTTGGTCTCCTGAGCCAGGGCACGGAGCTGTCCCTGTGTGGCTAGTTCTGAGCCGCCGGTCTCTTCGATTGAGTGGGCGGGGTGGCCGTCGACGTGTGTGTCCTCGGGGTTGCCATTGGATGCGCCATTCTCCTCCTCCGGGATGGGGGTCATGCGCTTCCTTCCATTGCTGGCTCGTGCCATTGTTGGTGTGGTTTTCTGCTTCGTGGGATGATCTTCGGTTCCCACAGACGGCGCCAGATGTTTCAGAGTGTTTTCTCACTACAATGCGTTGACCGTGGAGAGCCCGGTCAACGTGGTCAAGGGGCCCGCTTTGGGTCCCTCGGGGGCATCGAATCGGTGCAGAAGGGGCGAGGGGAAGCCTCGGCCCTGGTTGAGACGCTCGGCCTCGGACGGGTGCGCTCGGCCTCGGCTGGTAGGGGGACGAGGGGTAGCCTCAGTCGCCCGGGTAGATGCACGGCCGACGGGTGGTGAGGGAGAGACTCGGACCCGATTGGGACGCTCGGCCTCGGTAGGGCGTGCTCGGCCACGGCAGGCTGACGGTGAGGGGAAGCCTCACTGTCCGGTTGATCGAGTGGTCATAGAGGGGCGAGGGGTAGCCTCGGCCCGTTGATCTGCTGTCCACCTGCGCGGACGAGAACGCTCGTCAGGGGGCCGGACCTTGGTTCCGGCCAAATCCCCTCCGATGCCTAAGTCAGATAGAGATCTGAGAAAGGAGGCCCGGCGGAGACGGTCCGACTCGTGAGGAGATCGTGACGGCGTCTCTCGGCGCGAGCGGGGGAGGAAGGAGATGAATTGGGGGAACGAGGTCGTTGATGGAGTACCTTAGGTTTAGTTACCTGAGATGCGGTCCCTTTCTTCGTCGTCTTCCTGGCCCTTTTATAGAGCTCCTGCTTGACTGCCTCCGGCCCACGTCCCACGCCCGTCATTGATCGTGCCCCATCAGTCCCCCCTCGCCGCCGCTCTCTCCGCCATGCCGTCCAATGGGTATTATTAACCAATATAATAGCATGGCAGAGTCCCCAAAAATTAACACATAACAATTTGAGGAATTTAATAATGGCTATCCTAATCGTCCATTAGGCAATTTTAAACAATTTAAGATTATAGCATGGTGTTAAAATTTTATCTTATAAAATTCGAGGATTCATTAATGGCTAACCTAGTAAGTTACTCTTGTGTTATCAAATAAACAAGAATATGCCATTAATCTAATTATTGCATAATCAAAACATGCAGTTCATAAAGAAATAGTATAAGAACAGAGTAGATCTGGCTCTGATACCACTGTAGGGATTTTCAAGGTCCCTTAGGGCTAATTTTAAAATTGTTCGTCCTAAGTCGGACGAACAGAATAAAATAAACAGCGGAAAAATAATTTATTAAACTATTTAATAATTACAGCCCTAAGAAAAATTCCCTAAGCCAGGAAAATCTACTGACTCGAGTTGGGTCTGACCAACTCGAGAAAGTTTTAATTACTACTTAAAATAATTGCATATAAATATAACTCACCCGGAATCTTGCCCTGGATCAGGCAAGATGTTCCGCACCGTCTTGTGCTCCACAATCTGAGCCGCATCCCGAACAACATTACGTCGCTCCTCGTCGCGAACTGCATCAGCTCCCGAGCCGCACCTTGCCTCCGAGCCCATCAGTAGCCGTAGAAAGTTTCACTTGAGTAAACCTGCGTCGTAGACTTCCGAATCAGATTCAGACCTCCCCGTTGCCTTGCTAGGACTTGGTTGGAGGACATGAAAATTAATGGAGGAAAATAATAATTTTAAGTCTTGATTAAATTTGCTCAAATTTTTCAGAGCATCAGAGACTTGGTGCAAAGAACAAAGAAGGGAGTGCTCACCTATTTATATAGGAGGCCGGCTCCGCTTCTTTTGTCACGAGCAATGTGGGACTAATTGTTTGGAAGAGGCTTAGGATTAATTCATTTTAGTTATAATAGCTTTCACATAAGTCTAACTTCAATCAATTAATCCTCACTCACCATTGAGCCCAAGAGATGATACAAGTTATCATTTCGAAGGGCTAGGAATGATGAACGCGTAGGAACAAACGGCGACGAATCCGAGTTTCTTTGACCCTTCAAACAATTGCTCAAAGTTGAGCAAAAACCCAAGTTCAGTAGCCGTCAAGGGTTTCAACAAAACCCTAATGAAACGACTTAAGTTGCGGTCGACCCGCTAAGCTTAGCGGGCGCGCTCGCTAGGGCGCGCCCGTGCGGGTGCACAACCCGCTATAACTAGCGGGCTGCGCCCGCTGATTCCAGTGGGCTTGGCCCGCTGGAATAGCAGGCTGCGCCCTCTGCTCCCAGTGGGCAGGCCCGCTGGGTCAGCAGGCCACGCCCGCTGCTCCCAATGGGCAGTGCCTGTTGTGAGCAGCGGGCCCGCCCGTTTTACCCAAGTGGGTGTTACCCACTTCCTTTTGTGCCTTTCTTGCGTTTTTGGGCCCATCCGAGCTCCGTTTCCTACTCGGTTTGATCCTCTGGATTTCACACGAAATCCCCTTTAATCCCAAATGCTCCAAACTCACAACTAACTTGTGAATTTAACATTCTCATTGCATCTTATGCGTTCCTCTATACTATCTCTCTGTTACTAAGACGTGAATATTACTCGGTGTGAGACCCTACAGCCTGACCCTACTACAGGTTGAGACTCGAAGTCTCTAGACGACAGTGACCACTAGCAGCAGGTGTCGTCCCTGTTTCAGAATCATCGATTAAGTGATTGACTCGTTGGCAAGAGTGCCGACGGGACCACTCTGACAGTGACCGTGATGATTCCCGCAGTTTTTGTCCCTTCGTCATAACTATGTCACTTGACTAGCCCAGGGCATGAAAATCTATCAACCCTACTAGCTAGCAGTGGTCAGTATACATCGGTCTCTGGTACTTTTATGTTGTACCTGTTACAACATAACTTGGCCAAGGTTTTCCCGAGAACCGTACTGACCTGTGACACTAACTTCCCATTAACGAAAGAGACAAATCCTCTATTTATCATTACTCATCTCGTATGTTTGGAGTGTCACCCAGCCTAAGATCTTTCAGCAGGCCTCGCCTCGAAGATAGACGTTTAGACCTAAGTGACACCGTTCACACACAGCTTCGTACAATGATCACAAGTCCTAAGGACCAACTTACCTATCATCACTTAGATTTATTAATGATAGTTAGTTACTGTTTAAACCATTTAATAACTCTTTGTTTGGGTCGTTCAGTGGACTCATTCTCCAATGAGCACCTGCGCCTTGTCTCCGACTTCACCAAGTTGTATGGTTATGAGACCAACTAGACTAAGACACAATGGTCTGTCCGATGTGCCGATATCCCAATCTCGACTCATCTATGACCATGAACACTTCTTAGATTCAAGCTGCTATCGGTCAGACATTTCTCATAATCGCAATCTTCATCGTGAAACATGTGTGACCTAACTTTGAATCCTAGGGAATAGTCTGAGTAATTAATAAATAACTCAGACAATATTTTACCAGAAAGAATATTTTCATTTATTGAACATGATGTTTATTCAGATAAATAGCCACGAGGGCATACATCTCTCTACAGAGATATCATTCAAATTCTCTTCAAATAAGAGCCAAAATATTTTATCTTTAAGATAAATCGTTGAAAGGCAAATAACAAGAGACTGTAATCATTAACAGCCACAGAATTGTTCAAAAGATTCCGGCCATAAATTATAACCATAAATATTTCAGCCATAAAAGATTTACATATACATGTACATAGGCCGTGCCATGCTAACAGAGCTCAAACAATAAATCATAAATAACTATTCCATCAATAAATCAAAAATAACTATTCCATCATAAATAACTCGTGCCTGCTAACATTTCTGCCCTGTTTTATACTCAAATAACCACATAACAAACTATGCATCTTCCTTCTTCCTTGTCATGCATCTTCCTACTTGGTTTCTTTCCTTGTCTTGCATCTTCCTTCTTCCCGTGTCCTCTGACAGCAGCTCCCTCCTCTTTGCTGTGATTGATCCGCCATTCATCGAGACCAAGTGCAAATGGCATTTCTAGACCAACAACCATAACACATGTTCGGTATTGGGTAAGAATTCTAAACATTGGATGAGAAGCAGACTGCCTTGCATGTTTACCTAGAACATGGACTAGCCATTTCCACAGATGAAATCCGTTGATCCTTCAATGTAATAGTGCTCGTAGTAATGTGTTCCGACATCATCAAGCACTGTATCCTGGATGCCGGTGAACTTGCAGGCGTAGAATGCCACCCTATCGCCGTCTACTCTCAACGCGACCGCCGCTTCTCTTGTCAGATTATACGTGTTCTGAGAATAAATCAAATAATCGTATGAGCACTTGTTTTTATTTTAAAACAAGGGAAAAGGAGGAGTAGTAGCTTGAATACCTTAATAGTGAGATATTTGACAACAACATCTGAAGCCAATATGCAGACAGTTGTTTTGTTCCATTCATCCCAAGGTTCATCCCATGTTAAGATGGTTGATTCCAAATTGGAACCACTCAAAGTTATGAAGGGCGTGTCCTCTGGAACAACAACCTGCTCTATGTAAAAATTTAGAAACACAAAGTGTGATAATAATTTGCACACTACTCATGAACCTACTTCAATTTCAGTATATTTCTTGAAAACATACTTCAATTTCAGTATATTTCTTGAAATTTAATTTTAAATAGTTATATGACACATGTGAGATGAGGCATTATGAGATGGTGCATGCGCCGGGATGATCCATCAAAAATTGCTGGTCATCTCTCAAATCCGATGCCAATGACAGAAACGTTAATGCATATATCAATATTCAACAAGAGTATTACTACCTCAAAGGAGAAAAAAGCCATTTAATTGAGTTACAAATTATCAAACATTCTTGGCTATGCATGAAATTGGTTCAGTATGTGCAAATTTTAATCATCTATTAGTTTAGAAAGTTATACACAAGAACTCTAGTCATTACACCTAACATTTTATCCATAATGATGATTTGATTTCCATGTGATATACCCACTTCATACTAATAGTTGAATCATGCAAAATTTATATGAATGTATAGTATTTGCGCGATTTCATTCTCACTGAGCCCTAAGCAAATTCGGATGATGCAAAGCAGTCTGCTCAATTATGTTCACATAGATAAATTCATAGAAAAACTTTCGTTTTCAGAGAATGATTAGAATCAAAGTTGATTCCTTATAGCATTTATTAATTCCTCAATGCACGGAACAATCTATGCAGAATAACACAAACAAATGCCCCGTATGAAAGTTCAATTTCAAATGGGAAGCTTTAGTTTATGACACCACTTGACAATAATTTACATTAAAAAAAATCTAATTCGAGCTCTTCATAGATTACTTACGAGATAAAGGTGTTGGCGTCGCAATATTTATTAATCTCGTGTAAATCGATCCATGAATTTGATGTTGCTCTGCAAATTAAGTATGTTATGCCTTTCTCTCAGCCACACATGGCAATAGAAAGTTACCAAGTCTATGGATCAAAAAAGCCAAAATGGTGTGATAAACTGATACAAGTGCAAACAAAGAAGAAAAAATATGACCTAGTTGGGTTTCAACAAGCACAATGGGCACAGAGTCGGCATAATGCCTCAGCTCGGGGATCCACTTTAATAAGAATGGCTTGCATTTGCCCTTTAAATAGATTTATGTTGGTTCAGGTTCTGACAAACTAAAACACATACGAATTTGGAAGTTGGACAAACTAAATATAGAAGTGATCCATTCATAAACACAGAAGGAGATTGAAGTTTGTATAAATGTACCTTTGATTTGATAATATCAGGTCAGCAGAGGCGAAACTGCATGGGTCCTGAGTGCCAGCGATGTTGCTGCTTCCTATAAGCCTCGTATGAGTCGGGTAACTCACAATGGCACTGAATTGTGCAAACAATTCGATTCAGATATACATTTTCGTTATAAACAAACGAAACAACATCCAAGATGAGATACTTTTATACATTTGATCTAGATTTGAGCAACATATTAAATTAGAAAAGACCGTTGTACATACATTTATACGGATCCACGTGGTTTTGTTTGATCTAGATTTCGGGTCCCTGGTTCTATTACAGGCACGATAAATGCACAAAGCTCTAACAAAATAAAATAAATTTAGTCAACTCATTATATTCAACATATATCATATTTACATATTGACATAAAACACAATTAACTTACTTGTCAAAAGTATCCTTCATGGTTCGATTATATTTTGGATCATGATGCAAGGAATCCAAATAATATATTGTCTCTGATGTGGCATTGATGACTAACAACACCCAATGATCCATACAAAAGTAGTTAGCAAATTCTAAGTAACTACATTATTAGGAATTCATTAAAGTAAAAATCTATTAAAAAGTTATTTACCCTGTATTATATGGTGCCAAGAATAACTTCACTGGCTCGTTATATTCAATAAGTGCATCGGCTATATACTTCGTTGGCTCATCCACTAAAGAAGATGTATTATGTGGGCATAAGAATGAGAATCTCCTTGTGTTTTGTCTGTTAAGAACCAACTTATAGTACAAGTACCTTGAATGAAGATTAAAAATAAGTTATCAATAATATCAATGTTTGATTGAAATGAAATTCTAAAAATTGTTTACTTAAAGTACCTGATAAATACACAGATTATCGGACAATCAAACCATTCGTGTTGAAGAAGTTCATTGACAATTTGATGACTAATTAACTCCATATCTGATATACCAAAAATTTCTCTCTCCATGTCTATTTGTAACAGCGCACCACCTTGAAGCTTTTGTGTAGCATATATCTAAATAAAATTGCAATACATAGAGAGATTATTTGCAGCAACTGCAGGAGAGGACTCCTGATGTTTTGACTCTACTTTTTTTTGTTTCTTTTTAGTAGTTGCACGAACAGCATGGGAGGGCTCCTGATGTTTTGACTTTACTTATTCGTGTTTCTTTTTAGGAGTACCTGACTCCTTTGTTTTAACCGACTCTTTGTCGTTAGATTTTGCAGGCCCCTGTATGGGAAAGCATTTAAGTGAATCATTTTGTTAGAAAATAATGAAACAACAATATAAGAATCTAATGTATACCATAAGAAGTCTTACCGTAGAGACCAAATCAATAAGGTTGGTTGGCCATGCAACAAAAGTACCAATCGCATCACCTACTATCATGACTCCTGCATCCTCTATAGGTATTGGTAGTGGTGCATCTAACTCTATCACATAATCGATCATAACTTTCATATGATTCATGGGTAATGATATATTGTGTAGTTTTCTATCATCAGGACGATTGAAGACCTTTCCCTTCCCAACTATGTGATGTGTTGGGGATGATAAATAGAAACTGCATGATGAGATGTCCTAAAATAAAATTTTCATAAAGAAAACATCAATTAATATTGTTAATCATACATGAATGTATTTTACTAATAATATCTTGAATTAATTATTTGTAAATGCAATAATTTAATAGGAAAACACTTACTTCAGGAATATTACAAGAAAGAAGCGTGCAACTACCACTTTTGCTGATTGTAGCTAATTCTTTGTTGTGACCCATACTCTCCAATACTTTCATCTTCTCTAAGAGCAATGCCACTGTTTCTCTCAAGTTCGCGTTATCATTATTTCTTCTGCGCTTTTCACTTGGAAACAATCTTTTACTGACGGCCCCAATCCATAACCTCTAACACGTCCAGGATACTCTGGGACATTTACGACTCGAGAAAGTATATCATGTGAGTCTTGTAATTGCTCCTGTGATATAGTTTGTGAAATTGTCTCCTGGCACATAAATTTGAAAGGTAACATATACATCATTAGTGCTAAAATAAGAAAATAATAAAAGAACTAGAGTAAAATGATATCATACTTACAATTTTCTCACACACTTGCTGAACGTTTTCATTATCAACCACTCCTAACTTATTTACACGAGTACCCTTCCACAAATCATGACGGGTTATGGATGTGTCATTTGATCCTAACTCCTTTAACTATACAGTCAGACAATTAAGATAATTAATAAACTAATTGAAAATCATTTCTAATAGCTTGTACATTATATCTTTGCATACTTACCATCTTTTGCTCAAGGCGTGCGTAACCCATACGTCCCTTTCTATATGGGTACATATGATTTAATGCTATTTTTCGATTTTGAGTGCTTCACATCTATTTAGGCACACAACAACTATATTAATAAAAAGTAATATGTTGAGTCAGATTCCTTAAAATGAGAAACATTACCTTAAATTCATCGCACTGATGTTTAGCAAAAACGCTCTCCATTGATCTTCAGATATGAATGGATACTCATGTAGAGGATACTCAATAACAATACCACTTTGATCATAAACTTAATTCTTTGTTAAGTAGGTTCTGAAATTTCTACAAAGTTTGCCTGCTTCTTTAAGAATGTATCTCTGATGACTATCATCAACATCGAAAGATGTCTACAAAAGTGTGCTCAATTTTGTTAGTATGTTTGTATAAGAATAAAAAAGGTGAGAGTATGTATATTACCTGTATATCCTTCCAAATGTTTTCTTTCACTACATCTAAAGCCGGTGATTTCTAGTTATCACATGTTATTGGCACTATCTGTCTGGTAATGGCCCCAATATAACTCACAAATATAGCACTGTTAGGATCAATTGGTTGACCCCTATCATTCCATCCAACCTAATAACAATGATAGAATAAGAAAATGAATACATGTTGATGAAAATTAATATGATTAAAGAATAAATTTTTGTAAGTAGAATACCTTAAAAGATATCCCCTTGCTTCGGGCACGAAGATATGTGGCCATGAAAAAAGGATTAAGTGGAACAGAATTGGCCGGGTGGTAATAACTCCCTCCATAGCGGTCACTCCACGTTTAATAACATTTTTCTGAATATTGGGAGCATCATCATCAAGGGAACACAATTGTCATCACTAGATGACATTTATCTATTACAAAATAGAACAAAAGTAAATTGTTAGTTCACAAGAAAAGATGCAAGAAAAATGAATTAAGATCACTATACATAATACCACTCAATAGAAAAAGTCGTATGAACTTAATTAGGGTTATCTTTTCCTTTTCCTTGTTGGATTAATACTTGTTTGTCCCTTCATGACATGAAATGACGGATTGACCCAAATCCCCTTATCATGATCATCTCTCATATAGAAACCATCATCTACAGTAGGATCAATATCAAGGATCATCCTCAGTATTGATATCTTTATGACCTTGGCTACAAAAGTCATTTAATTTGTTATTTAACAACATAATGGACCACCTCACATCAGTGGAATCTGTGACATAGAATACTTGTTGAGCTTGCGATGCTAAAATAAAAGTCTCGTCCTTATACCCCTCCCTAGAGATCCACCCGCATGAACCTTAACGCATCAATTTCAACCCCTATATTGCTGTCTGACCACTTACAACCAAATATAGCCAATCGAAACATACTATAATCCAACTCACATATGCGTTCAATAACACCAAAGTCTGACATATTTGCATATATGGGATTTCTGTCTTTTGCACTTGAGATGTGCATAGATTCAGCTACAAGAGTCACAACACTATTTTGCATTGTACTTTGATCATCATGGTCTTTAGTATATAATGTGTACCCGTTAATAAGGTAACCAGTGTGAAAAAAAACATGTACACTTGGACCATTTGCTAACCATCTCAATCTATCTGAAATTGAAGCTCTATTTATAGCCAACTCTGCAAAGACTTGTTCTTTCAGCCATGTATAAAAGATCGATTGTGTTCTCTTGTTATATAATTCTCATTCCTATCTGGGTTTGAATTTCGAAGTAGGTCCTTGTGTCTTTCAGCAAACGGCTCAACTTCAATGTCATTGTGCAGAACAGATAAATGTGCTTGCTCCCACTCTATCCTTGATAGGATCACCACATCACCTCCCTTAATCCCTTCCCCTGTTGTTCTTCCAGTGTGACGAGACCTTGTAAGATTTATGGAATCAACATTGCTTAGGTATCATGTACAAAATTCAACAGCTTCTTCAACTATGTATCACTCAACCTTACAACCTTCTGGTTGACTACGGTTTTTCACATACCCTTTTAATATCTTCATATAGCATTCGATCGGGTACATCCATCTCATATAAGCTGGCCCACACAATTGTGACTCTCGAACCAGGTGAACAGTCAAATGAACCATTATGTCAAAGAAGGATGGTGGTAAATACTTCTCAAGCTCACATAATGTGACAACAATCTTTTTGCAATGCATGTAACTTCCCAGGATCAATTACTTTACTGCAAATTGCCCTGAAGAAGAAACATAGTTTTGTGATGGTCACCCTCACCTTTTTTGGTAAAATGGAACATATACCCACTGATAGTAAATGCTCCATCAAAATATGACAATCATGAGATTTTAGACCTTTTAACTTGAGATCTTTCATAGATACAAGGCTTCTAATGTTTGACGAGTATCCCTCTGGAACTTTAACTCCATCTAGAAACTTACAAAAAACTTTTTTTCTTTCTTAGATAGAGTATGAGCTACAGGAGGTAGATATGTACGTTTTTCCTTCTTTACCGGTCCCAATTCTCTCCTCATTCCCATACTTACTGATCACTCCATATTTTACACCTTTTTTCTGCATGTTTTCATGACGTTTTGATCACCCATATCGCATTTTCATGATTATTCGACGATATCACGATGCTTTTCACTATTTCTTGTTTTTTGTCGTATTTCAGGAGATATGGAGCGATTTGGAACGAAAACGATATCAAAGGAGTTTCACGCACTTTGGAGTGCCGCCCACAACTTATTTGAGGAGTTATCAGCGATAGAGGATGAACGGAAGAAGAAGGAATTTCATAAGAGCGACGAGGAGGCGAAAAGGAGAAGAAAGGAGCCAAGATATAGCCAACTCGGCCGAGTACACTACTCACTCGGCCGAGTCAGAAGCTGTACTCGGTCGAGTAAAACGAATACGCACAGTAAATTTTGAGCGTTTACTCGGCCGAGCAAGGAAGTCAACTCGACCGAGTGAGAAAGCTCACTCACCCGAGTGGTACAGAGAATTCAGACAAAGAAGAGCCTAAGTTACTGGAAAATCTGAGGAAGCCCGCTCGGTCGAGCATGATTGCTCACTCGGCCTAGTAAAGAAGCTCACTCGGCCGAGTCAGTCAGAGAGACAGTCCCCTGAGAACCACAAAGTTACTGTTATTTTACAGGGTTTGTCACTCGGCCGAGTGTCACTCGGCCGAGTGACAAAGGTCACTCGGCCGAGTGACTCTCTCCGACTGTTGCTAGGACTGCGAATTCCGGGCTGCGCAGGGGCAGGTTTGTCAAGATTTTTTGGACGATTTTGGCTTGTATTTAAACCTAGTTTTTACCCTAGTTTTAGGAGAGACTTGAATTATTTTTTAGGGACTTCTATTAGGTTTTTGACGGCTATTCTTTTGTGAAATCTCAGCTGGAGATCATTGGCGACATTATTGGTTTGTTCTTTCTTGTTATAAACTCATTTTTATGAATTGTTCCTTATTTTCAATAAATTGTGCCATGATTGTAATTGTTATTTCTGAGGTTTTCATGATGATTAGTGAGTAGTTCTGTCGTTCTAGGGCATGGGGATGAACCCTATGGACCCGATCTTTGAATTGTGATGAATTTATGGATTTGTTGCTAGAATTGACAATGGTTAGGTTGTGATCGATTTACTACGAGTAGCTAGGAATTCATATCGATTGGGATTTGCAAGAGATTGGATCCCACTTGATAGGAAGGCCTAGATATTCGATTTAGATTGATAATTGAAATTATCTAGATTTGGTTTGCAAGAGATTGGATCAAAGCTAGGATTTTTATTATGAATCTATACTAATATTTGTTTGCAAGAGATTGGACGAATACGAACTATCATAACCTAGATCGTAGCTCAAGTTTGCACTTGAGTATGCTCGAAATGCGATTGGACGATGATGTCGATCTTCACGCTAGCGGCTTAGGCTAGGGTTTGCACGAGAGTGGACCCTATTCTAGGTTTGCTATAGACCGGCAATAGCGCGAGAGCGTGAGCTTGGTTCTACATTAAGTTGTGACTAGTTCACCTACATTCAAGCTTAGGAACAATGAAATTTATGATTCACAAGGATGAGAGACGGTCCGTATTGACGATTTCCTATCACTAGATGCTTTAGTATATTCATATTTCTTGCTATTTGAACGATCATGACTATTACATCAAAACTATTCTTATTCTCTTGATAGCTAGGTAATCAAAGTGAGATACTGTCATTTGTCCTGCCTGTGTTCGATACCCGCTTGCCACTACACCGTGCGCTTGTGGTAAGACTACAAGTCTTTTTCCGGGTGTATATCCAGGCGCGATCAAGTTTTTGGCGTCGTTGCCGGGGACGCCATTTGACAGTGTTCGACTTTTCTTACCCGGTTATATCTATTTTTTGTCTTCCTATTTTTTCCTTTTTAACTTTGTTTGATGCCCAATTTACATGCTCTCCTAGTATTTTCCATAGAATCTTAAGCAAGTAACATGGGAGACGCGATGATGAGAACTGAGTCTAGCCCGGGAGATGATGATTCCTTCACAGCTCTACTGAAGGAACTTGTTACTGAGGTCCAAACCACATGGGCTTTTGCCATTGATATCGAGGACCCCATTGAGGAACTATTTTCTAGCTTTGTGATGGATCAAATCTCTCCGGAAGGGACTATTGAGGGTGGCATTAAAGTCGATGTGAGTGACGGCAGGTTATACTTTGAAGATAGTAGAGCATGCATCGAAGAGTACTACACTCCTGAGGAGTCCACTTGGCATGCCGAGATCAGGGAAGTACACTCTACGATCCTCCCTCTTATATTTATGAACCCAATGACACATCTCTTGATCTCAGTTGTGGATCGGAGCAAAGTGGTAGCCCCATCGATGTCAACACGGAGCTATGCAGTGTCTACTCCGATGCACCGTCCTCACTAAGAAGCGAATCTAAGCATGCATACGAGAGCCCGCTCCCAGAGCAGGAGCTAAACTCAAATGTTACATCAGAGGCCAAGCTTTCACAAGAAGGGGAATTGGGGGTACAGCGCCCCCCGAGGTAGAACTTAAACAATTACATCTGAATTTAAGGTATGCTTTCTTGGAAATAAATTGACCTACCCGGTGATTGTTAATGCCCACCTCAACCATGACCAACTTGAAAGACTTTTAGATGTCCTTAGGAGTCATAAGGATGCCCTAGGCTACACCATCTCTGATCTAAAAGGAATAAGCCCTAGGCTCTGTACGCATAGAATCCACCTAGAAAACACTGAAGCCACCTCCACTGAGCCTTAAAGGCAGTTAAACCCTAACATGAAGGAGGTGGTTAAGAAGGAAATCCTTAAATTGCTTGAAGCTGAAATTATCTATACTATCTCAGATAGTAGATGGATGACTGTCATAAAAAACTATAAGGGAGAGCCCATTTCTACACGCACTATCATGGGATGGCAGATGTGTATTGATTATAGAAATTAAATAAAGCCACCCGGAAAGACCATTACCCATTGCCCTTCATAGATCAAATGCTTGAGCGCCTCGCTAAACATAAATTCTTTTGTTATTTGGATGGGTATTCGGGATTCTTTCAGATCCCCTTGCATGAAGATGACCAAGAAAAGACTACCTTCACATGTCCTTACGGCACATATGCCTACCGTAGAATGCCCTTTGGACTTTGTAATGCTTCCGCCACCTTTCAAAGGTGCATGACGTCCATCTTTTCTGATTATATTTAAAACATTATGGAAGTCTTCATGGATGATTTTTCGGTATATGGAAGTGAGTTTGATTCATGTTTGGTTAATCTTACTAAAGTTCTTAAAAGATGCCAACAAAATAATCTTACTCTTAATTGGGAGAAATGTCATTTTATGGTCACCGAGAGGATAGTTCTTGGGCACCTTGTTTCATCTAGAGAGATTGAGGTTGACAAGGCGAAAATTGAGGTAATCGAAAAACTCCATCCTCCTATTAATGTTAAGGGCATTAGGGGATTTCTTGGTCATGCGGGGTTCTACCGCCGCTTCATCAAGGATTTTACCCTAATTGCCCGACCTCTTATCGCCCTACTCGCTAAAGATGCTCCATTTGTCTTTTCAGGAGTGTGCTTGAAAGCATTTAATACATTGAAGGAAGCTCTCATTTCTACACCCATTATACAACTGCCGGACTAGAGTCTTCCCTTCGAGCTCATGTGTGATGCAAGTGACCAAGCTATTGGAGCGGTGCTAGGAAAAATGAAAGACAAAATGCTTCATGCAATATTCTATGCAATCAAAACATTGGACGAGGCACAGAAAAATTACACCACTACCGAGAAAGAGCTCTTGGCGGTTGTCTACTCCATCGAGAAGTTTAGCTCCTACCTCCTTGGATCCAAAGTGATTGTGCACATCGACCATGCTGCATTGAAGTATCTATTAAGCAAAAAGGAGGCCAAGCCACGATTAATAAGATGGATACTTTTGTTGCAAGAATTTAGCCTGGAGATTAGAGACAAGAAGGGCACGGACAACATTGTGGCGGACCACTTGTCTAGGCTTGTTCGCGATGAGAAGGATGAAAGTCTACCAATTGATGACACGTTTGCCGATGAGAGGCTATTTGGCATTAGACCCGGAGAGGTGCCTTGGTTGCGGATTATGTAAACTATTTGGCAGTGGAATAAAAGCATGCGGGATGGCCACACAACAAAAAAGGAGGTTCATACATGAAGTCCGCAATTATTTCTGGGAAGATCCGTATCTCTTCAAAATATGCAAGGATGGTATTATACGGAGGTGTGTTTCTAAGGAGGAAGCCACATCTATCATTTCACATTACCATGATATGCCTTGTGGGGGACATCACGCCGCCTCTAAAACCACCGCAAAGATATTACAAAGCGGGTTCTTTTGGCCGACCATGTTCAGGGATACGCATGACTTCGTCAAGCATTGCGATAGATGCCAATGGATAGGAAATATATCCAAACGGAACGAGCTGCCGATGAAACCCATCTTAGAAATAGAGTTATTTGATTGTTGGGGAGTGGATTTCATGGGGCCCTTTCCATCAAGCAAGGGAAACAAGTATATCCTATTAGCGGTGGACTACGTCTCAAAATGGGTAGAAGCCATTGCCACCCCAACTAACGATGTAAGAGCAGTATCCAAATTCTTCAAGCAAAACATCTTCCTGTGCTTTGGAGTGCCACGTACTTTGATAAGTGATGGAGGGAGTCATTTTATAGAAAACAAGTTTGAAGCCATGTTGAAGAAGTATGGGGTGAGTCATAGAATCAGTATGGCATACCACCCTCAGACGAGTGGACAAGTGGAGGTGTCGAATCAGGAGATTAAACAAATTCTAGAAAAGACTGTCGATAGATCTAGAAAGGAATTATCCATGAAATTGAATGATGCACTATGGGCTTATCGCACGACCTTCCGCACTCCCATTGGCACCACCCCATACCGTCTTATTTATGGGAAAGCTTGTCATTTGCCAATGGAGCTGGAGCACCACGCATATTAGGCCATCAAGACCTTTAATTATGACTACAAGAGTGTGGCGGTGAGGTGACTCCTAGACATCAATGAGCTTGACGAGATTAGGCGAGACGCTTACGAGAGCTCAAGAATTTACAAGGAAAGAACTAGAATTCTCCACGACGCACGCATCACCGCTACGGACTTCAAGGTTGGAGACAAGGTCCTCCTATACAATTCTAGACTCCGACTTTTTCCCGGAAAGCAAAGATCGCGATGTTCCAGACCCTTCACCAATAGGCACATACAACCAGTGGGAACATTTGAGTTGGAAGGAAAATACGGTGCCACATTCAAGGTAAATGGACAACGGCTCAAGCATTATTCCAAAGGAGCCCCAACCGGTGAAGTAAATAGCATATATCTACTCAAGGGATGGTCCCATGATCTTTCATACCTCCTCGATGAGGTGATCGATGAAGCTATACCACATTCTATTGGTGCCCTACACAATGACGGCTTCGAAGAAGGCCAATCTTCTAGCGATGGAGAAAAGTTGGAGGACCCACCGGATCAATCCATGGTTGATGACAAAGACGACGCTGATTTCGCAAGAATTAGAGAGTTATGCAAGCTCTCCACGGCCAACAATTTGAAGAAAGCTCCACCGGACAAGAAAGTATCATCACCGGTGAAGAAAAAGAATGGTACAAGCTCAAGCTTGGGGGACCTATCCCCCAACACTATCCCTGATGAGGGAAAGCCAAGGAATGCCCATGAACATCAACAACTAAATCCAAATGGCCTTCCCAGCAAGTTTGACTGGCGCATCTCACATGCACCGAATATCATGTACTAAACGAATATTTTAAGCGGTCGAGCTCAAGACCTTAAACGAGCGCTTGTCACGAGGCAACCTGACGATTTTATATTATTTTTAGTTGAATTCTATTTTTGTTTTAAAACTTTTTAAGTGTTTAAAGTCTAGAGTCAATAAAAATCGTGACAACGGGCTCTATTTTTCATGACAGGAGATGGAGAACGAGAAATCATTTACATGGAGGATGACCATGGCAAGGGAGAGCACTCTTGGAATGTGCTTAGGCCCCAGGAGAAGGAAGAGACTGACTGAAAGAAGAAAAATAGAGAGTGGAGCGAAAACAAAGAGCCGAGGCAGAAAACAGCAAGCCACTCGGTCAAGTGTACATGTCACCCGGTCGAGGGAAGACTTTACTCAGCCAAGTAGAGCACTGATCACGGAAGATCCAGAAACCTACTCTCTGTCATTTACTGTAATGTATATGCCACTCGGCTGAGTGACTTTTCACTCGATCGAGTGAATCTGATACCCTCCACGCTTCATAATCGTTGAGTGGCCGTTCCAGTCGTCCGAGTGGAACTTGTCCATTCGGTCGAGGGGAACTTGTCCATTTGGCCGAGTAAGGAAAGATACTCAGCTGAGTCGTAACTATAGGGAGATTTCGAAAAAAAATTTTAACCGCTGAGCTACTCGGCCAAGTGAACGCGTCACTCGACCGAGTGACCCAACTCTATATAACCCAGCGGGCGCGACGCGATTTCCAAAACGCCCAAAATTCCCAAATTCCTCCTGCTGTGCCCAAGCTGTTTTGACTCCCCTTTTCTCGAATCCCCTCTCCCTCGACCGAGCCGCCCCCCATCGATGTTGCCGACCGCTGCCCCTGCCTGCACCCGCCGGCGCCGCCGCCTGCACCCGCCGGCGCCGCCGCCCCTTCGCCGTTTCGCCTCCGTTTCGCCCCCAAAATCCCTATTTCTCACCTTTTTCTCCGATCCATATGCCCCTTAAACCCCAAATTGAAATTAAATCGTATATATATCTATTATCCCCAATCTTCCCCATGAATATTGATTATTCATTGCTGATTTGTCTTCCTACGTTTCAAGATAGCTTGGGGGAGCTTGGGGGAGATTTAAGACGTCTTGGAGCTTCGCGAAGGAGGCGATTCTTTGCATGCTACCACTATTTGCTCTCGCGTCGTGCTCGGATACACTCATTCCCTATCTTTAGCACTTCGCATTTTCATTTGGGTGGGCACGACTCACGGGCTTCATGCCCCCATGTTTTAGGCCACGCACTCGAGAGCTCGCTTCCAAGCGGAAGAGGTCAGGTGATCCTGGTCCCTCTTCCGCTAGGGTGGACTCCCCTCCACCTAGCATACCTTCACCCACATAGTCGCCTCCCACCACACCCATTCCACCACAGGCACAGCCCGCCCCTGCTATCGATGCGATGGGGATCACGTTCAGAGATGACGCTCAGCGAGCCAGATTTGAGCGTATCTCCCATCACTTGATCATACCGTCTAGGTTTACACACCTTGCCGATTTAGAGCGCCGAGGGGTACTAGAGGGACTACTCCAGTTGTATGACAACGTGGGGTGGCGTGATTTCTTGTCGGTGTCGGCGGACACTTATATCTGCCCGAAACTAGGGTCCTGAGTTCTATTACTCAGATCCCTGGAGAATTCTCATTTCGCCTGATGGATCGAGAGTGCGAGGTCACTCTAGACATGCTCAGAGCATTCTTCTAGTGGCCCACTGTCCCGGACCTAGACCGAGCCTACAGTCCCACGCATATCCCACCACCGGCATTTGACACACACGCTTTTTGGACACGTATCACAGGTTCTCCCCTCACCTTTGACCCTAGTCAGGCCAAGGCCTCCGCCATCCTCCACCCATGCCTCCGCATTACACAGTGCCTTATGGCAACGACTTTCTTAGCGAGGTATGAGCCGGTGACGATGTTGACGCCAGAGCTCTACATGCTCTACGCGATGACACGATCGCGGGCCTAAGAGCGAGGAGGAGACGTTTTGGTCCCCGCCGTCGAGATTAACATTGCCAATTGGTACATCGACCGCATCATTATTTCTGTCGGTGCTCGGACGCCTATCGGTTGCGGCAGTCTGATTACCATCTTGGTCCTTTCGTGCGGAGTTGACCTACCTGTTGTCTTGCTGAGACCCCGAGGCCCCACCTCTCTTTTCATAGATGTTATGGCCCGGATGATGATGCTTCGTCCTCATGGTCAGCACCACTGAGTGTGGCTGCACGGTCCCCATGGCGTCGATTATATGATTCTTCCGAGCCCTGCTCGGACGCATATTGGACCCGCGGGCGGGGAGTGGATTCCAGCAATGGATCTCCTTATCCCTGCCGTGTACGTGCTTAAGCCTGAGGGTGCTCAGCAGGAGCCCCTCCTTCCACCCCTTGACCCTGTGATACCCCAGCCTGCGCCAGATCTCTCTGCACCTCCTGGCACCTCCGTCCACACGTCTGTTAGTGACAGGAGCACTTTAGCTGAGTCCACCGCCGCCGCCGCCACTGTGCCCATGTCCATAGATCCTATTTCTGTTGTGAGCCCCGAGTGTTCCCCCACCATAGTTGAGAGTGGCGAGCCTTCTTTTGCCTCCGCGGTGGAGACCCTTTCCTCATTATTGTTTTCGACTCCTAGGGAGTCATTTTCAGCACACTTCACGGCCTCCCCAGCCGTCGACTCTTCAGTCTCCACTGCCACTGTCTTCTCTGAGAGTGTCGTGATGTCTGTTCCCACGTCTGTGTCACTGACCTCTCTGCCCGCCTCGTCGCTTGTTACCACTTCTGCTGCTGCTGCGCCATCCTCTTCGACCTTACCTGCGCCTTAGCCTCCCACAGAGGCTGAGCGTCACTTAGTGAGCACAGCACCACCGCACCACCCCACTGTTGAACATATCCTTTATGGTAGCCGTGTGAGACAGCCCCGTTCTTCACCTGTTCGACCCGTTCGACCCTCTGCTCCACATCCCTCCGACACCCTAGTTCAGCACCTCCGTGCTCAAAAGGGGGCGGTGAGTGGGCTTAGAGGAGATTCTCAGGCTCTCTCTACTACTGTTAGTGTTGTCTAGACTCACGTCGCGTTACTTCCTGGTATTCAGGCTTGCCTGAACCAGATTCTTGAACGACTGCCTCAGCCACCTACCCCCACCCATCAGCCTCCACGACCACCACCTCTGCCACAGGACGGTGCTGGTGCCCACCATCCATCTAGGCACATGGTGGGACCAAAAAGGTGCTTCTCTCAAGAGCAAGAGTCCGTACAAGTAATATAATCTGGGAGTCCAGATGTCGAATCCTCGGGAGGAAAACTGTTGCAACCACAATTCAAATCAAATAGAAACCCAACGAAAAGAAACTAACCACTTCAACAATGATGACGGTGATGGTGATGTGAATACGTGAACAATATAAACAAGGAAATTTGTGTCTGAAAATATCTATAAAAAGTATGCACATGGTATGGGTTCGTTAGGATCAATGATTCGTATTAATTTGGTTGACAAGTATAACGCAATGAATTCTCCTTATGGGAGCAATTCTCCGGAAAATACCCAATATAACTCAATGAAATCTCCTTTTGGGAGCAATTCATCGGGAGATGCCCTTTTGGGGGTTAAATCACAATATTCAATAAGATCGTCGCTAAAGTTATAATACGATATGAAACTCTCTTTTGGAGAGATCAAAACTACAATATGAAACTCCCTTTTAGGGAGATCAAAACTCACCCTTTTGGGGCGATCATCAACTCAATCACTTCTTTTAGAAGATGAAAAGGACGATTTAATAACAAAGATTACAACTTTAACGACGTTTAACGGTTTAGCACAAGGAATACAACCAAATAAACACAAATAATATCCCCTAACTATGCCATACCATGCACAATAACAATTTAGCTACTCATGGTGCAAGAATAAACAAGTTCCATAACAAAATACATTGATCTAATAGCAAAATACTATAGAAAAACACCAAATACGGGGTTTAAGTTAAGAAATATATCATCAAATATCCTTGAAAAGACACCAAAACTCTCTGGAAATAAGAAAATAGCCTCTGGAATTTTACAAAATTTTTCCCTGGCGAAATACGGCTCCTAGAGCCTCCAATACGCTCAAAATACGCCAAAATCTGCTTGAATACGCCCAAAACCCCTAGGAATACCTTATATAGAGGCATTGCGGGTTTGGGTTGTGTTATCGGGTTCAAAACCCGCTTAAAATCGCGCCCGCACCCAATTAAAATCATCGGAGCAAGTCGTGGCCGTCCGATCAAGCGGGATCGGACCACAAGAGGCCACGTGGCCTTTAGAATTTGTTCGCGCCCGCAACCGCTTCGAGTTCAGCTCGGATTATTTCTGGCCGTTGGATCAGATCTCAACGCCTGTGATGGAGCCACGTCTACCGCTAGAATCTCTCCCGCCCTTCGCTTCGTAGCCGTTCGATCAAGCGGAGCTTGGCTGAGATGGCGACGCGTGGCTACGAATTTGCTGCGTCGATCCGCTTTTGAGTTCGCGTCGGGGTGATTGTCAGCCGTTGGATCTGAGATCGACGCTTCAGAAGCAGCCACGTCGCCCGCTCGTCTTGCACCGTCGGATGAGGCGGGAACGTGTGTGATCATGCCACGTGTTCGCCAAGATTCGTGCGGTGATCGTATTTTCGTATTTTCGTGCGTATTTCTCCATTTAAATGGTATTCTGCATTCAAAAATTCATAGTAATTAGCACAGATCTCAGAAAAATACAAATAAATAGTCGTTGGAATCGTGAGATCGAGACCAAGCTAGGAAAAATATAAAAAGTGCAGAAATACTTCGTTAATTGCTGTTTTAAGCTCAAATAGAGTGTTTTCTCTAATAAATAATTGTGTACAAAATATGTATGAATTAGAGAACAATGTAGCATCACATGAGCACAAAATAGGGCTAAATGGGGTTAAATATGTAATATTGAACCCGAATCACACCCCCCAATTAGCGATTTGCTAGTCTCTAGCAAAAAGAGCGATTAATACGGATGATTAATAAAACAATAAATTCTATCAATTGCTTATGGCATGGCTCAATAATACGCATTCCAACATGATCTTGACCATCAATATACACATCCATGAACAAAATAAATCACATGATATTTTCTCTAATTTAGTATGAATAAATAACATGCAAGCATCGTTTTGTGCAAGCGAAAGTATAACACGTCGTTATATACTAGTTTTCGTGTTTCCAAGGAATTGGCCTATCAAAACAATCATTCAAGACATGGGTATTGAAGTTGCTTAGTATATTCACCATTTCTTTTCTTTTATTAGTTCTGCGTAACACGCATCAAGCAACATTCGCAGAAAAATGTATAACTTGGATCGCTCCATCAAATGAGTGAGTTTCCTGTCAATGGCTCCTAAATCAGACGATAATATGGCATTAGGCTAAAAAGGACCCCTCGAACTGTACTACTCGAGCCAACCAAGTTATTTATTAGTGACATACTTATTCATTCATTTTTCGTCATTCATCATTTTTTTTCTTTTCTTTTCTTTCGTAAGCAACTCAATACCCATCGATATGAATATACACAATAATACCAATGGCCAAATTCCTCTTCACTTGAAAACTTTTCTAATAAATCGTGTATACTTAAGCTTTTTCATCACATTAGCATGCATGAAATAAATTCAAATTATTTCGAGATATTAATCATGGAAATTGAAAGTTTTCATGAATAGCATATTAACGGTAATTCCATGAAGGAAAAATAATTAACTGAAGCCACAAACAAATTTTAGAACTCAATCAATGTATAATCATCCGCATTTGTGGCATATGAAGGAGTTTTAAAATGATGAGATTTGGTAATTTATTCTTCTCAAAAAAAAATCCTAAGGTCTCATACACACCCCCCGACTAAAGATGGACATTGTCCTCAATGTCGAAAGGGGTACGAGTTTATTCAAGCAAGCAACCTAGAAAGCATTTGAAAACTACCCTACTGGAAAGAACACACCGTGATCAAATGGCGGATCCCGAATCTTTGATGGTGGAGGAAGTTGTTCAATTTGCTCCTTGAGCTCCTCGACGTTTATTTTTCCTCCAGAAGCTAAATTGGACCCCAGCAACACAACTCCAAGCATCTCTATAACTTGTTTGCCAATGTCCTGCGAGAGATGAGTCATGTCAGTCCAAATTAGTTTAAGATTATTTTCAACAAAAATATTCCAAATGTAGTCATCAAAATAAGTGAAAGAAATTAAAGCAAGTTGACGACTACTCCCTAAACGATATGCACTACTCTCTGTACGATGCTCAGTCAATGGGAAGAGGGATAAATGATTTTGGGATAAAACTGGAGGATGACATGGTTCTGACTCCATGGCGATAATCTCAAAACCCTTGTCCCTGGCTGTCTCCTCCTCTCGTTCATCCAAAATTGCTAGCTCGTCCTCTCTTTTGCACACATTTTTTGCCATGTAGATATTTTCATTCGTGTCCTCAACGTGACATGGCTTGCTCGATTTTCCTGCAATAGAAGATAAATTCGTATTAGATTCTTGAAATTGAGTTTCAAAACCATTACTTTCTTCTAGGCAAGTGGCAATCAAATTAAGATCTTCAATAGATTTTTGAATCTACCGACTCCAAGCAAGGAAATTCTCCTGGAATTGATGGGATGTAGCCTCCTGTGTCTGAATAATCGAGTGAACTTCCTCTTTCAAGGATTGCAAAGGTACGTCTACGCTTTGCTCTTCTTGATCAAGGCACGAAGGCTCCGTTGAATCGCTCTCTGAAGTCTCTTCCCTGGTTTCTTCATTTTCTTGCAGAGACTCCATGTATTCCCACGCCTCTGTCGGCGTTGCCTCGTCTCAAATGATGTGAGAACTACTCCCAAGCGCATGAGATCGTGCAAGTAATATCCTGGTGAGTCCAGGTATCGAATCCGCGGGACAACTGACCTGCAAAACTACGAACGTCAATCTGAAAAGAGTAATAATACGATGTTGACCAACCACCTATCAAACACGAAGATATAGGATCAAGAGTATCAAATAGCAAAAGAAAACGATATTTACGGTGACTTGGAGAAGGATACAAGTATGGGGAGTATGTGTTGGGTTTGATTTCGTTAGGGTGTGTGCAATCAATGAATATCAATACCTTTTCTATAACTCAACGTCTCGTCCGGTCAGGGCACGAGAACATCGGAAAGTATGGCGATCAAGCGTATAGAAACGTGCCAAAAGATTAATCAGGTGCAAATAGGGCGAAAAGATATAGAAACCAATAATTACGACACCCTAACTACGTCAACACCAACACATGTGAAGTGGATGTGCTACGGTTGTGATTTCATTAGGAGTTAATAATCGCTGAAATATCATGTCTTTTATATAACTCAACGCTTCACCCGGTCAGGGCGTGAAGACGTCGGAAGATGAAACGATAAAACTAGTCAAATTGGCCGTATACGTATCACTAGCAACATTGATTTCATTAAACGATAAATGCAACAATAAGTTCAGATTAGTGAACATGAATTGGCTAGACTTTTCAGGGCTAAGCCATAGGGGGCGTAAATAATATCGACAATAGAGAAATACCCATCAAATACGTTGTAGAAATCAATGTTACGAGCAATTTTGACATGATAATAGGGCTAAAGACATGAAATTCATCAACTAAATACTCCTAATTACATCACAACCATAGCACAAGGAGATTAGCCACGCATGGTGCAAAGAAAATGAGAGTTCATAGCCAAATACATCGTTTTAATAGCCAAAATACGATGAAATACACCAAATACGGGGTATAAGTTCAAGAAATTGTCACCAAATCTCCTCTTTAGAGCCCAAAACTCTCTGAGAATAGGAAGAATAGCCTCTGGAATTTTTCAGAATTTTCCCCTGGAGAAATACGTACAGTAGCCGCTCCAAAAGTCCCAAAATACGCCAGGATACCCCAAAAACCCTAGAAATACGCTTATATAATAGCATTGCGGGTTTGGGGGCTTAACGGGTTCCAAAACCCGCTTCAAATCGCTGAAACCCGAATCCAATCAGCCGGTGCAATCTTGAACCGTTGGATGATGTCGGGATTAAATCATAGAACGCCACGTGGCCAGCTAGCGGATCCGCGCCCGCTTTCGTTTCAGCCCGAATCACGACTCGTCTTCCATCCTACCCGTTCGTTCAAGTGGGAGGTGGCCAGGATTACGCCACGTGGCTCCATGATCGCCGAATACGACTCGGAAGCGGGGTTCGTGAGAGTCATTGGATGATGAATGGACCGATGTGATGGAACCACGTCGCCATGCATATGATTCGAATTTGAGTTTGATGCGAACCGTTCGATCTCCAATAGACGGTCCACGAGATGCCACGTCGCCATGACCGGAGCCTCCGCTGCTTCGTTTTTTGTACGTTTCTGGCTGTTGGATCTTGATCTGACGGCTAGGAAACGGCCACGTTGACCATATATATCAGTCCGCAATACGCCATTGAGATCACTGACGGCCGTTGGATCTTTATCCAACGGTCGGGATAATTCCAAGATGGCTTCAGAGATCTACCGTTGGATTGAGCGGGAACGGCTGTGATTGCGCCACGTGTCCGTATTCCGCCGTATTTGCGTATTTTCGTGTGTATTTCTCTCCATTTAAATAGTATTATGCATTCAAAAATACACAGTAATTAGCACAGATCTCAGAAAAATACAAATAAATAGTCGTTGGAATCGTGAGATCGAGACGATGCTAGGAAAAATATAAAAAGTGCAGAAATACTCCATTAGTTACTGTTTTGTTCTCAAACAAGGTGAATTCTTTAATAAATGATGATATTAAAAATACGAATGTATTAGAGAACAATTAAGCATCATATGGGCACAAAATAGGACTAATTAGAGGGTTAAATACGCAATATTCACTCCGAATCACACCCCCCAACTAGCGTTTTGCTAGTCCCTAGCAAAAAGAGCGATAAATATGGATGATCAATAAAAAAATAATTCTATCAATCGCTTATGACGTGGCTCAATAATACACTTTCCAACATGATCTTCACCATCAATATACACATCCATGAACAAAATCAATCACATGATATTTTCTCTAATCTAGTATGAATAAATAACATACAAGCATCGTTTTGCGCAAGCGAAAGTAAAACATGTCGTTTTTCTCTAGTTTTCTTGTTTCCAAGGAATTGGCCTATCAAAATAATCATTCAAGATATGGGTAGTGAAGTTGCTTAGTATATATTCACCATTTCTTTTCTTTTATTCGTTCCGCGTAACGCGCATCAAGCAACATTCGTAGAAAAATGTATAACTTGGATCGCTCCATCAAATGAGTGAGTTTCCTGTCAATAGCTCCCAAATCAGACGATAATAGGGCATTAGGCCAAAAAGGACCCCTCGGACTGTACTACTCGAGCCAACCAAGTTATTTATTAGTGATATACTTATTCATTCATTTTTCTTCATTTTTCTTTCATTTTTCCTCTTTTTTTTCATAAGCAACTCAATACCCATTTTATTTTATTTTTTTAACAAAGCATTAATAACCAAGGCCAAATTCCTCTTCAACTTGAAGACTTTTCAAAAAAAAATCGTGTATATTCAAGCTTTTTCATCACATTAGCATGCATGAAATAAATTCAAACTATTTCGAGATATTAATCATGGCAATTGAAAATTTTCATGAATAGCATATTAACGAGCAATTCCATGAAGAAAAAAAATTAATTCCAGCCATAAACAATTTTTTTTGAACACAATTAATGCCTAATCACCCGCATTTGAGGAACAAAAGGGAGGTATAAATGATGAGATTTGGTGGTTCATTCTTTCCTTATGCCATGCTTTTGAAAAAAATTCCTAAGATCTCATACACACCCCCCAACTAAAGATGGACATTGTCCTCAATGTCGAAGAGGGTACGAGTTTATTCAAAGCAAGCATCCTAGAAAGCATATAAAAATCTACACTACTGGAAAGAACACACCGTGGTCAAATGGCGGATCATGAATCTTTGATGGTGGAGGAAGTTGTTCAATTTGCTCCTTGCGCTCCTCGGCGATTATTCTTCATCCAAAGGCTAAATTGGACCCCAGCAACACAACTCCAAGCATCTCTATAATTTGTTTACCATTGTCCTGCAAGAGACGAGTTATGTCAGTCCAAATTAGTTTAAAATTCTTTGCCATAAACATATTCCAAATGTAGTCATCAAAGTAAGTAAAGTAAACTAAAGCAGGTTGATGACTACTCCCTGAAAGATATGCACTACTCTCGGTATGATGCTCAGTCAATGTGGAGAGGGATAAATGATTTTGGGAAAAAACTGAGGGAGGGGATGGTTTGGGCCCAATATCGATGATCTTAGAACTCATGTCCCTATTCGTCTCCTCATCATGTTCATCTAAAATTGCTAGCTCGTCCTCTCTTTTGCACACACTTCCTACCATGTCAATGTGTTCCTTCGTGACTTCATCGTGGCATGGCTCGCTCGGTATACCTGCAATAAAAGATAAACTCACATTAGATTCTGGAAATTGAATTTCAAAAGATTTATTTTCTTCTAAGCAAGTGGAAATCAGCTTAAGATTTTCAATAGATTGCTGAATCTGCCGACTCCGAGCGAGGAATTTCTCTTGGAATTGATGGGACGTGGCCTCCTGTTTCTGAATAAGCAGTTGAACTTTCTCTTTCAAGTGTTGCAAAGGTACGTCTACGCTTTGCTCTCCTTGATCAAGGCTTGAAGGCTCCGTTGAATCGCACTCTGAAGTCTCTTTCATGATTTCTTCGTTTTCTTGTAAAGACTCCAAGTACTTCCACGCCTCTGTCGGCGTCATGACTCCCAAGAATTACTGCAACTGTGGTCGTAGTCCACCTAGGAAGGACTCCATGAGCTCTTTCTTCGTGTACCCATGCTACGGATAGATCGATATTATGTCTGTGAACCTCCTCCAGGCCTGAAAGAAAGTTTCACAATCAGTCTGATTAAAACTAACAATCTTGAGCTTCTCCATCCTATGTTTGTGTGCCTTATCATATTCTGCATCATACAAATTGTTCGTGCAATAGAATTTGATGTATTCCATATACTCCATATTTTTTTAAAGAGAAAACAAAAAAATCCTAGACTATAAGTGGAAGGATCTCACTGAATATTCCTCCAAACGAACTGAAATCGTAGATCGCAAGTACTGTTGTCCCCGGCAACGGCGCCAAAAACTTGCCTCGTCTCAAATGATGTGAGAACTACTACCAAGCGCAGGAGATCGTGCAAGTAATATCCTGGTGAGTCCATGTATCGAATCTGCGGGACAACAGACCTGCAAAACTACGAACGTCAATCTGAAAAGAGTAATAATACGATGTTGACCAACCACATATCAAACACGAAGATATAGGATCAAGAGTATCAAATAGCAAAAGAAAACGATATTTACGGTGACTTGGAGAAGGATACAAGTATGGGGAGTATGTGTTGGGTTTGATTTTGTTAGGGTGTGTGCAATCAATGAATATCAATACCTTTTCTATAACTCAACATCTCATCCGGTCAGGGCACGAGAACATCGGAAAGTATGGCGATCAAGCGTATAGAAACATGCCAAAAGATTAATCAGGTGCAAATAGGGCGAAAAAATATAGAAACCAATAATTACGACACCCTAACTACGTCAACACCAACACATGTGAAGTGGATGTGCTACGGTTGTGATTTCATTAGGAGTTAATAATCGCTGAAATATCATGTCTTTTATATAACTCAACGCTTCACCCGGTCAAGGCGTGAAGACGTCGGAAGATGAAACGATAAAACTAGTCAAATTGGCAGTATACGTATCACTAGCAACATTGATTTCATTAAACGATAAATGCAACAATAAGTTCAGATTAGTGAACATGAATTGGCTAGACTTTTCAGGGCCTAGCCATAGGGGGCGTAAATAATATCGACAATAGAGAAATACCCATCAAATACGTTGTAGAAATCAATGTTACGAGCAATTTTGACATGATAATAGGGCTAAAGACATGAAATTCATCAACTAAATACTCCTAATTACATCACAACCATAGCACAAGGAGATTAGCCATGCATGTGGCAAAGAAAATGAGAGTTCATAGCCAAATACATCGTTTTTAATAGCCAAAATACGATGAAATACACCAAATACGGGGTATAAGTTCAAGAAATTGTCACCAAATCTCCTCTTTAGAGCCCAAAACTCTCTGAGAATAGGAAGAATAGCCTCTGGAATTTTTCAGAATTTTCCCCTGGAGAAATACGAACATTAGCCGCTCCAAAAGTCCCAAAATACGCCAGGATACCCCTAAAACCCTAGAAATACGCTTATATAATAGCATTGCGGGTTTGGGGGCTTAACGGGTTCCAAAACCCGCTTCAAATCGCTGAAACCCGAACCCAATCAGCCGGTGCAATCTTGAACCGTTGGATGATGTCGGGATTAAATCATAGAACGCCACGTGGCCAGCTAGCGGATCCGCGCCCGCTTTCGTTTCAGCCCGAATCACGACTCGTCTTCCATCCTACCCGTTCGTTCAAGCGGGAGGTGGCCAGGATTACGCCATGTGGCTCCATGATCGCCGAATACGACTCGGAAGCGGGGTTCGTGAGAGTCGTTGGATGATGAATGGACCGATGTGATGGAACCACGTCGCCATGCATAGGATTCGAATTTGAGTTTGATGCGAACCGTTCGATCTCCAATCGACGGTCCACTGTTGGAAACAGCATCCTAACCTATGTTTGATGATAACAAACCCTAATGAACTGTTCTAATATGTTTGTTGAGTGTGTCACAGGTCCCTATAGTCATGATTGCTCAGGTTACACATGTACGTACTCAAGTACGTAGAGATACAAGGCTGAAACTACATTTGTAATTATGCAAGCTGCTCAAACAAGAGAGTATAGCTATGAAACTCTACCCTAGAGTTAAACATAGGCTATAAACATCATGGAAATTTTCTCAGGATTTATGGAGATTGTTTGAAGTCAAAATACAGGGAAATACGAGAAAATATAGAGTATACAAAGAAGAAATTTTTTTCTACAAGTGGAGAAATGAGGTGAAACAATTCTAACATGTATATATGGGGCTCTGGGATTTTTTAGAATTTTTACAGAATTTTTGGGATTTATTTGATGCCCAAATACGCAAGAATACAGTGCACATACTCAGAAAAATAGACATACGGCACTGTTCAAAGATACGGCTTCTTCGCAGCCCATACGGTCGACGTGGCGCAATCCTGGCCGTCCATTTCACATCTGACGGTCGCTCGAAGCGGGGCGACGTGGCCGCTTGTCCGCCGCCCGATCTCGATCCAACGGCCACCTACCGTGCGGATGAAGTCACAAATGGCGGGCGCCGCTGATTCAGCCGCTGACGACGTGACGTCATCTCCGCCGTTGGATCTCCATCCAACGGTCCAGACGCTGCCGACTTTGAGTCAGCTGAGGTGGGTCCGAGTCGCAGTTGGCGGGCGCTGAACGCTGAATCCGAGCGGCGACGTGGGCGAATCTCGAGCGTCCATCTTCGATCCAACGACTGCCGACAAGCCGCTTTAGCGGATGGCGAATTTAATGCGGGTTTGACCCGCGAAGCCGCCGAGCTACGGATCCCCTCGCACAGTGCACAGACCCGTTAAGCTGATTCTATATATACCCATGTACATCTCTTCACATTTTCATCAATAAGTGGAGTTCTAGAGATCCAAATTGAGTTCCGTAAGAAGCGTTGCGATCGTGACTTCATCCCCGACGCAGTGACAGCAATTTGAGCAGCTAGTTCCTCCTGTGCAGCAAATGAGATCATTTTGAGTGAGGAACTTCTACCGACTACCTCCACGGGGACAGCGACTACTTCTTCTACAGACATCCGATCATCATTCCGTAAGAAGCGTTGCGAAGCTACTGATGTGCTGAAAGACGACAACCAGAGAGATCTTCACAAATGAGCTTTCTAAACTCTTGATCTTTGTTATTTGTGAAGTTATTAATATTTTGATCAGCATTTCTGTAATATAATTTCTTCCGTTATTTGGGACTCTGGGAACCAAACTTGTTGGGGCAAGTTGGGTTGGGGAGTGATACTTGTATGTTTCTTTTTGGCTTTGGTGAGCTTGAGTTGGTCTGACAGGTTGGTGTTGGTGCACCAATCTAAGGGAGATTGTAACTTCTTAAAGAAACAGTATAAGTGATTGCTCATTGGGGTGGACGTAGGTCATGGGGACCGAACCACGTTAAATTCTGTGTCTTCTGTGAATGCTTTGATTGTCTGATTCCTAAACTGCATGATGTAAACTAGGCTTAAATTTTATCTTGCGATAATTTGGTCAAAGGCCTATTCACCCCCCCTCTAGGCCTTATTTAGATCCTACAAGTGGTATCAAAGCACCAGGCCTGGCCATTTGAGTCTAGTTCATAATGAATACATATGATTCAGCATTTGCTGAAGGACAGTCTATAGTTAGACCACCCAAATTTAATGGGACTGATTTTGCTTACTGGAAAGCTAGGATGAAAATTTTCTTAGTCTCTTCAGATCTTGAAATTTGGAAAATTGTTGCTAAAGGCTATCACCCACCTATAATCAAAATTGAAGATATTGATGTACCAAAACCAGAAGATAAATGGGATGATAACGATAACAAACTTTATGCTCTGAATGGTAAAGCTATGAATGCAATTATCTGTGCACTTGACAGAACTGAGTTTAACCGTATATCTCATTGTCTTACTGCGCAGGAAATCTGGAACACTCTCGAAGTCACTCACGAAGGAACCTCTCAGGTGAAGGAGTCCAGATTAGCGCTGCTGAGCTCAGAGTACGATGGTTTCCACATGCTACCAGGAGAATCCATCAAGGACATGTACACTCGCTTCACCGACATCGTATACAACTCAAAAGCCTTGGGAAAGTCTTACGACAGCATCGACCTCATTCGGAAAATCCTAAGAGCGCTTCCTAGTTCCTTTCGACCTAAAGTGACGGCCATCCAAGAAGCGAGAGATCTCACTAAGCTGAAGCTGGATGATCTGATTGCGAATCTGTTATCCCATGAGCTGGAACTCAAAACCGTCGAGACAAGAGAGAAAGGTGAGGCTAAACCTTTAAAGACCATCGCTCTCAAAGCCGAAGATAGTGACAAAGAAGATCTCGACGAGGAACATGCACTGATGGTCAGAGGATTCCGACGCTTCATCAGAACTCCTGCCGGAAAATCTGAAATGGCAAAAAGGTTCAATCGTTTTAATAAGTTTAATCCTTTGAATTCCTCGTCTGAACAGAATACTACTAAAAGTGTTCAATGTTTCAACTGCAAGAAATTTGGACATTTCATGAAAAACTGTCCAACAAAGAACGCGTCATCCGAAGCCAAAGGGAAATCATTTGCAGTAACATGGGATGAGACGATGAAGACGAACCACAAGACGAGGTAGCGCAATCATCACTTTGCCTAATAGGTGAAAGCGACACGAACATGGTAAGAGATGAATTTTCTTTACCAGAATTAATGAACATTTGTGAAAACATGAATTCAGAAATTACTTCTCTTGAATCCTCTATAGAAAATTATAAAAAATGAATTTCCAACTACAGCAGGAAAATTATAATGTTTTGCAAAATGAAATTTCATCGCTCAAAATTACCATTGAAAAACTCAAAGGAAAGTCTAGTATTACTGAAGCTATACCTTGTCAGACTTGTGCTTCATTAAAGCTAGAAATTAAGAATGGTAATGAAAAGATTGTTGGCCTAAATAAAAGAATAGAAACTCTCGCTAAAAATGAAGATAATGTTAGAAAGAGTTTTATAAATAAAAGTGTCATGCTTGTAAATGAAAACATCTTTTTGAAATCCAAAGTCTCTGATTTAGAACTGAGTATCAGAAAATTTGGTGTAGGAAGGAAATCACTAGACATCATTCTTGGATACCAGTCAATCAAAAACAATAAACAAGGACTAGGATTTGGAAATGTTTATAATGAAAACATGATAAAGAAAAATCATTACATCAAGAAAAAGAAACGGAACGCCAAATGTTATACATGTGGTTCTTTTGAGCATTTATATAGAAATTGTCGTTATAAGAACTAAAACATGAAGTTCAAACAAGTATGGGTTCCGAAAGGTACTATGACTAACCATTGTGGACCTATTTGGCTACCCAGGTCACACATACCTTGTTCTTCTTATGTGTAGGGACTCGGCGTGGCTAAGGAACAACTGTGTGAGTGGTATTTGGATTCAGGCTGCTCAAGACACATAATAGGGAACATCGACAAGTTCCTTAGCCTCGTGAAGCAAGAAGGAGGAAGTGTTACATTAGGGGACAACGGCAAGTGCAAGGTAATGGGTAAAGGTATTGTTGGCAACAATACTTTTAAAATTTCTGACGTCCTCTGGGTTGAAAATCTCAAACACAACCTCATCTCCATAAGCCAACTCTGTGACAAAGGTATGAAAGTACTTTTTGATGAGAAAATTTGTAAAATTTATGACTCGGTCACAGGTAATACCCTCTTCATAGCCAATAGGAAAAATAATGTTTATACAATAATAATTGAAGAAATGACAATTGCTAAATGTTTGATTGGCAGGGAGGAGGAGGCTATACTATGGCACCGGAGACTATCACATGCCAGCATGAAGTTGCTACATAAGCTGGAGAATAAAAACCTGGTCCGAGGCTTGCCACATCAACAGTACGAGAATGGTAAGTTGTGTGTTGCATGCACAAAAGGTAAGCAAAATAGATCCACTTTTACGGGAATTCGAGAAGTTACCACTTCACGAGTCCTAGAATTGATTCATATGGATTTGTTTGGGCCTACCGATGTTGCTAGCCTCAATGGAAAGAGATTTTGTTTTGTTTTGATCGATGATTTTTCTAGATATACATGGGTTTACTTCTTAGCCAAGAAATCGGATTCCTTTGAAAATTTCCAAAATTTTTGTAATCAAGTTTCAAATGAGAAAAATCTTTCAATTATGAAAATTAGAAGTGATCACGGTGGTGAATTTGAAAACTCTGTTTTTGAAAACTTCTGTTTGGAAAAAGGGATCTTACATGAATTTTCTTCTCCTAGAACACCTCAACAAAACGGAGTGGTCGAAAGAAAGAATCGAACTTTAAAAGAGATGGCAAGAAGCATGCTTAATGATTATTCTCTTCCTATGTATTTTTGGGCCGAAGCAGTGAATACAGCCTGCTATGTCTGCAACATGGTTATGCTTAGACCTTTAATGAACAAAACATCCTACGAACTGTGGCATGGCAAGACTCCTAACATTTCATATTTCAGAGTATTTGGATACAGGTGTTTCATTTTAAACACAGGAGATCAGCTGGGAACATTTGAATCCAAATCAGACGAAGGAGTGTTCGTAGGATATTCATCAAGGAGCAAAGCATACAGGATCTACAATAAACGAACCTTAACTGTTGTTGAGTCAATTAATGTGAAATTTGATGAAGCTGAAATAGATCCTTTAAATTGCAGGGAAACTGAAGCTGGAGATGCAGACAGGGAAACTACAGAGCCTGAAAACATAGCTGAACCATCTGAAGGCCAAAAGGAAGCTGAACCAGAAGTTCCACAAGGAAATAGACTGGAAAGAGGAGAGCTCAGGTTCAATCCACATCATCCACCTGAGCTGATCATGGGGACTCCTACGGAAGGTATACGCACTCGATCCACTTTCAATAACTTGTGTGCCTTATGCATTCATGGTGACCTCATTTATGAAATTGAACCTAAGAACGTTGAAATCGCTTTAACTGATGAAAGTTGGGTTATGGCCATGCATGATGAGATTAATCAGTTTGATAGAAATAATGTTTGGACATTAGTGCCCCGACCTGATAATTACCCAATTGTTGGCACTAAATGGATTTTCAAAAACAAACTTGATGAATCTGGAAATGTAATCAGAAATAAGGCAAGATTAGTGGCCAAAGGATATAACCAGATTAAGGGAATTGATTGTGATGAAACTTTTGCACCCGTTGCTAGATTAGAAGCTATTAGAATATTGCTGGCTTTTGCAAGTTTCAAAGGTTTTAAATTGAAGCAAATGGATGTGAAAAGTGCATTTTTAAATGGTTATTTGAAAGAAGATGTTTTTGTTGAACAACCCCCTTGTTTTGAAAGTCATAGTTTTCCCAATCACGTTTACAAATTGCAAAAGGCTTTGTATGGTCTGAAGCAAGCTCCCAGAGCTTGGTACGACCGTCTCAGTTCATATCTTTTGGAAAATAACTTTAAAAAGGGTAGTGCAGACAACACTTTGTTTATCTTGCATGAACAGGATCATTTTCTTATTGTTCAGATTTATGTGGACGATATTATTTACGGTGCTACTAATGATCTTTTATGCCAAAAGTTTGAAAAGGTTATGCAGGATCAATTTGAGATGAGTCTGGTCGGAGAGTTGAAATACTTTTTGGGCTTTCAAGTAAGACAAACTGGAGATGGCATATATGTTTCACAAACCAAGTACATAAAAGAACTGTTGAAGAAATTTGGGATGGAAAATGCAAAGCCAATGCGAACTCCAATGAGTCCGACGACGAAGCTTGAAAAGGATGACAAAGGTATAAATGTGGACCAAAAGCTTTATCGAGGTATGATTGGGTCCTTACTCTATTTAACTGCATCTAGACCAGACATCATGTTTTCTGTCTGTTTGTGTGCATGATTTCAAGCCTGTCCAAAAGAATCACATTTGATAGCCATTAAGAGGATTTTTCGATATCTTATTCACACTCCTACACTTGGACTATGGTATCCCTCTTGTGGTAATCTTAATTTGGTTGGCTATGCTGATGCTGATTATGCTGGTAGTATGATTGATAGAAAGAGCACTAGTGGAACATGTTTTATGCTAGGACATTCATTGGTTTCTTGGTCTAGTCGTAAGCAGAACAATGTTGCTTTGTCCACTACTGAAGCTGAGTATATTGCCCTTGGCAGTTGCTGTGCCCAAGTACTTTGGATGATGCAAACCCTGTCTGACTACGGCTTGGATCTTAGAAAAGTTCCATTACGATGTGATAGTAAGAGTGCTATATATCTTTCTAACAATCCTGTTCATCACTCTCGGACAAAACACATAGACGTAAGACATCATTTTCTTAGAGATCATTTGGCAAAAGAGGATGTATCCATTGAATATATTTCTACTGATTCTCAGTTGGCAGATATCTTTACAAAACCTTTGCCAGAAGATCGCTTTTATCGTCTACGTCTAGAACTGGGCATTATTGATCATATTTAGAGTGAAAATATTATCTGGTGTGCGTTTATTGTTTTTGTGTGGTGTGCTAAAAAAATAATAAAAATAATAAAAAGGAAAAATATAAAAAGAAAGGGAAAGAGAATTGTTTATCTCCTCATTTTGCTCTTTTCATCAGAAACAGCTTTAAATGCAAAACATATGTCTTATGGATTTTGAATATTATATTCTTAACAATGCTTGCATTCAAAGATTACATGCTTAATTAGGTCATATTCATTAATGAGTAACTAACGTTTTTCATCTTCCAATCACACTTACACAGATCAAAATGTTTTTGATATGGATTTGAAATATTGAATAAGAAAAGTGGTTGTTGGTGGACTAATTTATGTTATAATGGGATATGATGTTTCAAGGCATGGGTAAAAAGAAAAGCTCTCATCAAAATATACGTGTATAAAAAGAATAGCAAGACGAGTGTCTTCAAAATATATACACAGAGCTTCGTATGAAAAATGGATACGATCCATGTCCTTGATACTACCCTTGGACATCCAACTTATGCTATAAATGTCATTTTTTTAGCGTTGGTGTTAAGTCCGTCAAGCAATGCCATTTCACATTTAAAAATCCTTATTGGTCATGTTTGGAATTGGTAACTTGAACTCATACTACATGAGAAGGGGAAACTCAATCTTTGATGTTCATATATTCAGTTGAAAAGATGGATATGACAGGCTGTATTCCTTATTTTCTCTCCATATTTCTAAACATTTGATCATCACACTTGAGCACGGAGATGAATTATGGTAGTTATGACTTATTGCTTATTGCTTATTTATTCATTGTGGTCATTGATGTCTTGCCTGTTTGTTTTGCTTTATAATGTTCAATTTTCCATTCATCATATGCTATTTCATACTTTTTGATGAAAACAAAGGGGGAGAGAAATATTAAGATTGAGCATGTCAGAGATAGGGGGAGCATGTCAATAGGGGGAGCATATCATTTTGCCATTCATGCTCATATTCATGCTTCACACACTCACACACACTTCACACATTTTTGATGTAATCTTAATGTCTGGTTTGTTCTCATCAAAAGGGGGAGATTGTTGGAAACAGCATCCTAACCTATGTTTGATGATAACAAACCCTAATGAACTGTTCTAATATGTTTGTTGAGTGTGTCACAGGTCACTATAGTCATGATTGCTTAGGTTACACATGTACGTACTCAAGTACGTAGAGATACAAGCCTGAAACTACATTTGGAATTATGCAAGCTGCTCAAACAAGAGAGTATAGCTATGAAACTTTACCCTAGAGTTAAACATAGGCTATAAACATCATGGAAATTTTCTCAGGATTTATGGAGATTGTTTGAAGTCAAAATACGGGGAAATACGAGAAAATATAGAGTATACAAAGAAGAAATTTTTTTCTACAAGTGGAGAAATGAGGTAAAACAATTCTAACATGTATATATGGGGCTCTGGGATTTTTTAGAATTTTTTCAGAATTTTTGGGATTTATTTGATGCCCAAATACGCAAGAATACAGTGCACATACTCAGAAAAATAGACATACGGCACTGTTCAAAGATACGGCTTCTTCGCAGCCCATACGGTCGACGTGGCGCAATCCTGGCCGTCCATTTCACATCTGACGGTCGCTCGAAGCGGGGCGACGTGGCCGCTTGTCCGCCGCCCGATCTCGATCCAACGGCCACCTACCGTGCGGATGAAGTCACAAATGGCGGGCGCCGCTGATTCAGCCGCTGACGACGTGGCGTCATCTCCGCTGTTGGATCTCCATCCAACGGTCCAGACGCTGCCGACTTCGAGTCAGCTGAGGTGGGTCTGAGTCACAGTTGGCGGGCGCTGAACGCTGAATCCGAGCGGCGACGTGGGCGAATCTCGAGCGTCCATCTTCGATCCAACGGCTGCCGACAAGCCGCTTTAGCGGATGGCGAATTTAATGCGGGTTTGACCCGCGAAGCCGCCGAGCTGCGGATCCCCTCGCATAGTGCACAGACCCGTTAAGCTGATCCTATATATACCCATGTACATCTCTTCACATTTTCATCAATAAGTGGAGTTCTAGAGATCCAAATTGAGTTCCGTAAGAAGCGTTGCGACCGTGACTTCATCCCCGACGTAGTGACAGCACGTTGAGCAGCTAGTTCCTCCTGTGCAGCAAATGAGATCATTTTGAGTGAGGAACTTCTACCGACTACCTCCACAGGGACAGCGACTACTTCTTCTACAGACATCCGATCATCATTCCGTAAGAAGCGTTGCGAAGCTACTGATGTGCTGAAAGACGACAACCAGAGAGATCTTCACAAATGAGCTTTCTAAACTCTTGATCTTTGTTATTTGTGAAGTTATTAATATTTTGATCAGCATTTCTGTAATATAATTTCTTCTGTTATTTGGGACTCTGGGAACCAAACTTGTTGGGGCAAGTTGGGTTGGAGAGTGATACTTGTATGTTTCTTTTTGGCTTTGGTGAGCTTGAGTTGGTCTGACAGGTTGGTGTTGGTGCACCAATCTAAGGGAGATTGTAACTTCTTAAAGAAACAGTATAAGTGATTGCTCATTGGGGTGGACGTAGGTCATGGGGACCGAACCACGTTAAATTCTGTGTCTTCTGTGAATGCTTTGATTGTCTGATTCCTAAACTGCATGATGTAAACTAGGCTTAATTTTTATCTTGCGATAATTTGGTCAAAGGCCTATTCACCCCCCCTCTAGGCCTTATTTAGATCCTACATCCACGAGATGCCACGTCGCCATGACCGGAGCCTCCGCTGCTTCGTTTTTTGTACGTTTCTGGCTGTTGGATCTTGATCTGACGGCTAGGAAACGGCCACGTTGACCATATATATCAGTCCGCATATACGCCATTGAGATCACTGACGGCCGTTTGATCTTTATCCAACGGTCGGGATAATTCCAAGATGGCTTCAGAGATCTACCGTCGGATTAAGCGGGAACGGCTGTGATTGCGCCACGTGTCCGTATTCCGCCGTATTTGCGTATTTTCGTGCGTATTTCTCCATTTAAATAGTATTATACATTCAAAAATACACAGTAATTAGCACAGATCTCAGAAAAATACAAATAAATAGTCGTTGGAATCGTGAGATCGAGACGATGCTAGGAAAAATATAAAAAGTGCAGAAATACTCTATTAGTTACTGTTTTGTGCTCAAACAAGGTGAATTCTTTAATAAATGATGATATTAAAAATACGAATGTATTAGAGAACAATTAAGCATCATATGAGCACAAAATAGGACTAATTAGAGGGTTAAATACGCAATATTCACTCTGAATCATGCGTCATGCCTCCCAATAATTCCTGCAGCTGTGGTCGTAGTCCATCTAGGAAGGACGCCATAAGCTCTTCATTTATGTACCCATGCTGCGGATAGCTCGATACTATGTTTGTGAACCTCCTCCAGACCTGAAAGAACGTTTCACAGTCAGTTTGATTAAAATTAACGATCTTGAGCTTCTCCATCCTATGTTTGTGTGCAATGGCATATCTTGCATCATACAGATTGTTTGTGCAATAGAAATTCATATACTCCATTTTTAAAAAGAAAAACAAAAGTTTATGTACAATAAAATCAAACAAAAATTTATATACAGTAAAGTGGAAAGATCGCACCGAAGGTCCTCTAAATGAAATAAACCGTAGTCACAAACCATTCCTCCCCGGCAACGGTGCCAAAAACTTGGTGGGACCAAAAAGGTGCTTCTCTCAAGCGCAAGAGTCCGTACAAGTAATATAATCTGGGAATCCAGATGTCGAATCCTCGGGAGGAAATCTGTTGCAACCACAATTCAAATCAAATAGAAACCCAACGAAAAGAAACTAACCACTTCAACAATGATGACGGTAATGATGATGTGAATACGTGAACAATATAAACAAGGAAATTCGTGTCTGAAAATATCTATAAAAAGTATGCACATGGTATGGGTTCGTTAGGATCAATTATTCGTATTAATTTGGTTGACAAGTATAACACAATGAATTCTCCTTTTGGGAGCAATTCACCGAAAAATACCCAATATAACTCAATGAATTCTCCTTTTGGGAGCAATTCATCAGAAGATGCCCTTTTGGGGGTTAAATCACAATATTCAATAAGATCGTCGCTAAAGTTATAATACGATATGAACTCTCTTTTGGAGAGATCAAAACTACAATATGAAACTCCCTTTTGGGGGATCAAAACTCACCCTTTTGGGGCGATCATCAACTCAATCACTTCTTTTGGAAGATGAAAAAGACGATTTAATAACAAAGATTACAGCTTTAACAACGTTTAACGGTTTAGCACAAGGAATACAACCAAATAAACACAAATAATATCCCCTAACTACGCCATACCATGCACAATAACAATTTAGCTACTCATGGTGCAAGAATAAACAAGTTCCATAACAAAATACATTGATCTAATAGCAAAATACGATAGAAAAGCACGAAATACGGTGTTTAAGTTAAGAAATATATCACCAAATATCCTTGAAAAGACACCAAAACTCTCTGGAAATAAGAAAATAGCCTCTGGAATTTTACAGAATTTTTCCCTGGAGAAATACGGCTCCTAGAGCCTCCAATACGCTCAAAATACGCCAAAATCTGTTTGAATACGCCCAAAAACCCTAGGAATACCTTATATAGAGGCATTGCGGGTTTGGGTTGTGTTATCGGGTTCAAAACCCACTTAAAATCGCGCCCGCACCCAATTAAAATCATCGGAGCAAGTCGTGGACGTCCGATCAAGCGGGATCGGACCACAAGAGGCCACGTGGCCTTTAGAATTCGTGCGCGCCCGCAACCGCTTCGAGTTCAGCTCGGATTATTTCTGGCCGTTGGATCAGATCTCAACGCCTGTGATGGAGCCACGTCTACCGCTAGAATCTCGCCCGCCCTTCGCTTCGTAGCCATTCGATCAAGCGGAGCTTGGCTGAGATGGCGACGCGTGGCCACGAATTTGTTGCGTCGATCCGCTTTTGAGTTCGCGTCGGGGTGATTGTCAGCCGTTGGATCTGAGATCGACGCTTCAGAAGCAGCCACGTCACCGGCTCGTCTTGCGCCGTTGGATGAGGCGGGAACGTGTGCGATCATGCCACGTGTTCGCCAAGATTCGTGCGGCGACTGTATTTTCGTATTTTCGTGCGTATTTCTCCATTTAAATGGTATTCTGCATTCAAAAATTCATAGTAATTAGCACAGATCTCAGAAAAGTACAAATAAATAGTCGTTGGAATCGTGAGATTGAAACCAAGCTAGGAAAAATATAAAAAGTGCAGAAATACTTCGTTAATTGCTGTTTTATGCTCAAATAGAGTGTTTTCTCTAATAAATAATTGTGTACAAAATACGTATGAATTAGAGAACAATGTAGCATCACATGAGCACAAAATAGGGCTAAATGGGGGGTTAAATATGTAATATTGAACCCGAATCAGCGCACTCTGGATGACTTTCATATTTTTGCTGCTGTTATTCTGGATATTTTCTGCCAGCTGATTTCGCACCCCTCCTCCACACACGTTTTGGTTACTTTTTGGTCGTATCTATCTATATCTTTTTGGGAGAGAGGGAGTACTTTTGGGGACACTTACATGGCACTATTTTGATCTCTGCATGCGTCATTTGCATAACCATCTCATTTTTATTTTATTTTCATCATGCATGCATCCTCACCCGTCCCACCCATATTTTGTCTCTCAGTGTGCCACACTTTGCACATTGAGGACACTGTGCACTTAGCTTGGGGAGTGAGTTCTCACTTTTTATTTTGGCCGCCTTTTATTTTCATTTTCTCGCATTTCTTTGTTTTTACACTTATTTTCACCCACTTTTTTATTTTTTTATTTTTCTTTCATGCATCACGTTTTTCTTACTTTTTGATTGTGCTGCATATGTACAGTAGTTTTTATTTTCCTTTAATTTGAGCTGCGGATCCCACTCTGGAAACTCTTTTATCCTTATTTCTTTTATCCTTTTTGCTAGAGATGAATTTTCTGTGATGATGAGGACGTGGTATTAGCTTATCGCTATATGTATATTATCTTGTCATGCCATAGTTTTTATTTCAAATATCATATGCTATGTCTTGCTATGCATTCGAGATAGTAACCCGCCTTTTGTTATATGAATATGGATGAAACTCTTTTATTAGCTGAGTCTGATGATTTTTACTGTATACTCTTCATAGAAAACACACCAAGCTTCACGCATTGATTGCTTATAGCTGGAGTACTGCTTTCTTGTCTTATATCACTTCTTATTGCATGAAAATTGTACGATTCATTTTCAGGTTGATTGAATGTATGCTTTGTTGATACAACTATATTAGTTTACTTTCTGTGATTAAACTAAGTAGATTACATTACTCTGCTGAAAGTTGTCGTGCACATTCTATAGAGTGAACCGAGTATTACATATATTTCTTTCTCCACATATCTTGAGCATTATTTCTATACTTAAAATTATTGGTGAATTTCCCTTTAACGATTCTTATATTGGCATTTTCCCCCGCTACAAAAGATCCATGCTCTAACACCCCAAAATCTAAAAGAAAAAAATTTCTTGTATATCTAACTTTTGATTTGGGATCACAGTTGTATATATTGATTATGCAAAAAAAGGAAAAGAAAAGAGAAAAGAAGTTCATACATGATCCCATCGCATACTCATTCTCTCTTTCTCCCCTCTTTTATTTTTTTTGGGCTTCAAAAATGGGGAATACGCTTATTGATTTATCTTATGCCACACGCTTATAGATAAGCTTGAGGGAGAGGATCCAATGATGTGTGAGAGAGTGACTACTTGATTGTGCATGACAACCTAAGCTAGGTAATTTTCTATACTCGGTGAGATTACTAAAAGTTCTACGAAATTCAGGAATTGAAACCTAGCATGCATCTCATGAAAACCACTCCTTTCTATTCTTATTGCTTCATATTGTGTGATACTTCTTATACTCTAAATAGAAAGCATTCAATTGAAAAGTGTGTGGTCTATGATTATGTATACCACTTTAGATGCTTCAGATGATGCAGATTCTAGAATGATTCCATATTTCATACTGTTTTGATATTCTTGGGTTCCTATGTTGAATGCATCCTTATATCATGATATCGAGATAAAAATCTTTGGTATGTGTTTTATATTCACCATGTACTATATGAGTAAGCGAATCCACGTCCCGAGGAAATTATCTAGCATCTCACTCTTTGTTTTCTTATTTGTTTTCTATCCTTTTTTCCTTTTCCTTATTTTTGCCCATCGGGTTCGCCTTTTACTCATCTTCCTCGAGGACGAGTAAGAGGTAAGCTTGGGGGATTTTATCACTCCATATTCTATACCTTTTTTCTGCATGTTTTCATGACGTTTTGATCGCCCATATCGCGTTTTTCACGATTATTCGACGATATCGCGATGCTTTTCACTATTTCTTGTTTTTTGTCGTATTTCAGGAGATATGGAGCGATTTGGAACGAAAACAAGATCAAAGGAGTTTCACGCACTTCAGAGTGTCGCCCACAACTTATTTGAGGAGTTATCAGCGATAGAGGATGAGCGGAAGAAGAAGGAATTCCATAGGAGCGATGAGGAGGCGAAAAGGAGAAGAAAGGAGCCAAGATACAGCCCACTCGGCCGAGTACACTACTCACTCGGTCGAGTCAGAAGCTGTACTCGGCCGAGTAAAACGGATACGCACAGCAAATTTTGAGCGTTTACTCGGCCGAGCAAGGAAGTCAACTCGGCCGAGTGAGAAAGCTCACTCACCCGAGTGGTACAGAGAATTCAGACAGAGAATAGCCCAAGTTACTGGAAAACCTGAGGAAGCCCGCTCGGTCGAGCATGATTGCACACTCGACCGAGTAAAGAAGCTCACTCGGCCGAGTCAGTCAGAGAGACAGTCCCCTGAGAAGCACAAAGTTACTGTTATTTTACAGGGTTTGTCACTCGGCCGAGTGACAAGGGTCACTCGGCCGAGTGACCCTCTCCGAATGTTGCTTGGACTACAAATTCCGGGTTGCGCAGGGGCATGTTTATCACGATTTTTTCGACATTTTGGCTTATATTTAAACCTAGTTTTTACCCTAGTTTTAGGAGAGAGATGAATTAATTTTTAGGGACTTCTATTAGGTTTTTGACGGCTATTCTTTTGTGAAATCTCAGTTGGACATCATTGGCGACATTATTGGTTTGTTCTTTCTTGTTAAAAAACTCATTTTTATGAATTGTTCCTTATTTTCAATAAATTGTGCCATGATTATAGTTGATATTTCTGAGGTTTTCATGATGATTAGTGAGTAGTTCCGTCATTCTAGGGCATGTGGATGAACCCTATGGACTCGATCTTTGAATTGTGATGAATTTATGGATTTGTTGCTAGAATTGACAATGGTTAGGTTGTGAACTATTTACTACGAGTAGCTAGGAATTCATATCGATTGGGATTTGCAAGAGATTGGATCCCAATTAATAGGAAGGCCTAGATATACGATTTAGATTGATAATTGAAATTATCTAGATTTGGTTTGCAAGAGATTGGACCAAAGCTAGGATTTTTATTATAAATCTATACTAATATTCGTTTGCATGAGATTGGATGAATACGAACTATCATAACCTAGTTCGTAGCTCGAGTTTGCACGAGAGTGGGCTCGAGATGTGATTGGATGATGATGTCGATCTTCACGCTAGCGGCTTAAGCTAGGGTTTTGCACGAGAGTGGACCCTATTCTAGGTTTGTTATAGACCGGCAATAGCGCGAGAGCGTGAGCTTGGTTCTACATTAAGTTGCGACTAATTCACCTACATTCAAGCATAGCAACAATGAAATTTACGATTCATAAGGATGAAAGACGGTCCGTAGAGGGGATTTCCTATCCCTAGACGCTTTATTATATTGATATTTCTTGCTATTTGAACGATTGTGACTAATACATCAAAACTATTCTTATTCTCTTGATAACTAGATAATAAAAGTGAGATACTGTCATTTGTCCTCCCTGTGTTCGATTCCCGCTCACCACTACATCGTGCGCTTGTGGTAAGACTACAAGTCGTTTTCTGGGTGTATATCCGGGCGCGATCACTTAACATGTCTAACCTTGCATTTATCCCATCTTTACTCTTTCCTGGCACATTAAGCAACGTGCCGATAACACTTTCAAAAACATTCTTTTCAATATGCATCATATCAAGGAAATGTCTTACATACAATGACTTCCAATATGGTAATTCAAAGAAAATAGAGTTTTTCTTCCACCCACAGATGACAAGTTCCCTTGCAAATGGCTTACCAAAATTATTGCTTAAATTCTTTACCCTTTCAAACACCTTATCACCGATCAATGGCACAGGAGCTCTACATTCCTCTGTATTTCCATTGAATGCTTTCCTCAACCACCGGTATCGATGTCTCATGGGTAAAAATCTACGATGTCCGAGGAAGACATTCTTCTTACAATGTTCCAACCGCATCCAATATGTACTCTCTTCACATAAAGGGCATGCACACATTCCTTTGATACTGTATCCTGACAGATTACCATATGCTGGAAAATCAGTAATTGTGCCAAATAACATAGTCCTCAAGTTGAAATTTTCTTCCTTGTACCCATCTACACCTCTACACCCGTGTCCCACATTTGTTTCAAATCTTCAATTAATGGAGACAAGTATATGTCTATATCATGTCCTAGTTGTTTAGGCCCAGAAATTAACATAGACAACATCATGTACTTGCGCTTCATGCATAACCATGGAGGTAGATTATAAATCACCAAAATCACTGGCCAAGTGCTGTGGGAACTACTTTGAATACTATATGGGTTCATTCCGTCAGTAAACAATGCAATTCGTAGGTTTCTTGCTTCTTCCCCAAATTCAGGATAATCGTGATCAAATTTTGTCCATTGAGGAGAATCTACTGGGTGATGGAACATGTCATCTTTAATCCGTTTATTTGAATGCCACGTCAAGTGTTTTGCATCTTCTGAACTGCGATACATGCACCCAAATCTCTATATTATGGGGAAATACCATAACACCTTCACTGGAGTTGATTCTTTTCTCTTATATCGTGAGGCATTACATTTAGGACACATGTTTCACGATGGATATTCATTACGAAATAAGATGCAATCGTTAGGATAAGCATGAATCCTTTCGTAACTCATGCCTATAGAGCATAACATTCGCTTAGCCCCATATGTTCGACTAGGAAGCACATTATCTTCTGGCAACATATCCTTTAGAACTGTGAGCAGTTCTGTGAAGCTCTTATCAGACCATCCATTGCTCGCTTTCAAGTTATACAATTTTAATACCACCGACAATCGGGTAAACTTAGTACAACCACTGTACAATGGCTTCTCTGAATCACTTACCAACCTCGTAAACATTTAGGACAATCCCGGAGATCATCTTCAACCATATTTGTCATATCTTCAAGGCGATCGTCGTCATATGTATGTGTGTTGGTATCACTTGTAGCATACCTCTCTGTACTCCCAAATTCACTGCACCCTTCTCTTGTCTCACCGTGCCAACATTTATAACTTTGATCAATTCCATTACACATTAAATGATCTTTTAACTCATCCTCGCTAACTCCCCTTGCATAACAACACTTTAAACATGGGCATATGATTTTCCTTGGATTTTCTGCACGAACAACTGCAAATCTAATGAACTCTTTCACTCCATCAACATATTTTTTCGATAAACAATTTGCAGACATCCATTTTCGATCCATATTTATCAATCTATCAAAAAAATTATTAACATTAGTTATTTTGTTATTTGAGAGGTTAAGGTCTGCACGCAAGTAGAAGGCTAACCTGGAGATAAAACAAGCAGATGGCAATGGCACAGTTATAGCAAAGTAGGCCTTAGAGAAGACCAATCACAAGTTCTAGATGTACTGAAACGTGAAAAGACAGACTGCATGGAAAAAACACAGTTATATGCATATGCTGAAAAAAATTAATGAAATTACAAAAAAGTAATATACAGATTATTTAAATTATCTTATATGTGACGAGTTAAATGTCCTAAATCATGAATTCTCTCCAAATAAATATTTCAATAATACTAACTCATATGTGCTATATAGACCAATATGGGGATAGAGAGAGGTGGATTACTCCCAACCCCATCTGATAACCAAATCAATGTATGTATGTTGTAAGATGTGATGATATTTTTCAAGGAGGAGACCATAATTAGGACTGTAATTAGGGCTTCAACAATTGATATGGCTATAATTATCAAAAATTGATAAATAATGCCAATAAGAAATGAATGAACCAAAAAAAGTTAAATTTATAATTAAGAAATATCAGGTTTCAAGCAATGAAGTAGAAATTAATATATGTATCTGCTTCTCAATTTTAGGATTCAAGCAATGAATGAAATTATAAATAAGTAAATCTATAATTAATTAAAATGAACAACTAACATTTCTAACATACAATTTTGTATCCGCAACAAAGTTCATTCGTATTTTTGGTTTGTATATCATGAGATCCTATCATTGTTTTCATGGCTTAACCGATGGATGTGGCCAAATTTAATCCCGGGGTAAATCAAGGCGATGTTTCAGCTGAATGACGGTAGAACAATTTGTTGATGTCATGGAGTGTGAATCGTGCAGGCAAAATTATTGAAGATTGAATCTTTCACTACAAGGTTGTTCTGCTTCATGCGTTCTGGTGTTACTTTGTAGATGCTCTTTTGATGTAGATTGAGAAGTGATTAATGATGTGTGGGATATTGATTCTATTACAATGGCAATTACAGTCTATCAGAGTTAAAACAAAGAAAGATGCTTGATCACCAAAAAAGAGTTGAAGATTGCAATATAAATGAAATGAATATCAAGGATACATAAGATTGATTGAATTATTTTTCGTTATCGATGTATGAAAACAGGATGAAGCAAATTACTCTACATATACAGGAGGATGCAAATTACTCTACATATTGAAGGAGATTCTTGTTCAACTCCCTCTGGTTAAGCTGTTGCTTTACAAGAACAGAGATGCTTATCCGAGCACCCGGGTTTGATTAGCACATCAGAAAAAGAGTGGTTCTTGGCTCCAAATCCATGGGTAATTCTTGAGCGACGACAAAGTCAACAAAGAAGCAAACCCCTTAATCGATCACACGAAGAGAGAAGACGTAGAATTTTTCTGGGTTTTGGCTGCTTGGTTCCCTCGATTGATCGCACGAAGCGGGAAGATGCTGAATTTTTCTGGCTCTCGATCGATTGGTTCGCTTGATCGAGCGCACGAAGAGGGAAGATTTCGAAATTTTCGGTGGTTTTTCCCTCTAGGGCTTGGGTTACTCGAGTGCACGAAGATGGAAGAGGGAATAGGGCTTATGTTGCTCGAGGGCACGAAGCAGCGACATGCTCAATTTTTCTTCTAAAAAGCAAACCGAGTGATTACTCTAGGGCTTCAAAGCACTGCGAACCACTGAGCGTGAATATTAATGTATAATACCTTTAACAGCGCTAGTATTAAAGAAGCGCTGTCTATTGGGACCTTTATCAGTGCTTGTATTAAACAAGCACTGTCTAAGGTCCCAGATAGATAGCGCTTATTTAGTACAAGCGTTGTCTATGGTAGACCTTCAATAGCGCTTTACTAAAGAAGCGTTGTCTATTGGGACCTTTAACAGCGCTTGTAGAAAGAAGCGATGTCTATTATCTGACATTTAACAGCGCTTGCAGAAAGAAGTGCTGTGTATTATCCGTGTCTCTAATAAACATGTTTGCAGAAAGAAGCGATGTCTATTGTCTGACCTTTAACAGCGCTTGCAGAAAGAAGCACTGTCTATTCTCCGACCTTTAACAGCGCTTGCAAAAAGAAGCGCTGTCTATTATATGTGCATCTAATTAACAACGATTATAATTAGCAAGTGCTGTATAACATGTGCTATTAAAGGTCTTTTTTGTAGCAGTGACAATTGCAATACAGACCCAATTATGGGTTGTAAAATATTATCTAATATAAAAAACATTTTCGTGACACCTTAATGAGTAATGGTCTTTAAGGGACCTTTGTTGCTCAAGCACCATTATGATAATTAGGTACCCCATCCCAACTGTCGTGTATGCCTTAATTTTACAATATGTATATCATTTGTTTACAAGATGGATTGCCCTTTATTTTATACAACATGTCTCAATCATCAATCTTATCAACATGCAACACAATTCTCTTTGCTCATTCAATGAAAATAAAACCATAACATGTCAAGTTTACATGAATTACATATCGCAACAACAACCAACTATAACATCAATTCTTTAGCTTTAAACTTGAGCACAACGTCACAAAATTTTTCAGGAATTTAACAACAATTATATCAACAATATTTTCAGGAAATAAAATAGTAAGATCTAACAAAACCTCGAAAAACATAGCTTCAAAACTGAACATTAAAACTAAAAATTTTGACATTAAAACTGCTTAGCAGAAACTGAAATTTTCATTAGTAGTAACCTTACAAATTGATGTGTTTTTATCTCAATCGCCAAAGTGGGAAGAAACATAAGTGAAATAGGGGTGAAATGGGAGGAGAGGGGAGTAGGCTCCCCCACCCTCTCTGGCAGCTTAGCCAGATTCACAGTAGTGTAGCTACGACAACTTGCTGCGGCTCACTGTTCACAGCCAGAGGCTTAAGCCTCAGCCGTGGGGTCTGAGGGGTTAGGGTTTTGTGATCTTTTATGAGTCTTGACACATCACATCATGGCCAACGGTTGACCAAGTTTAGGTCTTATGGTTTAACCTCAATCAAGTGTTATATATATATTAACATATTGTATATTGAGAAATCCTAATCATGTTAGGATTAGAATAAAACCAAGATTCTTGAGTTAAAGATGTGTTAAACTGTAAGATATTTAATAAAACCCCTATATTGCATATAATTTATTATTAGATCTTATAAAAATTATGTTTCTAACAAGAATTTTCACCACACAAATCTAAACTTTATGATAATGAACAATGATAAATGGGATAAGTGTTTTCATGATTATAACCATTAAAGTTTTAAACCATTAAAGTTTTTGATGATAAAAACATACCAAACATGCCACAAGATCTCATAAATTCCCTAATGATCAATAAAATTTTAATCTTGAATTATTTAAGAGGAAAACTCTCATGGAAACCACACATAACATTTATAAGGATTCTAGCAATAGATCTTGAAGTAACAATTGAAACGTTAATAAATAAAACATTAGGATCATACCACATCATATATAAAACACTAGTCATTGCACGTGCCCTATGGACACGGTTTATTTAATAGCTGAGTTCTCTCCCCCAATTTCAATTTCCCCAAAATTTCAAGTTTTCCTCCAAAATTTCAAGTTTCCTCCCAAATTTAAGTTTTTCCCCCAAAATTGTCATTGCCACCTAGGACAAACTTGCCATGCAGGACAAAGTTTTGTCCTAGTAGGATAAGGTTCAAAATCTTCGTGAATTGTATAATAGATTTTTAACAATCTTAAAACTCTACATTTGATAATAATTTTTTTTTCAAATTGAAAGTTAAAGAGAAATCTAAGGAACCTGCCTTTTTCGCTAAATCCCTTGGAAATAGTATGTAACTCTCTTGCTTCTCCTCATTCTCTCCACAAAATTCGAAGGATCAAGAGAGCAGAATATGGCAACTAGGATTTAAGTGTGAGGGCCGGCCTATGGTAGGGGTTAGGGTTAATATAGTTTATTTTTTGGGTTAGGGCTAAGATTAGTTAGAATTTAAATTAGGGCATTAAATTTGGATTTTGGATTAGGATTAGTTGTAGGAATTCTATTAGGATATCTAATTCCGTGGTTATTAAATATTATATTTTAACTTCTTTATTTCATTATTAATAACTGTATTTATTTCTTATAAATTTTTATTTTGCATTCGCACAATTTTTTAGGTTAACTTTTAAACTAAATGACACTAGTTTCTTTTCTTATAAAAATGAGATTTAATTATTAAATAAATTAAATTGATAATACTAAAATCATGAAATATATCCGACGAATTTTAGTTAGATATTATGAAAAAAATACATCCAATGTCTATTACAGAAAAGTACAACGGCTTAGGATCGTTACATTATAGCCAACGAGAGATGTCTGTTGGAAAACAAGGAACATTGGTGTTTAACACTACCACAAATAAGCACGGGGAACAGCTACGTCTTGTGGCTACAGTGGCAGTAAGCAAGGGATCATGTCTTATTGCTCGTGCTGGGGTTCATCAGCCAAATAAGGGAATGGGCTGTTGCATGAGAGGGGTCTGTCGCAAGGGTGTAGAACCTAGTAATGTTGTAGCTATGGGCTACAACATGTGGAACTACAGGCTAGCTATAGGAAACCCAGCTAGCGGCTGGGTGCCATTGGACTCCAGAGGAGGCAACCGCTTGAAGTGACTGTCCAGGGTAGCAGCCAAAGGTTGCGCCCATCATAGGGCGATGTAACGGGCGAGGGACAATGGATGTAGTAGCCAAGGGGCTATCGCAAACCCATGTATATGAAGAAAATCACAAAACATGCTTTTGGCTATAAAATCCCACAATAATCACAATTATCAAACCATAATTATATAGCATAAATCATCCCATACTCCTATCAATTTTTGATCTTCGAAAAACTGAAATTATGATTGTTTCTGAATATTACATTCATGCAAAACTAAAAATTCAAGGAATACAATATAGAATCCTATACAAAATCTAAAAAATCTAACAATCTTGATACGATCTCCCGAATGGGCCAAAGAAAGACGATCCGGACCCACGACCAAGTAGCTAGACTGGGCCCCAGCCCTAAAGGCCCCATAAGCGGGCTCGGGGCATCGTGGCCCAGCACCGCCACCCAGTATACCGTTGGCCTCCCGCCCTTCGAGGAAACTGCTCCCCAGATCTCGCCTACCTTGATCACCATTGAAGGGACCATCAAAGCTGGCGGGCGTGAAGGTCAAGATGGCAGGAAGCCATAAAAGCGTTGACATGCAGACTCCTACAAAAGGCGGAATGGATGAAATGCCAAAGGATAGAATCCTGGATACTCACAACTCTGGTATTCTACCTCTCGAAACCTTATCATCCAACTTTGATATTCATCCTCCAAGCTCGGCTCGAGAACTCGCACTTGGTCCCTCCGTGAACCAAGTTCGATTCCACCGAGCACTTCTCAGTTGCCATCTGACTTAGGCATCAGAGGGGACTTGGTCGGAACCAAGGTCTGACCCCACTGATAAGCTCTCTCGTCTGTGCAGATTAAGAAGACACCAACCCGTCGAGGCTACCCTTCGACAGACCACCGACCGAATCCGAACGTCCTCAACTCCGAGCCCGTTCGACCGATCGTTCGAGGATGCCGTCGCTCCACCGAAGCTACCCTTCGGTACACCGACACTCAGGTCCGCACGTTCTTACCCAAACGAACGCTTGGTTTACTGACCCTGGAGGCCGTACGCGTCTCACGTGACAGCGACGACCCCCAGACCTCCAAACTACCAACCAGTGGTAAGAAAACACCCCAAAACATCTGGCTCCATCTGTGGGAACGAGATTGTTATCCACGTCATCCACAACAACAAATATGGAATAACACAACGATGGAGTGGCCCAAATGCCAATCATCTTGGAGGATGGTAGCTACGTCCAGCATGAGACAGATCACAGCTGCTTCGCAGGGGAAACCACGACTCACGCTCGGTGACCCACGATCAACTTGACCATCTCACCCAGGAGATGAATGCCAACTTCTGAGCCCTGGTGGAAGCCATTTAACACCTCGTGGGCCTGCAACGCTCCTTGGAGGAAAACCAGTCGTGGTTTGCCGACCGCTTGGGGGCATGCCCCCCGTTACGCTCGACCATAGTCACGGACCGTGATGGAGAGGGCCTGAACCGGGAGCAAACTTTTACCCTCACCACTATCCGAGGTGAGGGAGGAGGGAGGACTGAATGGACCAGGGAAGAATCAGCTGTGGCCTCGTCCAAACGACCCTGTTCAGACGAACGGCAATTGTCCAGCCGCACGGCCATCGAGAAGCATCGGGGATGGAGCAGAAGTCCATGTCGAAAGAGCCCCGGGAGCTGCAAAGATTGCCACCGCAGGGAACGTTCCTGGAGACCAACACTGGTTCCCAGCTGAGAGGATCACAGAGGAGGCCCCTTGTATGTTCCCGCTGATCCGGTGAAGACGTCTGAGCATCGAGGGGAGGCGTCGTCGGGTCAGATCGACCTAGAAGCCTAAGGGGACGACCAGTGCCTGCTGATGAAGAGCATCACTGATGCACGGGTACCCTCTAGGTTCAAGGTACCAACCTTGGAGAAGTACATTGGCTCGGGGGACCCCCAGGAGCACGTGCAAGACTACCAGGGGGTCATGAAGCTCCAAGGGGCCGACGACTCTCTGCTCTGTCGAGGCTTCTATACCACCGTCAAGAAATCTGCCCGGGAGTGGTATAACAGCCTCCTCGACCAATCCATCGGCAACTTCTGGGACCTGTCCCAGATGTTCTGCCAATAGTTCATGGCCGGGTGACAGAGGAAGCCAGGCTCGAACCTCGTATTTAACATAATCCAGAGGCTAGGCAAGACTCTGAGGGGTTACATGAAGCACTTCAACTCTCAGAGACTAAACGTCGAGAGCTGCACTGAACTGTTCACCATGATAGTCCTGAAAAAAGGGCTCCGACATAGAGGCCGGAAGAAATCTCTCCATCAAGACCCCCAAAAAGGCCTTGTCCGAGTCCTGGCTCGGGCGGAGCGATTCATACTGATAGAGGAAGCTTTAGTCGCAGAGGAAGGAGCTCCCGCCACGGGTTCTAGGAGGAGTTCAAGGTGTGAGAGTCAAAAGACCACAAGCAGGAGAGGAGGCCTTGGCAGGCTGAACGCAGCCTATGACATCGTCCTAACACATGCCCAAAAAGGGACATATCAACAAACCTCCCGCAAGGATGAAGGGGGGATGAAGAGACGAAGAAAAGTACTGCAAATATCCCAAGGATAATGGCCACGACACCCATGATTGCTGGCACCTAACGAAGGACATCGAGCAGCTGATCAGCCGAGGATATTTGAAGAACTACGTTGATGCCTCAAAGGCAGGCTCGGGGAGGGCACTTCAAGACAGGCGGATAAGGGGAAGAAGGTGAACATCGTCCACACCCTCGTGTGCATGATTAAATAAGGAGTCGGCCGATCGATCGCGTCTCATGGATCTGGGCAAGCGAATCACCCGCCTATATCTTCCCTACTTTACGCATCTTAGTTTTAAATGTAAACCCAGTTTTCTTTCTGCTGAAATAAAGACACGAACTTGAGTCCTTTCTTACAACTATGTGCCCTTCAAGATTTAGCAAATCACCCATCGGATCTGACACCAAGACCGCTAGGGGCAACTCCCCCTATCCCCCAGCAGGATAAACTCTTGATTGGCCAGAAGGCTGGAGGTAACTCCCCGGCAGGCCTGACTGGACTCTTGATCCACCGTAGGGCTGGGACGACTCCCCCAGCTGGCCCAATCGAATTTTCGATCCGCCGTAAGTGTGGGGACAACTCCCCCAGTGGGCCTGATCGAATTTCCGATCCACCGTAAGACCGGGGGCAACTCCCCCAGTAGGCCCGATCGTACCGTACGATCGGTCGTAAGGCCGGGCAACTCTCCCAGCAGGCTGATTATTCGGTCGACCATAAGACAAGGGGTGGCTCCTCCAGCTGGCCGACCGACCTGTCGACCGTAAGGCTGGGGAAGCTCCCCCAACAGGCCGGCCCCATCTCGACCGTAAGGCTGGGGGCAACTTCCCCAGTAGGCCGAGTACTCGATCGACCGTAAGAATGAGGGTAGCTTCCCTACTTGGCCAATCGACTTGTCGACTGTAAGGCTGGGGGCAGCTCACCCAGCAAGCCGGGCACATATCGACCGTAAGGCTGGGGGCAATTCCCCCAGTAGGCCGAGTACTCGATCGACTGTAAGACTGAAGGTAGCTTCCACAGCTGGCCGACCGACCCATCGACCGTAAGGCTTGGGGCATCTCCCCCAGCAGGCATGCCACATCTCGACCGAAAGGCTTAGGGCAACTCCCCCAGTAGGCCGAGTACTCGAACGACCATAAGACTGAGGGTAGCTCTCCCAGCTGGCCGACCGACCCGTCGACCGTAAGGCTGGGACAACGATCGATCATAAGACTAGGGGTAGCTCACCCAGCTGACTTACCGACATGTCGACTGTAAGGTTGAGGTCAACTTCCCTAGCAGGCCGGTCACGTATCGGCCGTAAGGCCACAGGCAACTCTCCCAGCAGGCGGATCATCAGATCGATCGTAAGGCTATGGAAAACTCCCCCAATAGGTTACGTTCGATTGACCGTGAGATTGAGGGTATCTCCCCTAGCTGGCCGACCGACCTGTCGACCATAAGGCTGGGGGCAGCTCCCCCAGCAAGCTGGCCACATATTAACTGTATGGCTAGGGCAACTCTCCCAGCAGGTCGATCGGCCACATATCGGTCGTTAGGCCGGGGTAACTCTCTAAGCAGGCCGATCATCAGATCTGCTTTAAGGTTGTGGGCAACTCCCCCAGCAGGCCGGCCATGCATTAGCCGTAAGGTTGGGGGCAACGCCCCCAACATGTCGATCATCAAATCGACCAATAAGGCTGGGGCAACCCCCCAGTAGGCCGATCATTCAATCATCTATAAGGATGTGGGGAACTCCCTCAGCAGGCCAGGCTCACGGTAGCAAACCGACTGCGAACCAACCATGAGGGCGGGAGGAGCAATTTCCCCAATAGGACGATCACATGCTAGACCTGGGCCGATGGACGAACCCCCAAGAGAGTTGAACGCACTCTCATTCCTAACCAATCAATAAGCGTCCATAAGAAACCCTTCCAGCAGCTCGAGCCACCGACCGACCTCAGCATGAGCAGTGTGAAGAGGGGGCAAGGCTGAAGACAAAGACAACACATCGAACACACCAAGAAAACGCGAACAAACCAAAAGGGTGAAAAAATTCTATTATCTATCCGGTTTTGTTACAAATAAGACCGAAAACAAGAAGAAGTCCGCTACGACGGCCTATGACATGGGAGCCCGGGAAGAACTCTCTTATGTTGCTTCAGCAGCGTCCCTCAACCCGGCAAGCTGGTCAGGGGAATAGAGGGGCGAAGAAGCGACTGCTGAACCCATTCCTCGTATGCCAAGAATCCTTACAGGAAGGACTGAGCAATCCGCGGGACCAGGATGTCGTCGTAACCCATCACAACTTCACTAACAAGCCATTGTGGATCAGCCCGCCGTTGGGAACCGATCTCGGACCAAAGCTCAGCCATTTCCTTCCTGTGCGCTTCTTGGGCGAGGGACAACACCCCCTTTGCCTCCTCAGCGGACCCCTCGGCAGCGACCCGAAAGGCATTGGCGGCTGCCAGCTCCTCCTTCAACTTCTCCACCTCTAACATGAGCTCGGAAACCTTGCAGAGTGAGGGATGTAACTCCTTGCAGACCTTTTTGCTCGCTCCCTCGGCTGCCTCTTCCCTCGGATGCTCCCGCTCGAGGGCCGACTTAAGCTCGGCAATCCGCTCTGTGCGTCGTTGCACCTCCATGGCCATCGAGGATGCATGTGAGACGAAAAGGATGTGGATCGGGCTAAGCACGATGGAAGCAAGAGAATGAAGAAACTTACTTATTGAATCTGCCATACCATGCAGTCCACCAGGCTCCTAGAGTGGACCCTTTAAATGAGAGAGCGATCCTCGACAAGGCAGAGCTCTGTGCCAACCGCACAGCTACGTCAAGGTCGGTAAAAACCGACCCCCAGACGAGGCCTCAAGCACAGGTCCAAACACAGACAGCGCGTGACCTGCCCCGATCGGAGTATGCTCGACCCGGAGGATAGGAGAAGCCTCCCCCAAGCTTGGGGGCTTCCCTAAGAGGCAGCCAACGTGGGACCCTCCACCAGAGAGGCATCATTCCCCCTTTTCTTCTTCTTCTCAGACCTCTCAGAACACATGCAAGAACGCTTCTTTCGCAACCCCTGACCTCCGATCGGCATGACGGCGACCTGTCCAAGGCTAGTCGAGGCTGCTTCGACGAGGACCAGGTCAGTGGGAGCACCAACCAGGCCAGCCATGGTATGAGAAGAACCCATGGTGGCTGGGATCTGAGCCTGACTCAGGGGAACGTCAACTAGGCCCACCACGGCAGGAGAAGAACCCGTATCTATCGGGATCGGAGCCTGACTTTGGAAAACGTCGACCGGACCTGTCACCCCGGGGGAAGAACCTGTGGTCGAGGGCGCATCCACCATCTTTAGCATCCCAATCGGTAGCTTATCTACGCGGGCCACCTCCTCCTCCGTGTGCCGTGGTGCATGGCCAGAGGAGCTTCCCTCGAGAGCCCCGAGCACCCCGACGGATGAGTTGATGCACGTCATAAGGGTGGTTGAACTCCTGGCCCACCATTCCTGCAAAAGAAAGGAGAATCAGGGTAAGCTAAGTAGAAGAATGGAGTCTAAAAGTGACTTTACCGGGGACCACAAGAGGCTCATGAGGAGGAGACCGTCCAGTAAGGGCCAGACCAATCTCTCCTCTCGGGGCAAGGTCGACAGGAACGTAACCACGACTCGGTCGACCTCCAAAAGGTCCAATGCCAACTCGTAGACGCCCAAGCTTTCCCAACCAGTTAAAATTGCGGCGTTCCTAGGGAAAGTGACAAAAATGAAATCATTCTTCCAAAGACCGACCCAATGAGGAAGGCCCAACATGCACTCTCTTCCCCTCCTGACGTCAATGTGAAGCTATGTTGATGAGGAAATAGGCCTGATCTTGTGGAAATAAAAGAAGAACGGAAAGGACGGCTCTAACCCATGTAGATGACAGATCACGATGAAACCGACCAAGACTGGAACCGAGTATGTGGTCAGCTGACACAGAGACATTTGCAGAAACTCCAACACCTGGATGATGAAGTGCTGAATATGGAAGCGAAGCCCTATCCGGACCATTTTGACATATACCCCTAACTCACGAGCCCCAGGAAAACAAATCCTCTCGTCAAGAAATGGGACCCGAACCGCATACGACGAGGGAGAAATTCCGCCTTGATTCTCTTGGCAATGGAATACGAGCCGGTGGAAGCCGCTTCGAGAATCGCAGGTGGAACCTCCAATCTCTCAGCTTCGGAAGGGTTCCCTCGTTGGATCAAATCCCCGAATAGAAAACCCTTGCCCATCTCATGGGACAAGGACGTCCCGACGGCCGTGCCGAAATCGTCGGCATCAGGTGGCAAAGCTCCTATTCTCAGCGCCCTCGCCATTAAGGAAGACAAAAGACGGAAGTAAGAAAGGGGGGGTTACTTTGCGAGAACCAAAGAAGGGGACATCGAAGAAGAGGCATAGAGGAACTTAGCAGCAATGAGAGAAATTGAAAGCGAAATCAAGAAGCACGGAAGGAACCCCAAAACCCTGACTTTTTATATGGACGGCAGCCCCAAATCCAGACCGTCCAAGAAGAACACACATCAACATCTTCCAAAAGACGGCGCTCTGAATCCCACTTCCAAAGGGTGGGAGAATTCTTGGCTCTCAATGCCATGATGGCCTTCATTTAATGCGTCGCCTCGACTGGTGCAACAGTTAAATCCCAGCATATCACATCCCTCGGATCGAACTGCCAAAACCGAACGGCCCGAACGATGGGGGCAATTGATACGACCCCCCGAATGGGCCGAAGAAAGACGGTCCAAACTGACGACCAAGAAGCTGGACTTGGCCCAAGCCCTAAAGGCCCCATTAGTGGGCCTGAGGCATCGCGGCCCAGTACCACTGCTCGGTACGCCGTTGGCCTCCCGCCCTTCGAGGAAACCACTTCCCAGATCTCGCCTTCCTTGATCACCATTGAAGGGACCATCAAAGCGGGCGGGCAAAGGGCAAGATGGCAGGATGCCATAAAATCGTAGACATGCAGACTCCTACAAAAGGCGGAAAGGATGAAACGCCAAAGGATCGAATTCTGGATACTCAAAACTCTGGTATTCTACCTCTCGAAACCTTGTCTTCCACCTTTGATATTTCTCATCCAAAGCTCGGCTCGAGAACCCGTACTTGGTATTCAGTAAACCAAGTTCGATTCCACCGAGCACTTCTTAGTCAACATCTGACTTAGGCATCGGAGGGGACTTGGTCGAAACCAAGGTCCAAACCCCTTGACGAGCCCTCTCGTCTGTGTAGATCAAGAAGACACCAACCCGTCGAGGCTACCCTTCGACGGACCATCGACCGGATCCGAACGTCCTCAACTCCGAGCTCGTTCGACCGATCATTCGAGGAAGCCGTCGCTCTACCGAAGCTACCATTCGGTACAACGACGCTCGGGTCTGTGCATTCTCAACCAAACAAACACTCATTTTACCGACCCCAGAGGCCACACGCGTCTTACGTGACAGCGACGACCCCTGGACCTCTAAACTACCAACCAGTGGTGAGAAAACACCCCGAAACAAACCTAAATCATAAAATTGAAATTTGTGTTTAATCAAATCTTTAATTTAAAGTAGAAACCTTTGGGGACCTACCGATATTTTTCCATGATTCGTCGAACGTCATGATCTTCTATTCTTCGTCTACTACTTCTTCTTCTCTTGAAAGATCCAAAGGTTTAAGAATGAGTGCGAGTGATGACTAGGCAGGGAAAAGATTAGGTTTAGGGATTTTGTTATATTTATATGATAATGTTCTTATTTGGTATGGTTTTTGTGTTGGGTATTAGGGTTAGGATTAAGATTAGGTTTTAGATTTTAGATTTAGGATTTGAATTACGATTTCCATTGGAATCTCCATTATAAGTTATATGATAAGGTTTTAATTTAATTATTTATTAAATCTTTATTTTCTATTTATTTATTATTTATTTACTTATTTTATATTTTCAAAATCTTTGTAATTTAGACTTTAATTGAATATAATTATTAATTCCTCTTTTTATAAAGTGAGTTTTAATTAATAAAAATTAAAATAATTACTCAAATATCTTGAGAAAAATTCTAAGACAAAGGGTTGATAGAAAGACGGTTAGGATTTAGCTGAATTGGACATTTGAGGACTTTTTTTGAATTCTAGGGCTGACTAGGACAAGCTGACTAGGACAAAGGGTTGATAGAAAGACGGTTAGGATTTAATCTTGATGAATCAACGGTTGGGATGAGATTTTGTGAAAAATTTGGGGAGGAAAATCTTAATTTGTGGGAAATGTGTTTTGGGAAAACCCCAATCACATCACGGACTGTCAAGCATCGCTCCATTGCCTAGAGGGGAATGATCACCGAAGTGATTATTATATGTGATGTAAAAATGAACGGTTGATGATTCAGGTGGTAAAAGAACAGACAATGGATCCTTTTGATGCAAATGAAATCTGTGAAATAGTTCATGCGGAGTATAGTAATGGGAAGTGGAAATATTTTGGGTGAATTCACTAACGCATTGAATATTTTTAACACTAACCCAACAAAATTTATGAATCACTAAATGCACGGACGCATCACCCCATTAAATGCATAAACCCAATGCATTAATGCATTGTCAGCTCACACAAAAGCAGAACGATTGCGCCTAAAAGGATTAGTTTGCTGACTCTCATGGATTGACGCATCATCCAACGGTCCATACAGAACCAAATCGAATTCTCACATCAATCCACCATCGGCTCTGCTAAAGTCAAAAATCCAATGGACAAACATTGCTCACAATCCCCTCTCACGGATTGATGCGTTACCAATGGACCAGACAAAACCAAACGTATTACCATCAATCCCATCCTTGGAAATAATAATACAAAATCCCCTCCCCAATTCCAGTAGAAAAAAAATGCCCAAAGCAAAACAAAAAGTAATGGAAGGGAGGCAAATCTTGGGCCAGGAAAAAGGGTTGGAAGGGATGAGGCACTGGCGAAGCAACGCTTCTCTGGAAAGTCATGGGGGCAACATCATATGGATCATAAAGTCAGACATCCATTGGCTAGCTCTCTATGGGGGAGTCCTCAAGCTCTTCCTTAAAACATCATCCACGATGTCTTCACCTACACCGAGCACACCATGAGGAGGACCGTCATAACCATAAACATCGTCTATGCCTTCTACGGATTTGGCCGTTAGGGTTAGTGTTTGTACGGAGGGATGTCTAGGGCCTTTATGTGTGTGACAGAATTACTATTGGAGGATCTTGTTTTATTTTGTTAATGACTGCTTTTGTTTTTGTTAGATGAATTGGGTTATTGATGGTTGTCTATTTATGAAACTAGTGTTGAGTATTGGTGTTTCATACCAATGTTATTTTGATGATGATTAGAATATTATGTTGTTGCTAATGACTCTCTTATTTTAGTCTCTTAGTTACTTTTCATGAATATCATTTTTGGAGACTAAACACTTGGTGCAAGGATGGATATCAAGTATAGAAGGGCCAAAGCTTGGACTCAATGGGTACCAAAGCTTGGAGATGATAGGGAACATCAAGGCATCAAGATTGAAGCCATAGACTCTAAGGAAAGCATTGTAATCCATGTAATATCAGTTATTGCTTTCTCTCTTTTTGAGTCTAGGTTTGCTGTAATGCCTTGATAGATGGTCTACTCATTCATGCATTTGCATTTAACCATCTTAGTGAGCCTGAGGATTATCTTAGAATCCAATCCAATAGTTTCATCTTGACCAAAGACTCATTTGGAGCCTCTGGCTCTGCAATAGTTACCTTAAGAAGGTTTTACAGTCGACTGGGTGATTTTCCAGTCGCCTGTCGAGCCTTCTATAGTCAACTGTGGTGCACTGCTCAAGTCATCATTTAATTGTCTCATACTTGAGCTTTTGGTACAGTCGACTAACGGTCATTTTGTAGTCACCTGTCTTCCAACAGTCTCCTGTGATTTGTTCATCAGTCGACTGTGCACAACTCGCATTGTCTGGGCTTCATCCCAGTTTGCTAGTCAGTTGACTGGTTCAATATTTATAGTCGCATGTCCATTTGACAGTCGCATGTATACTGGTCATCAGTTGCATGTCTGTAAACAGTACGAAAGAGTGCATCTCTATGTTTTATTCCATCTCCTGCAGCAGTCCCCTGCTGAAGGTTTTACATGCGCCTGTCCTATTTACATTCGGCTGTATCAACTTCATCAGTCGACTATTATGGCTCAGACTATAGCCGTTGGGAGTTATTTAGCCGTTGGACAGTCAACTGTCATTTGTTCATCAGTCGACTGCCGATGACATTTTTGCCCAGAATCTAGCCGTTGCAGCTTTTTGTTTTTGGCTGTTTTCTTGGCTTTTGAGAGTTCATATAGGGTTCCTATATATATGAGAGGGCTGAGTTCATTAAAACTTCTTGAAACTATTGAAAACCATTAGAGTTTAATTAAGCCACTTCAAACTCTCTCTTTTCTCTCTTAGAGCTCATTCTCTCCTTCATGCATTGAAGTCAAGCTCAAGGGAAAATCATCCAAGTGCTTTCAAGCTAATCTCATCACTTGGAGATCCTCTTTCATGCCTTGCATTCATCTATGAGTAAGCATCTCAAGGCATAGGTAAGAGTATTTGTTTTACTTTGTGTTTCTTTTAAATCCTAATTCTCTTTGTGGGAATTAGATACTCTCTTTGTGGGAGTAACTCTCTTTATGGGAGTTTGGTGTGCTAGTGTAGGGCTAACCCTAATTCTTAGTTTGTGAGTTAGTACTTCTCTGTGTGAAAGTTAGACCCCTGTGTAGGCCTGGTTTGGTTCTTTTGTAGGACAAAATCCTCTGTGTGAGGTATCTCTTTGTGGGATTTGTATTCACTTCTCTTTGTGGGAAATATAATGAATATTGGTGTGGCTGGACATACCCAAATTTTGGGAAACCAGTGTAATATCTTGTGTTTGCGTTTGATTTAATTGTGTTGATTAATTCCTCTTGCATTTATTATTCTGTATTTGCAAGTTAAATTTTAATTGCACAATTTATTGCCATTACACTATTCACCCCCACCATTTAGTGTGTTGTCGTTAGTATTGCAAGGGTAAGGCGATCCTTACAATTGGTATAAGAGTGAGGTTGGAGCATACAACAACGATGGCATACAACGCTTCATCCATGTCTCATGAAGAAGGTCTATCAACCGTTCGACCCCCGCTCTTCAACGGAACCAACTACCCAAGTTGAAAGATCAGGATGATGATCTACTTGGAGGGTCAAGACCTTTGGAACATCACGGAGTCACCCTTTGCGAAGCCTACTACACCCGCGGCCTCAAGGGCAAAGGCGGAGAAGGACTCTATCAAATTCAATGCGATGGCTGTGAATGAATTCTATTGTGCCCTCACTCCAAATGAGTTCAACCGCATCTCCATATGCAAATCGACCAACGAAATTTGGCATATCATGGATATTACTTTTGAAGGGACATCCAAGGTAAAGAAATCTAAACAAAGTGTGTTTAGATCTAAATATGAAATGTTTAAGATGTAGGAAGAAGAAAGCATCTCAGAAATGTTCACAAGGTTCACAGACATTGTGAACGCTTTGGAAGGACTTGGGAAGTTGATTTCGCAAGAGGATCGAGTGGAGAAGATCCTTAACTCGCTTACATCTCAATGGGAGTCAAAGGCACGGAATTTTGGAGTCAAATGACATGTCCAAATACACCGTTGAGGAGTGCATTTGGAATCTCATGGCGTATGAAGCGAAGCTTCAACACGAAAATGAGATTCAACCAACCAAGCCCGAGAAGCTGGAGAAGCAAAAGGGGGTTGCATTCCATGCCAATGAGGAGCCAATCAAATGGCGGAAGAAATTCCCTCAAGGATCTCATAGTGAAGAAGATGAAGAAGATAAGGCTAATGGAGATGAAATCGTGGATCCTACCACACAACTAAGAGCATTTCTCAAAAGCAAGCAAGGTAAATCTTCTTCAAAGTTTGCCTCCAATTCTAAAAAAATTCCTACTTGTTACACTTGTAGTGGCAAAGGTCATCGCTCTACTGAATGCCCTTCCAAACCCACCAAAGAGACTTACAAGGGTAAATGGAAGAAGCATTGGAAAGGCAAGTCCAAGTTCAAGAACCAAAAGAAGGGACGTGTCGGCACATTTGATGACTCCGATGAGGTCACATCACGTGATGAAGAAGAGGATGACAAGGAGCGAGTTCATATGTGCTTCGTGGGTATTGATGATTCTTCATCAATTTCCTCGAGTTCATGCGATGAAGAGGTGGAGGCGTGGCTCAACCCCAACGAGAAAATGTGCTTCATGGCAAAGGGGGAAGAGTTTTTGTCAAGCTCTAGCGAGGATGAAAGCGATTAGGAAGTTGAGGAGGAGAAGCTATCATACGAGGAACTCGAATACTGCTTTAATGTGGTCTCCAACGGGGCAAGTAAGTGCATCGACTCATATACTAAATTGAAAGCTAAATTTAAAAATGCTATGAGTAGGTTGCATGTCTTTGAATCTACTAGTGTAAATGATAATGATGCTTTGCATGTTTGTGACACTAGTGAGAGAGACACACTTCTCTCTCAAATTAAGGATTTAAGCATAACCAATGAAAAATTAGTCGCTCAAAACCTTAGCTTAGAAACTCGCATTCAACAACTTACGTTGAAATACGAAGAAGAATCTCAAAAGCTAAAAAGTTTTATTTATTCTAAGGATTCACTCTAAGGTTTGCTTGAAAAACAACATCCAGCAAACCATAGAGGAGGTTTGGGATACACTCCAAAGGTGGTTACCAAACCCACCTCTAAATCTTTTTTTTGGTGCAAATACAAGACATATTGCTAAAGCACCTAAGAAGAATCACCATGCTTTCTTGTATAACAATAACACCAACAAGAAGCATGTAAATCACAAGGTGATGAGGAAGAATGAAAATCCTTCATTTTTTGCTAAGAAGCAAAATCTGCATTCTATGCATGTTAAGAAAATATTTTCTACTCCTAAGCATGCCACATCCACCCATGTTGCAAAGGCAAAACACTTGCCTAGGAAATCCTTGAGTTTATGGATTTCCACTAGGTTTAGTGTGCAAAAGAGGGATAATTACATCAACTCTCTCGTTAGGGATGTGATTATCTCTTGTGATTACATTAGGAAATCAAACTCACCTTGTGTTTGGTTCCCTAATGTTTAGGTTCCTCACACATATGCATATTGTATGGGTATTGTGTTTTAATGTCTATTTTAGCATACCCATTGTTTGTGTGTGATTCATGAGTTTGAAAATGTTTTCAAAGTTATTTTTTCATGAAAATGGGGACCTTGGGGAATATATTGGCGTACATGCATGCATTTGTTGATCCATATGTATGTCAATGGGGGAGTAATATGTTGTATGTTTAAAATATTTTAAAAAATATGTTAACTCTCATTTTGGGTTGTTCTTGGGATCATTGTTTCACAATTGGTGTCATTTTACAATTGGTTATGATGGTTTCAAACTCAACCCATTGATATTGTCAACATATTTCATGTTATATTATATTTTGGCAATGTCATTGGTATCAAGGATATTTGAGTTTTTCATATATATGCTTTGATACACTTTAGGCCCATGGCTCCAATGTATGTTTAACAATTGGTAAAGAGGATTATCTTCCCAGATTCTTTTTCTACAATTGGGATTACCTCAATTGTACGAGATTGTTTATCTCCAACTTTACAATTGGTATTAGATCCTAAAAGTAAAAAAAATAACCTTTTCTATGATCTAGGGGAGCATAGAAAAGTGACTGATACCCACTAAATTTTTTACAATTTGGTATCATACATTTCTTTACTCTTGCATATTGTCACATCTTTGATTAAAATGATAAGGGGATAATTTTGTGTCCACCTTTTAACGATGTTAGGGGGAGAGATATATGCATTATGTAAATATTGTATTTCATACATATGCATATTAGGAGAGAGATAAATCTATGGGGAGAGATTTGTGGGATTATATAAACCATTCATATGTGCAAGATTATTTTCTATTGCAATTGAATTATGTAATCCACACTTATTATATGTCACATTGGTTTCTTTTTTTTCAAGTGGTGCACATAAGTAGGGGGAGCTCATTAGCATTGTGCTTTATTTCTTTATTTTTACAAAATGTGTGTCATCATCAAAAGGGGGGAGATTGTTGAGTATTGGTGTTTCATACCAATGTTATTTTGATGATGATCACAACATTATGTTGTTGCTAATGCCTCTCTTGTTTTAGTCGCTTAGTCACTTTTCAAGAATATCATTTTTAGAGACTAAACACTCGGTGCAAGGATTGACATCAAGTGGAGAAGGGCCAAAGCTTGGACTCAAGGGGTGCCAAAGCTTGGAGATGATGGGGAGCATCAAGGCATCAAGATTGAAGCCATAGACTCTAAGGAAAGCATTGTAATCCATGTAATTTCATTTATTGCTTTCTCTCTTTTTGAGTCTAGGTTTGATGTAATGCCTTGATAGATGGTCTACTCATTCATGCATATGCATTTAACCATCTTCGTGAGCCTTATGATTATTCTAGAATCCAACCCAATAGGCTCATCTTGACCAAAGACTCATTTGGAGTCTTTGGCTCTCCAACAGTCGCCTGATGAAGGTTTTACAGTCGACTGAGTGATTTCCAGTCGCCGGTCGAGCCTTCTACAATCGACTGTGGTGCACCGCTCAAGTCATCATTTGATTGTCTCATACTTGAGCTTTTGGAACAGCCGACTGACGGTCATTTTGCAGTCGCCTGTATTCCAACAGTCGCATGTGATTTGTTCATCAGTCGACTGTGTGCAACTCGCATTGTCTAGGCTTCATCCCAGTTTGCTAGTCAGTCGACTGGTTTAGTATTTACAGTCGCCTGTCCATTTGATAGTTGCCTGTATACTGGTCATCAGTCGCCTGTCTGCAAATAGTACGAAAGAGTGCATCTCTCTGTTTTATTCCATCCCTTGCAGACGTCGCATGCTGAAGGTTTTACATGCACCTGTTATGTTTACATTCGACTGTATCGACTTCATCAGTCGACTGTCATGGCTCAGATTATAGCCGTTGGGAATTATTTATCCGTTGGACAGTCAATTGTCATTTGTTAATCAGTCGACTGCCAGTGACGTTTTGCCCAGAATCTAGCCGTTGCAGCTTTTTGTTTTTGGCTGTTTTCTTGGCTTTTGAGAGTTCAAATAGGGTTCTTATATATATGAGAGGGCTGAGTTCATTAGAACCTCTTGAAACTATTGAAAATCATTAGAGTTTAATTAAGCCACTCTGAAACTCTCTCTTTTCCCTCTTATAACTCATTCTCTCTTTCATGCATTGAAGTCAAGCTCAAGGGAAAATCATCCAAGTGGTTTCAAGCTAATCTCATCACTAGGAGATCCTCTTCTATGTCTTACATTCATATATGAGTAAGCATCTCAAGGCATATGTAAGAGTATTTGTTTTACTTTGTGTTTCTTTGAACTCTAATTCTCTTTATGGAAATTAGATACTCTCTTTGTGGAAGTAACTCTCTTTGTGGGATTTTGGTTTCCTAGTGTAGGGCTAACCCTTATTCTTTGTTTGGGAGTTAGTAATTCTCTGCTTGGGAGTTAGACCACTGTGTACGGTTGGTTTGGTTCTTGTGTAGGACAAAATCCTCTGTGTGAGGTATCTCTTTGTGGGATTTGTATTAACTTCTCTTTGTGGGAAATATAGTAAATATTGGTGTAGCTGGATGTATCAAAGTTTTGGGGAACCAGTGTAATATCTTGTGTTTGCATTTGATATAATTGTGTTGATTAACTCCTCTTGCATTTATTATTCCGTATTTGCAAGTTAAATTTTAATTGCACAATTTATTGCCATTATACTATTCACCCCCTAGTGTGTTGTTAGTATTGCAAGGGTACGGCGATCCTTACAACCAGAACCTTGACAATGAGTTTTCTGAATTATTGTTGGGAAATGCAAAATTCATGTTTTGTACATTTTTGAATTATGTACTTCGTTCTATTCATTGCAATATTTCAGTAGAAATTTTTTTGAGAGTTTAAAAGAGTTTAAAAGAGTTTGAAAGCAAGAAGATGTTATATATAAAAAATGGCTGAGAAACCCGAAGAAATGAGGTCACTTTTTTGATTTGAATGTGGGTTTTATTTGTTGTTGTTGATGAAGTGATGTTGGTTTTAGAGAATATTTTACAGGCTCTCAGAGGGGGAAATTTGGAGAAAGTTTGTATTTTGGAAGGTGAGTTTTTGTTTGTTTGTTGATTATGAATTGATGTTGGTTTTTTGGTTGCTTCGAAAAATAATTGATGATGATGATGAATTTATGTTGGTTTTAGATAATATGTATCTGGTTCTTGTATTTTGGAACGTGGGTATGGGGTTTGTCAGTGTTGACGAAGTGATGTTGGTTTTAGAGAGCATTTTTCTGTCTTTTTAATATGTTAGCTTATACAAAATTCAACGGTAGGTGTGAATCAAGATTTTTATATTTCATAATAATACATGAATATTTTATTTCAAGGGTGATAATAACAGAAATTGCAATCTTTGGAGGAAATTTTATCCTTACTACAGCTGCCTTGAAGTTTAACTTTGGATACAAAGAAAGTTACAAGGTGTTTCTTCTTATTAAGGGGAAGTACAGAAGAACATTGCAATTTTTGATGTGGATTCTTCTTCTTCATAACTGATATTAAAGGAAAAAACTAGCGGCTTTGTATGATGGATATGCCTTTGAGGTCCCTTTCATCTATGAGTAAGGGGAGAAGAAAAAGGGTTTTTGATTTTGTGTTTTTAGAAGAGTAAATGCTTGAGAGAGTTTGAAAGAAATAAGTTATATATTAAAAAATGTCTGATAAACCAGCAGAAATAAGGTCATTGCCATTGACTCCCATATGGTCAATGGCTACCGTGGATATGATTGTAGTTTGTTTTTTATATCTCCAAAGATCGGTTGTTGGTTTTCATTCATAAAAATCATTTTTCTCTCTCCCCCCTGAGATATATCTTCCTAAAATTTTGGAGAGAACAAAATTTGAAAGAAACTAAATTTTGAGAGGATCTATATAATTTTTGTTGGTAAACAAATAACAATTATTGTGATTTAATTTTACTGTTTGTTTAAAATTAGAGGATTCAAGATTTTGACTGGGGAATATATTAAATGAATAGTGCCCTTAGGGCACGAGTTAAATCTGGAGGGAACTAAATTTTAGGGGAACTAAAATTTCTAGGGGGATTAAAATTTTTAGGGAACCAAATTCTCGGGGAGAACTACATTTTGGGAAAACTTAAATTGTTGGGAGAATTAAATACAATTATATCACTTTAATTATATGTGCTGACAGCGCATGAATTTTTTCCTGCACTGTCAGCGATTTGGGGCCGCAAAAACATTTTTTCAAAAAAAATTTTGCAGTGTGTTCTAAAACTTCTTATCTACATCCCAACCAAATTTCAAGTTAATCCAACACTTTTTGATCCTCTGTTAATGCGTTTCAAAAAAACCGCTCTAGAAAACCGAACTGTCAGCGCAATGTTTTTGAAACGCATGTATGTAGGCTCAAAAAGTGTTGGATTGACTTGAAATTTGGTGGAGATGTAGATAAAAAGTTGTAGAACACAGTGAAAAAAACTAAAATTTTTTTGGCCCCAAATCGCTGACAGCACAAGAAAAAAATTCCTTCGATGTCATCACATTTACATATTCCTCATAGATGGATATATATATATATATATATATATATATATATATATATATATATATATATATATATATATATATATATATATATATGGTAAAGGGATCCAAATGCGCCTCCTTAGATTCAATCTAAGGAGGCACCCCCATTTCTCCCCATCTCCCATATTTTTCTGAAATGTTTTTTCATGAGTTTGTTGTTCACCTTATGGATGATCAACATACCAAATTTCAAGGGATTCCAACACTTTTTGAGCCCACATCTACCCCTTGCAACTTTGTGGGGTTTTCAGCACGTTTTCAGACCGTTGAAGTTGTAAGGGATAGATGGGAGCTTAAAAAGTGTTGAAATTCCTTGAAATTTGGTATGTTGATCATCCATGATGTGAACAACAAACCATGAAAAAACATTTCAAAAAAATTGTAGGAGATGGGGGAAAATGAGGGCGCCTCCTTAGATTTCATCTAAGGAGGCACCTTAGATCCCCTTTTTCCATATATATATATCTATTATACATTTGACAACGTTTTTTGAATTTTAGGGCTGACTAGGACAAGATAAAGAGTGGCTGAGATTTGATCTTGGTAAATCAATGGTTGAGATTGGATTTTGTGAAATTTTTTGGGGTTAAGTGCCTTGGGAACATAAACTTTGAAATTAGAAGTGCCTTGGGAAAGAGTGTGAAAATTAAATTTGAGGGAAAAAGTGCATTGGAAAAGATTGTGGATTAGGGGAAAAGTGCCTTGGAAACCTAAACTTTGAAATTAAAAGTGTCTTGGAAAAGATTGTGGAGAATCATGATCCATTAAATTAAACAAAATAAAAAATTTAGCGTAAAACAATTTAGCGGAATAACAAATTAGCATAAAAATACCCTGATGTTTGTTGTTCCGGTGCCCGCGCTAAATTTTTTTACGTCGAATTTGTTGTTCGACGTCGAATTTGTTGTTCTGCGCCGAAGGCGCCTGCGCCGAATTTGTTGTTCCACACCGAAGGTGCCCGTGCCACTAAATATTTTTACACTAATTTATTGTTCTGTTAAATTTTGGCTGTGGAAATAATTTCCGGGGAACAAAGATTTCGCGGGGGAAATTTCGGCGCGGGTGCTGAAGGCGCCCGCTAAATTTTTTACAAAGATTTGTTGTTCTGCGCCAAAGGCGCGGGCGTCAAATTTGTTGTTCGACGCTGAATTTGTTGTTCCACGTCCAAGACGCCCGCACCGAAGGTGCCCGTGCCGCTAAATATTTTTACGCTAATATATTGTTTTGTTAAATTTTGGCTGTGTAAATAATTTGTTGGGGAACAAAGAGTTCGTGTCCACGGACACGGGTTATGACTAGTATATATATATATATAAATAACATACATAATGGGGTTGGTTACGAACCTTTCTCCCAATAGGACAAAGGTCTGTCCTAAGTGGCGGGTGGAGGAGTGTGCCCCCTCAGCCCCCCAACACACACACACACACACACATAAGGGGGGTGAGGGGGTGGGTTCAATTTGGTGTATGGGTGTGGAGACCCAAAACAAAGGCCCCCCATTTTCCCTTAATTTTATTCTTGCCATCCCATTTTTCATGGAATCAAAAAAGTCACTCCCTCCCTACACAATTTACAACTCTACCATTGCCCTTTTTGCACTTTGCGCCTAGGTTTTTTTGCTTATAGGCTCCTGAGTTTTGCATTTTCTCATTTTTAACTCCTGCTTTTCATATTTTTACTCTCTTTTTGCACTTTGTGCCCGAGTGACAACTGTCTCTGTGCCCTCTGGACACGAGCATGTACTACCCTGTGTGTGTGCGTGCGTGCGTGTGTGTGTGCAGTGACAATGTAGGAAATTTCCTGTCCGTTAGTTGTATAAAACCAAAAAATTTTGAATTTTAAAAAAAGTGTTTGTACACTTTCTAAAGCACCAAAATCACAAATTTGTGTGAATACTAGGGATATTTAACCTTTGATCCACCTGTTGCAAAACCTTATAGTGTTTTGAAACTGATTAATTTCCAATGGTTAGATCGATGGGCAAATAACGTTGGATTCACTTGGATTTTTGATGTGGTGATCATCCATGATACGTAGAACAAATATCAAAACATTAAAAAATAAAATGATGCATATGTACATCAGTGTTGGAAATTTTCTAACACTGTCAGATTATATACATTATTCACACACACACACTCACACTCACTCTCTCTCTCTCTCTCTCTCTCTCTCTCTCTCTCTCTCTCTCTCTCTCTCTCTGTGTGTGTGTGTGTGTGTGTTGCGCGCGCGCGTCGCGTGTGCGCGCATGCATATGCGCATGCGTGCGCTATTAACACATGAAATTTTCTACGGTAATATCACAAAAATGGTCCCTTTCCTATAGGTTTTGAAAAAAAAAATTCTTGCATTGTTCTATACATTCTAAAACCTTATATGAGCCCAAATATAAATGAACGCTAAGAATATTTGATCCTCGATCAACTTGTTACAAAAAGTCCTATTGTTCTATAATCATTGAATTTATAATCAAGGATCAAGTTGCATTATGTACACTTGATTTTAAGTATTTTAATCATTGATGATGTATAGATCAATTTTAAAAACATTTAAAAAAAAGTAAACAATGGAAATAGTTGTCAACATGGGATAATTTCCCACGCTGACCGAACTTTTCATTATTCAGTGTGTGTGACCCCCATGTTTTTTCCTATTGTCATCTTCTTATAATTTTTTTTCATAGTAATCGTATTACTCCGGCTTCATACGAAAAGCTCTCTCTCTTTTCCTTTCTTGAACTGATTATTTTGAATACATTTCTCTCTAAACATTGTTAATTATGCATGTCTTTGAAGATTAGTCATTGGCTCCAAGAACAGCTAATCATTTTTGCGCTCATGTAACGATGTCACGTGTCATTGGTTTTGTGATTCAACTGTTAATATATTTTTGGTTAATTAAAGTTATAATATTTCTTGAAATAAATTCCACGTCAATTAACCATTAAACACTAAAACCAAGGACATGCTGAATTAATCCTTGAGCCTATAAATGTTAATTGTTGTTGGCGTCATGGACATAACATGAGAAAAACGTAAGGAAAAAAATACTAACAGATTAAATGTTCCATACATTAAATGATATGTTTCCGCTAAAACCTGTAATTTTTTTCACCTTATATACTTGAAAATAATAGCACAAAGTTGACGTAATTTTTTTATCCAATAGTTTTACACACAATATTTCTTGTGTAAACTCAATGAAACCATGTCGATATTTATATGCTCATTTTTACACTACCATTAGTTTCCTTTCAAAGAAAATTGTATAGTATTCACTAACACGGGTATGTTAAGCTAGATCCTTGCAGTTGATCATGCAAAAATTGTAGTCTATAACAGACCAGAACATCATTATCTTTGCCAATAATCAAATTGCAAGAAATATACAGTTTTTCTTTAGTTCTTTTTGGTAATTCATTTGGCAACGAATTGGTGTCCACTTTTCTTTGAATTGGTATTGGAGGCCATAAATAAGGCCTCCTCAATTCATTTGGTATCATCCTAAAATCAATTCAAAATACAAGAGAGAAATTAGAGGGGTTTGCGCTTTTATTTCCTTTATGTTCCAGGGAGATTATTGTTGTTATCCTCTAGTAGAATAAAAAAACTTTGTAAACTCCTATCCATTTTCATAGTAAAATTCTTGTATCCTTGCTCGTGGCTTTTACCCTAATTTGTTTTGGCGTTTTCACGTTAAATATGCCGGTTTAATTTTTCTTCTTTAGTATTTTTTTCAAATCAATTAGCTACGACACTACTCTATCATGTCCAATTTTATGCTACAAGTGGTATCAGAGCGGGGTGCATGATAGATGGAATTACGACGTAATATGAGATTGAAAAGTTCAATGGGTGTAATTTCTCACGATGAAAGTTGAAGATAACGGCTACCTTGAGGAAAGATAATTGCTTGGCGGCTATCAGTGGAAGGCCCACGGACATCACAGATGAAAATAAATGAAATGACATGGATGGAAATGCTATTGCAAATCTTCAGCTAGCATTAGCAAATGTGGTGTTGTCTAGCATAGAGAAGAAGAAGATAGCAAAAGAGATTTATCTTTTGACCAATGATCAACCATTGTACAAGGCCAAATCACTCCACAACGAAATTGTCCTTAAGAGGTAACTATACACATGGAGATAGCAAGGTAGAAAGAATTTGTGAAGATCTAACTAATCCTTAATCAAATCTTAAAGTGGGAGATTGTCAATTCATTTGATGCCAACTTTTTACTGAATTGGTGCCATCTTTTCAACGAATTGGTATGGGAGGCCTATAAATAAGGCCTCATCAATTAATTTGGTATCATTACAAAATCAATTCAAAATACAAGAAAGAAATTAGAGAGTTTTGAGTGTTTATTTCCTTTATTTTCTAAAGAGATTATTGTTGTTATGTTCAAGTAAAATAAAGAGAATTTGTAAACTCCTATTAATTTTCATGATGAAATTCTTCTATCTTTATCTGTGGTTTTTACCCGAATTTTTTTTGGAGGTTTTTCACGTTAAATTTGTGTGTCCAATTTATCTTTATTATTATTTTCTCAAATCAATTAACTATGACCCTACTCTATCATGTCTAATTTTCTCTACACTTTTATTATTGCAAAGATGTTGTTTTGGTAAGGTTTTTTGCTTCTCTGTTTAGTGTACCTCTTCCAAGAAGTGAGATGGTTTTTTTTCACATCGAAAATGTTCATGCTATAATGATGCATGTCAACTGATTACATTTATGCTTCTCTGATTGAACTCATTGATGTGTCTATTGTATTGTATATAAATTAACCTTTTCATTCTCATCTTTACTACAACTTTGCATTTGAATCTTAATAATGTTGACATAATAGCTTCATTTACTGTAGAGAATTCTTTTAGAACCATTTTGCTCTCTAGAATGTTATAAAATTCTACATCTCTTAGCATTATGTTTTATCTAATTTGTAACTTTGATTGTTTGTGTTCCCCTTCATTGCATCTAGGAACAACTTTCCGATTTTAGATTTGTTGATATTTGTATAAATAGGTTGCAGAACAATTGATGGTTATATATGAAGATTTTCTCCATGGGAACTACGAGGCAATTGAGAAGCTCAACAAATCAAATCCTGGTAGGCAAAGTGCACTTGGGGGACAAGTGTAATTTAACATCAACACTTATGGTGGAAGTTTCTTTTGCATTTATATTGCATTGAGAGTTGACAAGAATTCTTGTACTAGACTTGAAAAATTCAAATTACGTACATAATATTTTTTGATCATGTCATACAACAAAATATGCTCTTTGATGTGTATTTTATTATTCTCATGTACATAGGTCCAATGAATTTCAAATGGCCCATAAACGAATTAGTCTCACTCTTGTTTAGCTAAAAAAAATTACCTTTTGTTGTAAACGGATGTTGATAATGTATTTGTAGTAGGATTACGTCTTATCAATAGGATAAGATCGTATCTACTGTATCCTATCCTTGTACGCTCTTCCTTCCACTATAAATAAAGAACTGGGGTCCCCTCCCCAGATGGATGATTCATAACACGTTATCAGCACGCGATCCTCTACATAATTTTCCACACAAAAACCGATCGTTGCGAAAGCGAAGGAAAGGCGTGAGATCCACGTGCACAGCTTCGTCTACTTCAAACGAGCGTCGTCATCCACGCGTAGGCTTCGTCAACCGTTGCTAGATCTGGAGGACGGATATAGAGGAATTATCCCTAAAAATTCAATTTTTAATCATGATTATGATTCGTTTATCCATCGATCTCGCAAGATCCGAGTGGAAATAGGGTTGATTGCCTATATCGACGATTTTTAATCATCAAAAGTCCATGGTTTTAAAATATTAAGACTTAAAAAAACTTATACCCCCCACACACGGCATCGCCGCTGGCCTTGCCGCCGGCTGCCGCGGGCTGCATCCCACCGCCCTGAAGGCGGTTCGACCATCTCCCCCCGCCTCACGATGGGGGTTGCCGTCCCCAACGCCCCCGCCTCACGGCGGGAGCTGTCGTCCTACATCGCCCCCCTGTTCCCCGACCCGCCACGTCGGGCGAACCCCCCTCTCGCTCCTGTATCGCCTCCTAATGGCACCGAAGGGGGCGACACGGTAGCAAACCCTAGCAGCCGCCCCTCTTCCCTCCCTGCGATTTGAAAAAAAAACGAAGCATGCGGGCCTGAAGCCTGCAGCTTCATTGCGGGCCTCAGGCCTGCAACATTAAAAAAAGGTAAATGGTGCGGGCCTAAAGCCCACAGCCACACTGCGGGCTTCAGGCCCACAAGCCACAAAAACAAAAAAAACAGAAAGAAAAGAGATTGAAAATGCATAGGGGAGGGGGTTATAAATATGAATAAATAGGATATCGGGGGCCTAAATATTTCAGAAAATTTGATAATAATGTGGGACTAAAATGGGATTTTATGGGGACATTTTGGGACTTGAGGGGATTATTTGGGGGTATATAAAAGGGAAAACTATTTCCTTTTTCATGAAGAACATGTAATTTTGGGCATTTTTCAAATTATTTTGAATAAGCACATCTAGCACAACTTTTTGCATTCTATGATACCATTCTAGGATCATATTTATATGCATTGCATCACTGTTTTAGGCTCATTATGTGGATTAACTTATGCTTGGTTGTGCGGTATTAACTTAATAATTAATAAGATCCTGTGATTGCTCTGCCGTTAGTCATCTAACCTAACGGTGTATGACGTTGCCTAGTGGTCCAATAATTATTAATTATTTAAATCGTTATGTTTATCCTTATGTGAATCTATGATGCATGTGATGCCTGTGATGAAAATGTCTAGTGAAAATATTTGAAGAGCACAAATTTTTGCATGAATGGCTAATTGTGGTTTTGGATCGGCTGTTTAAGTCCTACATTTTACTTTTCTTGCATTTTTCTTTTCTTTTTAAGAGAAATTGTATGGAGGAAATTATGTAATGTTCAAGACTGATGACTACTTTCCATGGAGATGGATGCCACTCTTGAAGCTGAAGATTTTATAATTGGAACCCACGGGGTTTCCAAAGTTGTAATTTCTTTTTTCGCTTTCAATTGTGTAATATGGACTGTAATATGGACTTTGGACTCTTTTATTTATGTGGGACTGGCCGATCTACACAATTAGCTTTTCATTTAAAAGTTGCCTCCGCATGAAAATGTTTGATGCATTATTATCAATTCATGAAAATTTGTGCTCTGCTAGATAAAATGGTAAAAATCGCAAGCGTCGATTTTGAATTGTTGGATGCATCAGGAAGGAATTATTTGAGCTGGCAGCTTGATATTAGATTCCACCTACGAGCTAAGTCCCTCATTTCTGCTGTGACAAAAGATGGAAGGCGACTGACATTGAAAAGGCGCATGCCATTGTTTATATTCGTCTCCATGTGGACAAGACCCTAAAGGCTGAATACCTTACGGTCGAAGATCCACTTGAGCTGTGGATTGCCCTTGAGGAAAAGTATAAACATCAGAAAGATGTTATACTTCATAGGGCACGATATGAGTGGGAGAACCTGAGACTGCAGGACTTTAAGTCCATAACTGAGTACAACTCAGCTCTTTTTAGCATCACCTCACGCCTGAAGTTGTGTGGTGAAAAGGTCTCAGAAGATCACATGCTAGAAAAGACGTACACGTCTTTCCACGAGAAGGATGCAATATTAATGCAGAAATACCGTGAACGAAAATTCACCAAGTATTTACTCATGGCTGAACAAAACATAGAGCTTCTCCTCGCCACTCATAACATGCGCCACTGGCACTGCCCCCTCCTAGAAGCTCACACTGCATTGTCTTCTAGATAGAAGAAAGATAATAAAGGGAAAGAAAGACCACAAAAGGGGGACAGAACAAAAAGGCCAGATGCCAAGTCCAACAGCGAATAAATGAAGGGAGGCGGAAGTTCCTTGGCACAGAAATGCCAACAAAAGAAATGATGCACCCCCACCCAACAGGGAATGGGAAGACCAGTGCCACAGCTGTGGCACGAAAGGCCACTAGTGTAGAGTGTGCTGAACTCCGCAGCATCTCCAGGAATTATATAAAGAGAACTTGAAAAATAAACCTGAAACAAACCTGGTGACCACAAATGCTCTAGTCAAGTTCTCAGCTGACGACTTCGAAAGAGATGATCTGCTTAGTTCAGCATCTCCAGGAATTATATAAAGAGAACATGAAAAATAAAGCTGAAACAATCCTGGTGACCATAAATGCTCCAGTCAAGTTCTCAGCTGACGACTTCGCTAGATTAGCCATTTATTTATGCATTTGTTTCAGAACAATTTATGTTATGAGAGTTATTTGAATATTATGAATTTGTTTTTGAATAAAAATTTGATTATGTTCCTTAAAAGTAAATGTTTTATTTATGTTTTATAGATGGACCGCTTTCATGACTGCTTAGTAGACAGTGCTTCGACATATACGATACTTCAATATACATGCTATTTTCATAGCATTATACCATATAAAAGCCCTGTAAATACAATTTCAGGGCCATCAAATATTATTGAAGCTTCTGGGAATGCAAATTTGTTGCTCCCAAATGGAACAGAAATAAAAATAAAGGATGCACTATTCTCTCCGAATTCCAGTAGAAACTTACTAAGTTTCAAGGACATCCATTCAAACGGATTCTATCTGGAAACAACAAATGTAAACGAAAAAGAACTTCTGTATGTAACGTCTCAAGAAAAAGGAGTAAAATCCATACTTGAACGTTTTGAGAGCCTTTCATCAGGCCTCTACCATACAAAGATTCGGAGAGAGGAAGCTAATTTAACGGAGCACCTGAAGTACCCGACATCAGCCAAGTTTTTACTTGGCATAATAGACTTAGCCACCCTCGATCAGTAATGATGCACCACATCTTATCTCAATCCCATGGACATAACTTAAAGAACCAGAAGATTCTTCAGAAGGGAGAATTCCCTTGCATCCCCTGTTTCAAGGGTAAATTAATAACAAGGCCAGCACCACTGAAAGTGGATATTGAATCTCCAAGCTTCCTCGAAAGAATACAAGGAGATATATGTGGACCTATCCATCCCGCAATTGGGCCATTTCGGTACTTTATGGTACTGATTGACGCATTCTCGAAAAATTCATATGTGTGTCTACTATCGACCTGCAACTTAGCTTTTCCAAACCTACTGGCACAAATAATAAAGTTGCGGGCGCATTTTCCAGACAATCAAGTAAAGAAAATATGTCTGGATCATGCTGGGGAATTCACCTCCCGGTCATTTCAAGAGTACTGCTAAGCAACGGGAATTGAAATTGAACATCTAGTGATGCATGTTCATACCTAAAACGGGTTGGCAGAGTCACTGATAAAAAGACTCCAATGGATTGCACATCTATTGTTAATGAAATCCCAGTTGCCGGTGGATGCATGTGGACATGAAATTTTGCATGCTGCATCGTTAATAAAAATAAGACTGGATGTCAGAGTCTCTCTCCAATGCAACTTGCATATGGAATGCCATCGAACATGTCTTACTTTAGAATCTTCGGTTGCGTAGTTTACATCCTCATTGCACAACCACAGAGGACAAAAATCGGTCATTAACGTCGCCTAAGTATCTATGTAGGGTTTGACTCACCCTCAATTATAAGATACTTAAAACCCCAAACGGGGGAGGCATTTAAGGCACGTCTTGAAGACTATGAATTTGATGAGACAAGTTTTCCCAAAATGGGCCCAGATACTGAAAAAATTGGCGCGAAACAAATTATAACGTGGGATACAAAGAGCTTGATCCACTATGATCCGGTAACAAAACAATGTGAAGATGAGATCTTGAAGATCCTCTGATCGCTCCCAGGTATACATCCGAAAAACAATGTAGCTTTATCGCAAGTGCACGGTTAAGTGGCAAGCGAGTATCAAATCACATGGAGGACACATGGCAGTACTTTATTTTAGTCACTGAGCTATTTGGTGGAAAATTCGTTTGAGAATGGATGGTGTAACAATCGTTTGAGAAACAATGCAAATTCAATATAATAAGGATGTCTAGGGCTAAGGAATCCCAGCAATGGATTTTCAAGTCATCGATGTGAGTCATGCAATATCATTCAATCAAACTCGAGTCAAGGTGAACTTGCCGCAACTAATTGGAGAACCAACTCACGATGTCACACTGTTATAGGTCTATAGCACTCTAGACTAGAACCTCGCTGTCGCACAAGCCTAATCTAGACTACTAGCATTAAGATCGGCAATCTCATACAATCCAAACTCAAGCTCGCTGTCGCACAACTTGAATTTAGATCTAGATCTAGATAGTTCATATCCATTCACTGTCGTGCAACGAATATGAGTATAGAAGAACAACAAAAATGCTAGCTTTGGTTGCCGTCGCGCTCCAAATCTAGGGAATTTTGATTGTAAAGTTAAATCGAATATTTAGGGCTTTTCTTAGATCAAGATCTTCTGTCGAGCTCACGAGATCCAAGAGATATCCTTATCTATCCTTAGTAAATCAATCAAGATCTAACCTTTTAATCTATCATAATAACATAGCAATTCAATAAATCTCACAATTCAAACTTTAGATCCATAGGGTTCATCCCTTTGCCCTAGAGCAAAGAAACTACTCACAAATCATATTAGAAATCGATAGGAAAATAAGATCAACAATGGAATTCATCATGCAATCAAGATTCAATAAGAGATGTATCATAAAAACCAAAACTTGCAAGAGATTTAGACAAACCAACTGTTGGAGATCCCAAATCTTCCCTCAGGTCCCCAAAAGAATACTTGCAATCAAAGAATCAGCCTTGACTGGTATCCTGTCCCTCTCTTCCCATAATATTTTGGTGCGGCGTGCATTGCAGGTTAATTGCATTTATTGGCCTTGGTTCTCCTCTGCTTTCTCAATTAAAAAAAACAATATGAAGAGAGCTTTATGGAATAAAAAAAGAGTGCGAACACAAAAAGGTAACCAACTACCAAGGCCTGCGCTTTTTGCTGCCTAGATGCCAGGTTGCATGAATCTCCAGCATCACAAAATTGCACACCTTTGGCTTTTGTGTTTTTAATCCAATCACAAAAAAAGCTCTTAGAACTTGTGGCCTTGCAAAAGGAGGTTGGCCCTATATATTTTTTGATGCGCCTGTGATCCCTTCTCTTTGATTATTGGCCTTTGGGATTTTTGTGAGAATTTGCCCTGTGCTCCGAGTTTTTCCCAGGGACACACGATATTTTTGTGCAGTTTTGATTGGCTTAAGATTGATCTCTCCACACTCCATCTTGTAAGTGTGTGTATGATAGTGTGACGACAGAGGATAGCATGCAATAAAATATAATGATGTGCAAACAATGATGTGCAACAATGATGTGCAAAGTTAACAACATGCATGCTCCCCCTATTTTAGTGCTTCCCCAATATTCATTAATGCGCTCCCCCTTAACAACATGCATGCTCCCCCTATTTTAGTGCTTCCCCAATATTCATTAATGCGCTCCCCCTTAATCAAGCATTCATATGTTCATGAGTATACCAAATACCAAATCTTCCCAAATTTTTCTCCCCCTTTGTTATCATCAAAAGTCATATCACGAAGTCAAAAACATATACCATGCAAAAAAAAGAGAGCACTACAAGCCAATACCAACAATTGCATGTATACAATCATAAAATCATCAAGTCAAAATCCAATGAAATTAAGCAACTAAGACTTCAACACCACCGTGTAAAGTGTGATGATTAAAATTGAAGCACATAGGGAGAATCATTAAGAAAGTCGACCGGAACCAATCCACATTTTCCAAATAACATTCTATCATCTAGGATTGATTTTTCCCACCTCATTAAAAATGAGTTCAAGGTACCACACCCCAAAACATAGCCTATAAGGACTCTTAGATGTGGGGGTGGCATTGCTTGACGAGTAAATACACCAACGCTAAAGTTTACCCATAAAGCTTATGTTGGATACTCGTGGGTAATACCGTTGCCAAGGATTGTATCCATTTTCCATACGGAGCAATTATCTTTTCTTTTCACAATTTTTTTAAAGAACTTATACCATCATTTATTTTGCTCAATTTTTATCCCTGGCAAAGTATATCATATCCCTTAGATTTCAGTTAAGTTTTCCTCCTACATTCACATTCCATACTTCATAAACGATATATCCAAATGTGCAACAATAATAATATATGTGGAAGTGAAGTAGGTGGTGTAGAAATCAAGGTGTTTGCATTCATTGAATATGCCATGACTATTTAGAAAGATGAACATGCGCATGTGGCAAAAGAAATAATACACCAATTTCTACATAGATATGAAAATCTTTCATGAATATTTCTTTTAATGAATCAAAGAGAAAGATACACATTTAAGCACCATTTTTTTTATTTTCAGTTTTTTTTATAAAATGCATGAAGAACTAAAGCAAACATGAGATGCAATCACACAAACAAAAAAAAATCATGCACACATAGTAATGCAACTACTAGCACACAAACAAAGAAAAGTCACGCATACAAAAAGACTATGAAGATATTCATTAAGTTCAAAGAATGAGATATACCTTCGCGTCGCCGTTTGACTAAGGAGCTAAAAAGTAATGAGACATTCAATTTATCGCTCCTCGTCAAATTTCCATCCACCTACAAAAGAGGTGTCGTGTGTGACCTTGGAATCCAACAAGGTCCACTCACATTAGTCATCAAAGATTTAGGAACCCATATTTGTTTGAACTTAATATTTTTGTTCCTATATTTGCAATGATATGAAGTATGACCAACGCATCCACATGTAAAGCACTTAGCATGAAAATTTCCAACCTTTGTTGATTCAATGTGAGCTTTTCTATATTTTGATTTTTCAATATTTTTAGCGCTAAATCCAAGGCCACGCCTATTATTTCCATACAATTGATTTCCAAGAATAATGTCCAAATTTTGTTTACCAATGGAAAATCTCTTTAATGACAATTCTAAACTAGCAACTTTGGATTTCAAATGATCATTTTCGTTCACAAGCAAAGTGCATTTACTAATGAAGGCTCGCTTATTTTCCTCTTCTTTCTTTTCAAAATCCCTCATTTTTTCTTCAAGTTCAAGATTTAGCATGTTAATCTTTTCAGAGAGCAATTCATTTTCAACTTCAAGCTTTGTCTTATCTAATTTATACATGCTAATATCCTTTAATAAAGAGGGACATGAAAGACAGTCAATTCTTTCAGGCAAGCTAGCTTTCTCTTTTTCTAACATGGTAATGGTAGATTTGCATGCAACAAGCTCTTGTTTAAGATTTTTCATTTCTATAGACATGTCATATTCAGTTTGTTGCATATCAAAATTATCATTCCTATAACATTCCACATCAGCTTCTAGCTCATCAATCCTATGTTGCATTCCCTTACAGATTTCTAAAAATTCAATTTTAGTTAGAGATTCTACCTCATTGTGTTTGGCCATTAATGCCATGCAGGAGTGGGCTTCATGTTGCTCCTCCTCATCCTCAGCTTCGCTATCCATGTCCCACGTCAGCACTTTCGTTTTTCCTTTTGCAACTTGAGCTGTGTGTTGTTGTGGGCAATCCTTTATGTGGTGCCCTTTCTTCTTGCATTTAAAACATTCACTTCTATTAATAGCTTTCTGATCATAGGAATTTCTACCAAAATTAGAATTATTAGAACGAATGAACCTTTTTCCCATCTCAGCTCTTCCTTGATCAGTCTGAATGTATCTCCTGAAATTTCTGACCATTAAAGCTTGCTCTTCATCAAGATCGTCGTCGTTAGCTTGAATAGCTAATGGTGTGGAAGCTTTGATCTTCTCTTCAGGTTTCTCTCTGGCTTGTATACTCTGCAGCTCAAGCTCGTGTGACATTAGGTTGCCTATCAAGTCCTCCATTTTCATTATTAATAAGTCCTTAGCTTCTTGAATAGCGGTGACTTTAGGCCTGAACGAGCTCGGTAGCGCCCTTAATATCTTTCGTACCTGTTCATGGCTAGAGTATGGCTTACCGAGGGAACTGGATTTGTGGACAATGTCCGTGAACCTCGCAAACATCTCTTTCACAGATTCTGTTGGTAGCATGCGGAAGCTCTCGTATTCTGTGCTCAGCAACGCAAGTCTGGATTCCTTCACTTGCGATGTTCCCTCGTGTGTCACCTCCAGAGTATGCCAGATTTCCTGTGTAGTTAGACAATGTGAGATACGATTAAACTCGGATTTATCAAGAGAACATATAAGCGCATTCATAGCTTTTCCATTAAGAGTATAAAGTTTCTTATCAGCTAAATCCCACTTGTCTTTAGGCTTAATCATAACAGTGTCTTCAATTTTAATAGTGGGTAAACTATAACCATTTTCAACAATATCCCACACATCATAATCTACAGACACTAGATAGATTTTCATCCTAGCCTTCCAATATGCAAAGTCTACACCGTTAAATTTAGGCGGACGGGCTATAGACTGACCCTCAGCAAAAGCACAATCAGATATATTCATGGTCATCTAAAAATCTAGAGTAGATCCTCTAAACTGGCTCTGATACCACTTGTTGGAACTGGATCGTAGCCTAGAGGGGGGGTGAATAGGCTAATAAAAATATTCGTGCAACCCACGAACAATCCCACGCAGTTATAGGCACAGACAGGGCAATAAACTAGCAATCACAAAATACGCAGAGATATACCCTGGTTCGGTCGTCCCCACGACCTACTCCAGCCCCCGAAAGCAACTACTAGATAGATATGTAATCAAGTACATCTACAATGAGTCAAGATCCCAAATCTACTCTCACCTAGCTCGTACGCACACCACGTGCTCTACACTATCAATCTAGTCAGATGCTCTCCCTCCGTGACGACTCCCACAGTCGTCAGGTCCCCAAAAATAACACAAAAGGTAAAGTTTCCCCTGTCAGTAAGCACGGCCAGTCTGACGTTGATGTCACAGCCTTGACTGGTATCCTGTCCCTCTCTTCCTATAATATTTTGGTGCGGCGCAGGTTAATAAAATTCATTGGCCTTTTCTTTCTGTTCTCCTCTGCTTTCTGAATAAAAAAAGAGTGCTGCAACTCCTTTTTTTCGCTTTTTGCTGCCTAGAGCCAGGTTGCATGAATCCAAAAAAAGATCTCTTACTTGTGGCAGGAAGTTGCTTGCAAAAGGAGGTTGCGGTTTGCCCTATATTTTTTTTGTTTCCTCAACAAGATGCGCCTGTGATCCCTCTGAATGGCCGGCCTCTCTTTGATTATTGGCTCAGAAAGGTTGTGCTCTTTGGGATTTTTGTGATAAAGAATTTGCCATGTGCTCCGAGTTTTTCCCAGGGACACACGATATTTTTGTGCGGCTTAGGGTTTTCTTTTATAGGGTTTTTTTTTCAGTTTTGATTGGCTTAGGAAATAAACAGATAATTGATTTGGGATCCCTAAGAAAATTAAGATCCCTAAGAATATGGGGTTTGACCAAATTGATTTGGGATTTGATTGATGATAGGAATAAGAAATGGATAGATGCATATCTTGATAATTGATTTGGTCAAATTCCAGATTGATCTCTCCACATCTCATCCCATATTATTTCCAAGTCCAATTTGCTTTGCGTATAGCTCTTTGACCAAGTCCCATTGCTTTGTGCCTAGCAATTTCTCCATCTTGTAAGTGTATAGCAATTTGTCCAACACATTAATTTACGTTCTCACCAATCCTGCAAATACTTAATACACACATCAGATCGTTCACAACTGTTTGTCATCATCAAACCATAAGTCCTAGATCGTTGCTTCCAACACCAACGTCTCTAATGAAGACTTTCAAAAGAAAATTCAATTCCAATCTTCAATCTCTCGCCAATATAAAAGCTTAACTATGATTAGAAACTAAGGAAAAATAGTTCTAAGAAGTCTATCTGGTCTCCCCTGGGGCTAGAGACAAAACTGGGCTTAAATACATGCCCAAAAGATCCAAAAAATACAGGCCAAATGACCCTTGCGTCGCTAGAAACTCTAATTTTCCCGACTGGGCACCTGCGCCACTCGGGCGAGTGGAAATATGACTCGGTCGAGTGAGAAGTGTGACTCAGCCGAGTACATCAGTCTGTAGATCGTCCAAAAAACAGAGAAGTCAGATTGGTTTTCTTCGAGATTTTGGCCTCCACTCGGGCGAGTGGAGTTCTTACTCGGCCGAGTGAAATTCACCACTCGGCCGAGTACATTGCGGTACTTAGGCTGGAAAACATAGTCGTGTCAGTCTTGCTCGGTCGAGTAGGCTGATTCACTCGATCGAGTGAATTGCCTAGCTAGGCCGAGTGACATGTTTCAGAGCTCATTCCTGCTCCTTGTCGATTCCTTATCGATTCCTTCGACGTCCTTCTTCTTCCACTCATCCTCAGGTGCCGTTAACTCTTTGATATGATCATGAGCGATGCTCAGGCATGCGTACGAGTCCTCTAGGCTCCAAATTGCACCCGATTGCTACATATCTCCTGAAATTAGACGAAAAACAAGAAATAGTGAAAATATTGAAACATCGTCAAATAATCATGAAAATTGCGATATAAGCAATCGAAATGGCATGCAAATATGCAGAAAAAGGTGTAAAATATGCGCCTATCAAAATCCCCCAAGCTTACCTCTTACTCGTCCTCGAGGAAGATGAGTAGAAAGGCGAACTTAGCGATTAAAAATAAAGAAAAGTGATGAGTGAAAAAGAAGATGAAGAGGTGAAGGTGCTAGATCATTCTCTCAGAACTTAGAGTTGCACACTCAAATAGCACGGCTAATGAATATAAACATGCTAAAGCTTTTCACTTCGATATCATTTTATATGGGTGCTTTTGATAGAAAAACTAAGAACATCTAAAATCATATGAAACATGAAATCACTTTAGAATTAACATCGTTAATGGCATGTAAAACGATATACACAATCATAGGTCACACAGTTTTCGGTTGACCGCTTCTACTTTGAGTATAAGAGATGTCACACATTTCAAATTGATAAGAATAGAAAAAGATGGTTTTCATGAATTTCATGCCAATATTCAATTCATGAACGTTGTTATACTCTAAGTAGTCTCCCAAAGTATCAAAAATTACTTAGCTTAGGTTGTTATGCACATATAGGTAGTCACACTCTCTCACATCATTGGATCACCTCCTCTAAGATTATCTATAAGCGTGGTGGCATCAAATATGTAAATACATCTTTTTCCCCAAATTTTTGTGGCTCCAGCGAAAAATACGAAGCAAGAAAAGAGGAAAGATGGGATTGAGTATATACAATGGAACTTCCATTTTTTTATTTCTTTTTCTTTTTTCTCTTTTTTCCTTTTTTATACACCAAAAATAATCTCAAGTAAGATAAAAGGATATGAATATATATTTTTTCTTTTGGGATTCATGGAGGTTATTCTTTTTAGCAAGGGGAAGATGTAAATATAGGATTCACTAGGGGAGATTCACCAATCAACTATAAGTATATAAATGATGTTCAAGATATGTGGAGAAAGAAATATACATAACGCTCAGTCCACTCTTTGTATGTGCACAACAACTTCAACAAGGTAATTTAATCTACTCAGTTTGATAACAAAAAGTAAACTAATCCAATCATATCAAACGGCAATCATTCCTTCAACCTGGAAGTTCAGAGCACATTTCATGCAAAAAGAAGTGATAACAGAAAGACAAAGCAATACTCCAAGTACAGGCAATCAATGCGTGAAGCTTGGTGTGTTTTCTACGAAGGGTATACAATAATAGTTCCCAGACTCAATTAATGCTAAAATTTCATTCAAATTCATATAACGAGCGATGGAGGTTCTTTTTCTCAAATGCATAACAATGTAACACATATGATATCAGAAATGATAACGATGGCATGGAAAGAAAGTACGTGCATATGAGTAAAGCAAACACCAAGATGTAGTCATCATAGAGAATTCATCTCTAGCAAAGAAAGTAGGAGAAGTAAAGAAGAATGTAGAAGAGACTAACTATACATGTGCAAGTCACTCCAAAGGTAAGAAAACGTGATGCATGGCAAGAAAAAGAAAAGTGAGTGAAAATGAGTAAGAAATGAAAAATAAAGGGCGAAAATAAAGGAAATAAAAGTGCGTGTGTGAACACACTCCCCCAAGCTAAAATCACATTGTCCCCAATGTGTTAAGTGTGGCACGAGGACGCAAAAGATTAGGGGTGGGTGTGGATGGAAGCATGGTAAAAGAAAAAATATAGAAAGTAAAATATGAAATGATACATGCAAATGATGGATGCAGCAGGCATGCAAATGATGGATGGCAATGCAAAATAGATACAAAAATGTGAGCCAGAAGTGCATACTCTCCCCCAGACTGATATATAGAATAATGTCAAGCAAAAAGTGATCAAATCGTGCAGGAAAGAAAAATGGTGGCAAAATGGTGGGGCGAGAGGTGCAGCAGTAAAATCATGACATGCATCTAGTGTGTGTGCCTAGGCTGGTGGTGGAGCGTTAGCACCTCCATATGGTGGGGAAGGTGGTGGCGATGGTGCATGCTGCTGAGGGATGGGACGGGTGCTGTTGGTGGAGGCTGAGGCAGGCATGCAAGAATCTGGTTCAGCGGGAGCTGAATACCAGGCAGAACGACGACGCATGCCTGCATAGAGCTAACAGTGGCGATGAGAGCCCGAAAATCTGCTCTGAGCCTACTCATGCCCCCCTCGACAGTACGGATATGCTGGACAAGGGTGTCGGGAGCGAGAGCAGAGGGTCGCACTGGGGGAGGTCGGAGCTGACGCACACAGACACTGTAAACGACTGGTGCCACAAGTGGGTGTGGATGAGGTGCGGTGCTCGCTAAAAGACGCTCAGCTTCTGTGGGAGGTTGAGACGCAGGAATGCTCCCAGGAGCATGAGCAACAACAGAAGAGGATGAGGCGGCGACTGAGGATGAGATAGGCAGAGAGGTCATAGACACAGAAGTGGGGACAGATGTCACGACACTCTCGGTGAAAATATCGGCATCAAAGACAGAAGGGTCAATGACCGGGGAGGTCATGAAAGGAACAGAAAATGACTCCCCAGGGGTCGAGAAATCAGGTGAGGATAGGGTCTCAGCTGTCGAAACTAGGGAAGGCTTGCCTCTCTCAAGTGCAGCGGGGGTGGCGCTCTCAGTGCTCATGTAAGAAATGGGATCAACACTCAACATCACAGAGGTGATGATGGTGGTGGTGACAGACACAACAACAGTGCTCCCGATACTGGCAGAAGTGGGGACAGAAGTGTCGTGGGTTGGAATTAGATCAGGTGCAGGCTGTGGGATGGGATCTCCAGGGCAAGAGGCATGAGAAGGGGCTCCTGCTGGACATCCTCAGGCTCGAGTACATAGGCAGCTGGGATGAGGAGCTCCATCTCTGTTCTCCACTCTCCACATGCGGGTCCAATGTGGGTCTGAGCATGGCTCGGAAGTACCATATAGTCCGCTGAAAATGGACCCTGTAGCCAAACCCAGTGGTGCTGACCATGAGGACGCAACATCCTCATACAGGCCATAACATCTATAGAAAGGGAAGTGGGGCCCGTAGGTCGGAGCAAGCCAGCAGGGAGCTCAATCCTGCACATAGAAGCCAGCAAGATGATCAGACTGCCACAACAAATCGTCGTCCTGGCGATAATAGAGGAAATGATGCGGTTAAGATACCAGCTGGCAATATCAATCTGGATGGCGGGGACTAAGACGTTCCGGTCGCCCTCGAAGGCTCTCTCTCGTTATCGCGTAGAGCATATAGAGCTCAGGCGTAGACATCATCCCAGGCTCATACCTCGCTAGAATGGTGGTCGCCATAGGCACTGAGCAATACGTAAGCAAGGGTGGACGATAGAGGAGGCCTTGGCCCGGCTAGGGTCAAAGGCAAGTGGTGATCCCGTGATCAGGGTCTAGAATGCTATGCATCAAAGGAAGTAGGGGTGTGGTGCGTGGGCCCAAAAGCACGAACGGGGTCGGGGACAGGGGCTAATGGAAATAGGCATAGAGCATATTGAGAGTGATCTCGCACTCACGATCCATCTGGCAAAAAGTGCACCCCCTGGGAGTCCTTCGAATAGAACTCAGGACCTCGAGGGTTGGACATACGTAGGTGTCCATTGACACCGAAAGAAAATCACGCCACCCAACGTTGTTGTACAACTGGAGTAGCCCCTGAAATACCCCTAGGCGCTCAAAGTCAGCTATGTGTGCGAACCTAGAGGGGACAATCAAACGATGGAAGAGCCTATCAAATCTGGCACGTTGTGCATTGGCTCTGAAAGTGATCTCCATCGTGTCGAAGGCCGTGGAAGGCTGTACTGGTGTGGGTGGAATGGTGTAGTGGGAGGCGGAAGTGTGGGTGGTGGATCGCTGCGAGGAAGGGAGTCCGCTTTTAGTGGAAGAAGGACCGGGGTCACCGGTCTTCTTCTGCTTGGCAGCGGGCTCCTGCGCACGAGACCTAGTGAACGGGACATCGTGATGCTGTGAGGTGCGTAGACAATCACAACGTGCCAAAATAAAATAGGGAACGGGTGTACCAAGCACTGCGACTCCTCATGAGCAACCTGAACAAAAGACGCCTCCCCTGCAGCTCCAAATCATCGCGCGATCTCCCCCAAGCTATCTTGAAGCAAAAAAACAATGAATTAGCTATGAATATCAAATAATCAAGAGGTAGATCAAGAGAAATAGGCATAAATAGGGTTTAATTTGGATTTGGGACGGATTTGGGCTTACGAAATGAGAAATAAGAGGATAAGGGTGAAATTGGGGCTGAAGGATGGCTGATCATCGATCGGTGGTGAGGGGTGCGACGAAGGAGTGGGCAGCGGCAACGACAGGGTCGCCCCACTCGGGCGAGTCGATGGTGGCTCAGGCGAGTGAGATGGGAGTTCGGGCGAGTCGAGAGAGAGATGGGAGATTTGGGGATTTCAGAACCGAGCGGCCATGAATTAGGGGTTAAATAATGTTAGGTCGGTCGGATCACTCGGTCGAGTGATGATGATCACTTGGCCGAGTCGCAACAATTTAGGATATTTTCAAAAAAATTCGTTAAGTTCCGACTCGGCCGAGTAGAAACTATCACTCGACCGAGTAGACAAAGTGACTCAGCCGAGTGGATAGGCCACTCAGAGCATTTTAAGTGATAAATGTGTCAGATTCACTTGGACAAGTGACAAAGTCACTCGGCCAAGTGGCATATAATTTCCAGAGAGGGGTTTTCGAGACTTCCCTATGCAGTACCCTACTCGACCGAGTAGGGTCTTCACTCGGCCGAGTGGAAATAGTCACTCAGCCCAATGGGCTAATGTTTTCAGATCCAGACTCTTTGTTTTTACGACACTTTCTGTTTTCTTTTCTCCCGTCAGTTTCTTCCTCCCTTTGGCGTTTAAGCGCATCCCTGGAGTGCTCTCTATTGCCATGGCCGTCCTCCATTCATATGGCCTCCTATCATCTTTTCCTGAAATGAAAACCGTAGCATGTTGTCAGATTCTTCCTAGACTCTTGACTCTATAGACTAACAAAGATCTAAAAATTGAAAGTAAAATTCAATTAAAAACTAAGATAGAACCATCGGGTTGCCTCCCGACAAGCACTCGTTTAAGGTCTTGAGCTCGACCCCTTAAGATATGATATTTAACGCGTGATATTCGGCGCATAGGATATGTGCATGTCAAATTTTGTGGGGAGGCCTTGAGGGTTTAGGTGTGGTGCTAGTTCTTCCTTGGTCTCCCTAGCGTGCGTCTCCTCTTTAATGGTGTTGAGGGATGACTCCCCCAAGCTTGCGTTCTTAGTATCTTTCCTCTTTCTCGACGATTGAGGTGTTTTTACTGGCGGCGCCTTCTCCCTTTGCTTCACCGTAGAGAGCTTGCAGAGCTATCAAATCCTTGCGACATCAGCGTCGTTGTTCCCTTCATCGGTGAGCGTGATGATTTCTTCAATGGGAGGGTCCGGTGGTTCTCCATTTGGGGTGCCATCTCTGGTATTCGGGGCTCCATCGAGGCTTTCAGTGTGCACGGCTTCAACGGCATAAGGCATGGCTTCATCTATTACCTCGTCAAGAAGGTCCACGTAGTCCGCTTCTTTCGCCCAAGGTCTTTGCTTCATGGTTTTGGGAAGATGGAATTTGATGTGTCCATATTTTACATCATTTTCATATCATATTTCCATCGCATTGCATATCATCCCCGCGTCCAAATCCCATTTTTTACTGTGATTTTGGTATTTCTGACGATATTTCGAGTTTCGTAGTATACTTTGAGTTTTCAGGGATTTTGGAGCGATTTGGACCCCCGCCTGGGTTTGGACACATCCGATGTGCTCATGAGCTTATTTACAGGGCTCTGGAGGAGTTCGTCGCGTTCTCGGAGCTGTTGGAGGAGAGAAGGAAGAGAAGAAAGAGAGAGAGCAGAGAGAGAGGGGCCATTGCTGCAGCATCATCACTTTCCCAGAAAATGCTCGGCCCGAGCAGCTGCTACTCGGGCCGAGCCATGCCATGTTGGAAATGCAGCAGGTACGTTGACTCGGGTTGAGCAGCTAAGCTGCTCGACTGATAGCACGCCCCGAGTAGGCCCCCGAGCACACCTCAAGCTGTCGCCCGAGTCATCCATTCTGAAGTCGAGCAACCAACGACGCGGGCTGAACCACTGGCCGAGCAGCACCGACTCGGGCCGAGTCACCTACTCGGCCGTTACTTCCTGGGGCATTTTTGGAAGAATTTTTGAACGCGTGATGTGCACGATTTTGGGAAGCTGAAGCTCGCGACTGTGGGCTCAGCGTGGGATCTATTCTGAGTTTTGTTTTGAGGAATTTTTGGAGGAGAGTTCTGGAGCGATTTTTGTAGGAATCTTTGGGGATTAATTTTTGTAGTGAAATTCTGGATCGTTAATTGAAGATTTCTACTTTCCGCTCTTTTCTGGATTTGTTCTTCGTTCTTTCTCACTGTAAGCAATCTTTAGCCCTAATTTCTTTTATTGCAAAAAATGTTTTCCTAAGCGAAATTGATATGTTTGTGCGTTCCGATCACCATGAGTGAGTAGATCCTTTCTAGGGCCGATGGGTGAACCCTATGATTTTAGGGGGAAAATGTTGATCTGGATCCCAATGTTGGATTGGGGATTTAGGGTTGTATTCCGGTAGATTCTACCGAATCCGTAGACCCGTACTGAGATCGTGCCCACGGTCTGTGGAATCGATGTGCTTAAGGGGTATCTAGGGATTCGAATAGGGAAATCGACGGATCCAATCAAGGCACGTGACCATGCCCGGCTCGTGCCCTGAAGGGATCCGTCGACGAACTATAATGCTACGTTGATGGCTACTGCCATTGCGTCAACGAGAGCCGCAGGAATACCCCGCAATTCTAACCCATGAGAGTGGTACGAATTGGGGGAATTAATTCCCTAACGCCAATGCAATGAGGGGATCCTATCTAATATCAACCCCCAACGATTCTAGCGATGACCCCTAACGCCCTAGTTCCTTTTATTATAGTACACAATAACCATTATCAACCCAGTTCATTCTCACTCCGACCGCTACATTACTTCTAGACTTAGAAACAGACTGAGATTACCACGGACACTATCACCGTCCCTGTGGGATCTGACTATCTTATATACTATAACTCGACACCGTCTGCTTGTGGATTAAACCCGAAGTCGTAGCCTAGGAGCCATATCACGCCTGGCGATCGTGACACCGCCATGTGGGTCCTAGGTGTAGATTGCGGGTGCGTCAAATTTTTGGCGCCATTGCTGGGGACGTCAATAGTGTTTTTATCTCAGTTTGTTTTTATATTGAGAAGTTTGCTAGCATTCTTATCATCTCTTACCTACCATCATTTTTATTCTCTTTAATTATTTCGGTGCTACTGACGGTATTTTTCTGAGCTTTGTTGGTGCATGAACACCCGTTTCAAGGGGTCTACCAGAGAATTATTGTTCGATCCTGAGATCGAAAAGACAGCCAGAGCCTTGAGAGCTTCTAACAGAAGTTCATCTCCATCAGCTCAGATGGGAGATAATCCTCCTCCTCCTCTACACACTGGGTCCATCAGGGACCATATGAAACCAACCTTCGGGAATAATTCCTCGGTTCTTAGACCGCAGCTGACGGAGGCAACCTTCGAGCTTAAGACGGGGTTAATCACTCTTATGCTGTAGTATCCCTTCCAAGGGCATCGTCATGAGAACCATAATCATCACATTGACTCCTTCTTGGTCAAGTGCGATACATTCAAGGCGAAGGACGTCAGCGATGATGCATTAAACCTACGGCTATTCCCGTTCACCTTGAGGGACAAGGCCTCCTACTGGCTCCGAGCTCACCCTTCCAACCACTTCACTACCTGGGAGAAGATCGCGCTCGCATTCATGGATAGGTTTTATCCACCATCAAAGACGGTCCGGATCAGAGGGGCCATATCCAATTTCAAGCAGCTCCCCCAGGAGTCGCTTTACGAGGCTTGGGAGAGGTTTAAAGACCTCCAACATCAGTGCCCCCACCATGGAATCCATCCTTGGGATTTAGTGCAGAGCTTCTACAACAGGCTCTAACCTAGCACTAAAATGATTATTGATGCTGCGGCGCAGGGCGCCTTATTGGATAAGTCTCCTAAGGAGGCCATTGATCTTCTGGAGCACATGGCTGCCAACACCCAGCAATGGGGTGATGATGGGACCGTGATCACCCGAAACCCTGAGGTCAAGGCTGCTAGTCACCTGGACTCCCACATAGAGAACCTGTGCAAGCAGGTGGCCCGTATTGAGCAGCGCCTGGACTCCCTCCCAGCGGCACCCAGCACCGCCTACCATCCTGCCGAGGAGTACGTAGATCCGGGGTATATCCCTGCTGAGGGTCATTATGAGGGTGCTGAGACATCCGATACTGTTCAGTACGTCTAGGGAGAAGAATGGAATTAGTGGCAGCATCCGGCTGCCAGGAATCACCCAGGTTTCTCATATGGAAATCCAAGCGGAGGGCTGCAACCTCCGCAGTTTCAGAGGCAACCTCCTCCCCAGTAGCAGTAGCATCAGCAGAGCCAGCAGCAAGGCGGCTTTAGGCCAGTTGGGCCCTATAGGCCATCGGGATATCAGTACAACCGGCCACCTCAGCAAAATTTTGCACCGCATCCTCCAAAATCAAATCTTGAATCTACGTTGGAGACTTTTATGAGCGGCCAGATTCGGTTCAACCAAGATACGTCAAACCAGTTTAAGAGTATCAACTCTTCACTTGGCGAGCTGAGAGGGCAGATGTCCCAGTTGCTGAAGAACCAAGGGAGACTACCCTCCCAGCCGGAGACTAACCCCAGAGCTCAAGCAAATGCCGTGGTTTCAGTGACCACGCGAGGAGGACGGGTGACCGACCCAGTTATGGTCCCGGTGCATAGCAAGGAGAGGACCACCATTGAAGAAGTTGCTGATGACAGTGCCAGAGTTGAGGCCCCTAAAGGGCCTATTGCTATTGAAGAGAAGACGGATACGCCTCCCTTCATGCCTGCTACCACTCCTCCACCCGCTGATGCATCTAAGGGAAAATCTTCCAGGCCTCTTCCTTCGTATCCTCAGAGGCTCGCCCAAGCCAAGTTGGAGAAAAAGTACTCCAAATTTATGGAGTTACTGAAGGGGATTCAGCTGAATATCCCATTCATTGATGCCATCACCGAGATACCGGTTTATGCTAAATTTCTAAAGGATCTCATCACGGGGAAGCGAAGGTAGGAGGAAATCAAGCTGTTGGAGGATTCCACCTCCATTATCAATAACCATCTCCCTCAGAAGCTGCCGTATCCGGGGAGCTTCACCGTGCCTTGCTCCATCGGAGGAATGCCAATCAGCAGAGCGCTAATTGATCTAGGGGCTAGCATTAGCCTGATGCCCCTTTCTATCTTCAGAAGACTCCAGACATGAAGCGAGCTGGAGCCTACTAGCATGTCAATCCAGCTCGCTGATCACTCTATCACCTACCCAGTAGGGATAGCGAGGGACGTCATCCTCCAGATACCTCCAGGACTATGCGTCCCGGTTGGTTTTGTCATCATGGATATTCCGGAGGGAGGAAGCTCTCAGCTAATACTCGGTTGCCCCTTCATGGCGACGGCTGGGGTGCTTATAGACATCTGAGAAGGAACGCTCTCCCTCAATGTGGGAAATATTGAAGCTGAGTTCCGGCTGCAAAAGCCAATGAAGGAGCGTGCCCATATGGAAGAGGCTAGTTATCTGGAGTTTCTAGAGGAGGAAGTGATTGAAGACTTTTCTGCTGAAGGGGTCTTGAAGGACCTGGTCAAAGCAAGCATCGACGACGACGGTGACCCAACGTACAACAAAGCGGTCGCTGCGTACATCCAAGTATTGGATGAGGAGTTTCAACGCCGTCAGACAAATCATCAAGCATCGGAGTTCACATCTTTCATGGAGGAGAGAGTGTTGGAGTAAGCGGAAGTCAAACGCCATCGAATTGCACCACCCCATAGGATGACGCGCGACCATCGCGCGCGCCAAATGAGAATTGATATATCATGGGGAGTCGAGCTCATGACTGAAAACAAGCGCTTATTGGGAGGCAACCCAATTCCGTAGATTTTGAAATTTCTTTCCCCATTTTCTTATTTTTCTATTTTTATTTCATGTTTTTAGGTAGAATCACAAAAATTATAAATATTTTGACGAGTTTGTGTTTCGTGTAGGACGGAACATCGGGGGCATGCGCATGGACATTATAAACGGAAGAAAGTCGGAGGAAGATAACGAAGTTGAAGATTTGAGAAGGAAATGAAATGGAAAGAAGGAAAAAGAGCTACAGGAAACTCGGCCCGAGCAGATCAGTAGCTCGGTGGAGTCGAGCAGACACAGATACTTAAGCTCGGCCCGAGCAGCATCCTACTCGGTCGAGTTTTACATGCTGAAGATTTTGGTGAAAAACGTCACTCTGCCAACCCGGGCAAAGCACATTGACTCGGCCCGAGTAGGATATGACTCGCCCCGAGCACAGACCTGCTCGGTCGAGTACTACAGGGAGCCCAAGTTGGAGCGAAAACGTCACTCTGTCGACCCGAACGGAGAATTATTGGCTCGGCCCGAGCATCAAACGACTCGGAGGGAGTATTTCGTTTAAAATTTCTACGTTAACCCGAGCCGAACAGTATATCTACTCGTCCTGAGTCTTGTTGTTTTATTTAAAATTTCTCTTCACTTCGACACGAGCCGAGCTGCACATGGACTCGGCCCGAGTCAAGTCAGGTTTTACAATGCCGCTCGCTTCTTTTAATCCCGCTGTTAAATTTCTTTAACCCTAACACTTTTACCCCCTCCCAAAAATCCCCCCCCGGAGTCTCTCCCCTAACCCTACTCGTTCGCCCTAACCCCCACCGCCTTTCACCTCCGCCTCCGCCGCCGGCTCCTCCGCCTCCATCGCCGGCTCCTCCTCCTTCACCGCCGCTCGCCGGTAAAACCCCCCTCTCTCTCCTCTCATTCCCCCTTCTCTATTCCCCCGCCGCCTCCCCTTCTTTCCCCCCACTCCGCCCTACGCTACGGAGGGTGCCGTCGACGGCGCCGCCGTCGACAACCCCCTCCCCATCGAACCCCCCTCCCTCGCTCCATCTCTCACCATCAACCTCTGCCCCAAATTTCCCCTCCCTGTCCCCCATTTCTGCCCTACTGCAGCGAGGGCGCCGTCAACGGTGCCACCACTGCCGACGGTGCCGAACATCACCCCCCCACCTAAAACCCCACTGGCCATCAACCCCCCCCAAAACCCCGACGTCTATCAGCCTCCCCCTCCCCCCCCCGAATTCCCCCCCCCCCCCGAGCCATGCTCTAGGGCACGGCTTGTTCAACACCACGCTCCGAGTCGATCGACTCGGTCAGCAATCCGCCCCGAGTCCCCCCTCTCTTGGAGCTTATGGCTTCTGCCCCACTGCTTGGCACCACCTCCTCCTCACCGTCGGTCATTTTCACGGAGTCTGTCGCGACTTCTGTCCACACTTCTGTGTCAAAAACAGCTCCAGATTTTCTCAATAGCTCATCCTCGCCCACATTCCATGCTCAGCCCGGTGCATCGACTGCATCGGGCCGCTTATCACGAGTAGTGACCTACCAACATGCCACCCGTACCCACCCCGAGCCTCGATCCTCAGACTCTCACTTGACCGCCCTCGAGGAGTTGACCTCCCGCCTACAGTGGGATTTCGACGACTTTCGCCACAAGTCTAGGACATATTGATCTAGGGTAGAGTCGGATCTCACATCCATTTTCGACCTGTTGAGACACCGTGGCCTGCCTACAGTGATACTTGCTTACCCTCCTCCTCCTAGGCCGTCTACTGTGGCTGACTCTGCACAGCTCAGTTCTTCACTCCCGCAGGATTCTGACGAGCCTGCGTCTTCCGCCCTAGAGCCGTCTGCCACAGTCGATCCTCTCACAGCCATGGTCCAGTACACTTCCGATCGTTCCTCCTCCACCATAGACCCCTCCTGCAGCCCTCCCCACGTGTCCCAGCCACCAGACTCACCATCCACCGCCCCGGGTCCACAGCAGAGGGACCCATCACCACCCCAGAGGGTGGTGCCTCTGCTTGATATATTCCAACCCAGTTTTACCTCCCCCTTATTTTTAGTGCCCATCTGTCTTTTTGGGGCCCTGCTTTACCACAGCTTGGGGGATGACCCACTCACGCATCATTCCACATTGCATTGCATCATATCGAGTTTTTATTTTTATTTCCTTTTTTCCTTTATTCACATAGTTTTTATCTTATTTTCCCACCCATCCCACCCCTTTAGCCTCATCTCCCACTCATGAGCGATTTCTTAGCAGTGAGGACACTGCTAGGTTTAGCTTGGGGGATGAGCACTACTGCTTTATTTTTATTTTTATTTTTTATTTTTTTTACATTTTCTTCTCTTATTTTCAGTTTTTATTTCACTTTTTCGCCACTTTACCGCCCCATTTTATTTTTCCTCATTTTGCATCATATCTTCTGTTTTTCTCCATGCATGCATTTTCTTTCTATCTATTTCCCCTTTTTCTATGTTTCTTTTTATTTCTGCTAAGGATGGTCTAAATGATGATATCTCTCTAAGCTTTACTAGTTTTTAGCGATGCTTATCTCTTTGGCATGCTATTAGGATTAATTTCAGCTTTATTGTCTATATGCATGTATTTCTTTTGATGATCTGTCTGAGTTAATACCCGATATGAATTGAAACCAATTGCATGAATTAGTATCTAGTATGATTTATGTTGGGAAACGCACCCATGTTCACGCATCACTGAACACTTAGAGCACATGTTTTTATTATCTTATTCACTTCTGCTTGCATGCCTGTTGACATTGTGATTATTACCGCATGCTATTTTCAGTATTCATTTAGAGAAGTGAAATACCCATGCTATATATGAGTTTAGTTAGAGTTTTATTTTATCGAACTGATGTGCACCCTCTTATGAGTGAACCGAGTGTCCCATTATCTTCCTTCTCCACATATCTATTTTTTCTCTACATATCAGTTGGTTACACCCTTATAGCTACTTTATTGCATCTCACTTCCCATGTATAAAAATAAAAGGTATAACTTCTTAATTTGAAAAAAAAGAAGAGAAAAGAAAAAAAAGAAAAAAAAAGAGAAAAGAAAAATGAATAAATACCGTTTGTGTTATTTCACTAAGAAGCTATAACTCATTCTGGGAAGAAAAATTAAAATTCCATATCATTTTCATTGATGTGATGCCTTAAGCTAAGCTTAGGGGGGGAAACCAACTGATCATATGAGTGAGCTTGACATTAGAGTGGAGACGGTGCACGTTGGGGAGATTTAATAAAACCCAAACTTTACGAATTACTTTAGTTTTGGGGATTTTTCACGTATCAATTTGAATATCTGAATGACATGATCTTTCTATTCTCTATTGCATGTTGCATGAATCTTTTGTGCTCCTTGTGTATCTATGATTGAAAGGGCGTTGTCAACTATTTTATACTAGACTCTAGGTTTTACATGAGATTGATAGGATTTGACGGTGTTATTTTAGTAGATCCCTATTCTTTGCCTGCATTATATGACATACGATATATAAAGCTTGAAATTACCAATAGCATGCATGTTTAGCACTCAGAGCATCGTGATAGACTTTTTAGGCCTGAGCTCTGACCGATCATCCTTAGCACTTCTCTCTTACTTTTCTCTATTTGTTTTTCACTTCTTTTTTATTTTCGTTTTCTTATTTTCATTTTGTTTTCCTCCCGGCGTACCGATTATTCGTCTTCCTCGAGGACGAGTAAGAGGTAAGCTTGGGGGATTTTGATGTGTCCATATTTTGCATCATTTTCATATCATATTTCCATTGCATTGCATATCATCCCTACGTCCAAATCCCACTTTTTACTGCGATTTTGGTATTTCTGACGATATTTCGAGTTTCGTAGTATACTTTGAGTTTTCAGGGATTTTGGAGCGATTTGGACCCCCGCCTGGGTTTGGACACATCCGACGTGCTCATGAGCTTGTTGGCGGGGCTTTGGAGGAGTTTGCCATGTTCGTTGAGCTGTTGGAGGAGAGAAGGAAGAGAAGAAAGAGAGAGAGCAGAGAGAGAGAGGGGCCATTGCTGCAACATCATCAATTTCCCAGAAAATGCTCGGCCCGAGCAGCTGCTACTCGGGCCGAGCAATGCCATGTTGGAAATGCAGCGGATACGTTGACTCAGGCCGAGCAGCTAAGCTGCTCGGCTGATAGCAAGCCCCGAGTAGGTTCCCGAGCATACCCCGATCTGTCGCCCGAGTCATCCATTCTAAAGTCGAGCAACCAACTGTTGAGTATTGATTCCCCAGATTTGGTTTTGATGATGAGCAAACATAAATATCATGAACTAACTTCTTTGTGAGCGCAGTTATGGAGATCGTCGCCAAAATACCACGTACATCAAAAGCGACGTCTCAAGACTTCTCAATACGCGTGATCGTGTGCCTGAAGCTTCGTTGAAGCTCAAGGAGCATTATTGAAGTCAAAAGAGAAGATTGAAGCTTTGAAGACGGTTCGTCATGTTTAATTTAATGTCTTCTAGCTTTATAGAATAGAATGTTAAGCCTTGAGTAGGACTTACATTATAATCTTCATTTCGCTCATATCTTAGAGCTAGGATTATCTTAGAAGCCATTAGAAACTTTCCCGAAGCATATCGCTTCTTCCCTCGGCTTCTAGTGCATGTTAGTTGGTTCAAGTAGAAGAACCAACCGACTAGATGACGATCTAGTCGGTCGGCAATTCCTCTTGAACCGACTAGATGTCCTTGCTCAATTCAGCCTGGCACTTTTGATCAATTAGTCGGTCAAAGAAGGTTCACCGACCGACTAGATGACGATCTAGTCGGTTAGGAATCCTTCTCAGACCGACTAGTTATCATTGCCTCTGTACAGCCTATCTTACTGCTTACAGTTATTCGGTCAAAGCACATCGACCGACCGACTAGTTGAGAAACTAGTCGGTTGGAAGTTGTTCTTAAACCGACTAGCTGTACGTGAATTCAGCCTATTCAATTTCGACTCTTAGTCGGTCAAAGAACACTCACCGACCGACTAGTTGTGAAACTAGTCGGTTGGCAAGTCTTCTTAGACCGACTAGTTCCTTATTGTCTGAACTTTCTCTTTTGGCTGTCGAGCTGTTAGTCGGTTCATGTTGAATCACCGATCGACTAGTTGAGAAACTAGTCGGTCAGTGATCCTTTTTAGACCGACTAACTACTTCAGAAATATGACCGTTGGGAATCTTTTGAGCACGATTTTTCTTGCCTCTATAAATACAAACCTGATTCGTTTGAGGCAAGGTTAGAGGTCCATTATCCATGTTATTTCAGACCTAAGAGAAGAGTTTTCTCAAGCTATTTCTAAGCTCTCTCTTCTCACCAAGAATCTCTCCCTCACTCTTTGAGCCATATTCCTCAAGAGAGATTCTCTTCATAGTGAGCATTCCAAGCCTAGAGCTTGATTCTAGTCACCATCCTCCATCCTAGCCTTCGATCGCTGATCTTATTGGTGGAGCTTCGGTTTGGTGACATCTTCTTCCTAAAAATCCCTCTTTGCCCTAATTTGGTAAGTATACTCAAGGCATAAGATTTTGTGGTAAGCGTTTCATTATTTCATCGTATTTGATATTTGAATTGTTCTCTCGGTTGTGAGAGAAGTGTGTGATCCCGGGTTGTGGGAGTCACATTTTCATTGTGTATGATTTGGTTTTGTAGGGGTTTTCTATAAGAATTTCATAGTGCTAAATCTTGGGTTAGTGGTTTCTAACTCAAGTATCCGGAGGGGATCCAGGTGGTTGGGACGTAGGATCACCGGGAACAAGACGGGGAGATTTGGGTGGATCTGAACCCGTTACATACTTTGTTTGCGATTGTCTTCTATTCTTGTTGTTTGTAGTTATTCCACTTTGTTGTTTGTATGTTTGCACAATAATTAGGAATAGCACTCTTGATTATTTTAAAGTACTATTCACCCCCCTCTAGTACTTGTGCAGTACCTACGCAGGGCATTACACCAATGACGCGGGTTGAACCACTGGCCGAGCAGCTCTGACTCGGGCCGAGTCACCTACTCGGCCGACACTTCCTGGGGCATTTTTGGAAGAATTTTTGAACGCGCAATGTGCGCGATTTTAGGCTGCTGAAGCTCGCGACTGCGGGCTCAGCGTGGGGATCTATTCTGAGTTTTGTTTTGAGGAATTTTTGGAGGAGAGTTTGGAGCGATTTTTGTAGGAATCTTTTGGGATTAATTTTTGTAGTGAAATTCTGGATCCTTAATTGAAGATTATTGCTTTTCGCTCTTTTCTGGATTTTTTCTTCATTCTTTCTCCCTGTAAGCAATCTTTAGCCCTAATTTCTTTTATTGCAAAAAATGTTTTCCTACGCGAAATTGATATGTTTGTGCGTTCCGATCACCATGAGTGAGTAGATCCTTTCTAGGGCCGTTGGGTGAACCCTAGGATTTTAGGGGGAAAATGTAGATCTGGATCCCAATGTTAGATTGGGGATTCAGGGTTGTATTCCGGTAGATCCTACCGAATCCGTAAATGACCCGTACTGAGATCCATGTGCTTAAGGGGTATCTAGGGATTCGAATAGGGAAATTGATGAATCCAATCAAGGCACATGACCATGCCCGGCTCGTGCCCTGAAGGGATCCGTCGACGAAGTATAATGCTACGTTGATGGCTACCGCCATTGTGTCAATGAGAGCCGCCAGAATACCTAGTAATTCTAACCCACGAGAGTGGTACGAATTAGGGGAATTAATTCCCTAACCCCAATGCAATGAGGGGATCCTATCTAATATCAACCCCCAACGATCCTAGCGGCGATCCCTAAAGCCCTAGTCCCTTTTATTATAGTACACAACAACCACTATCAACCCAGTTCATTCTCACTCCGACTGCTACATTACTTCTAGACTTAGAAACAGACTGAGATTACCACTGACACTATCACCGTCCCTGTGGGATCCGACTATCTTATATACTATAACTCGACACCGTCCGCTTGCGGATTGAACCCGAAGTCATAGCCTAGGAGCCATACCATGCCTGGCGATCGTGACACCGCCAGGTGGGTCCTAGGTGTAGATTGCGGGTGCGTCAGAATTCAACCGCTATGTTGCCAACGTTGAGAGACAACGTTCCTTCGCTCACATCTACTATGACTCCTGTGGTGCATAAGAAGAGGCGTCCAAGTATAAGCGATATATCGCCCTCCTCTTTTAAGTCCATGACGACGAAGTCGCATGGCACACAAAGACCTCCAGGTATCTGAAGAGGCACGTTCTCAACAATCCCCATTGGCCTAGTAATTCGCCCATCGGCGAGTTGGATCTTCATATCAGTGGCTTTGAGGTCGATCCCCGTGTTGAGTTTCTTGAACATGGTGAGCGGCATGAGGCTTATGCTCGCTCCCAAGTCTACCAAAGCCTTTTGGAGGGGGACTCCGCCAAGGGTGCATGGAATCCGAAAGCTTCCGGGGTCTTTCATCTTCTTTGGCATCCTCTCCTTGTTGACAAACCAAGTTCCTTGCTCGGCTAGCATAATCTTCTCCGTTCGCTTCTTTCCTGTGATTAAGTCTTTGAGGAACTTGGTGTAAGATGGGATTTCAATTATCTCATCCAAGAATGGGATGTTTAGGCTAATCCATTGCAAGTACTCCAAAAATTTGGCGAATCTCTTTTCCATCTTGGCCTTCGCCAACTGTTGAGGAAATGGTATTGGTGGCATGTAGGTTTGCTCCCCCTGAGGCTCATTCGCTTCAGATTTTTCTTCATTGTTTGCCATTTGGTCTCTCTTCCTCATTAATTCGCTCCTTTTCAACCAGAATTTCATCCCTTGGGCCTTTAGCCTGAACCATGGCGGGAGTGATATCCTTCATGCCTCTGTAGTCACCGTCACTACCGCATTTATGTGGCCGGTGTTGCTCCTCGGGTTTTGCTCCGGTTGAGCTGGCAATTGTTGTTGAGCCTTGTTGAGCAAAGTAATTTGTTCCGCAAATTGTGCCGCGATAGTATTGAGAGAATCTTGGCCGGTCGAAAATTTCTCGTTAGTCTTCTTTTGTTCGGCCATGAACTCCTTAACTCTAGCTTCGTGCTCAGATCTTGGTTGTACGAGCGGTGGGTTTTGTGATCACCATCCTTGATTATATCCGGGGGTCTATAAGGCCCCGCTTGTTGCCTCGGTGGATATTGGCGTTGTTGGGGTGGACTTTGTTGATACGATTGTTGTTGTTGAGGAGACCGAGCTTGTTGTGGTTACAGTGGTGGTTGTTGATGAGGGGGAGTCAAGGATCCCTCGTTGTTGGCATAGGAAAATCCGGGATGAGCCTTGGTTTCCAGGTTCACCTAATAGCCATTGTTACCCCCACTGGCAACGTATTGCACTTGCTCCACAGCTCCATCATTTTGCTCGCTTCCAACAAACATTACTTGGCCTTGGTCTTGCCAATCACTCATGCTCCCTCCAGATGTCGGTGTGTTGGGCACTCCATATGACTCGCACATCCGTTTTTCAATCCTTTCAACTACCTTGGAGAGAGAGTCAAACTTTGTGGTCAACTCAACAATCGCCTTTGCTTCATAAACACTTGTCGTCTTCAATGACGACGATGATTGGCCCCTCTCATCTGCCCATTGCTGATTGTCAGAGGCCATCTCCTCTAGTAATGTCGTAGCTTCCTCCGGTGTCTTTGACAGAATAGCTCTGTTTGCCGTGGCATTGATTATCATTTTTGTGTCTGGCCACAATCCATTGTAAAAACTATGAACAAGTTCCCAATCGTTGATGTTATGGTGGGGGCATTGATGTTGGAGATTTTAAACCGCTCCCACGCTTCATAGAGAGACTCTTGGGACCCTTGCTTGAAAGACATTAATGAGTTTATTATCTTCACGGTCTTGGATGGCAGGTAAAATTTGTTGACGAACGTGCTTGCTAACTCGTCCCAAGTAGTGAATGTCCCGTGCGCTTGCATCCTTAGCCAGTATAAAGCCTTGTCACGAAGAGTGAAAGGGAAGAGACGCAACCAGATAGTACCCTCTGGCACATTTGGCATCTGAAAAGTGGCGCACTTCGCCAAGAACATTTATAGGTGATAGTGCGGGTTCTCTTGAGAATTCCCATGAAAGGGATCTTGTTGCATTAGTACAATAAGCCCCGTCTTTAGTTCGAAGTTCTTGTCGGCCGCCAACTCTGGCATAAGTATGGAAGATGTGGTAACCGAATTGTTCGAGGTAAGCCTATCCTGGATGGAGACGAGCCTTGCGGTACGCCGTAATCATTCATCTCTAGTTTCCTCTGCCATTTGATTCTCCTCTATAATTGATCTCTTTTCTGCTATCAGTTTCCTTGCAGTGTGCTCGATCTCAGGATCAAATAGTATGTCTTCTTCGGTTGCCTTCGATCTCGTGTTCATAAATAGAAAAAGAGAAACTATAAGGATTTGTTAGCGCGATAAAGGAATAAAAGAAAATAAAATAAAGAAAGAAAAATAGCTAAGTAAAGAAAATAAAATACATTCACCTCCCCGACAATGGCACCAAAAACTTGATCGCTCCCGGATATACACCCGAAAAACAATGTAGCTTTACCGCAAGTGCACGGTTAAGTGGCAAGCGAGTATCGAATCACATGGAGGACAAATGACAGTACTTTATTTTAGTCACTGAGCTATTTGGTGGAAAAGTCTTTGAGAATGGATAGTGTAACAATCGTTTGAGAAACAATGCAAATTCAATATAATAAGGATGTCTAGGGCTAGGGAATCCCCACAATGGATTTTCAAGTCATCGATGTGAGTTATGAAATACCATGCAATCAAACTCAAGTCAAGGTGAACTTGCCGCAACTAATTGGAGAACCACTCATGATTTCACGCTGTTGTAGGTCTATAGCACCTCTAGACTAGAACCTCGTTGTCGCACACGTCTAATCTAGACTACTAGCATTAAGATCGACAATCTTGTACAATCCAAACTCAAGCTCGTTGTCGTGCAACTTGAATTTAGATCTAGATCTTGATAGTTCGTATCCATTTACTATTGTTCAACGAATATGAATATAGGAGAACAATAAAAATGCTAGCTTTGGTCGTCGTCGCGCACCAAATCTAGGAAATTTCGATTGTAAACCTAAATCGAATATCTAGAGCTTTCCTTAGATCAAGATCCTTTGTCGAGCTCACGAGATCCAAGAGAAATCACTATCTATCCGTTGTAAATCAATCAAGATCTAACCTTTTAATCAAGCCTAATAGCGTAGCAATTCAATAAATCTCACAATTCAAACTTTAGATCCATAGGGTTCATCCCTTTACCCTAGAGCAAAGGAACTACTCACAAATTATATTAGAAATTGATAGGAAAACAAGATCAACAATGGAATTCATCATGCAATCAAGATTTAATAAGAGATGTAGCATAAAAACCAAAACTTGCAGGAGATTTAGACAAATCAACGTCTCCAAAGAAGCTTTTCAATAGAAAATTCAATTCCAATCTTCAATCTCTCGCCAATATAAAATCTTAACTATGATTAGAAACTAAGAAAAATTAGTTCTAAGAAGTCTATCAGGTCTCCCCTGGGGCTGGAGACAAAACTGGGCTTAAATACATGCCCAAAAGATCCAAAAAATACAGACCAAACTGCCCTTGCGCCGCCAGAAACCCTAATTTTTCCGATTGGGCATCTGCGCCACTCGGCCGAGTGGAAATATGACTCGGCCGAGTGAGAAGTGTGACTCCGTCGAGTACATCAGTTTGCAGATCGTCCAGAAAACAGAGAAGTCATCTTGGTTTTCTTCGAGATTTTGGCCTCCACTCGGGTGAGTGGAGTTCTTACTCGGCCAAGTACATTGCGGTACTCAGGCTTGAAAACATAGTCATGTCAGTCTTGCTCGGCTGAGTGGCTGATTCACTCGACCGAGTGAACTGCCTAGCTCGGCCGAGTGGCCTGTTTCAGAGCTCATTCCTTCTCCTTGTCGATTCCTTGTCGATTCCTTCGACGTCCTTCTTCTTCTACTCATCCTCCGATGCCGTTAACTCTCCGATATGATCATGAGCGATGCTCCAGCACGTGTACGAGTCCTCTAGGCTCCAAATTGCACCCGATTGCTACATATCTTCTGAAATTAGATGAAAAACAAGAAATAGTGAAAAGTATCGAAACATCGTCAAATAATCATGAAATCGTGATATGAGCAATCGAAATGGCTTGTAAATATGCAAAAAGGTGTAAAATATGAGCCTATCATCCTCCACATACTAAAACCAGTTACTGGACTCATTTACTGACAACCAAAAGATTGTCAGATCACACATCCCTACTGCAAATACTCCAGCTAGGATTGACATCCCCGAGAATGGATGCAATCCACTTGCAGCAGAAATGGCTGCACCTCAACAAAAAAGAGACAGACCACCAGGCTCCAAGGACAAAAATCCAAGAAAAAGAAAAATACCTGGAGACCTTGGGACGATACCCCCACAGAAAAATAAGCTCATGTCCATGTTGGATACAACGTGTAGTAGGATACAACGATCGATGACTTCGTGTTTGATGATAACAAACGTGTGTGAATGATTTAATGTGTGTGCTAAGTGTTTTTCAGGAATGGCACTCTCGCAAATACTCAAAGAGAGACTAAGTCAAAGTGGTGGAGAATTTGCCATGCTTTAGCTGTTGAGAGATGTATGCCCTTGAGGCAATTTATCTATGTATACATCTTGTTTATGAATGAAAATATGCTTTCCGGTATCAATTATCTGAGTAATTCTTTATTGATATGTTTCTTAGATAATTTCCTTAGACTCATAGTAAGGTCATACATGTTTCGAGATAGAGATCGCAATTACGAGAAATGGCTGACCGATAAGAGCTTGAGTCTTAAAGCATTCATGGTTATAAGATGCATCGAGAAAGGGATATTGGCACATCGGACAGACCATTATGTCTTTGTCTTGATGATCTTATAATCATTCGACTTAGTAAAGTCGGAGACAAGACACATGTGCTCATTAGAGAATGAGTCCACTGAACGACCCAAACAAAGAGTTATCAAATGGTTAAACATTAACTAACTGTCATTAATAACTCTCTAGTGATGATAGGCCAGTTGGTCCTTAGGACTTGAGATCATTGTACAAACATGTGCGTGAATATTATCACTTAGATTTGTGATCTAGCTTCAAGGCAATGCCTGCTGAACGGTCTTAGGTTGGGTGACACTTGAAGCATGCGAGGTGAGTAGTGATCAAGAGAGGATTCGTCTCTTCCGTTAATGGGAAGTTAGTGTCGCGGGCTTAGTACGGTTCTTGGTAAAACCTTGGCCAGGGTATGTTGTAGGAAGTACAATATGTATATACCAGAGAACCGGAAGATGCTTACCAATGCTAGCTAGTGGGGTTGACAGTTTACCATACCTAATGCTATAAAGTGACATAGTTAAGACGAATGGACTAAAACTGCGGTATTCGTAATAGAAACAATCAGAGTGATCCCGATGACATTTTCTGTCGACAAGTCAATCACGTAGTTATGATGCCGAAACAGGGACGAAACCTGCTGCTCGTGGTTACTGTTGTCTAAGGATTTTGATGCCCAACCTGTTGCAGGCTCAGGCTGTAGGGTCTCACACCGAGTAGTATTTACGTCTTAGTAATTGGAAGAATGTTAATAGGAATGCATTCGATATAATGGAATAATTATGCTCACAAGTGAGGCGTGAGATTAAAGCTATAGAGTTTAGCATTTTGGATCGAAGAGAACTTCCAGAGAAATCCACAAGAAGAAGCCGCTTTGAAATCGGGGCTCAATTGAGCCCAAAAACACGAAAATAGCAAGGGGGGCCGCTAAGTGGGTCAGACCCATGCAAGCGGGCGGGCGGGCGCCCTCCCGCTAGCCTACCCGCAAAGGCCAGCGAGGCACGCGGGTGTGCCAGTTTGCGCGCCTGCACAGCTGTGGGCCCCACCTAGGGGCCCGGTTTCTTGGGGTCTTGAAACCCTCGATGACGGCTATGAATTATGACTTTTTGCTTCACTTTGAACAATTGTTTGAGGGGTCAAACAAAGTCAGAATGCATCCCCGTTGGTTCCTATGCGTTCACCGTTCATAGCTCTTTGAAATGATAGGTTGTATTACTTCTGAAGCTCAACGGTGAGAGAGATAAAATTAGTTGAAGCTTAGCCTTTGAGAAAGGGAAACTAACTTAATTTATTCTCCTAAACTTTAATAGTCCCATATTGCTCGTGCGACGAGTAAGGGGGTCCAACTCCCTATATAAATCGGGGTCGATACCTTTAGAAAAATTGCACGAAGTCCCTGATTCGAGAAGCTCTAAATTTTTGAGCACGCTCGATCTACTACTTAAATCATTCCTTCTCATATATTTCTTCCAATCCTCCAATCGAGACCTAACAAGACGGTAAGGAGGTTTAGATTTGATCCAGAAGTCTTTGACGTGGGATTGCTCAAGTGAAATCTTCTTTAGCGAGTGATTGGATCAAAGGTGTGGTTCGGTTCGGGAAGTGTAACGACCAGTTTTTCGTTACGAGATACCTGTAATTTTCCCTCGTGTGTCTTTTCTTTCGTATCCGTAGCTTGGCGTATTCGGTCCACGTACTTATATCAACTTTTTTTTTAAAAAAATATTTTTTATTAATTGTTATTATTTTAAACTATTTAGTTAAATCCTTTATGATAATTATTCTCTTCTTATAATTAGTTTATAACTTTCAAATTCAAATTTCAAAAATTAATTTAAACTTTTAAAAATTCAAACGTTTTCAAAAGACAGCTTTCCATGTTAGGACACATTTAAACCTATTATTAAAATGTTTTGATTAGCCCTAATTAGCCATTATACCTCAATCAATCCTATTTATCACTCAACTTTCCTAATTCAACTCTAGCCTCATTTTGGCTGAACCCAGCCCCGAACCCAGCTTGTATTCACACGCGCACCCAACAGAATAACAAAGAGAGGCTAACAAAGACAAAAAAATAGGAGGAGAGAATTTTAAAACCCTTCACGTGCTGCCATAACTTTCTCCTATTAAAATAAACCCTAAAGCTGATCTTATAACTCAGCAACCAACTCCACCTATCATTTATAAAATCCAACAAGGTCTTTTCTGTCCTCGCCACGCAACGCCCGCCGCCCCTACCCTCGTCCTCGCCACGCAACGCCCGTTGCCCCCGACCTCCGCCCTCATCTGCACGACGCCGAAGCCGCACGGACGCCGCCGTCAACCTCCGAGCTCGCCGTCCCCGCAGCAACCCCGTTCTCTTCCGCACACCGCCCAGCTCGCCCCCTCTCCGAGATCCGACGGCAGCCCCGATCGCCGCCACCCTCCGACGTCCCGCAGCGCAGTCATCGCCCCGACGGGTCCGCCGTTCAACCTCCGCCCCCGAAAGCCCACACGGACGACCGCCGCATCACACTCGCCACCCTCGCCGTGGAGACCCCCTCGGACCTAGGTGACCGCCCCTCGCCGCACGGACAGCTTCGGCATCGCTACGCCTGCAGACCGCCAGTTCACCCTCAGACCTCGCTGCGCCGATCAAGCACGCCGCCGTCTTCCCCTATCCGACAGTCTCCCCGCAACCCAAGACGCCATCGCTCCGGAGCCTTCACCGCTACCCAACAATGTCGGAACTCTCCAGCGCCACCCTGGGCTCGACACCACCGCCAGCAATTCCCCGACGCCGCAGCTCCGCCTCTGTCCGCTGCTCTCACCTGTGAACACGACGACTGCAGCAAAGCGCGCGAGAACGGTGAGCATTATCATTTCGAGCGAACTGCACGTTATAATACACATATTTATATTTAAACTGGGAGTGTCTTCTATATTCTTTTGCATGAATTTTTGCTAATGCGAACCAAACTCTTAAATGCATGAAACAGTGTATCCTTATTTGAATATTGTTATATATTTATATAGTTGGGAACCGTAAGTTACATAAACATGTTTTGTGAACCACATGGATGTTTAAGAATTTAGTTAATAGTTAGTAAGCTTATGTTAAGTTTATTAATTAGGATACATATTCATACCTTATTATATATAGTAAGAGATAAGTTAGAAATTATTATTAGATCATTAATCAAATTCGTTAACTTGATGTTAAAACCCCAATTTCGCAGATAAAACGCAGTCTACGCCCCAGTCATCTGTGCACTCTACAACTTTCCCAGGCAAGTATTTACCCTTTGCAAGTATACTATTTTTTTCTACAAATTTTTAAGGTGCAAGTATTTAATACCGCAAGTATCTACTCTTTTCAAGTACATAAACTTTCTATCAGGTTTCGAAGGCTCGACCATTTATCGCTTTTTACATTGCTCCGGTCTCGTGACCGAAAATACCAAACAATTGCAAATAACAATTTTCAAGTACGTTGCTCAGGCTTAATGAACAAAATGACATCGTTGGTTGCTTTCACTTTTATTGCTTTCGAAATAAAGTATTTGAAACGCACGCAATAATTGTATGCCTTTTTAACTGCTAAATGCACACCAGTGTTGGGATGTGATACTGGGCCCTTGGGGCAAATTTACGGACTTCTGTGCCTTTGGACAAATTACGGATTTTTGGGCCTTCGGGCAACTACAGACTAATGGGCCTTCGGGCAATATGGATATTGGGCCCGCGGGGCATTTACGGAATGTTTTGCCACTCGGCAAACATTAAATTACGGATTGACTTATGGACACTTGGGTGGGGTAGTCTAGTGTAGTAGAGGCTGGAAAGCTGGATTGCACTCGATTGGTGAACTTGACCGACACCTGGCCGGGTCGGTGAGTATAGAGTCACGGGTAGCTCCCGTTGACTTGGGTGTGATGCTGGTCACCTCCCCCCTCGGACACTGGGCTTTGTCACTAGATAGTAGATTGATTGATTGATTGATGCAGCCTTCTCTTTACCTCGGCTGATGCTACATTGTAAACTGCTAAAATTATTGTCACGATTGACTATTGCTGTGCACACTACACTTGTCACTACTTTTGCTGTACACACTACACTTGTCACTACTTTTGCTGTGCACACTACACTTGCCGTGCTAGTTACTTTACACACTACACCTTGCTATGTTTGCTACTTTCACACTACACTTCGCCTGCTCACTACTTTGCACATTACACATTGTTTATGCTCACATGTGTCAATATATTACTATGTTTCCTCTTGTTGTGCTCTCTTCTCCTAGAGCTTTGTAACGTTTTTAAATCTTGCCGATGGTCATTTTTACTACTAACGTTTTTAAAATCTTGCCGAGCGACCCTCGCTGACGTATATTTCCTTGTTTGTGAAATATACGTTAGGTTTTGAGCAGAGTTCACAGTGAAGTTCACTTGGAGATTGAAGAAGGTGACCAAGAGAACCAAGAGCACGAGACCCACTACTGAAGTCGACGGACACTGCGCAGCTTGCTAAATTTTAATAATTGTTGTATTTACTTTCAGGTGTATTTTAATTTCCTTGTAACTGTTGTAATGGCCATGCTAGGCCTTTTAATTTTTGTGTACTTGTAATCTGGAAGTCAAAGTTTTAATGATGACACCATATTATGTTGTTCCGATTATTCGCAAGCAAGAATCTGCCAAAGTAGTCATACACAGACGCTTATTGGGTTGGGGCTTCACCGCTCCAGCCCAAGCGGGCCCGTTCATGTCCTCGCCCCAAGTATAATGGGAAGCGGGGCGTGACAGGTTTTAGTGGTGGCCCATGTAGGTCTTGCTTTCTGCGAAATGCTCGGAACAATATGGATGTCATTATTAACTAGACTGTCTAGATAAACCTTGTACGCAAATGTTTACTTTGTTTGTTTGTAGCATGGCAGGAAGACGTAACGCTCGACAAGGATCCGGAGCTACTGGAGGCGGAGATGACGACATCCGCGAGATGCTTGGAGTTATGCGAGAGATGCTTGAGGTTCAACACCATCTGGTACAGCAAGGACGCCAGGCTGCGCCAGCCGCACCAGTTGCACCAGCTCCGGGGGCCAAGCAGTTCAGAGAGATGCATCCGAAGAGCTTCTCTGGAAGAGAGGGCCCGCTAGCGGCCGAAGAGTGGCGTCAGAGCACTGAGGATGATTTGGGCCTTGCCCGAATCAATAAAGATGAATGGGTAGAACTTGCCAAGAAGCAGTTGACAGATAATGCCCGCAGCCAGTGTTCTAAAAATCGGCCTGGGCGGCCGCCTAGGCGGCGCCTAGGCGCTAGGCGGCCAGTAAACGCCCCGATTATGGCCTTGGCGGTCAATCTGGGCGTTTTTGGGATTAATCGGCCGCCTAAGCATTCTGGGCGGTGTCTGGGCGCTCTGGGCGGTTCCTAGGCGGTTTCTGGGCGGTTCCTGGGCGTTTTTGGTAAATGGCTTAATTGCACAAGAGTATCTTTTAAATTTTATTTTGTTGCACACAAATACTCTAAAGTAGGTAAACTGGATTTGATTTAGTATGTATTAAATATTTGATGTATTTTAAATAATATTTATATTTATATTTATATATAAACATAAATATATTATATAATAATAAATAAAATAATTAAAACTGCAAATCCGCCTAGGCCGATTAATCCCCGATTAATCCCCGATTAATGCTCTGGGCGCTAGGCGCTAGCAATCCGAACGCCTAGCGCCTAGCGTTTTTTACAACCTTGCCCGCAGCTGGTGGAATGCGGAAGAGGCCAGGTTGACCAAGCCGATTTCTTGGGATACCTTCTGTCAGAGATTTGACGCTCAGTATTTTCCCAAGTCTGCGAAGCGAATGATGGAGAGTCGTTTCATCAACCTGGAGCAGGACACTATGACTGTTGATGAGTACGAAGCCGAGTTCACGATGCTGAGTCGCTATGCTCCTGCCATGGTGAAAGACCCTGAGGATTGTGCACATCGCTTCCTACAGGGCCTGGATCTAGACATCCAGAGTGTGCTGTCCAGGAATACATTTTCCACTCATGAGGATGTCCTAGTAGCTGCGAAGAATCAGGAGCGGATTGCTAATCAGAAGAAGGCGCGTCAGGCAGGCAAGCGTCCGCAGGAGCCGCCAAAGAACGATCTCCGACCGACTCAGACCACCGATTTCAAGAAGCCTGCAACTCCAGTCGATCCCAGATTTACAGTGGTATGCTATCATTGTAACCGGGTTGGGCACGTCAAGAAGGATTGTCGTGTGTTGCTGAACCAGTGCTTGGCATGTGGAGCACCTGATCATATTGCCAGGAACTGCTTTCGTCACGCTAGCAACTCTGCATCTGGATCGACTCAACAGGGACCGTCTCTAGCCCCTCGGCGCCAAGTACCTCAACGGGCCAATCCCGAACATAGTTGGCGCCAAAATTACTCTATGGTCGCTGAAGAAGTTAGGGACGACGAGCCAGTGATGAACGATGACGTTTGAACCCCGACCTATTATTGCACTTAGTGATTCATATCTTGTGCTTGTCTTTGTTTATCGCTACTTAGTTGTATCTTTTCTACTATTACTATTTCACCTACTTTTCTTGGTTATATTCTAGCTATTGTTTTGATAATAATTGATTTGATCGTAGACCCTCTTCATTTTAGAAGTTTCCTTTCCCCTATTTGTCTCTTCCTTCATTGTTACCTTGACCCTTCGTCTATCAGGCTTTTCCTCGATCATACCTAGCTTAAGAAATTCCGAGGACGGAATTTTTATAAGGTGGGTAGGATGTAACGACCAGTTTTTCGTTACGAGATACCTGTAATTTTCCCTCGTGTGTCTTTTCTTTCGTATCCGTAGCTTGGCGTATTCGGTCCCCGTACTTATATCAACTTTTTTTTTAAAAAAATATTTTTTATTAATTGTTATTATTTTAAACTATTTAGTTAAATCCTTTATGATAATTATTCTCTTCTTATAATTAGTTTATAACTTTCAAATTCAAATTTCAAAAATTAATTTAAACTTTTAAAAATTCAAACGTTTTCAAAAGACAGCTTTCCATGTTAGGACACATTTAAACCTATTATTAAAATGTTTTGATTAGCCCTAATTAGCCATTATACCTCAATCAATCCTATTTATCACTCAACTTTCCTAATTCAACTCTAGCCTCATTTTGGCTGAACCCAGCCCCGAACCCAGCTTGTATTCACACGCGCACCCAACAGAATAACAAAGAGAGGCTAACAAAGACAAAAAAATAGGAGGAGAGAATTTTAAAACCCTTCACGTGCTGCCATAACTTTCTCCTATTAAAATAAACCCTAAAGCTGATCTTATAACTCAGCAACCAACTCCACCTATCATTTATAAAATCCAACAAGGTCTTTTCTGTCCTCGCCACGCAACGCCCGCCGCCCCTACCCTCGTCCTCGCCACGCAACGCCCGTTGCCCCCGACCTCCGCCCTCATCTGCACGACGCCGAAGCCGCACGGACGCCGCCGTCAACCTCCGAGCTCGCCGTCCCCGCAGCAACCCCGTTCTCTTCTGCACACCGCCCAGCTCGCCCCCTCTCCGAGATCCGACGGCAGCCCCGATCGCCGCCACCCTCCGACGTCCCGCAGCGCAGTCATCGCCCCGACGGGTCCGCCGTTCAACCTCCGCCCCCGAAAGCCCACACGGACGACCGCCGCATCACACTCGCCACCCTCGCCGTGGAGACCCCCTCGGACCTAGGTGACCGCCCCTCGCCGCACGGACAGCTTCGGCATCGCTACGCCTGCAGACCGCCAGTTCACCCTCAGACCTCGCTGCGCCGATCAAGCACGCCGCCGTCTTCCCCTATCCGACAGTCTCCCCGCAACCCAAGACGCCATCGCTCCGGAGCCTTCACCGCTACCCAACAACGTCGGAACTCTCCAGCGCCACCCTGGGCTCGACACCACCGCCAGCAATTCCCCGACGCCGCAGCTCCGCCTCTGTCCGCTGCTCTCACCTGTGAACACGACGACTGCAGCAAAGCGCGCGAGAACGGTGAGCATTATCATTTCGAGCGAACTGCACGTTATAATACACATATTTATATTTAAACTGGGAGTGTCTTCTATATTCTTTTGCATGAATTTTTGCTAATGCGAACCAAACTCTTAAATGCATGAAACAGTGTATCCTTATTTGAATATTGTTATATATTTATATAGTTGGGAACCGTAAGTTACATAAACATGTTTTGTGAACCACATGGATGTTTAAGAATTTAGTTAATAGTTAGTAAGCTTATGTTAAGTTTATTAATTAGGATACATATTCATACCTTATTATATATAGTAAGAGATAAGTTAGAAATTATTATTAGATCATTAATCAAATTCGTTAACTTGATGTTAAAACCCCAATTTCGCAGATAAAACGCAGTCTACGCCCCAGTCATCTGTGCACTCTACAACTTTCCCAGGCAAGTATTTACCCTTTGCAAGTATACTATTTTTTTCTACAAATTTTTAAGGTGCAAGTATTTAATACCGCAAGTATCTACTCTTTTCAAGTACATAAACTTTCTATCAGGTTTCGAAGGCTCGACCATTTATCGCTTTTTACATTGCTCCGGTCTCGTGACCGAAAATACCAAACAATTGCAAATAACAATTTTCAAGTACGTTGCTCAGGCTTAATGAACAAAATGACATCGTTGGTTGCTTTCACTTTTATTGCTTTCGAAATAAAGTATTTGAAACGCACGCAATAATTGTATGCCTTTTTAACTGCTAAATGCACACCAGTGTTGGGATGTGATACTGGGCCCTTGGGGCAAATTTACGGACTTCTGTGCCTTTGGACAAATTACGGATTTTTGGGCCTTCGGGCAACTACAGACTAATGGGCCTTCGGGCAATATGGATATTGGGCCCGCGGGGCATTTACGGAATGTTTTGCCACTCGGCAAACATTAAATTACGGATTGACTTATGGACACTTGGGTGGGGTAGTCTAGTGTAGTAGAGGCTGGAAAGCTGGATTGCACTCGATTGGTGAACTTGACCGACACCTGGCCGGGTCGGTGAGTATAGAGTCACGGGTAGCTCCCGTTGACTTGGGTGTGATGCTGGTCACCTCCCCCTCGGACACTGGGCTTTGTCACTAGATAGTAGATTGATTGATTGATTGATGCAGCCTTCTCTTTACCTCAGCTGATGCTACATTGTAAACTGCTAAAATTATTGTCACGATTGACTATTGCTGTGCACACTACACTTGTCACTACTTTTGCTGTACACACTACACTTGTCACTACTTTTGCTGTGCACACTACACTTGCCGTGCTAGTTACTTTACACACTACACCTTGCTATGTTTGCTACTTTCACACTACACTTCGCCTGCTCACTACTTTGCACATTACACATTGTTTATGCTCACATGTGTCAATATATTACTATGTTTCCTCTTGTTGTGCTCTCTTCTCCTAGAGCTTTGTAACGTTTTTAAATCTTGCCGATGGTCATTTTTACTACTAACGTTTTTAAAATCTTGCCGAGCGACCCTCGCTGACGTATATTTCCTTGTTTGTGAAATATACGTTAGGTTTTGAGCAGAGTTCACAGTGAAGTTCACTTGGAGATTGAAGAAGGTGACCAAGAGAACCAAGAGCACGAGACCCACTACTGAAGTCGACGGACACTGCGCAGCTTGCTAAATTTTAATAATTGTTGTATTTACTTTCAGGTGTATTTTAATTTCCTTGTAACTGTTGTAATGGCCATGCTAGGCCTTTTAATTTTTGTGTACTTGTAATCTGGAAGTCAAAGTTTTAATGATGACACCATATTATGTTGTTCCGATTATTCGCAAGCAAGAATCTGCCAAAGTAGTCATACACAGACGCTTATTGGGTTGGGGCTTCACCGCTCCAGCCCAAGCGGGCCCGTTCACGTCCTCGCCCCAAGTATAATGGGAAGCGGGGCGTGACAGGAAGCGGTTTAGCTCGGGACGATGCATAACCCGAGACACGGTTTGGTACACATTGCCGGAGCAAGCAAAGTTTCGGATAAGTCAGTTTATTTGTGATTTTCATATATTTATAGTTGTTTAGATCTTTCTTCTGGTTGGTCAGACCCAACCCTTAGTAGATTATCCTAGCTAGGGTGCATGATTCCTTACGGTTATAATTATTAAAGTGTTTAATAATGTTTCCACTGCAGGTTTTTTGATTCTAACGTCCGTCCGACGTAGGACGGGCAAAGAAATATGCCCTAAGGGTCCTTGAAAACCCCAACATTGGTATCAGAGCCATATCTACGCTGATCTAATGCTGCAAAATTAATATGATTTGCATGTTATGTTTGTTAAGAAACATAAAGTTAATTATGAGATACTTATGAACTTAATTTCATGTGATTTAATTAAGTTGTAATTTTTAAATGGCTATATTTTATTCTTGCTTATTTGATAACACATGAAACCCCTCTTAGTTTAGCCATTAAAAGATGTCTAATAATTATAAGATAATTTTAGATTGCTTTTGCTATGATTTAAAATTGTTTTAAATGCCTAATGCATGATTAGGATATCACCTTAATAAATCATTCCTTATAGTTGATAAGGACTTAATAAAATTTATTAACGAATCCTAATAAATTTTGAATTTTAAGGATTCCACTCGTTGATAGGATTAACTAGTTCTAATAAAAGCCTTTTAGTTGATGGAACGCATATAAATGATAGGTTTCCTTCAATGGACCATGATCCGGTCAATGTGATTGGCTAAGTTTGTTGGATCACGCATGCTAGACTGAGGATAAGTGATCCTAGCTTAGTTAATTCCCTGGCTGTGTTCGTTGGACCGCAAGGACACGAATCATGATTATATGACACCCTCGACTATACCTAAGTCTATACATTAATAATCTTTTTCAAGATAAAACGTAGCCCTTCTTGTTTTAGAGTTTGGCAACTATAGGATCCATGTTACAGTTGTTGAGCACACTCAAGCTGTGACATGCCAACCTTATAGAAACCTACTTCTTAATACATATGATGTAGTCTAGCCTTGACCCAAATCATCGTGTCGTGAATACACCGAGCATCGGTGTAAGTTAAGCTAGACATGAAAACACGGGTCTGAATAGGCTAGTCATTATGATTTGGATGAGTACACTCATGATCACAAATGACTAGGGGTAAAAATCATATAGGGAGTCATATATGATATGATTAATGAAGAGTTCATCTACCAACTGCAGAGTCAAACAACTTGTTGAGCACACTCAAGGTTGGGCGACTCAGGGTTGTTGGATCCCTATCCCACTAAAATTTTAATTATGTTATGGCTTAAGTGATCTTTAAAATAGTAGGAGGATATAATTTGATAAAAGCCAATCTTATTATATTTTAAATAATTATGAACATATCTAAAATTAGGAGTTCTATTCTTTGCAGCATGACGGGTGAAATTAAATATATCCAAGATAAGAATAAATCAACTGGTAATACTAATAATGAATGGCTATGGTAAATAAAAGCAGTACGGGAACAAAGGAAGAAAGGGCATACTGATGCCTCAACTTCTATAATAATCATACAAAGTGTAATTCTTTCCGTGACTTCTAATGCATGGGTATTAGATACCGGTGCAGGCTCTCACATCTGTAACCAATTACAGCAAATGAGAATTAAAAGAAGGCTCGAAGAGAATGAGGTCGTTCTCCAGGTCGGCAACGCAGCAAATATTGTTATTGTAACCATGGGAGATGTCAAACACACATTGGCAAGTGGAGCTTACTTGCTTCTGAAGCATTGTTACTATATCCCAAATTTCCTATGCAATATTATCTATATCTCAGCTTTGGCTAGAGACGGTTATAATTTTATTATCAACAAAAATGTTATGAACATTTTCTTTATAGTAAGTTGCTAGGTTTTGGGACCCTAAACAATGGTGTGTACACTTTGAGAAATGAAGTTGTATTAAATGTTAATACACGAAAACGTAAGGAATTCGGTTACAATGAAACTTATCTTTGCCACTGTAGACTAGGCCATATCGAAGAGAAGCGACTTAGCAAGTTACGTAAAGAGGGGTCCTTGGGCCTCTTGAATTATGAGTCATATGACACGTGCGAGTCTTGCATCAAAGGTAAGATGGCCAAAGCTCCTTTTGTAAGCCAAAGGGAGAGAGTTATTGAACTCTTGGGTCTAGTACATTCTGATGTATATGGACATATGTCTACATTAGCCAAAGGAGGATATTCATATTTTGTTACATTTACTGATGATCACTCTAGGTTTGAACATGTGTTCTTGATGAAACACAAATCCGAAACATTTGAGCGATCCATATAGTACCGTAACGAAGTTGAAAAACAGACTGTCAAAAGTATTAAAATCCTTCGATCTGATCGAGGAGGAGAATACTTAAGCCATGAATTCCTTACATATTTAAAATAGAATGGGATTCTCTCTCAAGTCACGTCTCCTTATACACCTCAACATAACGGTGTGTCAGAGAGGAGGAATCACACTTAGTTAGACATGGTGCGATCCATGATAAGTGAAGCTAAGTTACCAACCCTACTCTGGGGCTACGCCATAAAAACTGCTATGTACATTCTCAACCATGTTCCATCGAAATCTGTACCAACGACACCATATCAGATATGTAGTGGCAAGAAACATAGCCTTAATCATTTAAGGGTGTGGGGTTGTCATGTATATGTCAACAGGCATAACCAGACAAACAGGAAGATAGATCTATTTTGTGTAAATTCATTGGGTACCCGAGACATTCATTAGGGTACATTTTTATTATCCGAAACAACAAAAGGTTGTTGTCTCCAGACATGCCACCTTTTTAGAAAAGGAGTTCCTTGTGAAGGAAGCAATTGTCATGGTGATAGATCTGGACGAATGTTCAGAAGGAGAATTAACACAAGAACATATGTCGGAACCAATGGGAGAATCAAAACTTGATATTTCCCAACCAGTCGTTAGGAGGTCTGATAGGATTCCTCGAGCCATTGATAGGTACTACGGATTTCTCGTAGACAGAGGGGTTGATGATAGCGTCATATTAGATAATGATCATATTAGCTTTCAAGATACCATTAAGAGTAGAGACTCTGATAAATGGCTAGATGCAATGAGATCCGAAATTGAATCCATGCACATAAATGAGGTATGGACCTTAGAGAACGTGCCCAATGGAAGTGTTCACATTGGCTACAAATGGATCTTCAAGAAGAAGATTGGTGCAGATGGGAAGATAGAAACGTACAAGGCTAGGCTGGTTGCGAAAGGTTATCGTCAGATTCTAGGAATAGATTATGACGAGACTTTCTCACTGGTCTCCATGCACAAGTATATCCGGATCGTACTCGCTATTGCTGCCCATTATGACTTTGAAATCTGGCAAATGGATGTAAAGACTGCATTTCTAAATAGTGATTTAGAGGAGCATATTTACATGGCTCAGCCAGAAGGTTTCAAAGTCAGTGGGAGTACAGGAAAAGTGTGTTGACAACATAGGTCTATCTTCGGACTTAAGCAGGCATCAAGAAGTTGGAACATCTATTTTGACAAAACAGTCAAAGAGTTTGGTTTTGTCAGAAATGAGGATGATCCATGTATTTATAAGAAAACCAGTGAAAATTCTTTAGTCATCCTCGTACTGTACGTGGATGATATTCTTATAATAGGTAACAACATAATGATGTTGAAGTCTGTAAAGGAATGGTTATCAACTAACTTCTCTATGAAAGACTTGGGAGAAGCATCCTACATATTAGGTGTAAAGATCTATAGAGATAGATCTAAACGGATGATAGGTCTGTCCCAAGCCAGGTACATTGACACCGTGCTTAAACGGTTTATCATGGAAAATAGTACGGGTGGTTTTATACCAGCCAATCATGGAATAAACCTTTCCAAGAAGATGTCTCCAAAAACTGACTTGGAAAAGGAACACATAAGTAAGGTCCTATATGCTTCAGCTGTGGGATCTATCATGTATTACAAGATCTGTACCAGACCTGATGTCGCTTTTGCACTAGGTGCAGTAAGTCGATATCAGTCTAACCTTGGAGAAGAACACTGGAAAGCCGTCAAGACAATTCTTAAGTAATTACGAAGGACTAAGGACTTGGTCTTGATTTATGGAAGAGAAGAGCTTAAGGTTGAAGGTTTCACAGATTCCAGCTTTCAAAGTGATATAGATGATAGCAAATCGATCTTTGGATATGTTTTCACTCTCAATGGAGTAGCAGTCAGTTGGAGAAGTTCCAAACAAGACACTGTTGCAGACTCCACGATGGAGGCCGAGTACATAGCGGCCAATGATACAGTAAAGGAAGCTGGCTGGATGAGAAAGTTCATAAAACAGTTAGGGATGGTGCCTGCAGTTAAAGATCCAATACCTCTGTATTGTGACAATAATGCAACCATCAGTCTGGTTTAAGAACCAAGATTCCTCAAGAGATCTAGACACATTCTTCGGAAGTATCACCTGATACGGGATATTGAGAAGATGAAAGACATATAACTCCTTAGAGTCTGTTCAGAAGACAATATAGCAGATCCATTCACAAAGACACTAGCACGTGATCATCTGTAGAGACTAGCGTGTAAATAAGGTATGAGATACCGAGATAAATGGGCCTGAGTGCAAGTGGGAGATGTTGAGAGATGTATGCCCTCGAGGCAATTTATCTATGCAAACATCTTGTTCATGAATGAACGTATGCTTTCTGGTATCAATTGTCTGAGTAATTCTATATTGATATGTTGCTTAGATAATTTCCTTAGACTCATAGTAAGGTCATACATGTTTCGAGATAGAGATCGTGATTGTGAGAAATGTCTGACCGATAGGAGCTTGAGTCTTAAAGCGTTCATGGTCAAAATATGCGTCGAGAAAGGGAAATCGACACATCAGACAGAGCATTGTGTTTTGGTCTTGAAGATCTCATAATCATTCGACTTAGTGAAGTCGGAGACAAGACACAGGTGCTCATTAAAGAATGAGTCCACTGAACGACCCAAACAAAGAGTTATCAAATGGTTAAACATTAAGTAACTGTCATTATTAACTCTCTAGTGATGATAGGCAAGTTGGTCCTTATGACTTGAGATCATTGTACAAACCTGTGCGTGAACAGTGTCACTTAGATCTATAATCTAGCTTCGAGGCAATGCCTGCTGAAAGGTTTTAGGTTAGGTGACACTTGAAGCGTACGAGGTGAGTAGTGATCAACAGAGGATTCGTCTCTTCCGTTAATGGGAAATTAGTGTCACAGGCTTAATACGGTTCTTGGTAAAACCTTGGCCAAGGTATATTGTAGGAAGTACAACAAGTATGTACTAGTGAACCAGAAGATACTGGCCAGTTTTAGCTAGTGGGGTTGACAATTTACCATACCCTAGGCTATGCAGTGACATAGTTAAGACGAAGGGACTAAAACTGCGGTATTCGTCACGGACACAGTTAGAGTGATCCCGACGACATTTTCTGTCGACAAGTCAATCACGTAATTATGATGCCGAAACAGGAACAACACCTACTGCTCATGGTTACTATCGTCTAAGGATTTTGAGTACCAACCTATAGTAAGGTCAGGCTGTAGGGTCTCACACTGGGTAGTATTTACGTCATAGTAATTGGAAGAATGTTAAGAGGAATACATTCGATGAAATGGAATAATTATGCTCACAAGTGAGTTGTGAGATTAAAGATAAAGAGTTTAGCATTTGGGATCAAAGGGGACTTCCTGAGAAATCTACAGGAAGACACCGAGTTTGAATCGGGGCTCAATCGAGCCCAAAAACACGAAAACAGCAAGAGGAGGCCGCTAAGTGGTTCGGACCCACGCAAGCGGGCAGGCGCCCGCCCGCCTGCTAACCCACCCGCAAAGGCCAGCATTGTACGCCCGCTTAGCTGGCGGGCGCGCCCACTGCGGACCAGCGGGGCCAGCCTGCAAAGCAGGCGGGCGCTCCCGCAAGCCCAGCGGGTGCGCTAGTTTGTGCACTTGCACAGCTGGGGGCCCTCCTAGTGGCCCGGTTTCTAGGGTTTTTGAAACCATCAACGACGGCTACAAATTGTGACTTTTTTGCTCAACTTTGAGCAATTGTTTGAGGGGTCAAACGAAGTCAGAATGCGTCGCCGTTTGTTCCTATGCTTTCACCGTTCATAGCTCTTCGAAATGATAGGTTATATCACTTTTGAAGCTCAACGGTGAGGAGATAAAATTAGTTGAAGTTTAGCCTTTGAGAAAGGCAAACTAACTTAATTTATTCTCCTAAACTTTAATAGTCCCACATTGCTCGTGCGATGAGCAAGGGGGTCCGACTCCCTTAATAAATAAGGGTCGACACCCCTTAGAAAAATTGCACGAAGTCTCTGATTCAAGAAGCTCTAAATTTTTGAGCATGCTCGATCTGCGACTTAAATTATTCCTTCTCTTATATTTCTTTCGATACGCCAATCGAGTTTCAGCAAGACGGCGAGGAGGTTTGGATCTGATCTAGAAGTCTTTGACGTGGGTGTGCTCAAGTGAAATCTTCTTCAGTGAGTGATAGGCTCGAAAGCGTGGTGCGATTCGGGATGCGGTTCAGCTTGGGATGAGGTGCAACTCGAGACACGGTTCGGTACACTTTGCCGGTGCAAGCAAAGTTTTGGGTAAGTCAGTTTATTTGTGCTTTTCATATATTACAGTAGTTTAGAACTTTCTTCAGGTTTGTCGAACCCAACCCTTAGTTAGTAGATTATCCTGGCTAGGGTGCATGATTCCTTAGGGTTATAATTATTAAAGTGTTTAATAATGTTTCCGTTGCATGTTTTTTGATTCTAACGTCTATCCGACTTAGGACGGGCAAAGAAATATGCCCTAAGGGTCCTTGAAAACCCCAACATTAGCAAAGTGGATTAAGTCAAAGATAGGGAGATAATGAGGAAATCAATTCCAATCCCTATTTGAATTGATTCAAATCAATTGGTGCATGAATTAAATCCTAAAGCCATGCAAATTAAAGACTTGGTCAAAGATGGAGAGATACGGAGAATCTCATGCAAACCAATATAAGAGATTAAATGAGATCTTAAATGAAATCCTATCGCTATTCAAATTCAAATCCTATAGCCATCCATATTTAAACTCCATACCATGGTGATTCATTCAAATCCTATTCAAGTTAGAATTCCTTCCAATCTCCATCAATTATGGGATTATAATTGATTCTAATTGATCATCTCCTATATAAACCCATATTCAAAGAGAGGTATTTTGAGAGAGAGGGAACCAATAAGAAATTTCAGCCATCATCTCCACCAAGCATCTCCTTGAGCAACAATGCTTCAAGCCCATCTTCCTTAGGTGCGCAACCTTGCTTCTCCCCTCATCAATTTAGCAACAAGCCTCAAAGACACATATCCTTGCATAAACTAGTAGGGAGCCTCATTGCCATAGTCCATTGCTAAAGCTCCAAGCAACCAAGGCCAAAGCTTCAAAGCCATCCTCCCTCCTTGTGCAAGTTTCTAGCTTCTCCTATATCAAAGATTGCACAAGTCATCATCCATACAAGGCTCAAGTCATCATCCATACAAGGCTGCAATACATCTCCAAGGGGAACTTCATCTTCTCCATTGCAAGCCACCAAGCAAAGCTCCATTGCATATCTCCTTGTAGTTGCAACTTGAAGAGGAAATTCACCCACCTTGGCCCCAGGTTTCATTAGAGAAGCTCATCACATATTGCATAACACAAGAGAGAGCTCCATCCAACATATTGTGCAACACAAGAGAGAGCTCCATCCATCATATTGCACAACAAGGGGACTCTACACACTAGGCCGCAAGTTTAAAGGAGCCAAGACATCCTAGGCTGCAAGTTCATCGAATGGGGCTAGCCGTAACTTGAGTTGCTGAGATCATGGACTACATCATCGTAAGACTTGATATGACCTGAGCTGATTAAAAGAGACGACTACCGCTACACAAACTGAGATTTCCTAAACTATTTATTATTATATTTGTGTAGTAGTGTAGCGATCTTTGTAAGGGGAAACTTTACCATACTTGTGTTTTGGGGTCTTGTTTAGTTTGGGACTAGACAAGAGGGTCTTGACGAGTTGAGGCGTGTTAAGAGAAAGCATTTACTAGGTTAATAGAGTTTTGCACTCGGAGAGTGTGGTACGAACTAGGTGAGAGTTGAGTTGGGGCTCATAGTTCATTGTAGTTGTACAAAGAAACATATTAATGCTAGTATCTGCTTTGGGACTGGAGTAGGTCGTTGAGGCAACTGAACCAGGGTAAATCTGTTGCGTACTCTGTGATTGCTTATTATTTACTGTGCATATGCTATAACTGCCAGGGAGTGCTCCTTGGTTGCACGAGAATTTTTATTAGCATATTCCCCGCCTCTAGGCTTAGATCTATATCCAACAAGTGGTATCAGAGTAGGTTAGAGGATCTAGGCTAGATTGACCATGAATTTTTTTGAGTCTGCTTTTGCTGAAGGTCAGTCCATATCACGACCTCCTAAATTTAATGGTGTAGATTATGCTTATTGGAAATCTAGAATGAAAATCCACTTTGTATTTGTTGATTATAAAATATGGAATGTTGTTGAAAAAGGTTATAAGCCACCTGTTAATAAAATTGAAAATACTAAAATGCTTAAACCAGAAGATAAGTGGGATGATACTGATTAAAGATTATATTCTTTAAATGGTAAAGCTATGAAAGCGCTTATTAGCTCTCTTGATAAATCTGAATTTAATCGTATCTCACATTGTCAAACTGTACATGAAATATGGCATGCACTAGAGGTGACGCATAGGGGAACGTCACATGTGAAGTACTCTATCTTGGATACAACGTGAGTTGGATACAACGATCAATGACTTCGATTTGATGATAACAAACGTGTGTAAATGATTTAATGTGTGTGCTAAGTGTTTTCAGGAATGACACTCTCGCGAATACTCAAAGAGAGACAAGCCAAAAGTGATAGAGGAATTGCTATACACACTTCAAGTGGACTAAGTGAAAGATGGAGAATATGGCTACAAAAATTGGGCTAAGTCAAAGATGAGAAGATAAGGAGCAAATCAATTCAAATACATATTTGAATTGATTCAAATCAATTGGTGCAACATTCAAATCCTAATGCCATGCAAATTGGAGACTTGGTCAAAGATGGAGAGATTTGGAGAATCTCATGCAAATCAAAGGTGATTAAATGAGATCTAATTCCAATCCTATAGCTACACAAATTGAATTCCATAGCCATTCATATTCAAACTCCATATCCTAAGAGATGTATTCAAATCCTAGTCAAATTAGGGTTCCTTCCAATCTCCATCAAATATGGGATTCTAATTGATTCTATTATATCATATCCTCTCATATATAAACACATATTCAAAGAGAGGGTGAGAGAGAGAGAGAGAGCAACCAAAACTCTAAGGGAGGCCGGCCATATTCCTTCAACTTATAGCATGTTGCGCAAGTTTGAAAAGGGAATACATATTGCGCAACTTTGCAAAATCTCCTTCCTCCTTGCATCTCCCATCTCCAAGGCCAAAATTTCCAAGCCCCATAGCTTCTCCTTGGCCGAAATATAGAAGAGAATCACACCTCAAAGCCAAGAACTCCTTGCCAAAACCTCAAAGTACATCCCTACAATTTGCGCAAGCTACCCATCTACAAAGCCAAAGTTCAAACATCCAAGGGGAATTCTACATTGCATTAACCTTGCCAAAGCTTCATCCCATATGCACCATGGCCACAAGTTATACAAGAGAAGAGCTCCATCCATATCACATTTCTGCAAGTTACTAGAGGGGGCTTCATAAATTGCGCAACACTTCAAGGAGGGCTTCATACATTGCACAACATCTTCAATAAGGAGCCTTCATCCACATTGCGCAAGCTATCACAAGGAACCAAGCCAAGGCGGCAACATCAAGGAGCCAAGACACATAGGCCGCAAGTTCCAGAGGCGTGTATGTGACGTTGGCGACGACATCCTGTCAGATGCGATCTGACCTGAGCTGATTGACAGAGACGAATGCAGCTACACAAACTGAGATTCTCTAAACTCTTTATTATTATTTTGTTTAGTTGTATAGATCTATGTAGGTGAAACTTTACCATTGTTACGTTTTGGGGTCTTGTCTAGTTGGTCTAGATAAGAGGGACTTGGCTAGTTGGGACTAGTCAATAGAAAGTTCTTACTAGGATTAATTGTGTTGAACACGTGTGTTGTGGGGTACTGAAGAGCATGTCGAGTGTAGAGACGTAGAGAGGTGCTCTAGTCATGCTATAGCTTGTGGTTGTACCTAGTATATTATTAATACTAGTATCTGCTTTGGGGGCTGGACGTAGGTCGTTGGGATGATCGAACCAGGATAAATCTGATGTGCATTTGTGTTTGCTCATTATTTACTTTGCAGGTGTTTATAACTGCGTGTGACTGTTTGTGGGTTGCACGAATATTTTTATTAGCCTATTCACACCCCCTCTTGGCTACGATCCAGATTCAACAAGTGGTATAAGAGCATGTTAGAGGATCTAGTTTAGAATTATCATAAAAACCCCAAAATTTATTTTTGCTCATGGCATGCATACTGACCATCTCCCTCTATTTAGTGGCCAAGATTATATATACTGGAAGGCTAGGATAAAAACTTATTTGCTATATGATGATGTTGATACTTGGTACATTATTGAAAACGGATATTCTAAGCCTGAAAGTATTTTGAATTTGGATGCTAGAAATGTGTGTGCTATAAATGCTAAAGCAATGAATATTTTATTGTGCGGTTTAAATAGAAAAATATTTGATCGTATCTCACATTGCTCTTCTGCGCAGGATATTTGGAGGACATTGGAAACAACTTATGGAATCAAATAATCCTCCGGCAATCATGTCTCTAGCAATGAAAAGAGAATGCAAAAGGGAAGTATTACTCTCTTGAATAAAAATGATTCTTGTCCTTCTAAGATTATTAGAAAGAATTCTATTGAGTGTAGGCTTTGTTATAAATGCAGGAACAGAGGACACATTGTGAAGAATTTCCCACAAGGAGAGAATTTTGTAGTTGGAAAGGAAAAGAAGAAATCTCTAGCTATGTGGGATGACGATAGCGAAGAGGTAACAGTGCACACCTTCATCTGCTTAATGGAAAAACAGAATGAGGTAAGATGGAGATTTGGCGAGGTGCTATGGATTGAATGTTTTATTATTTAGCTCCTTAGCCAAACGACGACGCGAAGGTATATCTTTTCTTTGAACTTAATGCATACCTTTATAGCATTTTTTTGCATTTTTTGTGTGCTTGACTTTTTAATTTTGTGTGCTTGTTTAATTGATTCTTAGTTTTCTTTAGTTGATTATAAAGAAAAATAAAAAATATGAAAAAGTCAAAAATAAAAAAAATGGTGCTTAATGTCTATCTTTTATTTTGAATCATTCAAGTGATATTAATGAATGATAACTTATATCCTTGTAGAACTCAGTGTATTATTGTCATAGCTACATGCACATGTTAGACTTTTCTAAATAGCCATGACATGTTTAATGAATTGAATAATATGATTTCTACACCTACACTTTCACTTCCACATATATTGAATATTGGTGCACAATTGGAGATTCTTTTATGAAATGTGGGAAAGTGAATGTAGGTTGAAAATAACTGAAAAAATCTAAGGGATATGATATGTATTTGCCATGGATAAAAATTGAGCTCAAAAGAATTAAATATGAAAAAAATACATGAATATTGCTCTGTATGAAAAATGGCTACAATTCATGGCAAGTACACTACCCACGAGTATCCAACATATGCTTTATGGGTAATCTTTAGCGTTGGTGTTATACTCGTCAAGAAATTCCACCCCCACATCTAAGAGTCCTTATAGGCTATGTTTTTGGGGTGTGATACATTGAACACATTTTGAATGAAATGGAGACAATCAATCCTAGGTGATTTAATGTTTAATGGAAAATGTGGATTGGTTTTGGTTGTATTTCTTAAGAGTATCTCTCTTTGTGCTTCAATTATTTAACCATCACACTTACACGATGGTGTAGAAGTTTATGTTACACTTTTCATTGAATTTGAAGTGCTTATTTTAAGAAAAACGACATGCAAGTGCTAGTTGTAATTTATAGTACTCTATTTTTGCATGTGACATGAATTACACTTCGTGTATACACTTTTGATGATAACAAAAGGGGGAGAAAATATGGAGAAAGATTTGAATGATTTGGTGTGTTCATTAATGCTTACATGTTGCATATATGAATATTGGTTTAAGGGGGAGCATTAATGAACAATGAAAATGTGCTTAGTGAATATCTTAATGAATACATGAAATATTTGTTCTAGGGAGAGCATGAAAAAAAGGGGAGCATGCATACATGTTTGAATGCTTGAACATCATTGCCATACTTGTTGCATATTGTATACATCCTCCATCTTCACACTTCACACACACATGTCACGATCAAATCATATGAATCGGTATAGCTCAAATCTTATATTAGTTTGTCATCATTAAAAGGGGGAGATTGTTGGATACAACGTGTGTTGGATACAACGTGTGTTAGATACAATGATTGATGACATCGTGTTTGATGATAACAAGCGTGTGTGAATGATTTAATGTGTGTGCTAAGTGTTTTCAAGAATGGCACTCTCGCGAATACTCAACGAGAGACTAGTCAAAAGTGATGGAGGAATTGCTATACACACTTCAAGTGGACTAAGTCAAAGATGAGAAGATAAGGAGAAAATCAATTAAAATCCATATTTGAATTGATTCAAATCAATTGGTGCAACATTCAAATCCTAATGCCATGCAAATTGGAGACTAGGTCAAAGATGGAGAGATTTGGAGAATCTCATGCAAATCAAAGGTGATTAAATGAGATCTAATTCAAATTCTATAGCTACACAAATTGAATTCCATAGCCATTCATATTCAAACTCCATATCCTAAGATATTTATTCAAATTCTGATCAAATTAGGATTCCTTCCAATCTCCATCAAATATGTGATTCTAATTGATTCTATCATATCTCATCCCCTCCTATATAAGCACATATTCAAAGAGAGGGTAAGAGAGAGAGAGGGCAACCAAAACTCCGAGGGAGGCCGGCCATATTCCTTCAACCCATAGCATGTTGCGCAAGTTTGAAAAGGGAATATATATTGCGCAACTTTGCAAAATCTCCTTCCTCCGTGCATCTTCCATCTCCAAGGCGAAAATTTCCAAGCCCCATAGCTTAATATAGAAGAGAATCCCACCTCCTCAAAGCCAAGAACTCCTTGTCAAAACCTCAAAGTACATCCCTACAACTTGCGCAAGCTACCCATCTACAAAGCCAAAGTTCAAACATCCAAGGGGAGTTCTTCATTGCATTAACCTTGCTAAAGCTTCATCCCATAAACACCTTGGCTGCTGATCGGCTCATATTTTACACCTTTTTTCTGCATATTTGCATGCCATTTCGGTTGCTCATAATGCGATTTTCATGATTATTCGACGATATTTTGTTACTTTTCACTATTTCTTGTTTTTGTCTGATTTCAGGAAATATGGAGCAATCGGAAGAAAAATGAGCATAAAGGACTTGCACGCATGGCGGAGCATTGCCCATGACCATATCAAGGAACTAACGGCACTGGAGGATGAGTGAAGAAGAAGGAGATCCGAAGGATCGACGAGGAGGCGAGGAAGAGAAGTTCAGAATTTAGAAACAGGCCACTCGGCCGAGTAACGCAACCCACTCGCCCGAGTGAAGAAGTGTTCTCGGCCGAGTAATACTGATACGTCAACATCTGCCAGCCTGAGTACCACAATGTACTCGGTCGAGTGGTGAATTCACTCGGCCGAGTAAGAACTTCACTCGCCCGAGTGGAGGCCAAGATTTCGAAGAGAGCCAGGCCGACTTCTCTGTTTTTCTGGAAGATCTGTAGAATGTCATACTCGGTCGAGTAGAATTCTCACTCGGCTGAGTAATATTTCCACTCGCCCGAGTGGCTTGAGCGCCCAGTTTTTCAGATAGCCTCTCAATCTTTTGAGATCTTCTATCATTTTAGCAAACAAAGTATTTTTCTCATATTTTTTATGGATAGTAGACTTTATGACGGTTCCAACGCAGCCAAGAAAGCACCAATTGGAGGTCAGATGAAATCTGGAGAATTTCTGCAAGTTGACACTGCAGTGCTGGAATTGCTACTCGGCTAGTTGGATATGGAAGACGTTTGTACACCCTTGTGGGGGATGTACGAGGGAATACGGACCTCGAACGTCGCGCACACGAAGTCATGTGCAAAGGGAATCTGTTCCCTTGCGGAGAGGATCTCTGTATGAGCGGGAAAGTCGCATTATATATGCATAAGTGCATGCGACATATGGCTAATAAAGGGGGAATATCTTAAGCTTATGTTGTACCATGCATATGGTACAACTTAAGCTTATAATGTGCCATGCATCATGGTACACCTTAATTAAGTTGTTCCAAAGGAACAACTTACCCTAAAATAACTACCTTGGGGGCTATAAATAAGACCCAAGGGTAGCCATTTTCCTTACACATTTTGCATGAAATTCATGCATGCATCTTCTTCATAGAGAAGCTCTGCAGAAATATTTCCTCTCCCTCCATCCAAGTTCTTAATCTAAAATAGAGATTTAGATTGTGGGATTAGTAGCCTTACTCCGTTCGTGAGTAGACTCGATCCGTCGTGGCGAATCCGAAGGCGAAGTTCGTAGACTACCGTGCCGCGTACGCAAGCGTAAGTCTAAACTTCATGTTATCGATCCTAACTCTGTTTTGGACAGGATCCTTCATTGGTATCGGAGCCATATGGGTTCGCCCCGGTCAATCCACCGCCCCGTCGAAACTACGAACGAGTCGTTGTCTTTTTCACGAATGGGTCTCCTACTATTACGGATATAGTAGGAACGCTTCGTGACGGAGAGAACGCAGCGGTTGTTCTTTTCACGTTAGGGTCTCCTATCATTATGGATATGGTAGGAACTCTCCGTGACGGGAAGAACCGACCGTTCACGTAGTACGTTATTCATTTTTGGCACACGGCCATTAAGAGATAACTAATTTCTTCGACGAACGGGTACTTCATCGAGGAAGATGATGGAAGTTATTTCCATCGGGTAAGAGGAAAATTTGGTGCATGTGCACCATGGCCAAATGGGCCATGAAGGCCATGCACCCCCTCTCCTCATGCAGAGGGGGTTGGCTACGGCCAATAACCACCGGCGACCACCCCATCAAGGGGGAGAAGAAAGTGCGGCAACCCCATTCAAAGGGGGTGGCCGGCCATGGCCAAAGGGGCCATGGCCGGCCAACGCCGAAAGGCCTTGACCATGGCCGGCCATGGCCAGGCCGGCAGTGGCCGGCCTTGGCCAAGGGCCTGCCGGCCCTGGCAGAGGCCAGGGCCGGAGCCCTGGCCACTGCCAGGGCCAGGCCGGCCCTGGCAGAGGCCAGGGCCGGCGCCCTGGCCTCAGGCCAGGGCCTGGCCGAGGCCAGGGCAGGAGCCCTGGCCCCGGCCAGCGGCCTGCCGGCCCTGGCAGAGGCCAGGACCGGCGCCCTGGCCTCAGGCCAGGGCCGGCGCCCTGGCCTCAGGCCAGGGCCGGCGCCCTGGCCTCAGGCCAGGGCCGGCGCCCTGGCCTCAGGCCAGGGCCTGGCCGAGGCCAGGGCAGGAGCCCTGGCCCCGGCCAGTGGCCTGGCCGGCAGGCCCTGGCAGTGGCCAGGGCCTGGCCGGCAGGCCCTGGCAGAGGCCAGGGCCTGGCCGGCCCTGGCCGAGGGGGCCAGGCCCCCTGGCCGGCCAGGGCAGAAGCCCTGGCCGGCCTTTGGCCAAGCCCGGGTCAGGGCAGAGGCCCTGACCGGGAAGAAGTTGAATTCGAAAATTGGTCGACCAATTTTGTGTTTTTGGTCGACCAATCCGACAAATGGTCTGGGTCGATTGTAAACTTGTCAGATGACCCATACGGGGTAACAAATGGCCTTGGTCAAACTCGAATGTGTAGATTAGTCCATACGGGGCTAACTACAGTGCCGAATAGTTCATACGGGACTAACATTTTAATGAAGTTTTCATTGGGCTCTACTCCTTGAAGATTAGCCATAATGCTCTACTTCATACGAGATTAGCCAAGTCATTGTGCTCTACTCTTCGGAGATTAGCCAATGTACTTATGAAATTGTGCTCTACTCCTTGAAGATTAGCCGTAATGCTCTACTTCATGCGAGATTAGCCATGTCATTGTGCTCTACTCTACGGAGATTAGCCAATGAACTTATGACGTTGTGCTCTACTCTACGGAGATTAGCCAATGTATTTTATATTCGTTTTGAAAAATACGTTTTCAAAAACGCTTTTCCGCTGCTAAGTACTATAAGAGTACTAACATTTGATAAAGTGAGGGAGAAATATTGAAAGTTACTTTAGATGGTGATTGGAAACATAGTGACCTTTCCGATTCTAGAGTAACATCTTCAATATTTTTCGAAAGTAACTTATCAAATACTTATTTTCCGCTGCTAGTACTATAAGAGTACTATTGTTTGATAAGTGATGGGGGAATATTGAAAGTTGTTCTAGATGGTGATTGGAATCATAGAGACCTTTTCGATTCTAGAACAACACCTTCAATATTTTTCGAAAGTAACTTATCAAATATAATATAATTCCAAGTGGGATTTGAATTTTAGAACTATCCAAATGGGATATTCTATTATCATTTCAAGTGGGAGTTATATTTTAAGAATTTTTTATGCAATGTTTTTTGATCGAACCTTCGGTTTTGTGTCTTTTGCAGCATTTTAAAAATAAAATGTCTTCCGCTTCAAAGAATATCGTCGCTGAGTTAAACAAAGGTGAAAAACTCAACGGCGATAATTACAAACTTTGGTCCATTAAGATACAATACGTTTTAGAGGAGCAAGAAGTGCTCGAAACTCTAAAGAACGTAATGATTGAACCCGAGTTGGGCACTACGGCCCAACACCGAAGAGACAAGGAAGCTTTTGATGCTTGGTCTCGGAAGAATAAGATAGCGCTCATTACGTTATTAAGCAGTATGGCTGATGACATAATGCGCATCTTCCGAGAACATGACCTAGCCATGGACATATGGTCCAAGCTAGAGGAGAAGTTCGGTGGCACATCGGTGTCCAAACTTCGCGCCTTAACTATAAAGTTCGATACATATAAGAAACGTCCAGATCATTCCATGGGGAAACATCTGCGACATATGGCGAACCTTATCTCGGAGTTAAAGGACGCAGGTCATGTGCTCACTGATGAGCAACAAATCCAAGCAGTCATACGTTCCCTACCAAATGGGTGGGATCAAATGAAGATGCATCTCACTCACAATGAGAGCATCAAGACCTTCAACGACGTTTCCAAGCACCTCGAATTAGAGGAAGAGCGGCTTGCGGCTGCCAAGCCAAGTGCAGAAGTGCACGTGGTTGCTAGTTCCTCACATGGGGGAAAGAAACGTAAAGATCGTTCGAAGTCTTCTAATGAACGTAATAAGCAACCTGAGTCTACCAAGGAACCCAAACATAAGGGTGGGCACAAGAAATGGCACAAGAAGAAAGACTTGAAAAGGATCAAGTGCTTCAAGTGCAACAAGCTCGGTCACTATGCTCGTTCGTGTACGAGTGGAAGTGACGAGGTAACTTGTAATACTAGTTACATATGTGTTTCTAGTCCACTATTTCTTGTGGAATCTAATCCATTTTTGGATAATTGATTCAGGTGCCACCGACCACATAGCAAAGGACAGACGGTCCTTCGTGGAGTATCACCGGATACCCAAGGAATGAAGTGGATCAATGTAGGAAACAACACACGTGTTGAAGTGAAAGGCGTTGGGACTCGCAAGCTTGTCTTGGACAACGGCCTCACTCTCCTACTACATGATGTTCTCTTCATTCCATATATTCAAAGGAATATTAAAACTGTGGTCAATTTAATGGGTCTTTGTGATAGTTGGTTCCTTCATGTTTGTAATATGGACCTATTTTTGTAATAATTCCTTTATTGGTTCTGGGTTATGTATTTAAAGGATTCATTGTAATAAGTACAATATATGATTTCTCATTTCCTTATGACAAATTCTTTGACTAATGAGTCTAATATAATTTGTTGGCAATCAAGGCTTGGTCATATTGGACCAACGCGTATGGATAGACTTGCCAAACGTGGCCTTCTATCCAATGTTTCAAAGGTTGAAATGTCGACCTGCGAACATTGCCTTGAAAGGAAATCTTGTTGCAAGCCGTTTGGAACCGGCACAAGGGCCAAGGTTCCATTACCGCTTATCCATTCGGACATATATGGTCCGATGAATGTCAAGACAAGACGCGGGAAGTCCTATTTCATCACTTTTAATTGATGATTTCACCCGATTCGGTAATATCTATTTGATATCCCACAAAAGTGAAAGCACTAAACCTGCTTTAAAAACTATATGAGTTTAGTGGAGAATCAATTAGATCGCAAGATTAAGGTCATGCGAACCGATAGGGGCGGTGAATATCAATCAACAAGTTTAAAGGAACTTTGTGATGAAAAAGGCATAGTACATCAAGTAACTATGCCTTATACTCCTCAACAAATTGGTGTTGCAGAAAGGAGGTATAGGACTTTAATGAAAAATGGTCTGTTCAATGATGGCGCAAGCTAACTTGCCAATCACCTTCTGGGGTGATGCATTATTGACAACCGTTTTCATTTTAAACCGCGTACCCTCGAAATCAGTTAGCTCCACTCCTTATGAGTTGTGGAACCAAAGGTCTCCTAACTTAACCATTTTACCTTGAGTTTGTGCATTCAACGCACATATTTCCTCCCATAAGTATGGCAAACTTGGGCCATGGGGAAGGAAATGTATCTTTAAACGATACGCATTAAACTCCAAAGGTTATGTTTTTGTTAGTCAGGAAGACAATGGTGTGCTAATTGAGTTTGAGTCGAGGGATGTCACTTTCTTGGAAAACGAGTTTCCAAGACAGGGCGAGATAAGTCAGGACTTATCTCTATTTGAGATTTGTGATCAAGAAGGATTACCTCATTCGAGTGGGAGAATTCTTGGTGAAAACGAAAATACTTTTCAACCTTCACCAATGGATTATACGAATGACGATTATCCTATTCCATACGGGAATAATGATCCAAGTGGGAGCAATTCTAACAACATTTCAAGTGGGAGTGATATTAGAATTGATCTAAATTCGAGTCAACAAGGACTTGAAGAATCTCAAATATGCCACATCATGCCCTGCAAAAGACAAATGGATGGAAGTGATGAAGAAGGAATTGAAATCCATAAAAGTTAACCAAGTCTGGGACTTAGTTAACTCACCCAGAGGACATAGAGCAATTGGGAACAAATGGGTTCTCGAGATCAAGCATAAGGCTGATGGCTCTATAGATAGATATAAAGCTCGCCTTGTCGCGAAAGGTTTTACGCAACAGGAAGGGATAGACTACAAAGAAAACTTCTCACCTGTTGTGCGTTTTACCTTGATTCGCAATGGTAGCTTGCTTATACCTCGAATTACATCAGATGGATGTAAAGACTGCCTTTCTCTATGGAGAATTGGACGAGGAGATCTATATGGAACAACCAACAGGGTTTGTAAAAGAAGGAAACAAACATAAGGTTTGTAAACTTCGTAAGTCCATATATGGTCTTAAATAATCCTCGAGGCAATGGTATATACGATTTCAAGAAGTTGTCTTATCAAATGGATTTTTTCCATGCTTGATGAAGATAACTGAGTATATATCAAGAGGATTAAAAGCAAGTATATTATCATGTATCTATATGTAGATAACATTTTAATAGCCAGAAATGACAAGGGCTTTGTAATGAGTATCAAGGCTTGGCTTTCATCAGTATTTTAGATGAAAGGCATAGGAAAAGCCGCATATATCCTTGGAGTTAAGATTTCAAGGAATCGTTCGAAGAAACTTCTTTCTCTTTCACAGGAGACTTATATAAAGAAGGTTCTAGAACGATTTAATATGCAGGACTGCAAGTCCATTGATATTCATATAAGCATATGCGATAATTTATATCTGGAATCACGTCCAAAGAACCAAAAGGAAAAGGAAATTATGGAAAAAGTTCCATATTCCAGTACAGTTGATAGTCTTATGTACACTATGGTGTGTACGAGACTGGACATCTGTTTTGCCGTTGGAAATGGTAAACTGTTACCAATCCAACCCAGGGCAAGAACACTGGAAAGCGGTTAAGAGGATAATGCAGTATCTTAAAGGAACTGCAGATTTGCAAAAGACTATGATAAAACCAAGAAGGTAGACATAAGGTACATATCTACGCATGAGACGATAGAGGATCAGCTTACGAAAGCGATCCCCAGAAATGTGTTTTATAAACACTTATCATCTCAAGGATTGCATATGGGCTGAGTTGTACCAAATATATATTCCCATGTCTAAGAAATGATCAAAATTAATAAAAGAATAAGTTCTTTTTCCAACATTGCATATGAATTTCTTAAGAAATGTTTGTGTACATTTTTGAAATCTCAGCTGAATTGTGTGTATGTCGGACAGATTAAGGTTGGCTCTCTCACATGAGCAACCGCCTTATCTTATCAGATGGATAAGATAGAGATGAGACTAGTTTAAAGTCAAAATCATTAGACGAATGATTTAGAGTCAAGACTTTAACAAGATAGTCGAATGAAAGATCTGCATCATATGGATGCTTACAAAAGATCTGAGATCTGTATCACAAGGATATAAAGATCTCATTGGATTTTTTAATCCTATCTGTCTTATGCAGGATGAGAGTCCGGGAATATTTCCTGAGTAGTAAGGGGACTCAAAAGATAGGCACTGTGGTGTCTGATCTTTCATCCGTACAACATCATTAAGACATACTCTCCCTGGGAAAGGAGTGATGTTGTAATACGTGTTCATACCACGTATGCATTTCGACCACTGAGTTAGTAGCAATAGTGTTTGCTATTATGTGAGACTCAAAGGCCATACAGGTCTTAACTCTTACCCTCAAGGACTCCAATTGGTTCCTTTAGATTTGACGAGATGATCGCTATCTTAGCGTGTTACTAATGGGCTATGGTAATTCGGCTCGGCGGGGCACGTTAGAAAAGCGAATCAAGTCAAGATCATAAGGTTCTCAAGAAGAGGAAGATTGATTTCATGTTCGCATTTGGACTTTAATGATTCAAAGCTGGCCAGCCAATTGTAATCCAGATGGGATTCAATTATTGAATATAAAGTATAAGAAATGTGAAGAAATAATCTAGGGTAAAGCATGCGTTGAACTACTCAACTTTGCACCTTCGAGGTCGTTATGTATCTCTAACAAGTGCACAACAACAGACTCTACGCGCATGACGGTCGCACGGTCTATTTCTCGGTATGATAGATGAAAGAACTAAGGGAAAGACGTTCTCTTACAATCCCCTCAAGTGTGAGTGGGAGATGTTGGATATGGAAGACGTTTGTACACCCTTGTGGGGGATGTACGAGGGAATACGGACCTCGAACGTCGCGCACACGAAGTCATGTGCAAAGGGAATCTGTTCCCTTGCGGAGAGGATCTCTGTATGAGCGGGAAAGTCGCATTATATATGCATAAGTGCATGCGACATATGGCTAATAAAGGGGGAATATCTTAAGCTTATGTTGTACCATGCATATGGTACAACTTAAGCTTATAATGTGCCATGCATCATGGTACACCTTAATTAAGTTGTTCCAAAGGAACAACTTACCCTAAAATAACTACCTTGGGGGCTATAAATAAGACCCAAGGGTAGCCATTTTCCTTACACATTTTGCATGAAATTCATGCATGCATCTTCTTCATAGTGAAGCTCTGCAGAAATATTTCCTCTCCCTCCATCCAAGTTCTTAATCTAAAATAGAGATTTAGATTGTGGGATTAGTAGCCTTACTCCGTTCGTGAGTAGACTCGATCCGTCGTGGCGAATCCGAAGGCGAAGTTCGTAGACTACCGTGCCGCGTACGCAAGCGTAAGTCTAAACTTCATGTTATCGATCCTAACTCTGTTTTGGACAGGATCCTTCAAGAATCTCACTCAGCCGAGTCAGCGTGTGCCCAGAACTTAAGTTGCGTCCAAAGCTGACTTTGGGCACGAATTTCAGAGGGTATCTAAGGTTATTTGCAATGGTTGTGAGAGGACTATATATAGGGATTGTAGCCGTCATTAGAGGGGAGTTCCTATTATTTTCTTGGAGACTTTTTCAGAGGTTAGGCCATGCCCTAGGCCCCATCTTGGATCTAAAAGCTTGTATTTGGATTGGAATTCTTCATGAAAGCTAAGTATCTTTGTTATTGTTATTTGAATCTTTAATTTGATATCTTTTTACAAGCAAGCATTATTTTTTTATTTATTTCTATATCGTTATTGCTATGCTTAGTAGATCTTTGTTCTAGGGAAGTGGATGAACCCTATGGATCTAATGCTAGATTTGTGATGGATGAATTTCTATGTTGCTAGAATTGCTAGAAGGTTAGATTGTGATTGATTTATTACGGATAGCTAGGAATTTCCATTGATCTAGAGTTTGCAAGATATTGAGTTTTGATCAATGGAAAGGTCTAGATATTCAATTTAGATTTATAATCGAGATTCACTAGGTTTGGTTTGCAAGAGATTGGACCAAAGATAGCATTTTTATTATAAGTCTATACCCATATTCGTTTACAAGAGATTGGGGGAATACGAACTATCACAGTCTAGACCATAACTCAAGTTTGCACGAGAGTGGGCTCGAGTTGCGATTGGACGATGATGTCGATCTTCATGCGAGTGGCTTAGATTAGGATTTGCACGAGAGTGGGCTCTGATCTAGGTTGCTATAGACCTGTAATAGCGCGAGAGTATGAGCTTGGTTCTCTATTTAGTTACGATTAGTTCACCTCAATCCAAGTCTAGTAACATTGAGATTCATGATTCATAAGGATGCATGATAATCCGTAGTGGGGATTCCCTAGCTCTAGACTCTTTTATTTTATTGAATTTGAATCGATATTTGACCGACTTCTTTATTATCAACACCGACATCCATTACCATTCCCATTACATCATACCCTAACCATCTCCACCAATAAAATATTTGTAGTCGAACCAACCTAAGATAGATTGGAGCCAACACCACCTCCTCGTGTTCGATACCCGCTTGCCACTACACTGTGCGCTTGCGGTAAAACTACAATTATTTTTCGGGTGTATATCTGGGAGCGATCAAGTTTTTTGCACTGTTGCTGGGGAGGTGTTTCACGTTAGGTGACAAGTTGTCACAATTAGGTTGATTAGACTAGAAAAAAATTAACAAAAGAAAATTTTCACCCTTGCCACCATTATTATCATTCTATATTCTTTTATGCCACTGATATTTTTCTCGGGTATTTATCTTTGTTGATCAGGTGTTACGGATTATACTATGTGGACCGTAGATTTTGATCAGAATGCTCAGATGGGAGAATACTTTCTTAATGAGATGCTTGAACACCAGGTTGAAATACTAGCCAGGATTGAAAAGAGCAACCTTCAATTGGAATGGATAAAAAGAGACCTTGAAATGAGTGCACTCATGCTTAAGGTTGCAGGGATTTCCAAAGATATCAGTTCTGCTTCTTCATATTATGGGCAAGAAGCATCGCCAGTCATATTACCATAGCCAGAATGTGTCGTCGTCGATCCCACATTCTACGATACAAATATTGCATATAAAGAGTGGCTGGACGAAGAGGCAGTGGAGGAAGCAGAAACTGAGTCATATGCGCTGCCAGAGGAGGACACATTTCAGACTTATTGGAGGGCCTCTTGGAGTCAATGAGGTTCGCCGGTTCAGTTAGCGTTACAGCGGGTGATGCATTTGAGCTACGATTTGTAGATTTTGTTATGAACCATGTTTCGGCTGCAGGAACAATTGAGGAGGACTTCCATGTCAGTCTTGAGGGGGATAGACTATATTTTTGGATTGCTTGCATGCATTCTCCTCCACATGATACATCCCCACAAGTTGAGACACATGAGCAGCCAGCATCACCATTCCAGAGAGAGCCTACATTGATAGTTGATAAGAAGGCAAAAGAGCACCCTGTCGAGCCAGAGCATATTGACGAGGAGGCCTCACATACGGAGCCAGAGCATTACATTGAGGAGGAAGCACTTTGGGACGAGGGTAACTTCATTAAGATAAATCCAGAGTCTTGCCCACCTGTAGTTGAGCTTCTGCATCTACCTCTACCTTCCACTCAGGCTAAGATCATATGGACCACACATTTTTATGCATACCTAGATGAGATTCTTACACGGCAGGCTGAGGACATTGATGCTTCCACCTCTGAGGAGACAATGGTACCATGCACGGATGCAGCCACTTCTGATGATGTAACTGCGATGAGACACTCGGGACGTGTCATTACAGAGCCGGGTTGCACCGTCGTCACTCCCCCACCCACCGATACAGCTAGTTCATACGATGAGTGGATGGATGACGATGATTCAGATGGAGAAGACATTGAGGTTATTTACCTCGCGGAGCCAGAGCATGCTTTTAAGGAGGCCTTACACACGGAGCCAGAGCTTATCAACGAGGAGGTCGTGCATCGGGACGAGGACAAACCATTCATGAGGATCCCAAGCATTACCCTCCTCTATTAGAGCTTCTGTAGCCACCTCATCCTTCCACTGACGCCGATGACTATCACACAGAGCTTACTGCTCCCACTCAGGGAGATATTTTTACACATTCCATTTCTAAATCATGTATTCCATTTGATGTTTATTTTAATTCAGATATTTTTGACATGTCATACCTTTTGTATCACAGTACGATTATGGATCGAAGGTATGCTTGGACGTGTATTATCTAAACGAACCTGTCAAGGAGGTCCACACATATGATCCAGAGTTACCTGAGCAGTTGAGAGAGGACACCACGGAGATAACTATCATATTGCAAGAGGATATTGAATTATTTACAGGGAAGTATCGTCCACCCCTATTTATTTCATATATTTCTATAGACGATCCTCTTTGGAATACTTTTATTATGAGGGTGAAATTTTTGCAGTGACCTGATGCATCCTATTCTCTGCAGGGTATATGTGGAGTCCTTGTGGGAATGCAGGAGAATGCATTGCTGGAGTCTGTTGGTGTTCGTGGACACACGCGCCTGGCGAAGCCATGGAAGGAGTAGTTGGAGCAGTTGCCTGCACCGACAAAGATTCTGGATATGCTTTTGCTACAGGTGATATCAATCCAGTAGTGTAGCAATAGCGTGAAATTTTATGCTTTCAATAAACACGAATCCTTTCGGTAGCGAGATGACCGTATAGATTTGCTTGAGTAAATATCACCTCATATGACGACAACAAGAATCATCTACACCCTACCCTTTATATGTTATATTAATTGCCCTCTTCATATTTCGATATGCCACATCCTTTTCCTCATCACCATCGAGCATCTCTTTCAAGTGAATACTCACATTCTTATTCGTTTGACTCGATCTCGCTTAGCAAAGCCGTGACATTTTTGATCGAGTCATTTGAATAGGATTATTTGGTATAAGCTGGGGGGAAGGCGCTCTCATGAATCATTGTATGTGCATGTAGTTGCATTAGGGTTTCATGTCATTCTTTTCATCATTTTTCTTCCCCTCCCCCATATTTATCGTTGTTTCTCATATTCTTCCATTATGATTACATTGAGGACAATGTGAAGTTTAAGCTTGGGGGAGTGCATTTCCATGCAATGTAGTTACACTTTTACTCTATTTTTAGGGTTTTTAGAATTTTTCAAAATTTTTGCATCATCCTTTTGATTTTTCCATCTTATATTCCTTTTATGTGTGTTCATGCATCATATTATGTGCTTGTTTTTCTTTTTTTGCCTCTCTTTTATTTTTATTTATTTATTTTCTTTTCCTTCTTTTACTAGATATGTCCCTTATGATGATATCTCTTATTGCTTTAGTGGCCATCATGATGCTTACTACTCTTGCCATGTTATTTAGAGTATTTCAATATCCTGCTATCTATGTGCTTGCTTATATATTCTTTTGATGATTCCTCTATATGAATGCATGATATTGATTGACGCTGAATGTAAGGATTAGGGTTAAGTATGCTTTTGTTGGAAGTGCACCAAGATTCACGCATCAATTGTAAATCGAAAACATCTGCCTCATTGTCTTATTCACCTTCTGTTGCATGCCTGATATGATTGTACTCTGTACTGCTTGACTTCACTATTTATTGAAATGATTGAGAATATCCATGCTTACATGTAAGTTTAATTGATGTATTATCTTATTGAACCATTTGTGCATATCTTAGAGTGAACCGAGCATTACACCATTTCCTTCTCCACATATATCTTTTTATTCTCTACATGTCACTTGAGTTCACCTCCTAAAGCTACTTATATGCATATATTTCCCAAAAAATTCCTAGAAAAGAAAAAAGGTTAGCTCCAAAACATACAAAAAGCCAGAAGGAGCCAAAAACCAAAAATACAAATCATGTAGCTCCTACAAAAATCCAAAAAGAAAAATGAGAAACAAAAAGTTCAAAAAGAAAAAGAAAAAATATTTCTCTATCTCATTATTGGAGCCACAAAATACTTTGAAAAACCAAGGCAAAAATCTCATTTTCCACTATCATATTCCTTTAGATGCGATGCCTTAAGCTAAGCTTGGGGGGTGAATTCACTTGACCATATGAGTGAGTGCGACATTAGAGTGGAGATGTGCACGAATGGGGAAGTTTGATAATGCTGAAACTTAGAAAATACTTTAGTTATGGAGATTTCTTATGAATCGATATAAATATGTGAATGCCGTGGTTTATTCCATTCCCTATTGCATGCTTGGTGTGATTCTGATATGCTTCTGTTATAACTCTTGATTGAAAAGTGATTGAAAAGTGCGTCGCCAATGATTTGTATATTAAATTCTATGAAATACGTGATGTGGATATGAATTGATTGTATAAATTTAGAAAATCCCTTTTGTTGTTCTTAAAAGCTTGCAAGTACCATGTTTAAGTAAGATATGAAATCAGCATGTGATTCGTATTTTCTGAGTTATTGTGATGTGTAGCTGTAACGGTCACTTTCCTGCCGGTCGTATTTTCTACGCGTACGACTCTTTTCGTGTGCGTATTTATTTTTGCCTCTTCTTGGTTTCGGACTATGCAATATGATATGCCGTTGTGACCGTATGGAAGAGTAGTTAATTGTGGGATTTTTCGTGAACGTCATTTCTCGGATCGTTTTCCCACAAATCAGTTTTGATTGCAGGATCGTCGTAGCTTTAGACTTAGTCACCGGATCTTTTATTTTTTTAGTTCGTTCTCCATGGACCAAACGCACGATTGACCACCGTATCCCCCGAGCCTCTCATCGTCACGGTCGTCCCGATATTTTTTTCGTAATATTCGGACACCATTTTCTTGGCCTAACCCACTAATCAAATTCGAAACCCGCTTAGCCTTAATCGGGTTTTGAAATTCAAACTTAATCAAATCTTTCATGGGATTCCAACATATCATGAGAGATTTTCTATTGGCTAACCTCACCCTAGTTTCCCCTTCCTTGCACACCCCATCTCACTCACACTCTCTCCTAGTCAACTAAACAACACCCCATTCTAACCCCTAAATAGCAACCTCATCATCTTAAAACTCAAAACCGCAAAGAACCCTTAGGGCTTCACGCAAGCCAGCCGCCCCCTCTCCAAACGCGTGGCTTCTTCTTCCCCTCGCTGCCGGCGAGATCCCCGGTGCTCCGACCATCCTCCTCCCTCTCCTCTCCCTCCTCTCTCTTCCCTCTCTCTTAAAAACTCCACAAAACCCCCCATGGCCGAAAGCTTGACAGCCCAGCCGCCATAGCTGCACGCCCAGCATTTTCGGCCACCTCTGGCCGCTGCACGTCCGTCCTTTGGCCTCTCCACCTCTCTGACAACATCACCTTTCCTCTTCTCTACTCTCTTCCCCTCAAACCCCTCTTAAAACCCCTTAGAAACAGCCCTAGCCGAAATTTTTGGACAGCAGGCCACCCGGCCTTCAACCCCGACACCCGGTGTCTCCGGCCACCCCCTTCGATGATCTCCACCTCCATCAACTCCCGCTTGATCCCCTCTATCACCTGCAACTCTCCTCACCCTTTTCTCTACTCTCTATCTCCCTCAAAACACTCTCAAACACAACACAAACGGCAGTTTGGACAGATCTGTCCATCGCCAGAAAAATGCCGCGCTCGGCCACCGTCGACGACCAGAATATCACCGTTGGACTCCTCTCAAACCCTCCTATCATCTGAAATTCCCCTTTCCCTCTTCTCTCATCTCTAACTCCTCGAAAACCCGTTGAAACCAAGCCCTAGCGGCTGTTTTTGACAGATCTGTGCACTGTTCTTCAACGCCATCGCCCGACCATCTCCGACCACTTCCAATGACCACTCAACCATCATTAGATCACCCTTGAACCTATTTATCTACTGCAAGTCTCCTTTGACCCCTCTGGTTGCCGATTTTCTGCTGCGACGTGCGACAATAACCGTTGCATGAATCTGTCCTCTTCATCTTCTCACAGCCGCCCACCATCGTGTGCTGACACCATTGGCCACCCACCAGGCCGAGCAACCCCCACTGACCTTCTTCAATCACCAACAGTCTCCTTGGATCCTAGGAGTTCACGTGCATCGCTGAACTCGCGTGTTTTTCTCCGACATTGCTGACGTCGTAAAGATCCATTGTGCTACCCGCAACGGGAGAGAGATCGCCGTTTGCTCGCTGTTTGAGCCTCCACCTCGATGTCCAAAAGTGTCTTGCTGTGCTACCTGTGGTCAAGACGTTACAGACGACGCCGACCCATCGCCATTTAGACCCGACATCCACTTTTCGATCAACGTCAAAAGGTTAGTCCTCTAACACATAGTAAGAACCCCCACTGTAGCAAATTGAAAACCTAATCTAAAAATCGTCAACAATAATTAAATTTCATTTCAGCCCCTTTAAAACGTTGCAAAATATTAGACTTTGACGAAGGACTGAATATCTGTGCACATAGGATAGATCGTCGACTATGCCGAACCAAAACAAAAACGTGACTTTGACCGCTAGGATAGCCTCATTGAACCTAGAAATGAACTCTAATAGGAATGATGAAAAACTTGTCCTGACATCGCCATTGATCGTTTCAGACGGACCCTCGCTGGCGCACCTCTTCGACGAGACGCTCCAGACAGACGACGCACTCGCCACCGCAAGCAAGTGTTTACACATGTGTTCTTACAGCCATGTTTAGGCCTTCCCCTTCCTAGGAAGTTAAAGAACATTTAAAGAGAACCGGACGTGAAATGATAGCATCCGAGACCCCCTGCCAGCTTAGACTTGACGACGAAGTCTAAGCACAAACAACAACAACAACAACAACTGACACCATAGGTTTCCTATGTGGGTGCGTGCGTGTGGACCCCCTAGAAACAACAACAACAACTGCTACCATAGGTTTCCTCTGTGTGTGCGTGCGTGTGGACTCCCTAGAATGAACAACTCTCATCCATTCTCATCATGTCATATAACTCGTATTCATTCTCATCTTGCCATGTCATGTCATGTATTACATAATCCTGCGGGCAAATAGGGCACTCTCCAAGCTAGAGAGAGTGAACCCTTGTCACGATTGGAAATGGATAAGCCTACGGGCGAATATGGCACTCTCCAAGCTAGAGAGAGTGAACCCTTCTCACGATTGTTAATGGATAAGCCTGTAGGTGAATAGGGCACTCTCCAAACTAGAGAGAGTGAACCCTTGTCACGATTGGTAATGGATAAGCCTGCGGATGCATAGGGCACTTACTGAGTGAGTGGGTGATCCCTTGTCATGTCTTGTTTTGAGCACTTGGGTTGGGGTAGGGTTGAGCGGTCACACGGAGAGAGGGTCTGGCCGCCCATAAACCGTAGGCGTGAACCCTTCGAGTCACACATGTCTTGTCTTGTCTTGTCTTGTCTTGTCCCGTCTAGCTTAGTCCCATAGCCGGTAGCACACGCTACAGCTATTACCTGTTACGTTTTTCTTTCTTGCACCGCTTTACTTTCTGCATAGTATAACTATCATGTCATAACAACAGCATGGTAATCAACCAGTAAAATGTTGCTCTAAATTACATTACACTTGCAGTAGAGTCTAACCCTTTCTTGTAGACTTTACCTGACGTACAGTTCCTTTTCTCTTGGGTACTGTACGTCAGGTGTTGAGTCAGAGTACATGGACGAGCCGGACATACCTGAGTACTTGGAGCCAGATGACGTCGACCCGGAGTACGTTCCTGACGAGACCCAGACCTAGAGGTCCCTCACCGTTGCGAACTTTCTGAGGTTACTACTTTCTAGTTGGGTACGTAGCACCACTTTACTTTTCTACCTAGGTTGGGTGCTTCGCACCATTAGTTTCCTTTTCTGCAGTTTGTTGCCATGCTTAGGCTTCTTTTATTAGACTTGTCACATCCTGGATATTATCTCTTTTATAAAATGAATGCATCTTTTCTTTATGTACTTTTGTTGTTCCGAATTTTATAAATGCAAGAGCCTGTAATATTAAATGGTAACCCTACAAACGCTTATTGGGTCCGAGCCTCACGGCTCCGGCCCAAGCGGACCTTAGTCACCTTTCGCTTCCGTCGTTTTGGGAAGCAGGGCGTGACAGTAGCTTATGGTTTGAGATCCGAGAGAATAATCTAGCATCTCCACCTCTTCATCTTCCTTTTCATTCATCCCTTTTTCTTTGTTTTTATTCGTCGAGTTCGCTTTCCTACTCATCTTCCTCGAATACGAGTAAGAGGTAAGCTTGGGGGATTTTGATCGGCTCATATTTTACACCTTTTTTCTGCATATTTGCATGCCATTTCGATTGCTCATATTGCGATTTTCATGATTATTCGACGATATTTCGTTATTTTTCACTATTTCTTGTTTTCGTCTAATTTCAGGAAATATGGAGCAATCAGAAGCAAAAATGAGCCTAAAGGACTTGCACGCATATCGGAGCATTGCACATGACCATATCAAGGAGCTAACGGCACATGAGGATGAGTGGAAGAAGAAGGAGATCAGAAGGATCGACGAGGAGGCGAGGAAGAGAAGATCAGAATTCAGAAACAGGCCACTCGGCCGAGTAACGTAACCCACTCGCCCGAGTGAAGAAGCGTACTCGACCGAGTAATACTGATATGTCAACATCTGCCAGCCTGAGTACCACAATGTACTCGACCGAGTGGTGAATTTCACTCGGCCGAGTAAGAACTCCACTCGCCCGAGTGGAGGCCAAGATTTTGAAGATAGCCACTCTGACTTCTCGGTTTTTCTGGATGATCTGCAGACAGTCATACACGGCCGAGTAGAATTCTCACTCAGCCGAGTAATATTTCCACTCACCTGAGCGGCTTGAGCCCCCAGATTTTCAGAAGCCTCTCACTCTTTTGAGATCTGCTATCATTCCAACGGGCAAAATATTTTTATCATATTTTTCATGGATAGTAACCTTCATTAACGTTCCAACGCCGCCAAGAATGTGCCAATCGATGGTCGAATGAAATCTAGAGAATTTCTACAAGTTGACACTGCAATGCTGGAATTGCTACTCGGCCAGAGTGAGAATCTCACTCGGCCGAGTCAGCATGGGCCCAGAACTTAAGTTGCGGCCAGAGCTGACTTTGGGCACGAATTTCAGAGGGTTTCTAGGGTTATTTGCAAGGGTTTTAAGGGGACTATATATAGGGATTGTAGCCGTCATTAGAGGGGAGTTCCTATTATTTTCTTGGAGACTTTTTTAAAGGTTAGGCCATGCCTTAGACCCCCTCTTGGATCTAAAAGCTTGTATTTGGATTGGAATTCTTTATGAAAGCTAAGTATCTTTGTTATTGTTATTTGAATCTTTGATTTGATATCTTTTTATATGCAAGCAATGTTTTTTATTGATTTCTATATCGTTATTGCTATGCTTGGTTGATCTTTATTCTAGGGAAGGGGATGAACCCTATGGATCTAATGCTAGATTTGTGATGAATGAATTTCTATGTTGCTAGAATTGCTAGAAGGTTAGATTGTGATTGATTTATTACGGATAGCTAGGAATTTCCATTGATCTAGAGTTTGCAAGAGATTGGGCTCTGATCAATGGGAAGGTCTAGATATTCGATTTATATTTATAATCGAGATTCACTAGGTTTGGTTTGCAAGAGATTGGACAAAAGCTAGCATTTTTATTATAAGTCTATACCAATATTCATTTGCAAGAGATTGGGCGAATATGAACTATCACAGTCTAGATTATAACTTAAGTTTGTACGAAAGTGGGCTCGAGTTGCCATTGGACAATGATGTCGATCTTAATGCTAGTGGCTTAGATTAGGGTTTGCATGACAGTGGGCTCTGATCTAGGTTGCTATAGACATGCAATAGCGCAAGAGCGTGAGCTTGGTTCTCTATTTAGTTACGATTAGTTCACCTCAATCCAAGTCTAGTAACATTGAGATTCACGATTTATAAGGATGCATGATAATTCGTAGTAGGGGTTCCATAGCTCTAGACTCTTTTATTATATTGAATTTGAATCGATATTTGATCGACTTCTTTATCATCAACACCGACATCCTTCACCATTTCCATTACATCATACCATAACCATCTCCACCAATAAAACATTGGTAGTCAAACCAACCTAAGATAGATTGGAGCCAACACCACCTCCCCGTGTTCGATACCCGCTCGCCACTACACCGTGCGCTTGCGGTAAAACTACAATTGTTTCCCGGGTGTATATCCGGGAGCGATCAGCTGCAAGTTATACAAGAGAATAGATCCATCCATAGCCCATGCCGCAAGTTACTAGAGGGGGCTTCATACATTGCGCAACACTTCAAGGAGGGCTTCATACATTGCGCAACATCTTCAGCAAGGATCCTTCATCCATATTGTGCAAGCTATCACAAGGAACCAAGCCAAGGTCGCAACATCAAGGAGCCAAGACACCTAGGCCGCAAGTTCCAGAGGTGAGGACGTGACGTTGGCGATGACATCCTGTCAGATACGATCTGCCCTGAGCTGATTGACAGAGACGACTGCCTCTACACAAACTGAGATTCTCTAAACTCTTTATTATTATTTTATGTAGTTGTATAGATCTCTGTAGAGGAAACTTTACCATTGTTACGTTTTGGGGTCTTGTCTAGTTAGTCTAGATAAGAGGGACATGGCTAGTTGGGACTAGTCAATAGAAAGCTCTTACTAGGATTAATTGTGTTGAACACGTGTGTTGTGGGGGTACTGAAGAGCCTGTCGAGTGAAGAGACTTAAAGAGGTGCTCTAGTCGTGCTCTAGCTTATGGTTGTACTTGGTACATTATTAATACTAGTATCTACTTTGGGGGCTGGACGTAGGTCGTTGGGACGACCGAACCAGTGTAAATCTTTTGTGCATCTGTGTTTGCTCATTATTTACACTGCATGTGCTTATAACTGCATGTGATTGTTCGGGGGTTGCACGAATATTTTTATTAGCCTATTCATATTCCCCCTTAGTCTACGATCCAGATCCAACAATCTAGACTTGTGTTGATGAGCACATAGTACGAGAGCTTCCGCATGCTTCCATCAGAATCCATATCATAGATGCTTGCGTGGTTCACCAACATCGTCTACAAGTCTAGCTTCCTTGGTAAGCCATACTCTAGTCTTGAACAGCTGAGGAAAATCTTGAGGGCGATGCCAAGCTCGTTCCATCCCAAAGTCACTGTCATTCAAGAAGCTAAAGATCTATCACAGATGAGAGTGGAGGACTTGATAGGTAACTTGATGTCACACGAGCTAGAGCTGCAGAGTATAGAGGCTAGAGAGAAACCAGAGGCAAACGAACCAAAAACACTAGCTCTTCAAGCCAGTAAAGATGACGAAGATGATGAGAAGGAGATAGCACTGATGGTCAGAAATTTCAGAAAATACGTCAGGACTCGTCAAGGAAGAGCAGAAATGCAAAAAAGGTTTAATCACTTTAACAATTTTAATTCTGATAGAAATTCCTCTGAGCAGAATACTACTAATAGAGTTGAATGTTGTTAATGCAGGAAGATGGGACACTTCGCGAGAAATTGCCCAAAAGAAACGAGGAACGTCGCGGAAAAGAAAGGAAAATCTTTAGCGATAACGTGGGATATAGATAGCAAAGATGAGATTGAGGAAACTGCTCACACCTTCCTCTGCTTAATGGGAAAGCACGATGAGCTAAAATCTTGCACAAAAGCTGAACTTTTAAATATTTGTAAAGGAATACAAGATGAGATTAATGAGCTAGAACTTACTTTAGATGACTATAGGAATGGTGCTTTCAATTGCAACAAGAAAACTGTGACATGTCTGAAGAAATTCATAATCTTAAGGAAAAACTTGTTGCATGTAATTCTAACATTACCATGTTGAAAAATAAAAAATATAGCTCGCATGAGAAAGCTGAATGTCTTATTTGTCCTACTTTGATGAATGATATACGCATATATAAGCAAACTGTGATTAAGCTAGAAACTAAAATTGAATTGCGTAATGAAAAGATGTGCATGCTAAATAATGAGCTTAAAATAAAAATGATTGATGAAGAGGACAATAAGAAAGCGTTTATTAGTAAATGCACTTTGCTTATGAATGAGAATGCATCCTTGAAATCCATAGTCACGTACCTAGAATTGTCCATTAAGAAATTTTTTATTGGAAAACAATATTTAGATACTATTCTTGAAAATCAATTCTATGGCAATAATAGACGTGGAATTGGATACGGTTTGAAACATGCTGAAAAGACTAATTATAAAAGATTTCACAATGTGCCAACCAAAGTGAAAAATGTTTATGCAAAGTGCTTTACATTTGCTAGTGTTGGTCATACTTCTCATAATTGCAAATATATGAACATGAATATCAAATTCAAGGAAATTTGGGTTCTTAAAAATTTGATGACTAACATGAGTGCACCTTGTTGGATTCCAAAGTCACACATAATATCCTCCGTGTAGGTAAGATGGAGGTGCCGATGAACTATGAATTGGACGTTGCATTTTTTAGTTCCTTAGCCAAACGACAACGCAGAGGTATGGCTTGTACTTTACACTTAATGCATACCTTCATAGCATTCTTTTGTGTGTGCTTGATTTGTGCTAGTTTGTTTGCTAGCTAGCTTAGCTCTTTATAAACAAAAATAAAAAAATGAAAAATACAAAAAGAGAAAAATGGTGCTTAACGTACATCTTTATTTTGAATCATTTAAGTGATATTAATGAATGATACTCATATCCATGTAGAAATTGATGTATTATTGCTATGGCTACATGCGCATGTTTAATTTTCTAAATAGCCATGCCATGTTTAATGATTAAAATAATTTGATTTTTACACCTACACTTTCACTTCCACGAATATTAAATATTGTTGTACATTTGGAGACATCTTTTATGAAATATTGGAAAGTGAATGTAGGATGAAAAATAACTGAAAATCTAAGCGATATGATGTGTCTTGCCAATGATAAAAATTGAGCACAAAAGAGATGAATATGAAAAGATTGAAAAAGAATGAAAATAGCTCCGTATGAAAAATGGATACAATCCTTGGCAATGACACTACCCATGAGTATCCAACATATGATTTACGGGTAATCTTTAGCATTGGTGTTATACTAGTCAAGCAATGACACCCCCACATCTAAGAGTCCTTATAGGCTATGTTTTTGGGTGTGGTACCTTAAACTCATTTTTAATGAGATGGGGAAAATCAATCCTAGATGATTTCATATTTAATGGAAAATGTGGATCGGTTGTGGTTGAATTTCTTTAAAGTTCTCCTTATGTGCTTCAATGTTAAATCATCACACTTACACGAAGGTGTTGAAGTCTATGTTATAATTTTCATTGAATTTGAAGTACTTATTCTACGAATGTCTACATGCAAGCGTATGTCGTAATTTATAATGCTCAATATTTTGCATGTGGTATGAATTTGACTTTATGTATACACTTTTGATGATAACAAATGGGGGAGAAAATATTGAAAAGATTTGTGAATTAATGCTTACGAAATATGTGCTTATATGAATATTGGTTTAAGGGGGGAGCATTAATAACTAATGAATGAATGCATGTGCTTAATGAATATGTGAATATTTATTCAAGGGGGAGCATGAATAAAGAGGGAGCATGCGTGTATGTTTGAAACATCATTGTTGCATGCTTGTATGTTACACTTTATTGTAATACTCATTGCATATTGATACATCCTCCATTATCACACTTCACACACACATGTCACGATGATATCATTTGAATCGTTATTGAAAATCTTATATTAGTTTGTCATCATCAAAAGGGTGAGATTATTGGATACAACGTGTAGTTGGATACAACGATCGATGAATTCGTGTTTGATGATAACAAATGTGTATGAATGATTTAATGTGTGTGCAAAGTGTTTTTCAGAAATGGCACTCTCGCAAATATTCAAAGAAAGACTAAGTCAAAGTGAAAGAGAATTTGCCATGCATTAGCAAAGTGGAATAAGTCAAATATGGGGAGATAAGGAGGAAATCTATTCAAATCTATATTTGAATTGGTTCAAATCAATTGGTGCATGAATCACATCCTAAAGCCATGCAAATTGAAGACTTGGTCAAAGATGGAGAGATATGGAGAATCTCATGCAAATCAATATAAGAGATTAAATGAGATCTTAAATGAAATCCTATAGCTATTCAAATTCAAATCCTATAGCCATCCATATTCAAACTCCATACCATGGTGATTCATTCAAATCCTATTCAAGTTAGGATTCCTTCCAATCTCCATCAATTATGGGATTCTAATTGATTTTAATTGATCTCATCCTCTCCTATATAAACCCATATTCAAAGAGAGGTATTTTGAGAGAGAGGGAACCAATAAGAAATTTCAGCCATCATCTCCACCAAGCCTCTCTTTGTGCAACAATGCTTCAAGCCCATCTTCCTTAGGTGCACAACCTTGCTTCTCCCCTCATCAATTGCGTAGCAAGTCTCAAACACACATCTCCATGTGCAACCTAGTAGGGAGCCTCATTACCATAGTCCATTGCTAAAGCTCCAAGGAACCAAGGCCAAAGCTTCAAATCCATCCTCCCTCCTTGTGCAAGTTGCTAGCTTCTCCTATCTCAAAGATTGCACAAGTCATCATCCATACAAGGCCACAATACATCTCTAAGGGGAACTTCATCTTCTCCATTGTAAGCCACCAAGCAAAGCTCCATTTCATATCTCCTTGTAGCTGTAACTTGAAGAGGAGAGTCACCCACCTTGGCCGCAAGTTTCATTAGAGAAGCTTATCACATATTGCGCAACACAAGAGAGAGCTCCATCCAACATATTGCACAACACAAGAGAGAGCTCCATCCATCATATTGCACAACAAGGAGACTCTACACAATAGGCCGCAAGTTTCAAGGAGCCAAGACATCCTAGGCCGCAAGTTCATCGAAGGAGGCTAGCCGCAACTTGAGTTGCTGAGATCAAAGACTACATCATCGTCAGACTTGGTCTAACCTGAGTTGATTGACAGAGATGACTACCGCTACACAAACTGAGATTTCATAAACTCTTTATTATTATATTTGTGTAGTAGTGTAGAGATCTTTGTATGGGTAAAGTGTGTAGAGATCTTTGTAGGGGAAACTTTACCATACTTGTGTTTTGGGGTCTTATTTAGTCTGGGACTAGACAAGAGGGTCTTGACTAGTTGGGGCTTGTCAAGAGAAAGCATTTACAATGTTGATATTGGTTTACACTCGGGGAGTGTAGTACGAACTAGGTGAGAGTTTTGTTGGGTCTCATAGTTCATTGTAGTTGTACAAAGAAACATATTAATGCTAGTATCTGCTTTGGGGCTGGAGTAGGTCGTTGGGTCGACCGGATCAGGGTAAATCTGATGCGCATTCTGTGATTGCTTATTATTTACGTTGCATCTACTATAACTGCATGTGTTTGCTCGTGAGTTGCACGAGAATTTTTATTAGCCTAATCCCCCCCTTTAGGCTTAGATCCAGATCCAACAGTCCATACGCTTACTCCTCCCAGAATCTACTGCAAAGGAACTGCCAGGAGAAACTGAAATATCATTAAATTATGTACAAACATGGGAGGTGTTGGACAAAAAGAGTACAGCCGTCGACAATGACTTTGCATTTCATATTGCCATTCACGTCGCTGAAAGCGATGATGATCATGATCCACATTTCGTTGCTGAATGCAAACGAAGAAATGATTGGCCACAGTGGAATTAGGCAATAGAAGCTGGGCTGGACTCGCTTAAGAAACACAAAGTCTTTGGGCAAATAGTCTAGACACCTATTGGTTTCAAACTTGTGGGATAAAAATGGGTATTCGTTAGAAAAGAAATGAAAATAATGAGATCGCACGCTACAAAGAAAGGCTTGTAGCACAAGGATTTTCCCAAAGACCGGGTATTGACTATGAGGAAACATACTCCCCGGTCATGGATGCGATCACTTTTCGATTTCTGATAAGCTTAACAACAAATGAAGATTTAGATATGCAGATAATGGATGTTGTGACTGCATATGTATACGGTAATCTCGATACAGAGATATATATGAAACTTCCTGATGGCATTTCAATGCCTGCTGAATTAAAAGATAGACCTCAGGACATATACTCTGTTAAGCTTCAAAGGTCATTGTATGGTCTTAAACAATCGGAAATAATGTGGTATAACAGACTGAGTGAATTTCTTGTACAATAAGTATTCAATAATAATGAAGTCTACCCTAGCATTTTTATAAGAGCAAAGGGAAAAGGATTCGTCATAATAGCAGTCTACGTAGACAACTTGAACCTCATTGGATCTCCTGAAGAGATCACTGAGATATCTATAAGTCTAACAAAAGAATTCGAAATGAAAGACCTATGTAAAACGAAATTCTGCCTTGTCTTACAGATTGAACATTTAAAAGAAGGAATATTGTTACATAAAACCACATATACGAAGAAAATGTTACGAAGATTTCATATGTACCAATGTCATCCACTCGGTACACCAATGGTAGTACGATCTTTGGATGCACATAAAGACCCCTTCCGGTCGCTGGAAGAGGGGGATGATATACTTGGTCCAGAAGTCCCTTATCTGAGTGCTATTGGAGAACTTCTATATCTGACCAACTGCACGCATTCTGATATAGCGTTCGTAGTAAATTTACAAGCCAAATATAGTGCAGTACCCATGCAGCGCCACTGGATCGGGGTTAAGCACCTTCTGCGCACCTCCAAGGGTCAGTAGATTTGGGACTCTTCTACAAAAATGGATTATCCTCCACACTTGTTGGATATGCTGATGCAGGTTACAAGTCTGATCCCCACAATGCAAAGTCACAGACAGGGTAGGTGTTTACCTATGGTGGGGACATCCATTTCCTGGAGATCCGTTAAGCAAACAATGACGGCGACCTCATCCAATCACTTAGAAATCATCACCACCCATGAAGCAAGCAGAGAATGTGTCTGGTTACGGTCAGTTATAAATCACATCCTGGTGACGACCGGATTAAAGACTGTGGACCTTGAACCTACTACTATGTTTGAGAACAACGTTGCTTGCATCGCTCAGTTACGAGGTGGCTACATCAAAGGCGACAGAATGAAGCATATTTCCCCTAAATTCTTCTAGATGCATTAGCTACAAAGAGATGGAGAGATTGACATCAGACAAGTACAATCATGTGACAACCTGGCAGACTTGTTCACTAAATCTCTTCCTACTGCTACCTTTAGGAAGTTTGTACAGAAAATTGGTATGGGGCACCTAAGAGATCTGTAAGCCTAAGCGCTTGCACAGATCAGGAGGAGTTAGAGAACGTTTGTACTCTTTTTCCTTAACTATGGTTTTTTCCACAGGGTTTTCCATAGCCAAAGATTTTAACGAGGCAAACATCATCAACTCAGGATCCTAAAGTATCCACCACCTGTGAGACTCCTGTAACACTCAGAATGCTGAAGTATTCATAAGTAGAGTCCACACATATGGCTGGATAAGGGGGAGTGTTATGAATGGATGTTGATAATGTATTTGCATTAGAATTACGTGTCACGCCCCGCTTCCCAAAACGACGGAAGCGAAACGTGACTAAGGCCCGCTTAGGCCGGAGCTGTGAAGCTCGGACCCAATAAGCGTCTATAGGGGTACCATTTTAAAATTTTCAGGTTCTTGCATTTATAAAATCTGGAACAACAAAATCACAGAAGGAAAAGGATGCATTCATTTTATAATAGAGATAATATCCAGCATATGACAAATCTAATAAGAGAAGCCTAAGCATGGCAACAATCTGCAGAAAAAGGAAACTAGCAGTGTGAAGCACCCAACCTAGGCAAAGAGTAAAATGGTGCTACTCAGCCAGACTAAAAAGTAGTACCCTCTGTAAGTCCGCAACGGTGGGGAACGTCTAAGTCTGGTCCTCGTCAGGTACGTCCTCCGGGTCGACGTCCTCGGGCTCCACGTACTCCGGTAAGTCTGCCTCGTCCACGAACTCCAGCTCGACACCTGACGTACAGCACCCAAGAGAAAAGGAACTGTACGTCAGGTAAAGTCTACACAGAAATGTTAGACTCTACTGCAAGTGTATTTTAAATACAAAGCAATAGTTTACTGGTTGATTAACATGCTGGGGTTATACATGGCAGTTATAGAAAGTAAACGGAGCTGGGAAAGTAAACACGTCAAGCAGTAGCCGTATCGTGTGCTACCGACTACGGGACTAACCTAAACGGGTCAAGACAAGACGAGACAAGACTAGAAAAGAAAAGAAAAGACAAGACAAGACAAGACGCGTGTGACTCGAAGGGTTCACGCCTTACGGTTCGAGGGGGATCAGACCCTCTCCCTGTGCGCACGCTCAACCCTACCCCAACCCAAGTGCACAAGACAAGTCCGTACAAGGGATCACTCTCTCTGGCTTGGAGAGTGCCATATTGCCCGCAGGCTGTGTATCCATACAAGGGATCACTCACCCACTGGAGAGTGCCCTATTGCCCGTAGGCTGTGTATCCGTACAAGGGATCACTCACCCACTGGTGAGTGCCCTATTGCCCGCAGGCTGTGTATCCGTACAAGGGATCACTAACCCACTGGTGAGTGCCATATTGCCCGCAGGCAGTGTATCCGTACAATGGATCACTCACACACTGGTGAGTGCCCTATTGCCCGTAGGCTATGTATTCATACAAGGGATCACTCACCCACTGGTGAGTGCCCTATTGCCCGCAGGCTGTGTATTCGTACAAGGGATCACTCACCCACTGGTGAGTGCCCTATTGCCCGCAGGATGTGCATAACAAGACACGACATGACAAGTTAGAAATAGTTCTTCTAGGGGGTCCACACGCACGCACACACAGAAAAACCCTAATGTGTCATATGTTGTTGTTGCGCTTAGACTTCGTCATCAAGTCTAAGCTGTCAGGGGGTCCCAGACACTATCATTTCACGTCCAGTTCTCTTTATTTACATTTTAACAGTTCTACGAGTCTATGGCCTAAACACGGCCGAAAGTACAAGTGAGTACACTTGCCTGCGGTGGCGAGTGTGTCGTCTGTCCGGAGCGTCCCGTCGAAACGTCGTGTCGATGATGGTCCGTCTGAAACAGTATCACGACGATGTCAGATCGTGCTTTTTGGTCAAACCTATTATGGTTTGTTTCTAAATTTGACGGGACTAACCTATCAGTCAAAAAGTCATGTTTTGGTCTTTGTTCAGTCTAGATCGACGTCTACCCTATGTGCATAGAAAATTAGTCCGTTCGTCGATCTTTCATACGGTGGGCAACATTTTACAGATGCTGAAATTAACTTTAGTTCTTGTTGACCAATTTTAGATTAGGTTTGATGAACTACGGTGTGGGTTTTACTACTCGTTAGGGAAACCAACCTCGTGACGTCGTCCAACAAGCGGAAGTCGGTTCTGAGCGACGAAGCATCGACGTCGTCTGGAGCTCCTTGGCCGAGGGTAGCAGAACGAGGTACCTCTGCGCAACGTTCGTTGTCGCACGTCTCAGCAGAAATCCAGCGATGAACAAAGACAAATGGAAGTTGCAAAAGCGAAAGGACTTCAAGACGAAGCCAACGGTGGTGGAGTTAACACCGGGGGTGGTCAGAGCTGATCGTGAGCCAGCGTTGAAATTCAGTTTACAGATTTGTCAAAAACAGCCGATACGCCGTGTTCCGACGAGGTTTCACGGAGCTACAGGTGGGCTATGAGCATGAGGAAAGTTGCAGAGTGGAGAGGGGTCAAAGTGGAACAAAGTGGCGGTGGTGGTCACTGGCAACGATGGCGGCCGGCGGCCGGTCATGAGCAAGAAGGCCGGCGGCTCAAAACTGGGGTTCTTGCGGCTATGGGGTTTTAGAGAGAGGAAATGGAGGAGAGAGAAAGGGGGGCCGGAGGGGAGAGGTGGCCGACGGCCAGGGGTGGTCATCGGTGAGCTTGAGTGGCCGGATTTGATGAGGGAAATTGCGTGGGAGGTGGGTTGCGTGAAATACATTGCGGCTGTGTTTGTTTCCTTAAGAAGAGGGAGGGTTTTACTAGGTTGCTTTGGGTTTTTGGTTAAATGGGAGATAGAGATAGAGATAGGGAGAGTGGAGATAGGGAAAAGGGGAGGTGTGAATAGTGGCTGAGTTATTTTCCCATGATACATGGGAGTGAATTGAGGGATGTGATAAGATTTGGTTTAGTTTTGAAATTCAAATGGATTAAAGGCTAATCAACGGTTGAAATTGATTAGGGGATATCTTCCATTACGGGCATCGGAAAAATAATCCGAAAATACCGGGACGATCGTGGAGACAAGAAGTACGGGACTACAGGTTCCGATCGCTGCTACACCAACCAAAAATTTTCGTAAAATCGGGAACCGAGTATTGAGGCCAGAAGACCAAAACGCCCTTCCATTCAAAGCTGTTTTGCGAGAAAACGAACCGTGAAGTGACGTTCCCAAAAATTGCTATAAAATTCTACACTTCCATACGGTCACAACGGCATATCACATCATGTATACCGAAACCAAGAAAGAGCCAAATAAAATACGTGCACGAAAGGAGTCATACGCGCAGAAAATACGAACGGTCGGAAAGCGGCCGTTACATTCTACCCACATTAGAAATGATTCCGCCCTCGAAATCACTTATACTAATAGTAATAATATCTATATACACTTATTCCCACAACTCTCATATCTACACATAAAGGTCGCTAATCATATAACTTCAAACGACGTTCCTCAATAATCCATCATAACGCGTCTCTCCACTGGATAATGCTACAACTAGAATCATACCCTAGCACCTGATTATAGATCCACATCATCGCCTACCATTCTTCAATCTTCTCGCCTCAAATACATTCTCCATCATATCGACTCACAAGTTTATCCTCCGAATTCAATGAACCATCAAACTACATCTATACTTACCCTTATCATGTAATCTCCTAAGCATACAAAATCCGTCTTCCTAACATCTCATTCATCTCAACATGTCGTGTTATCTCCAATGCCTTCTCATCTCAACTTAATAATCAAATCCTGACGCTTTAAATGTTCTCCTCATCCTCAGGATCCCTCTAAATCATACTATCCCATCCTAGCTACTCTTATCTATCACTCGTCCAAGTTTCAGATCGATTAAGTACTCATCTTCCTATACATAATTTCATCCAATCAGAGTTCTCCATTGGGTCCTTCACACATCGGTATTATAAATAAGTCTGGGACACCTCTTTCTTTTCACCCAAAGAAATCTAATCTCATATCCTTGTGTCCCAAAATCAATTAATCATCGCTATTACATATCTCATCACACACTATACCTACCCACACACAAGATCCTATAACAATAATAGTTAGTCCCAATAATATAACAACAATAAACATAACATTTCTAAGGGAGAAAGAAGAGAAGAGAAAGAAAAACTTAAGGCCAATGACATATTTTAAAACATTTGGAAAAACGTGTGGAGTTGTGGTAATGGATGTGGGAGGATAAGTGATTTGTGATCTTGTGAGCTAGTTTCAAAAACTTTAAAGATTTGGTTTAAAAGAAAACAAAAGTTTTGATACAGTCACATGCAGCCAAAGATAAGCTATACTATAATACTAAAGACTAAGTCTAAGGAATTGCCTGTTATGACGCTATTCACACCTATATGAATTACCATCACTCAGACAACTTCATACGTATATCATGGACCACACTGAGTATACATACAGGGCACAAGACAATCATCAAGATCCTAGAGGTAACACACTCATACAGGTCCACACACTCTACCTATATACATGCACCACGACGACATCACCAACTAAAGGGCCCACTACTAAACTAAAGACGACACAAGCAACTACAAGCACTAATTTCTACATAAAGGAAGGGAAACCAAAGCCAAAAGGGTAACGAAATAAGATCGAAAGGAACGTGTTCAATAAGGCAGGGTAAAGAGATGGATGGTTGGGTGGGACAAAATATTGCTCAAAATAATTAAATTAATGTAAGAAGGATACATGTAAAATATGGTACCATATATATATACACTTATAAAAATACGCAGAAATAGCTAGCAGATGGTAAAATATTACTACTCAGAAAAAGAGTTAGGCGAAGGAATTAAAGAGTAGGTGTAACGACTGCTTTTCATGTATCTGGATTTATTATAATATAATGTATGTTTTGGTGGATTTTCTCCTCATGTGTGGTTTTCGTCTCCGTAGCTTTCATTTTCGATCGATTCGTCGTATTTTCTCGTTTCTTCCTTAGGATCGTCGATTTCGAAGTATGTCATTCGTGACGGACTTCATAACGGTCGTATCTTACTATTATATCAAGCCTAGGAGTCTTAGGAATCGATCCCAGGGCCCCGCGCTCCGTATCGGAACTTTTTGTGCTCATTAGCCGGTATAAGAAGGGGCACCGACCGACTAGATGATGATCCAGTCGGTCGGCAATCCTTCTTGGACCGACTAGTTGGCTTTCTAAAATTTCTCAGGAGTTACTGTTTATCGTTAGTCGGTCTAAGAACGTTGGTTGACCGACTAGGTTGCAAACTAGTCGGTCGGCAATGCTTCTTTAACCGACTAACACATCATCTAATTTTAGTATCAGTTACTGTTTACTCTTAGTCGGTCTAAGAACGTTCATCGACCGACTAGATGCTAAACTAGTCGGTCAGTATTTGTTCATGGACCGACTAAATCTAAATCCTATTTTCGTTCAGAAGTTACTGTTTACACTTAGTCGGTCTGCGTTGGTCGACCGACCGACTAGTTGCCAAACTAGTCGGTCAGTGGTTGCTCTTTGACCGACTAATCTGTGTTAAAACCCTAATTTCTGGGCAGCCGCCAGCCCAACCTATTTATACCCCTCCCAAACATTTTCTTCTTCCTCCACTCGACCCAAAACCCTAAAATCTCCCCCATTGAGCCCCCATCTTCATCCAAGCCCTATTCCTTCATCCCAAGCCCTAGATTCATCATCTAAACCCTCCATCCACTCATTCCACCTCTCATCTTCCCCAAATCTCCATCAAATCCCCAAAATCCCCCAAAAACCCTAGTTCTCCAAACTTCTCCAATCTTTTCCAGATCTGATCCTAGGGTTCTCCGGATTGTTTCTTCCGCCTCCTCTCGGTAAGAAATCGATCCCTTGGTGTTTTTATAACCTATTTGTATTTTTATGAAACCCTAATAAAATTTCATGTTGTTTGATGATTGTTCCCCCATGACAGCGATTTCCCCCGTAGATTAGCATCCGCGAGACGAACCTTCATGATCGTCATCCCCGGTGCTAGGCAAGTGAAACTTGCCACTTAGGGTTTAGGCCATGTTTTAGGCCATTTGCTTGTTGTAGGCGTAAAAGAGACTAGGCGACGAAATGATACTCGCCTAGGCGCAAATTGGGGAACTAGTTTGACAACGAAGCTAGTTCCGACATATATCATGTTGCACAATTACCATGTCATGTTTACTTTCCATTAACGGTACGCAAATTAAATGTCATGTCATTGCATTCTTTTGGTGATCCCGTGATTGCGTAGCATCGCTACAATACTTGTGTTCCTGGCTCGTGACCAGAAGCGAGCATAATGAGTTGCTAATCCCAACGCTCGATATTGAATTGTGAACTAAGAAACAAGCTCCCGTGCCGGGCAACCCTGGCTCACTTGCTGGGCTCATGTACAGGGACCCTGGCTTGTTTACGTGTGGGATGGGGTAAGGGTTAAGCGGCCAGTCAACTGGGGGTCTGCTTGATCAGCAACTACAGTTGAAAGGCGTAAACTCTGGGGTGGGGTAGTGTTTAGTGCCGATCGGTGTGAATGATGAACCATTCAGCTGAAGGGCGTAAACATCTACAAACAACAGTGAAACGTGAATTGTGTTTAGTACCGATCGGTGTGAATGATGTACCATTCAGCTGAAGGGCGTAAACACCTACGAAACAATGTGAAATGATTGAGATTGTTAGTAGCTTGGCTACTCTTGTCTTGTCCCGATAATTGCACTCTTGTACTTGTTGTTCGTCATGTCTTAATTGTGCACTCATGTTATAACTGCCATGTCATGCATACTAAAACTGCTAGGTTACTAGCTGCCTTACTTTCAGTTTCCTTGCCCAAGTCTTTTAGACTTGCTGACATGTGCCCCTTTACTCTTTTGGGTGACACATGTTAGATCCCGAGCCTGAGTACCTTGTTGAGGACGAGGTGTTTGCTGACGCCGAGCCCGAGCTTGTGTTTGACGGGGAGTACGTGGACACTGGGGACCAATCCTAGTGTCTTCGTTGTGTTTTACTCTTGTTTAGACAGTTGTTTTGTTATCGGTGCGTAGCACCTATACTTTTTTATGTCGTTGCTTTTGTTGGCCTTGTTCTGGGCCTTTAGACTCTTTCTTTTAGCCTGGTGGCTTTTCTGGATGTTGGACTTATTTTCATGTTGGACAAATTATGAGATGTGAGATTTTATTTCAGTCTCTCCTTGTGTTATTATTGTTGTTCCGTTGTGGTTACAGGGACATGCTTATGTTTTATTAACGCTTATCGGGTTTGGGGCTTCACAGCTCCACTCTCGTGCGGACCTTTTCACGTCTCGCCTCCATTTTAGGGAAGCGGGTCGTGACAGTAGGGTGATGTAGCGATTGTTTTGCAAATGAAAATAGGTTTATACCAAGATTTTCGAAGTATGAGCACGATGAACATAGAACCGGAAAAAAATTGAAATTATATTCAACTTAGAAAAATATTCTGAAAGTGCGTACGGTAAGTGGTTAAAATAAATTTCGTAGTTTAGAAAAAGTGATATATTGAATTTTCAAAATGATAACAATGTTTTTTAAAAAATGAAATACGTAAGATACTGGTTAGAAATAATTACAAGATAGTAACTTGAAAATTAAGACCAAGGAGGTTTCAAAAATCCAAGAAGGAACTTCAATTCAACCGAAAAGCAAGAAATTTTAAACATATAATAAAGGGTTTTCAAAGATGTTAAGCTGAGCGAAGAATTTAATAAGGAATTTTCGAAAATACTTTTAGAGGAAACAGAATTGGCAAAGGGAAGATTCGAAGGATCAACGATAATCGTCAGGAAGCGATCACGTAATCGGTGGAAAGAAGTGTGATCGTATGATGAGTACGCCTAAGATATGATTTACGAAAGCTACGATGGGACACTACGGTCGATAACACAAAAGAGTAATGGTTGGAAAGATGCTAGAAATCCGAGATTTCTAATTACGGGCCATCTAAAGATTAGGGACAGCTCAACACTTAGACTCCCTAGTGAACTAGACTGTAATAGAGAGATCTCAGGGAAGGGCCCTAAGAGAATCAAGATCACGTTCTGCTAGGCCTGAAGTCGATGGACCCGAGCAAACGACTAATAGACGGCTCTAGAAATCTAACACGGTCAGAGCCAGGTGAGGGGCTACTGAGGTATCCTAAGACGAGTATAGCTAAATCTTAACCAAGGCGCCAGACTGTCAAACCCGGACGTCTATCTAAGTCTTCCTACCATCTAAGACAAGGAAAAACCTATTTAAACTTGTACATGTAAAACTGGATATATTAAATGAATGTGGTACTCCTATTATTCCGAACTTTTGCACGACCTGCATGGGCCACCACTAAAATCTATCACGCCCCGCTTCCAAAAACGACGGAAGAGAAACGTGACTAAGGCCCGCTTAGGCCGGAGCTGTGAAGCTCGGACCCAATAAGCGTCTATAGGGATACCATTTTAAAATTTTCAAGTTCTTGCATTTATAAAATCCGGAACAACAAAAGTACAGAAGGAAATGGATGCATTCATTTTATAATAGAGATAATATCCAGTATATGACAAATCTAATAAGAGAAGCCTAAGCATGGCAATAATCTGCAGATAAAGGAAACTAACAGTGCGAAGCACGCAACCTAGGCAAAGAGTAAAATGGTGCTACTCATCCAGACTAAAAAGTAGTACCCTCTGTAAGTCTGCAACGGTGGGGAACGTCTAAGTCTGGTCCTCGTCAGGTACGTCCTCCAGGTCGACGTCCTCGGGCTCCACATACTCCGGTAAGTCTGCCTCGTCCACGAACTCCAGCTCGACACCTGACGTACAACACCCAAGAGAAAAGGAACTGTACGTCAGGTAAAGTCTACACAGAAATTTAAACTCTACTGCAAGTGTATTTTAAATATAAAGCAAAAGTTTACTGGTTGATTAACATGCTGGGGTTATACATGGTAGTTATAGAAAGTAAACGGAGCTGGGAAAGTAAACACGTCAAGCAGTAGCTGTAGCGTGTGCTACCGACTACGGGACTAACCTAAACGGGTCAAGACAAGACGAGACGAGACAAGACAAGACGAGACAAGACAAGACAAGACAAGAAAAGACAAGACAAGAAACGTGTGACTTGAAGGGTTCACGCCTTACGGTTCGAGGGGGATCAGACCCTATCCCCATGCGCACGCTCAACCCTACCCTAACCCAAGTGCACAAGACAAGTCCGTATAAGGGATCACTCTCTCTGGCTTGGAGAGTGCCATATTTCCCGCAGGCTGTGTATCCGTACAAGGGATCACTCACCCACTGGTGAGTGCCTTATTGCCCGCAGGCAGTGTATCCGTACAAGGGATCAATCACTCACTGGTGAGTGCCCTATTGCCCGCAGGCTGTGTATCCGTACAAGGGATCACTCACCCACTGGTTAGAGCCCTATTGCCCGCAGGCTATGTATCCGTACATGGGATCACTCAGCCATTGGTGAGTGTCCTATTTCCCACAGGCTGTGTATCCGTACAAGGGATAACTCACTGACGTGCGTTTATATTTCATATATTAGCGCACGTTTTCTCCCGTGTTTTTCCGTTATTTACCGCCGTCTTGTATTCGTTTTCTCGTGTTTTCTTGTTTTCTTTCACTTTTCCGTGTTTTTGGTATTTTACAGGAATTTCTAGCATTTGGGACATAAAACGACGATATCATGAGTCCCCGGAGCAACGGGAGGAGTCACGCGCGATCCAGGGGGTCAAACGACCAAGATTGCCACTTTTCAGCCCCCACCCGATCGGTTGGACACAGCCAACCGATCGGGTGATGCACGCCTGCACGACCCGGACTGAAGCTGAAGCGAAGTGCAAATTCAACCGACCAGTTCACCGATCGGTTCATCCCAACAGAGTTCTCGGGAATTTGGAGCTTAATTCCAACCGATCGGGTGATATCTCACCCGATCGTTTCATCTGAAGCTGAAGTTTCCCAAACGATGACCCGGTCACGCCACCCATTCTCCTCAGCGACCGGTTGAAGCTCCCGAAGCCCGATGGTCAAAGCAACAAGCGGCTCACCCGATAGGTTGATGTTTCAACCGATCGGGTGGCCTTTTCTTCACCTTTCACGCGCTGCTGATGAATTCATTGAAGATCTGCTATCATTCCAGAGGGGTTTTGGGTGATCTCTTATTTTTTTAGCGTCGGCATCGTCGTTAGCTTTCCAACGATAGGTCGCATGCCCAAATTCGATTTTTCTACATTTTTCTGGAATTTTCTGAGCGCGGCTGTGTGTTGAAATTGGCAGTAGTCTGAATTTTCATTTCACCCTATCGGTTGACTTGTCAACCGACCGGGTGAGATCACTTTCTGCGAATTTGAGCTCTCTGTTTATTCCACCCGATCGGGTGAGTTTCCACCCGATCGGGTGGGCCTGTTTTGATAGTTTTGAGTGGGTTTCGGACCCGAACTGTTAGGGGTTTTTGAGAGGTTATATATTAGAGTTTGGGGCACGACTTTGGGGAGTTCTTCCACTATTTTTTCAGCAACTTTTCCTCCCCTTTCTTGGGAGTTTTAGATTAGGTTAGATTAGGTTTTCTATTGTAATAAATCTTGTATTGGATTGAAGATTCAAACTCAAGATAAGTATTTCTTTCTCTCATTTTCTATTGTATTGTGTTATTTTCTTTGTTGCTTGATGGTGAATGTTTGTTTGTCATTATTATTGCTTTCTATCATGTTCTTCACCATCAAGTAGTGTTTGATGAACCCTAATACGGGTTAGTGTAGGATTGATGCTTGGAAATTTGCTTTTGGCTTGGTTGCATGGCATGTGTTCAATGAAATGTGTCAATGGAGATTTCTAGCAATCTGAGTCCAATTCGTACGGCAACACACTAGTTGTGTTGGGGGTTGGGGTCCGGTGTCTTGTCCAGTCAAGACCTGCTTCGATGTATTGCTAGAAATCACATTCGACCTATTTGGACATTAAGGGTTACGCGTGGGTGTTTCATTGTCATTAGCGGGAAAAGGACCGCGTCTGACCGCCGGGCCAAGGGGGAATAAACTTGGCGGTTGACTCCCTAGCCATAGCTCACGCCCCTAGCGTAGACATCGAGTCCTCGCGCGTGGGAACGGCTTGGAAAAAATGTTGGGAGTTATCATTGTGGCCTTAATGCTCCCGGTTGCAGAAGGTGTTAATGGACATGGGAATGCCCACCGTCCGGAACCAGGTAGGCCTAGCGTACTTGGCACTGACCGGAATATCTGGCCCTGGACGCTAGGTACCACCTTTTGGGGCAATGTCTCACCCTGGATCAAGTCAAATGCCTAGTGTCATGAATGTTCTAGCCCGTGTTAGCGGGGATTCATTTCGTGTCTTTTCATTTCATTCTTTTATTTCTACACTTCCACCCACGTTATCCGCATAGCTAGCACACAACCTAGGTGAGGCTAGTAGCCACTCAAGCCATCCACCTCCCTGAGTTCGATAAACCCACACCCTACACTAACCGTGCACTTGCGGTAAAACGACACCGCGCCCAAACCGTAAACGGGGCGCCGGTCAAGTTTTTGGCGCCGTTGCCGGGGAGGCGTTCGGTTTGATATTAGCTTAGCTTGGGTTTGTTAGACTACGCATAAAAACAAAAAAAATTGAAAAAAATATATATTCAATAACCAAGAAAATTTTCCCCCACCATTATATTTTCTTTTTGTTATTCTCTTGTACTATTGACGCTCCTCTCTAGTTTTCTTATTTTTGTTGTCCAGGTATCTTTGGTGTAACCATGTGGAGATCAAATTTCGATGCTCAGATGGGAGGATACGATCCTTATTCAGTTGTGGTTTGTGAGACTTGTGGGATGACAGGACACATGTATTATGATTGCCCATTTAGGCTTGAGAGCCTCCCCCTATACCAAGGCCAAACATTCTCTCACAACCTTAGCCCAAACACCTCCCATCCATTTCCTCAACCTTATATCCCTCCACCAACACAAGAAGAATCAAGCCTCGTGTCTCTCCTTGAAAGTGTCATGTTTAACCAAGGCCAAGTATTACAAAACTTGATGGTACCAATCATCGAGCCTACACCGAGGAGAGGGGATGAGGGAGAGGATATACCTACTTCCATGGTCGAGACCACCATGCCATCAGCCACCATAGACACATCTCAAGCCGATACCCCATTTTTCCATCACTATCACTTGGATGACGAAGCATTTTTTGATGATGATAGTGAGGATGGGGTGATTTCTATAGGATCTGTGGGAGAGACTTTTTGTCTTGATTTGGATACCCCACATGAGCCCTATGATAGCACCGAGGAGTTTACAGAGATTATGCATATCGACGAGGAGGATGTGCGTGAGGACGAGGACACCATGACCACATATGAGGGGTCCGCTCTACATCCACCTCAACAGCCATCTCTGTCGCAGCTTCCTCCTTGGTCGGTGGTCAACCATGAGGATGTCATTCAGGACATCGAGAAGATGATGGAGTATGAGCATATCATCGAGGAGGATGTGCATGAGGGCTTGGACACAATGGTCCACTTCATGGAGCCCGAGTCACATCTACCTTTACCGTCGCTCTCCACTTCTTCTGGGGCTGAGCATCTACTTGAGCATATTGCCCCTATTCAAGGAGATTTTCATACTCACTCTCACTCCACTTTTGAGTCTCGCTTTTCACTTCCTATTTCTTTAGACTCATATATATTTGACACACCATATCTCTCGCAGGACACATGATCTACTTCCCTTGAGGTATGCTGCGATGTGTCACCACCTGGAGAGCCACTTCTCATGGAGAGCGAGGATTTGATCGTCGCTAGCATAGAGGATAGCATACCATTTCCAGGGAGTGTTTGCCACATTTCATATATTTTACCATCATTTACCGGCGACTATCTCTGGGATACATTTATTTTGGGAAATAATTTTTTGCCATGGACTAATGCACCTCGTCCTTTACAGGTCACAGGTGGACACCTACGAGGGATGCTTGGAGGTGCATTACTTGGGTCCATTGTCACACGTGGCCCAACGATTCTGGCGGAGCCACAGAAGGAGCAGTTAGAGCAGCTACCTGCCCCACTTCAGATCTTGGATCCGCCTATGCTCAGGTGTATCCTAATCCAGTAGTGTAAAAATTTACCGCTTTCTAGTTTAGATTTGAATAATCTCGTCTCCTCTCATTAGCGAGGGAAGCGTATCTAGGATTTTCTTTTGCATCATAATAACCCATCATGTCGTGCCCTTCTATCACTTCTACCGCCCACACCCCACATCCTCTTCTGAGGAAAATGAGCACACCGTCTCTCCTGCATTTTGATTTCTTTCTTTTCTTTTCCGATCTTCCCCTTGCATATTTCTGCATCACATTGATCATATCATTTCGCTAGCATTTTCATATTCAGCTTGGGGGGAATCGATTTGTGCGCATGTTTTCGCATGTCGTTGTTGTGTGTCTGTGTCTATGTGTTCTTTCGTCATGTTTTATATCTTTTATTTTAGTGTTTCTTTTTCTTTATTTCTTAGTTTCGTTCATGTGTTTTTTCATGTTTTTCACTTTTTGTGTCGGTGCGCCCCCCATTTTCTTTGCCCTCCGGTTTAAACTATTATTGCATTGAGGGCAATGCAAGTTTCAACTTGGGGGAGTCGCACTTTGTGCGTCATTTGTCCTCTTTTTCTTCGTTATTTGAGTCGTTTTTCTCCGTCTTTTTCATTTTCATTTTCTTTTCTTCTTTTTATCTCTTTTTCCTAGGGATGAACCCTATGATGAATTGCCACAAAATCACACACACCTAGCATGGCATCAATAATCGCATTCACTAACCCTAGGATATCGAGTCCTCTTGCATTTCATGCATCGTGGGTCCACTTAGCTTTTTGTGAGTCGTGTGTCGTGACTAGCTTATTGTGTGCTTCTACGTTGTGATTTTGATTTATATACCTATCCTTGGTTGACCCCTAAATTATCATGTTTCGATTTGAATATGCGGTATTTGCTTCTACTGTCTGCTTCTATATGCATGATATATATGTATCGTATGCTTCAATTCGCATGTGTCGGGATTCCACAATTAAGGACTAGGATAACCCATTTAGCATATGCTTTGATTTGCGAGAAATATTTTCTTTGCCCAAGTGTTTAAATTCTGATTTATTTTTGTTTTACTTGGTGCAAATCCCCTCGTCGTGTACCGTTCTCCCACTTGGGAGAGTACACAAGTATATACCCCAATATCCAAAAATCCAAAAAAAGGAGAAAAGAAAAGAAAAACCCAAAAATAAGAGAAAAGAAAAGAAAAAAAAGAAAAAAAAATTGTATAGCCAAAAAGCCAAAAAAAATACATATATCCAAAACCCAAAAAAATTCCCGTGTGAATATTTCCCCTACTTGCCGAGAATAAAGGGAAGGCGAGAATTTGCACCGAGTGTTCTTCTCCACATCATCTTAACCCCCATCGGTTTCGAAAACACTTGGCTTAGGAACTTTTTTAGCTATTATCTTGGCTATAGTGGGGTGATTTCCTTAACCCTAGTTGTGGAGTCCCTGACACATGATATGTTTTGATTCTCTCTCTATTCTCATGCATGCTTGAACTACATATATTCACCGCTTAATTCGAATCGAATCGATATTTGGGTCATTTACTGGATTTGTGTATATCGAGCTTTATCACACATCGTAGATAGAGACACCGTCTCCTAGCACACAACCACACTCACTCACGCTTCACCGCGTGGGCCCACGGCACTTGTCTAGACTCGTATTCCTTGGTTTAATGATGGGATTTGGCGTTTGCTTGCTTGGTGTGTCGTTTTTGATTTTGTTGGCCCTGACGGGTAATCTAGGATATAAAGTTTTCTTTTTCTCTCTTTCTCTCTATTTTCTCTCTCCGAGCTCCTACTCTCACTCGTCTTCCTCGAGGACGAGGAAGAGTTTAGCTTGGGGGATTTTGACGTGCGTTTATATTTCATATATTTGCGCACGTTTTCTCCCGTGTTTTTCCGTTATTTACCGTCGTCTTGTATTCGTTTTCTCGTGTTTTCTTGTTTTCTTTCACTTTTCCGTGTTTTTGGTATTTTGCAGGAATTTCTAGCATTTGGGACATAAAACGACGATATCATGAGTCCCCGGAGCAACGGGAGGAGTCACGCGCGATCCAGGGGGTCAAACGACCAAGATTGCCACTTTTCAGCCCCCACCCGATCGGTTGGACACAGCCAACCGATCGGGTGATGCACGCGTGCACGACCCGGACTGAAGCTGAAGCGAAGTGCAAAGTCAACCGACCAGTTCGCCGACCGGTTCATCCCAACAGAGTTCTCGGGAATTTGGAGCTTAATTCCAACCGATCGGGTGATATCTCACCCGATCGGTTCATCTGAAGCTGAAGTTTCCCAAACGATGACCCGGTCACGCCACCCTTTCTCCTCAGCGAACGGTTGAAGCTCCCGAAGACCGATGGCCAAAGCAACAAGCAGCTCACCCGATCGGTTGATGTTTCAACCGATCGGGTGGCCTTTTCTTCACCTTTCACGAGCTACTGATGCATTCATTGAAGATCTGCTATCATTTCAGAGGGATTTTTGATGATCTCTTATTTTTCTAGCATCGGCAGCGTCGTCAGATTTCCAACGATAGGTCGCATGCCCAAATACGATTTTTCTACATTTTTCTGGAATTTTCTGAGCGCGGCTGTGTGCTGAAATTGGCAGCAGTCTGAATTTTCATTTCACCTGATCGGTTGACTTGTCAACCGACCGGGTGAGATCACTTTCTGCGAATTTGAGCTCTCTGTTTATTCCACCCGATCGGGTGGGCCTGTTTTGACAGTTTTGAGTGGGTTTCGGACCCGAACTGTTAGGGGTTTTTGAGAGGTTATATATTAGAGTTTGGGGCACGACTTTGGGGAGTTCTTCCACTATTTTTTCAGCAACTTTTCCTCCCCTTTCTTGGGAGTTTTAGATTAGGTTAGATTAGGTTTTCTATTGTAATAAATCTTGTATTGGATTGAAGATTCAAACTCAAGATAAGTATTTCTTTCTCTCATTTTCTATTGTATTGTGTTATTTTCTTTGTTGCTTGATGGTGAATGTTTGTTTGTCATTATTATTGCTTTCTATCATGTTCTTCACCGTCGAGTAGTGTTTGATGAACCCTAATACGGGTTTGGGTAGGATTGATGCTTGGAAATTTGCTTTTGGCTTGGTTGCATGGCATGTGTTCGATGAAATGTGTCAATGGAGATTTCTAGCAATCTGAGTCCAATTCGTATGGCAACACACTAGTTGTGTTGGGGGTTGGGGTCCGGTGTCTTGTCCAGTCAAGACATGCTTCGATGTATTGCTAGAAATCACATTTGACCTATTTGGCCATTAAGGGTTACGCGGGGGTGTTTCATTGTCATTGGCGGGAAAAGACCGCGTCTGACCGTCGGGCCAAGGGGGAATAAACTTGGCGGTTGACTCCCTAGCCATAGCTCACGCCCCTAGCATAGACATCGAGTCCTCGCACGTGGAAACGACTTGGACAAAATGTTGGGAGTTATCATTGTGGCCTTAATGCTCCCGATTGCGGAAGGTGTTAATGGACATGGGAATGCCCACCATCCGGAACCGGGTAGGCCTAGCGTACTTGGCACTGACCGGAATATCGGGCCATGGACGCTAGGTACCACCTTTTGGGGCAATGTCTCACCCTAGATCAAGTCAAATGCCTAGTGTCATGAATGTTCTAGCCCATGTTAGCGGGGATTCATTTCGTGTCTTATCATTTCTTTCTTTTATTTCTACACTTCCACCCACGTTATCCGCGTAGCTAGCACACAACCTAGGTGAGGCTAGTAGCCACTCAAGCCATCCACCTCCCTGAGTTCGATAAACCAGCACCCTACACTAACCGTGCACTTGCGATAAAACGACACCGCGCCCAAACCGTAAACGGGGCGCCGGTCACTCACCCACTGGTGAGTGCCCTATTGCCCGCAGGCTGTGTATCCGTACAAGGGATCACTCACCAACTGGTGAGTGCCCTATTGCCTGTAGGCTGTGTATCCGTACAAGGGATCACTCACCCACTGGTGAGTGCCCTATTGTCCGTAGGCTGTGTATCTGTACAAGGGATCACTCACCCACTGGTGAGTGTCCTATTGCCCGCAGGCTATGCATAACAAGACACGGCATGACAAGTTAGGAATTGTTCTTCTAGGGGGTCCACACGCACGCACACACAGAAAAACCCTAAGGTGTCATATGTTGTTGTTGCGCTTAGACTTCGTCGTCAAGTCTAAGCTGTCAAGGGGGTCCCGGACGCTATCATTTCACGTCCAACTCTTTGCTTACATTTTAACAGTTCTACGAGTCTATGGGCTAAACACGATCGAAAGTACAAGTGAGTACACTTGCATGCGGTGGCGAGTGCATCGTCTGTCCGAAGCGTCCCGTCGAAACATCGCGTCGGCGATGGTCCGTCTGAAACAGTATTACTGCGATGTCAGATCGTTCTTTTTGGTCAAACCTATTATGGTTTGTTTCTAAATTTGGCGGGACTAACCTATCAGTCAAAAAGTCACGTTTTGGTGTTTGTTCAGTCTAGATCGACGTCTACCCTATGTGCACAGAAAATTAGTCCGTTCGTCGATCTTTCCTACGATGGGAAACGTTTTACAGATGCTGAAATTAACTTTAGTTCTCGTTGACCAATTTTAGATTAGGTTTGATGAACTACGGTGTGGGTTTTACTACTCGTTAGGGAAACCAACCTCGTGACGTCGTCCAACAAGCGGAAGTCGGGTCTGAACGGTGAAGCGTCGGCATCGTCTGGAGCTCCTCGACCGAGGGAGGTACCTCTGGACAGTGGGGTGGTGGCACGAAATCAGCGAGCTAACAACGATCCTCCTCTCGTTGCGAGTAGCGCAACGGATCTTCACGATAACGGCGACGTCAGCTAAAAACACGTGCATGCGACAACACACGTGAACTCCGAGAGTCCAAGGGGGCTGTCAGTAGATGAAGTAGGACCAGTGGAAGATGCTCAGCTTGGTGGGCGGCCGACGGTGTGAGCATATGGTGGTGGGTGACCGTGAGAAGCCGGAGAGGACAGATTCGTGTAACTTTCGTTGTCGCGCGTCTCAACAGAAATCCAGCGATGAACAGCGACAACGGGAAGTTGTAGAAGTGAAAGGACTCCAAGACAAAGCCAACGGTGGTGGAGTTGATGCCGGGGGTGGTCGGAGCTGATTGTGAGCCGGCGTTGAAGTTCAGTTTCCAGATCTGTCAAAAACTGCCGATACGGCGTGTTCCGACGAGGTTTCACGGAGCTACAGGTGGGCTATGAGCATGAGAGAAGTTGCAGAGCGGAGAGGGGTCAAAGGGGAACAAAGTGGCGGTGGTGGTCACCGGCGACAGTGGCGATCGGCAGCTAGCTATGAGCAAGAAGACCGGCGGGTCAAAACTAGGGTTCTTGCGGCTATTGGGTTTTAGAAAGAGGAAATGGAGGAGAGAGAAGGGGGGTCGGAGGGGAGAGGTGGCTGTTGTATATGGACGACATGTATACACTCATGAGGGGATGTATGAGGGTATACGGACCTCAGATGTCGCATGCATGAAAGCATGTGCGAAGGGAACTTTTTCATGTGTGAAAAGGACCACTCGATAAGTGGAAAAAGGCACATTATAAGTGCATTAAGGCACTTGATAAGTGCATGAAGAAGAGGATAAGCAAGGGTATTAATATAAGCCAATAGGCTTATATGTAGTTATTTCCTACAATAACTACCCCTAAATCCTATAAATAGGACCTAAGGGTAAGGCATTTAACACTAATCCTTCATGCCATAAGTTTGCATAAGGCATACCTTTTCCTCTTGTCCCTTCCATTAAGTTCTTCTTCCATTTAGAGATTTAGACGGTGGAAACGCTGCTTCGATCCTCTGTGACGAAGTACTAACCGTTGTGGCGAATCCGAGGGCAAAGTTCAGAGACTACAGCGCTGCGTACGCTAACGTAAGTTCTCTTTCGATCCTCCATCTCCGTGCGACGGGTTCCTACATTGGTATCTGAGCCACATGGTTTTGCCCCAGTCTCACCGATGAATGACACGTTGTCTCTTTCACGAATGAGTTTCCTTCCATTATGGATATGGTAGGAGCGCATCGTGACGGAGAGAACGTCAAAAGTTGTTCTTTTCACTTTAGGGTCTTCTGTCATTACGGATATGGCAGGAACTCTCCGTGACGGGAAGAATTGACCGTTCATCTCGCCAAACTCGCACTCTTCATGAATGCTGAGTCTCCATTCAATAGGGAATGTGAACTCTCTTCATGTGGAGCGTGAAGTTTGCGGTCTTGAAAGTGTGTTATTTTTTTTGGCACACGGCCATTGAAACATAACCACTTTCTCGATGAACGGGTGTCTCATCGGAGAAGATGGAGTTACCAAAAACTTCTCATTTGAGAAGAAGATCTCTTTGGTGCATGATCACCATGGCCATGCGGGTAATGGTGGCAATGCACCCCCCCTCCGTGTTGGGGAGGGGGTTGGCTTAGGCCAATGACAACCAAACACAACCCCCTGAAGGGGGGGTGGACTCCAAGAAGGGAGGGCCGGCTGGCCAAGGGAAGGCCGGCCGGCCAAAGCCATGGCCGGCCCTGGCATCGGCAAGGGCGGTCGGCCAGGGCCACCATGGCCTCGGCCAGGGCCATGGCCGGCCCTGGCAGAGGCCAGGGCCAGGCGCCCTGGCCCCGGCCAGGGCCAGGGCCAGGCGCCCTGGCCCCTGCCAGGGCCAGGCGCCCTGGCCCCTGCCAGGGCCAGGGCCAGGCGCCCTGGCCGGCCTCAGCCAAGGCAGAGGCCCTGGCCGAGGGGCCAGGGCCCCCTGGCCGGCCAGGGCAGAGGCCCTGGCTGAAGGGCGAGGGCCCCCTGGCCGGCCTCGGCCAGTGCATAGGCCCTGGCCGGCCTCGCCAGGGCATAGGCCCTGGTCGAGGGGTCAGGGCCCCCTAGCTGGCCAGGGCCGGCCTCGGCCAGGGCAGAGGCCCTGGCCGACCAGCCAGGACCCCTGGCCGGCCCTGGCCGAGGGGACATGGCCACGCCGAGAAGCCCTGCAGTGCCGGCGGCCTCGGCCCCGGCCACTTGCATGTTCGGCCCATACGGGACCGGCGGCAGTTGCATACGGCAAAACCCCATGCAAGGGGAATCCAGTCTTGGCACGGCCACAGCTCGACGCCGGCAATGGCCGGTGCAGACCACTACCTCCCGCTGCAAAATACGTTTGCAAAATACGTTTGAAAAATACGTTTTCAAAATACGTTTTTTTTTCAAAAACACTTTTCCGCTGCAAGTACTATAAGAGTACTATTGTTTGATAAGTGATGGGGAAATATTGAAAGTTGTTCTACATGGTGATTGGCATTGTAAATGACCTTTCCGATTCTAGAGCAACATCTTCAATATTTTTCGAAAGTAACTTATCAAATGTGAATTTATGCAATGTGTTTGATCGAACTTGTCTTTTATGTCTTTTTGCAGCATTTTAAAGCTAAAATATCTTCCGCCACTAAGAACATCGTCGCTGAGTTGAACAAAGGTGAAAAAATCAACGACGATAATTACAAACTATGGTCCATAAAGATACAATATGTTCTAGAGGAGCAAGAAGTGCTCGAAACTCTAACGAACATAATGATTGAACCTGAGTTAGGCACTACGGCCCAACACAGAAGAGACAAGGAAGCCTTTGATGCTTGGTCTCGGAAGAACAAGATTGCTCGCATTACGCTGTTATCAAGTATGGCCGATGACATAATGCGAATCTTCCGAGAACATGACCTAGCTATGGATATATGGTCCAAGCTGGAGGAGAAGTTTGGTGGAACCTCGGTGACCAAACTTCGTTCTTTAAACTATAAAATTCGATTCGTACAAGAAGCGTCCAAATCATTCCATGGGAATGCATCTGCGACACATGTCGAATCTTATTTCAGGGTTAAAGGATGCAGGTCATGTGCTCACTGATGAGCAACAAATCCAAGCTGTCATACGTTCCCTACCAATCGAATGGGAACAAATGAAGATGCATCTCACTCATAATGAGAGCATCAAGAATTTTGGCGATGTTTCTAAGCACCTCGAGTTAGAGGAAGAGCGGCTTGCGGCCGCCAAGCCAAGTGCAGAAGTGCACATGGTTGCTAGTTCCTCACACGAGGGAAAGAAACGTAAAAATCGCTCGAAGTATGAGCATGAAAGGCAACCAGCGTCTACCAAGAAACCCAAACATAAAGGTGGGAACAAGAAATGGCACAAGAAGAAAGACTTGAAGAGGATCAAGTGCTTCAAGTGCAACAAGTTAGGTCACTATGCCCGTTATTGTACGGATGGAGGTAACAAGGTAACTTGTAATAATACTAGTTACATATGTGTTTCTAGTTCAATATTTCTTGTAGAATCTAATCCATTTTGAATAATTGATTCAGGTGCCACCGACCACATAGCAAGGGACAGACGGTCCTTCGTGGAGTATCATCGGATACCCCAAGGAACGAAGTGGATATATGTAGGAAACAACACACGTGTTGAAGTGAAAGGCGTTGGGACGTGCAAGCTCGTCTTGGACAACGGTCGCACTATCTTACTTCATGATGTCCTCTTCGCTCCAGATATTCGAAGGAATATTATTTCTGTGGTTGTATTAATGGGTCTTGGTTATAGTTGGTTCTTTCATAATTGTAATGTGGACCTATCTTGTAATAATTCCGTAATTGGTTCTGGGTATGTTTTCAAAGGATTTATTGTATTAAATACGATGTACGATTCCTCTAATTTGAATGAAAATTTCCTCGTTACAAATTCTTCGATTTATGAATCTGATTTAATTTGTTGGCACACAAGGCTTGGTCACATTGGACCAACACGTATAAATAGACTTGCCAAACGTGGCATTCTATCCAATGTTTCAAAGGTCGAAATGTCTACTTGCGAACATTGCCTTGTAGGGAAAACTTGTCCTAAGCCATTCGGAACCGGCACAAGGGCTGAGGTTCCATTGCAGCTTATCCATTCGGACATATGTGGTCCGATGAATGTCAAGACAAGATGCGGAAAGTCCTACTTCATCACTTTTATTGATGACTTCACCCGATTCAGACATATCTATTTGATACCCCACAAAAGTGAAGCATTAACCTGCTTTAAAAACTATATGAGTTTAGTGGAAAATCAATTAGATCGCAAGATTAAGTTCTTGCGAACTGATAGAGGCGGTGAATATCAATCAACAAGTTTTAAAGAACTTTGTGATGATAAGGGTATAGTTCATCAAATAACTATACCTTATACTCCACAACAAAATGGTGTTGCTGAAAGGAGAAATAGGACTTTAATGGAAATGGTCCGTTCAATGATGGCGCAAGCTAACTTGCCAATCACCTTTTGGGGTGATGCATTATTGACGGCTGCTTTCATCTTGAACCACATACCCTCGAAATCAGTTAGCTCCACTCCTTATGAGTTGTGGAACCAAAGGTCTCCTGACTTAAACATTTTAAAACCTTGGGGGTGTGCATCCTACGCACATATTTCCTCCCATAAGTATGGCAAACTTGGGCCAAGGGGGAGGAAATGTATCTTTATACGATACACAGAAAACTTCAAACGTTATGTTTTCATTGGTCGGGAAGACAATGGAGGACTGATTGAATTTGAGTCAAGGGATGTTACTTTCTTGGAAAATGAGTTTCCAAGAGAGGGCGAGATAAGTCAGGACTTATCTCTATTTGAGATTTATGATCAAGAAGAATTACCTCATTCGAGTGGGAGAATTCTTGGTGAAGATGAAAATACGTTTCAAACTTCACCAATGGATGATACGAATGATGCGAATCCTATTCCATATGGGAATAATGATCCAAGTGGGAGCAATTCTAACCACATTCCAAGTGGGAGTGATATTAGAATTGATCTAAATTCGAGTCAACAAGGACTTGAAGAATCTCAAATACGATGTAGTAGTCGTACAAGGTTAACTCCTCTAAGATTTGAGGATGAATTCCCACAAACCTTTATGACTTTACTACAAGAAGATGACGAGCCTGCTACTTTCAAACAGGTCGTATCATGCCCTGCAAAAGACAAATGGATGGAAGTGATGAAGGAGGAATTAGAATCCATGAAAATTAACCGAGTATGGGACTTGGTTACCTTACCTAGAGGACGTAGAGCTATGTTCTCAAGATCAAGCATAAGGTTGATGGCTCTATAGACAGATGTAAAGTGCGTCTTGTCGCGAAAGGTTTTACGCAACAGGAATGGATAGACTATGAAGAGACCTTCTCACCTGTTGTTCGTTTTACCTCGATTCGCTTGATTCTGGCTTTGGTAGCTTGCTTAGACCTCGAATTACATCAAATGGATGTAAAGACTGCCTTTCTCAATGGAGAATTGGACGAGGAGATCTATATGGAACAACCAACAGGGTTTGTAAAAGAAGGAAACGAACATAAGGTGTGTAAACTTCGTAAGTCCATATATGGTCTTAAACAATCCTCGAGGCAATGGTATATACGGTTTCAAGAAGTTGTCTTATCAAATGGTTTTACCATGCTTGATGAAGATAACTGTGTATATATCAAGAGGATCAAAAGCAAGTATGTTATTATGTCTCTATATGTAGATGACATTTTAATAGCCAGAAATGACAAGGGCTTTGTGATGGATATCAAGGCTTGGCTTTCATCAGTATTTGAGATGAAAGACATGTGAGAAGCCGCATATATCCTTGGAGTTAAGATTTCAAGGAATCGTTCGAAGAAACTTCTTTCTCGTTCACAAGAGACTTATATAAAGAAGGTTCTAGAACGTTTTAATATGCAGGACTGTAAGTCCATTGATACTCCTATAAGTAAATGCGATAATTTATGTCTGAAAATGTGTCCAAAGAACCAAAAGGAAAAATGAAATTATGGAAAAAGTTCCATATTCCAGTGCAGTTGGTAGTCTTAAGTACGCTATGATGTGTACAAGACCGGACATCTGTTTTGCCGTTGGAATGGTAAGTCGTTACCAATCCAATCCAGGGCAAGCACACTGAAAAGTGGTTAAGAGAATTTGCAAAAGACTATGATAAGAACAAGAAGGTATACATTAGATACATATTTACGTATGAGATGATAGCGGATTCGCTTACGAAGGCGATCCCCAGAGATGTGTTTTACAAACACTTATCATCTAAAGGATTGCGCAAGAGCTGAGTTGTATCAATATATATTCCCATGTCTATGAAAGATCAAATTTAATAAAAGAATAAGTTATTTTCGACATTGCATATGAGTTTCTTGAAAATGTTTGTGTACATTTTTTTAATCTCAGCTATATTTTTTAGTATGTCGGACAGATTGAGGTTGGCTCTCTCACATGAGCAACCGCCTTTATTCTATCAGACGGATAAGATAAAGATAAGACCTGTTTAAAGTCAAAATTGTCAGACGGATGATTTAGAGTCATGACTTAAACAAAATGGTCGTATGAAAGATCTGCATCATATGGATGCTTACAAAAGATCTAAGAGGATATTTTTTGAAATCCTATCTGTCTTATACGGGATGTGGGTCCAGAAGATTATTTGAGTAGTAAAAGAGACTCAAAGTCAGACATTGTAGTGTCTGATCATCATCCTTACAACATCATTAAGACATACGCTCCCTGGGAAAGGAGTGATGTTGTAAAACGTATTCATACGACGTATGCATTTGACCATCGGGTTAGAATAGTAATTGTATTTAATATTATGTGAGACCCAAAGACCACATGGGTCTTAACTTCTTACCCTAATGGACTCTAATTGGTTCCTTTAGATTTGACTGGGTGATCGCTATCTTAGCATGTTGCTTATGGACTATGGTCAATTCGGTCCGGCGGGGCATGTTAGAAAAGCGAGTCAAGTCAAGATCGAAAGGATCGCAAGAAGAGGACGATTAATTTCATATTCACATTTGGACTTTAAAGATTCAAAGATGGCCAGCCAAGTGTAATCCAGATGGGATTCAATTATTGAATATAAAGTATAAGAAATGTGAAGAAATAATCTAGGGTAAAACATGCGTTGATCTACTCAACTTTGCACCCCAAGGAGTGTTGTGTATCTCTAACAAGTGCACAACAGCGGACTCTAAGCGCATGACGGTCACACGGTCTATTTCTCGGTATGATAAATAGAAGAACTAAAGGAAAAGATATTTCCTTACAATCCCCTCAAGTGTGAGTGGGAGATGTTGGATATGAAAGACATGTATACACCCATGAGGGGATGTATGAGGGTATACGGACCTCAGATGTCGCGTGCATGAAAGCATGTGTGAAGGAAACTTTTTCATGTGTGAAAAGGACCACTCGATAAGTGGAAAAAGGCACATTATAAGTGCATTAAGGCACTTGATAAGTGCATGAAGAAGAGGATAAGCAAGGGTATTAATATAAGCCAATAGGCTTATATGTAGTTATTTCCTACAATAACTACCCCTAAAGCCTATAAATAGGACCCAAGGGTAGGCATTTAACACTAATCCTTCATGCCATAAGTTTGCAAAAGGCAAACCTTTTCCTCTTCTCCCTTCCATTAAGTTCTTCTTCCATTTAGAGATTTAGACGGTGGAAACGCTGCTTCGATCCTCTGTGACGAAGTACTGACCGTTGTGGTGAATCTGAGGGCAAAGTTTAGAGACTACATCGCTGCGTACGCTAACGTAAGTTCTCTTTCGATCCTCCATCTCCGCGCGACGGGTTCCTACAGTGGCCGACGGCCAGGGGTGGTCACCGGTGAGCTTGGGTGGCCGGAGTTGATGAGGGAAATTGCATGGGAGGTGGGTTGTGTGAGATACATTGCGGCTGGGTTTGTTTCCTAAAGAAGAGGGAGGGTTTTGTGATCGCGCCCCGGATGCACACCCGGGACGAACGATTGTAGTTTTACCGCAAGCGCACGGTCAAGTGGCGAGCAGGTATCGAACACGAGGAGGTGGTGTTGGCTCCAATCTATCCTAGGTTGGTTTGACTACGAAGGTTTTATTGGTGGAGATGGCTATGGTATGATGTAATGGAAATGGTGGTGGATGTCGGTGTCGGTGATAAAGAAGTTGGGTCAAATATCGATTCAAATATAATAAAAATGTCTAGAGCTAGGGAATCCCCACTACGGATCGGCATGCATCATTGTGAATAGTGAATCTCAATATTACTAGACTTGCGTTGAGGTGAACTAGTCGTAACTGAATATAGAACCAAGCTCACGCTCTCGCACTATTACCGGTCTATAGCAACCCTAGGATAGGGCCCAATCTCTTGCAAACCCTAGCCTAAGCCGCTAGCATTAGGATCGACATCATCGTTCAATCGCCCCTCGAGCCCACTCTCGTGCAAACTCGAGTTACGATCTAGGTTGTGATAGTTTGTATTCGCCCAATCTCTTGCAAACGAATATGTGTATAGATTTATAATAAAAATCCTAGCTTTGGTCCAATCTCTTACAAACCAAGTCTAGAGAATCTCGATTATAAACCTAAATCGAATATCTAGGCCTTCCCATCGATTAGAATCCAATCTCTTGCAAACCTCAATCGATGAAAATCCCTAGCTATCTGTAATAAATCGATCACAACCTAACCTCCTAGCAATTCTAGCAATTTAGAAATTCATTCATCACAAATATGAAATTAGATCAATAGGGTTCATCCCCATGCCCTAGAACATCAAATCTACTCAAGCATAGCAATAAGGATAGAGAAATCGATAAAAAACTTTGCTTGCATATATAAAGATATCAAAACAAAGATTCAAACAATAAGAACAAAATACTTAGCTTGATGAAGATCTTCAATCCAAATACAAGCTTTTTGATCCAAGAGGGGGCCTAGGGCATGTCCTAACCTCTAAAAAAACTCTAAGAAAACATAATGGGAACCTCTCTAATGGTGGCTACAAACCCCTTATATAGTCTCCCAAAACCCTAGCAAATAACCCTAGAAAAACCCCCCAAATTCATGCCCAAAAACAGCCCAAACCGCAACTTAAAATCTGGGCCCGTTGCCGACTCAGCCGAGTGGAACATGTGACTCGGCCGAGTAGAAATTCATGCACTGCAGCGTCAACTTACATAAATTCTCCAGATTTCATCCGACCTCCGATTTATGCGTTTTTGGCGGTGTTGGAACCGTCATGAAGTCTACTATCCATAGAAAATATGAGAAAAATAATTTGATTGCTAGAATGATAGCAGATTTCAAAAGAGTGGGAGGCTATCTGAAAATCTGGGCACTGCGTGTCCTCGGCATCACTCGGCCGAGTGGACTTCTCTACTCGGTCGAGTGGGCTTCTCTACTCGGCCGAGTGACAGACCCTGTAAAATTCCAGTAAGTCGGGGGTCTTGGAGGGTTTGCCTTCGGAGGTGACTCGGCCGAGTGGCTTTACTCACTCGGCCGGGGGTCATTTCTTGCTTGGCCGAGTCGGAACCGTCAAAAGCCTGTACATTTTCAGTAAGTCGGCCTTTTTTGATGGTGGATTTTCCATGCCACTCGGGCGATGTGATCTTCATACTCGGCCGAGTGGGATATTGTCCCTCGGCCGAGTGCACGTCCAATTCCTTCTGTTGGAGCGTGTCCGGTCGGGTCGGCCAAGCGGTCTTCTTGCTCGGCCGAGTGAGTGCTTCACTCGGCCGAGTGACATGCTGTAGATGCCCAATCTTCATCATTTCGCCTCCTCTTCGCTCCTGCGAAGTTCCTTCTTCTTCCACTCGTCTTCCATTGCTGAATGCCCTCAAAAGAGCCTTGGGTGACGCTCCGGAGTGGGTGCAAATCATTTAAGCTCATTTTTACTCCCAATTGCTCATATTTCCTGAAATCCGACAAAAACAAGAAATAGTGAAAAGTAACACAATATCATCGAATAATCGTGAAAATCGCAATATGAGCAACCGAAATGGCGTGAAAATATACAGAAAAAAGGTGTAAAATATGGACCGATCAAAATCCCCCAAGCTTACCTCTTACTCGTCCTCGAGGAAGATAAGTAGAGAGACGAACTCGGGAGAAGAAAATAAAGAAAATGAAATGAAAGAAAAAAGAAAAAACACGAGGTGGAAGTGGTTGCTAGATTATTCTCTCAGATCTCAAGCCATAAGATATACATCACGATAACTTGGAAAATACGAATCACATGCTATAAGGATTTCAAATCTTACTTAGACATGATACTTGTAAGCTTTTAAGAACAAAGGAAGGGATTCTCTAAATTCATACAATCAATTCATATCCACATCATGCATTTCATAGAACTTAATATACAAATGTTGGCGATGCACTTTTCAATCAAAAGTTATAAATGAAGCATATAAGATACACACCAAGCATGCAATAGAGAATAGAATAAGAGTCATGGCATTCACATATTTATTTCAAATCATGAAAAATCTCCATATCTAATATATTTTGCTAAGTTTTAGCATTATCAAACTTTCCCATTCGTGCACGTCTCCACTCTAATGTCATACACACTCATATGGTCAAATGAATTCACCCTCCCAAGCTTAGCTTGAGGCGTCACATCCAAAGGAATATAATAGTGGAAATGGGATTTTTGCCTTGGTTTTCCCAAGTATTTTGTGGTTCCGATAATGAGATAGAGAAATATCTTTTTTTTCTTTTGGACTTTGTTTCTCATTTTTCTCTTTCTGGATTTTTGTAGGAGCTATATGATTTGTATTTTTGATTTTTGGCTCCTTTTTGGCTTTTTGGACTTTTTGGAGCAACCTTTTTCTTTTGTAGGGATTTTTGGGAAATAGATGCGATATAAGTAACTTTAGGAGGTGAACTCAAGTGACATGTAGAGAATAAAAAGATATATGTGGAGAAGGAAGTAATATAACTCTCGGTTCACTCTAAGATGTGCACGGACGGTTCAATAAGATAATACATCAACTAAAACTCATATGTAAGCATGTATATTCTCAATCATTTCAATAAACAGTGAAGTCAAGCAGTAAAGTTTACAACCATATCAGGCATGCAACAGAAGGTGAATAAGACAATAAAACTGATGCTTCAGATATACTAATGATGTGTGAATCTTGGTGCATTTCCAACAAAAGCATACTAAACAATAACACATACATTCAGTTTCAATTAATATCATGCATTCATATAGAGGAATCATCAAAAGAAATAGATTTACAAGCATATGTGAATAGCAAGACTATGGAATACTCTAAGTAGCATGGCATGGAATAATAAGCATCGTGATGGCTACTAAAGCAATAAGATATATCATCATAAGGAACAAATCTAGCAAAAGAAGAGAAAGGAAAATAAAGAAATAAAAATAAAAGAGAGGAAAGAAAAGAAAAACAAGCACACAATATGATGCATGAACACACATAAAAGGAAAATAAGATGGGAAATTCAAAAAGATGATGCAAAATTTTGAAAAATTCTAAAAAAAAACACTAAATTAAAGTAAAAATGCAACTAATGCATCTAAATGGCATGGAAATGCACTCCCCCAAGCTTAAACTTCACATTGTCCTCAATGTGATCATAATGGAAGAATATGAGGAACACCGATAATAATAAGGGGGGTGAATGAAAAATGATGAAATGAATGACATGAAATACTAATGCAACTACATGCAAATACAATGATGCATGAGAGCGCTTTCCCTCAAGCTTATACCAAACAATCCTATTCAAATGACTTGATCAATAAAATCACGACTTTGCTAAGCGTGATCAAGTCAAACGAATGAGAAAGTGAGTATTCACTTGAAAGAAGTGCTCGATGGTGGTGAGCAAAAAGGATGTGACACATCAAAATATGAAGAGGGCAATTAATGTATATAATGGGTTTGGGATGTAAAAAAAATTTGTTACCGTCATATGAGGTGATATTTATTCAAGCAATCTATACGGTCCTCTCACTGTCGAGAGAATTCGTGTTTATTTAAAGCATAAAAATTTCTACTCTACTGGATTGATATCACCTATAGCAAAAGGTGGATCCAGTATCTTTGCCGGTGCAGGCAACTGCTCCAACTGCTCTTTCCGTGGCTCCGCCAGACGCGTGTATCCACGAACACCAACGAACTCCAGCAATGCATCCTCCAGCATTCCCACAAGGTCTCCACCTGTACCCTGCAGAGAATAGGATGCATCAGTTCGTTGCAAAAATTTCACCCTCATAATAAAAGTATCCCAAAGAGGATCGTCTATAGAAATATATGGAATAAATAATGGTGGACGATACTTCCCTGGAAATAATCCAATATCCTCTTGTGCCTTGATAGCTATCTCCGTGGTGTCCTCTCTCAGCTGCTCAGGTAAATCTGGATCATAGGTGTGGACCTATTCGATATGCTCGTCAAACTGTGACACGTCCAAGCATACCTCCAGTCCATAATCGTATGTGTGCTGCAAGAGGTACGACGTGTCAAAAATATCTGAAGCAAAATAAATATCAAATGGAATACATGATTCAGAAATGGAATGGGTAAAAATATCTCCCTGAGTGGGAGCAGTAAGCTCTGTGGGATAGTCCTCGACGTCAGTGGAAGGATGAGGTGGCTGCGGGAGCTCTAATGGAGGAGAATAGTGCTCGGGATCCTCATGAATGGCTGTGTCCTCGTCCCGATGCACGACCTCCTCGGTGATAAGCTCTGGCTCTGTGTGTAAGGCCTCCTCAAAAGCATGCTCTGGCTCCGTATGTGAGGCCTCCTCGGTAATATGCTCTGGCTCTATAGTGTGCTCCTTTACCTTCTCATCAACTATCAATGTAGGCTCTCTCTGGGATGGTGATGCTGGCTGCTCAGGTGTGTCAGCTTGTGGGGATGTATCTTGTGGAGGGGAATGCCCGTAAGCAATCCGAAAATATAGTCTATCCCCCTCAAGACTGACATGGATGTCCTCCTCAATTGTTCCTGCAGCTGAAACACGGTTCATAACAAAATCTGTAAATCGTAGCTCAAATGCATCACCTGCTTTAATGCTCTCTGAACCGGTGAACCTCACTGACTCCAAGAGACCCTCGAATAATCTCTGAAATCCATCCTCCTATGGCTGCGCTGGTGGCTCAATTTCTGCTTCCTCCACTGTACCTTCGTCCATCCACTCTTCATATGCAACAGCTGTATTGTAGGATGTGGGATCGACAGCGGCACATACTGGCTCTGGTAATATGATTGGAGATGCTTCTTGCCCATAAGATGAAGGAACAGAACTGATATCTTTGGGAATCATCGCAACCTTAAACATGAGCACATTCATTTCAAGTTGCCTCTTCACCCGTTCCAATAGAAGGTTACTCTTTTCAAGCCCGGCTTGCATTTCAACCTGGTGTGCATGCATCTCATCAAAAAAGATCCTTTGTCTCTCATCAAGCTCGGGCCAGTGAATCTCCTCAAAAAAGTATTCTCCCATCTAAGCACTCTGATCAAAATAGTATTCTCCCATCTAAGCACTCTGATCATAATAGTATTCTCCCACCTGAGCACTCTGATCAAAATAGTAATTGACGTTGCCCCCGGTTCGCTAGCCGCGAATGGCCGGGGGACCCGCGTGAGGGTTTAGATATTTGTAACCGCAAGCGCACGGTGTTGTAGTGTGGCTTGGGGGTCGAACACATGGAGGCTAGGATGTGCTTGTGTCAAGGAGGACCGAAATCACCCCGTGGGCGAGCTAGCCCGAATCGGTTGATGGGTTGTCACGGGAAAAGAATGCAAGGTATGAACAATAAGAAAATAAGCCCGGGACTTTGGTTTCCACTCCAACGAGCGACTCTCCCTGATACGGCCTACGGGTAGGATGGCGATCGGAATTAGGGTCTAATGGTGAGAGTTGCCTCTGAAAGTGGTACCGGCATCCCATGGGCCCGATATTCCGGTCGGTGCCCAGGATGATACACCGGACTTCCCGGGTTCGATCAGTGGGCACTCCCGTATCCATTAACACTGATCGATTCCGGGAGCACTAAGCTCGCAATGATAACTCCCAACGTCTCATCCTGCCGCTCCCGCGCGCTAGGATTCGGCGTCTACGCTAAGGGCGTGAGCTATGGCTAGGGAGTCAACCGCCAAGTTTATTCCCAACGGTCAAAGGCGGTCTTTTTCCCACCGATGACAATAAAACACCCCGCGTAACCGTTAGATTCCTAATCCCTATCGATTTCCTAACCCTATGGATGCATCGGGAAGAGCCCCCGAAGGGGTTTCCGCCAAAATCCCAGATTTGGGAACTACTCACAAATATTCATTAAAAAGCGATCTAAACGAAAATGAACCGTTGAAATCATAATCAGATGATTGGAATGCGAAGGTAGTAGAGCAATTAAGATAATACTAAAGTTTAAGAAAGATCCGAAAACTTACAATAGAAAAGTAATTACAGCCGTCACAAATAGGAGAAAACAGTAAAAACTAACAGCTCCCCCGTTTTTGGAACCCTAGGGGTCCTATTTATAGGATCTCGTATCACCCGATCGGTTGACAAGTCAACCGATCGGGTGATCCGTTACAAATAACAAACAGAAAATGGCGGACTTTCACCCGGTCATATGAACCGGTCGGTTGAGTTCTTGGAGTGACCGGTTGGATCTTGGCGCCATCGGGTGAAGGGATCGGTTGGGTGCCCGTGTCTCGGCTCTTCAGCATCAGCTACAGATGAACCGATCGGGTGAGAGTCACCCGATCGGTTGGAATTTGGCTCGAAAAGATAGAGAATCGGTCCTGTTGAACCGGCCTGTGAACCGGTCGGGTGACTTCCACTTGAGCTCCGGCTGAGACCGGGTGGTGCACGCGTGCATCACCCGATCGATTGGAGATTAGCAACCGACCGGGTGAGGGGCTGAAAGATGTAATCTTCGTCGTTTGACCCCCTGGATCATGAGTGACTCCTCCCGTTGCTCTGGGGATACATGATATCATCGTTTTGCGTCCCAAATGCGGGCAATCTCCTGCAAACATGGATAAACAAAGAAAAGTGAAAGAAAACGAGAAAACACGAGAAAACGAATAAAAGACGGCGGAAAACACGGAGAAACAAGAAAGAAAACGTGCGTGAATATATGAAATATATACGCACGTCAAAATCCCCCAAGCTGAACCCTTCCTCGTCCTCGAGGAAGACGAGTGAGAGTAGGAGCTCGGAGGGGAAAAATAGAGAGAAGGAGAGAAAAAGAAAACTCTATATCCTAGATCATCCGTCAGAGCCAACAAAATCAAAAACGACACACCAAGCAAGCAAACGTCAAATCACATCACTAAACCTGGGAAAATGAGTCCAAATAAGTGTCGTGGGCCCACGCAGTGAAGCGCGTGCGAGTGCGGTCGTGTGCTAGCAAACGGTGTCGCTTTCTACAATGTGCAATGAGCTCATATACGCAAATCCAGGAAATGACCCAAATACCGATTCAAATTTGAAATTACGGTGAATATTAGTTCAAGCATGCATGAGAAGAGTATAAGGATAGAAGCGTATCATGCATAGGGGATTCCACAACTAGGGTTAAGGAAATCACACCACTATAGCCTAGATACTAGCTAAAAAGTTCCTAAGCCAAGTGTTTTCGAAAACGATGGGGGTTGAGATGATGTGGAGTAGAACACTCGGTGCAAATTCTCGCCTTCCCTTTATTCTCGGTAGATAGGAAAAATATTCACACTTGAAATTTTTGGGTTTTGGGTATTTGTATATTTTTTTTTTGAATTTTGGGCTATACAAAATTTTTCTTTTCTTTTCTTTTTGGGTTTTTCTTTTCTTTTCTCCCTTTTTTTTGATTTTTGGCTATACACATGTGTACTCTCCCAAGTGGGAGAACGGTACACGACGAGTGGATTTGCACCAAGTAAAACAAAAAAGAAGTCGGAATCTAAACACTTGGGCAAAGGAAACTATTCTCGCTAAATAGAGCATGGGCTAAATGGGTTATCCTAGTCCTTAATTGTGGAATCCCGACACATGCGAAATGAAGTACACGATATATATATATAGCATGCAGAAGCAGACAGGGAAAATAAATACCGCATATCCAAATCGAAGCATGATAATCTAGGGGTCATTCCGAGATAGGTATATAAAGTGAAATCACAAAGTAGAAGCACACCAAACAGCTAGGCACGACGCACGACTCACAAAAAGCTAAGTGGACCCGCGATGCGTGAAATGCAAGAGGACTCGAAATCCTAGGGTTAGTGAATGTGATAATCGATGCAATGCTAGGTGTGTGTGATTTTGTGGCGATTCATCATAGGGTTCATCTCTAGGAGAAAGAGATAAAAAGAAGAAAATAAAAAATAAAACACGATGAAAACGACACAAAAACGAAAAAGAAAGACTCAAATGGCGCACACAGTGCGACTCCCCCAAGCTGAAGCTTGCATTGCCCTCAATGCAATAAGAATGAGTACAGGAGGGCAATGAAGATGGGGGGGGTATGCACCGACACAAAAAGAAATGAGAACGAGGAAAACACAGAGATGAAACTGAAAATAAAGAAAAATCAAAATCAAACCACACGACACGAAAATAGAAATAAAACCACACGACACGACACTCAAAAGGGGAAAGACAAGCACACACACAAAAATAAGAAGAAATAAAACACGACAACACACCAAAATAGACGTCCCCCAAGCTAGACACGACAATGCTAGCAAATAAAATGTGATCGTGAAATGCAGAAATATGCAAGGGGGAAGTCGAAAACAAACAAAGTGAAATCAAAAATCATGAGAAGGTGAATCCTCGCCCTCCTCGGAAGAGGGAGTGGATGGGTGGTCGAGGGGAGACTGGGGGTGTGCGGAGAAGTGGGGAAAGAGGCAGAGGAATAGATGCAGCGGTGGTGTGAACGATGGGAGGAGTGTCGGTGGAGGTGGGTGGTGGTGGTAAGACGGTGATCAAGGCGGTGGTGAAAGGAATAGAAATGGGGGGAGAAGATGTGATGGTGACGGTAGTGGGTGGTGGTGGGAGAGATTTGGAGCGCACCGGCAATTTCCTCCGACGCACATATGAAGTGATGGAGGAGGAGGGAAGAGGTAGTATGGGTGGGATGGAAGTGGTCGGGAGGGGGGAAATGGATACCGGGATGGGAATAGATGAGGGAGGAGAAGAATGTGGTGGGGGAGGTGAAGGATGTGTGGATGTGTGAGAGGGTGGAGGAGAAGATCGTCGAGGTGGTGAAGGTGGAGATGTGTGGGAGGGTGGAGGGGAAGATCGTCGAGGTGGTGAAGGTGGAGGTGGACCGTGGATGTGAGTGAGAAGGCGAAAAATGGCGGCCACGTTCCTCTCAAGTGCGAGGTAACGTGGGTGAGTGAGAAAGGAGGACGGTGATGGGTCCGAGGAGGCAGAGGACATGGCGAGATCACGGAGGGCGGCGACCTCCCTTTCAAGACCAAGACGGGCAGAGACCTGACGACGACCAAAGGATGTGGACTGTCGTGAGGCAGAAGTGGTGTCGCCAGGTAAGGTGGAAGTGGTGCCGGCAGCGGTGGTCATGCCGGCACAGGAGACAAGGCCAGAAATGGCCGCTAAGATGTGCTCAGAAGTGATGGGGCCCGAAACAGAAACAGGACGACTCGGGCCAGCCCCCATATCTCCCCTAGACGCATGGATATCCTGCTCGCCTAAGTGGGCGGCAGGGGACGGTGGTCTGCGTGCGTCCGCGGGAAGGAAAGGAAGGTGCAACCCCGCTAGGAAGTTCGGATCGGGTGGGAAGGTCCAATCTCCCACAAGAGCTATGGTCATGCGAGCGGGGTTGGGGAGAATGGCGCCATAAACTTGACGTTGCCCCCGGTTCGCTAGCCACGAATGGCCGGGGGACCCACGTGAGGGTTTAGATATTTGTAACCGCAAGCGCATGGTGTTGTAGTGTGGCTTGGGGGTCGAACACAGGGAGGCTAGGATGTGCTTGTGTCAAGGAGGACCGAAATCACCCCGTGGGCGAGCTAGCCCGAATCGGTTGATGGGTTGTCACGGGAAAAGAATGCAAGGTATGAACAATAAGAAAATAAACCCGGGACTTTGGTTTCCACTCCAACGAGTGACTCTCCCCGATACGGCCTACGGGTAGGATGGCGATCGGAATTAGGGTCTAATGGTGAGACGTTGCCTCTGAAAGTGGTAACGGCATCCCATGGGCCCGATATTCCGGTCGGTGCCCAGGATGATACACCGGACTTCCCGGGTTCGATCAGTGGGCACTCCCGTGTCCATTAACACTGATCGATTCCGGGAGCACTAAGCTCGCAATGATAACTCCCAACGTCTCATCCTGCCGCTTCCGCGCGTTAGGATTCGGCGTCTATGCTCAGGGCGTGAGCTATGGCTAGGGAGTCAACCGCCAAATTTATTCCCCCTTGGCCCAACGGTCAAAGGCGGTCTTTTTCCCGCCGATGACAATAAAACACCCCGTGTAACCGTTAGATTCCTAATCCCTATCGATTTCCTAACCCTATGGATGCATCGGGAAGAGCCCCCGAAGGGGTTTCCGCCCCCAGATTTGGGAACTACTCACAAATATTCATTAAAAAGCGATCTAAACGAAAATGAACCGTTGAAATCATAATCAGACGATTGGAATGCGAAGGTAGTAGAGCAATTAAGATAATACTAAAGTTTAAGAAAGATCCGAAAACTTACAATAGAAAAGTAATTACAGCCGTCACAAATAGGAGAAAACAGTAAAAACTAACAGCTCCCCCGTTTCTGGAACCCTAGGGGGTCCTATTTATAGGATCTCGTATCACCCGATCGGTTGACAAGTCAACCGATCGGGTGATCCATTACAAATAACAAACAGAAAACGGCGGACTTTCACCCGGTCATATGAACCGGTCGGTTGAGTTCTTGGAGTGACCGGTTGGATCTTGGCGCCATCGGGTGAAGGGATCGGTTGGGTGCCAGTGTCTCGGCTCTTCAGCATCAGCTACAGATGAACCGATCGGGTGAGAGTCACCCGATCGGTTGGAATTTGGCTCGAAAAGACAGAGAATCGGCCCCGTTGAACCGGCCTGTGAACCGGTCGGGTGAGTTCCACTTGAGCTCCGGTTGAGACCGGGTGGTGCACGCGTGCATCACCCGATCGGTTGGAGATGACCAACCGACCGGGTGAGGGGCTGAAAGATGTAATCTTCGTCGTTTGACCCCCTGGATCACGCGTGACTCCTCCCGTTGCTCTGGGGACACATGATATCATCGTTTTGCGTCCCAAATGCGGGCAATCTCCTGCAAACATGGAGAAACAAAGAAAAGTGAAAGAAAACGAGAAAACACGAGAAAACGAATAAAAGACGGCGGAAAACACGGAGAAACACGAAAGAAAAAGTGCGCGAATATATGAAATATATACGCACGTCAGTAATCTCCCATCTGAACACTCTGATCAAAATCTGTGGTCCACGTAGTATATAATCCATAGCACCTGATCAACAAAGATAAATACCTGGAGAAAAGATATCAGTGGCATAAAAGAATATAGAAATGATAATAATGGTGGCGGGGGTGAAAATTTCCCTTATTTTTAAATTAATTTTTTTTTCGTAGTCTAATCAACCTAATTGTGAAAAATTGGCACCCAACGGAAAACACCTCCCCGGCAACGGCGCCAAAAACTTGATCGGTTCCAAAATGCAACCCTAGAGCAAACCTAGTATGGCGCAAATACACGGAGATAAATCCCTGGCAACGGCGCCAAAAACTTGATCGCGCCCCGGATGCACACCCGGGATGAACGATTGTAGTTTTACCGCAAGCGCACGGTCAAGTGGCGAGCGGGTATCGAACACGAGGAGGTGGTGTTGGCTCCAATCTATCCTAGGTTGGTTTAACTACGAAGGTTTTATTGGTGGAGATGGCTATGGTATGATGTAATGGAAATGGTGGTGGATGTCGGTGTCGGTGATAAAGAAGTTGGGTCAAATATCGATTCAAATATAATATAATAGACATGTCTAGAGCTAGGGAATCCCCACTACGGATCGTCATGCATCATTGTGAATAGTGAATCTCAATATTACTAGACTTGCGTTGAGGTGAACTAGTCGTAACTGAATATAGAACCAAGCTGACGCTCTCGCGCTATTGCCGGTCTATAGCAACCCTAGGATAGGGCCCAATCTCTTGCAAACCCTAGCCTAAGCCGCTAGCATTAGGATCGACATCATCGTTCAATCGCCCCTCGAGCCCACTCTCGTGCAAACTCGATTTACGATCTAGGTTGTAATAGTTCGTATTCGCCCAATCTCTTGCAAACGAATATGTGTATAGATTTATAATAAAAATCCTAGCTTTGGTCCAATCTCTTGCAAACCAAGTCTACAGAATCTCGATTATAAACCTAAATCGAATATCTAGGCCTTCCAATCGATTAGAATCCAATCTCTTTCAAACCCCAATCGATGAAAATCCCTAGCTATCTGTAATAAATCGATCACAACGTAACCTCCTAGCAATTCTAGCAATTTAGAAATTCATTCATCACAAATATGAAATTAGATCCATAGGGTTCATCCCCATGCCCTAGAACATCAAATCTACTCAAGCATAGCAATAAGGATAGAGAAATTGATAAAAAACATTGCTTGCATATATAAAGATATCAAAACACAGATTCAAACAATAAGAACAAAATACTTAGCTTGATGAAGATCTTCAATCCAAATACAAGCTTTTTGATCCAAGAGGGGGCCTAGGGCATGTCCTAACCTCTAAAAATAACTCTAAGAAAACATAATGGGAACCTCTCTAATGGTGGCTACAAACCCCTTATATAGTCTCCCAAAACCCTAGCAAATAACCCTAGAAAAACCCCCAAATTCGTGCCCAAAACAGCCCAAACCGCAACTTAAAATCTGGGCCTGTCACCGACTCGGCCGAGTGGAACATGTGACTCGGCCGAGTAGAAATTCCTGCACAGCAGCGTCAACTTGCAGAAATTCTCTAGATTTCATCCGACCTCCGATTTACGCGTTCTTGGCGGCGTTGAAACCGTCATAAAGTCTACTATCTATAGAAAATATGAGAAAAATACTTTGATTGCTGGAAAAATAGCAGATTTCAAAAGAGTGGGAGGCTATCTGAAAATCTGGGCGCCGCGTGTACTCGGCATCACTCGGCCGAGTGGACTTCTCTACTCGGTCGAGTGGGCTTCTCTACTCGGCCGAGTGACAGACCCTGTAAAATTCCTGTAAGTCGGGGGTTTTGGGGGGTCTGCCTTCGGAGGTGACTCGGCCAAGTGGCTTTACTCACTCGGCCGGGGGTCATTTCTTGCTCGGCCGAGTCGGAACCGTCAAAAGCCTGTACGTTTCCAGTAAGTTGGCCTTTTTTGATGGTGGATTTTCCATGCCACTCGGGCGATGCGATATTCATACTCGGCCGAGTGGGATATTGTCCCTCGGCCGAGTGCACGTCCAATTCCTTCTGTTGGAGCGTGTCCGGTCGGGTCGGCCGAGCGGTCTTCTTGCTCGGCCGAGTGAGTGCTTCACTCGGCCGAGTGACATGCTGTAGATGCCCAATCTTCATCATTTCGCCTCCTCTTCGCTCCTGCAAAGTTCATTCTTCTTCCACTCGTCTTCCATCGCTGAATGCCCTCAAAAGAGCCTTGGGTGACGCTCCGGAGTGGGTGCAAATCCTTTAAGCTCATTTTTACTCCAAATTGCTCATATTTCCTGAAATCCGACAAAAACAAGAAATAGTGAAAAGTAACACAATATCATCGAATAATCGTGAAAATCGCAATATGAGCAACCGAAATGGCGTGAAAATATGCAGGAAAAAGGTGTAAAATATGGACCGATCATTTTGCTAGGTGGCTTTGGGTTTTTGGTTAAATGGGAGAGAGAGAGAGAGATAGGGAGAGTGGAGATAGGGAAAAGGGGAGGTGTGAATAGTGGCTGAGTTATTTTTCCATGATACGTGGGAGTGAATTGAGGGATGTGATTAGATTTGGTTTGGTTTAGTTTTGAAATTCAAATGGATTAAAGGCTAATCAACGGTTGAAATTGATTAGAGGATATCTTCCACTAAGGGCATCGGAAAAATAATCCGAAAATACAGGGACGATCGTGGAGACGAGAAGTACGGGACTACGGGTTCCGATCGCTGCTACACCAACCAAAAATTTTCGTAAAATCGGGAACCGAGTACTGAGGCCAAAAGACCAAAACGCCCTTCCATTCAAAGCTGTTTTGCGAGAAAATGAGCCATGAAGTGACGTTCCTAAAAATTACTATAAAATTCTACACTTCCATACGGTCACAACGGTATATCACATCATGTATACCGAAACCAAGAAAGAGCCAAATAAAATACGTGCACGAAAGGAGTCGTACGCGCAGAAAATACGAATGGTCGGAAAGCGGCCGTTACATTACATCTTATCCATAGGATAAGACCGTATCTATTGTACCATATCCTTATACGCTCCTCCATCCACTACAAATAAAGAGCTGGGCTCTCCTCCCCATATGGATGATTTATAACACATTTCAAATTTTAATACAAACAACAAACTCAAAAAATATTTGCTTGCTTCTATCTCAATACTATATTGATGCTGCATATATTGTCTGGAAATAAGGGAAAGGAAAAATGCATTAAAATACCCTAATTTTTGGCATTATGTTCATATAAGTAACCTAACGTATACTTATATCACTTTTCAAGAACGAGGGTAACATTTGATGATTGTGAACCTACCATATCCCCTTTTTATTTTAAAGAATTATAGGAAAGAATCAAGTTTAAGAGTGGAAGAGCTATGGATGTTGAGAGACAGAGATTTTTGTTCATTTAATTCAAAGAAATCAGCAAATTTACCCAAACATTATACCCATGTGCTTCTTCTTCTTCTTCTTCTTCTTCTTAAACCCCTACAAATAAAAACTTAAAATGTATCACCTCTCTTCTTCTTCTTCTTCTTCTTCATCATCATCATCATCTTCTTCTTCTTTAAAGCCTACATAAAAATTCCAAAACATCTTAAAATCAGGAAGGCTAAAGAAAGAAGAAGAGTATAGATAAAGAAAAGATGATGATGAAAAGTTTTAAGAAGAAGATAAAGATGATTATGCAGAGAAGAAGATGAAGTATATAAGTACTTTTGACATAATATAGTATGAGCGATTTCCTGTAAGTATTAGTGATCACATCCTCTGGATTTATGGTTTCAGCATCGTCCCCTCTGGTGTAATTCATTCGGTCCCTGACCCGATGACGGGGCGACCTCCTCCGTCATCTCTTGTGGTGGTGTGGCGGCTTGATTTGATCTATGCATAGGCCTTGATCAGGGGTTATGAGGTGATTCCATGGATATTGTTGAATATGGGTCGCCATCGTTGGACTCGAACACTGGTAGTGAAGGGGAGAATGAAGGTAGCTACGGGAGTCTCCAGTGTAGGCACGAGGGGGCGATGTAAACAGTCATAATTAGTCGCGATTCACGATCAGAGTTGTCTTAACCTGGGTTGTTTTCCCAAACCCCAGGGATGATGGCTACGGTGCTGTGGGCACATGGGATCACGATTAGATGCTTCTTGTGGTGGCGATGGACTATGGACAGAAGGCTTGGTGGTTGGTGATGTTGAAGTGTTTGATGGTGGTGGTATAGGGGTAACTAACGACAAGAAACATGGGCACTAGGTGTAATACTCTGTTTTCGTATATACGTGTATAATGTACATATTTTGGACGTATTTGTATGTATGAAATTTATGGGTATTTTCAGGAATTTTCCATAAATTTTTAATAACCAAATTATTTTAAAACAAATTTCAAACATCATTTGGATTAAATGGATGTGTATTTCGATGGTATACTTGGTATTTTGTAGGTGAATGGTATTATAGTGGGTATTTCTATTTATTAGAAAAATACAAATTCCTAAAATTCCTAATGATGACACCTAATTAGCTTGAGGTGTCATCAAACCCTTAATCCCCACCTACTTAGGGGACACATGGCAACCCTAGAGAGTTTTAATGAGGGTGATGAGGATCTTTAAGGAATTGAAAGGGAAAATTTAAGGGGAAAACTAAAAGAAAATGAAGGAACATGGAAAAGATCTCTCCTCTCCCTCCATCTACTCCACTACCATATCCTCTACCACCACAAAATTTCCCAACACCAAGGCCATATTTCTTCACCATCGTTCAATTCATTGAAGAATAAGAGAAGGAGCTTGAGAAGAAGAAAAGCTAGGGGTCTTCAAGGAGAAGAAGGGCCAAAGAATTGAAGGAAGGAGTTCATAAGGTGGGATTCTCTACCTTCTCTAGTTAGGATTATAGTTTAGGACTGGTATTAGTTATGATTGATATTTAGTGCATGGTTGAAGTGTTAGAATTATATTGATTCTAGGTTCAGTTTCTTACTGTTTTGCAGTAACTTCATTTATGCATACATATCACTGCAGATGTAATTAATTTCGGAAAAAGATATATCTGGGAAGCTTATAAAATTTGTGAAAACTTTCATGTTTATCATTTTTCCTAAATCAAACTATAATTAGGCTTAAAAGGTTGTAGACTGCATGATAATAATTCTGTTAGCTTTTACATCCCTTCATTGTTTTAGCCCTAACTGGTACTGTATAGGTGCAAATCTTGTGTTCTTGGACATTTAGGATATATACACTTCACAATCTATAATTCTCATGTTAGGCACTTGTTCTAAACCTGTTAGGAACTGGTAGTAATTCACTGTTCTTTATGCATGATGTTTCTGTTTCTGCACAGATTGTATATCTTTTACGTTACAGCTTATAATAATTCACTGAGAAATGCCAATTTTCTGTTATTGGTGTCTGAAAGTAGAATTTGATGATGAATAATTTTCATTCAGAAAGTTTTGTCAAATTCTAACTGGAATTTCTAGTGTGTTGCTGTAAAATGAAAGAAAGAAATGAAAGACTAAAAAGAGGGGGAAATGATAGAGTTGCCATGTCTTGCTTCATGCTATGTCACTCCATGCTTTTAGTTCTATTTGGAGATTTTTATGTTTAATGAAGTATTGAAATGCTATAATGTCACATTATGCTAATTGGGCCGTTAAGATAATGCATATCATACTTTATGTCTAATACTATGCTTCATGTCCTTATTGTTGTGTTTCGTGTCCATAGTACCAATGATGGAACCATGTGATAGAAATGTGTAATTCGAGATATGTGATGCTATATTACATATGAATGTGACGCTTGTTGTTAAGAAAACATGACATCGGTAAATTGGTGAAAGAAAAGAAATTGTGAAGCCGTAGTTGAGACGGCTAAACCATGAACGGATATGAATAATGAAACTGAGAGTGAGGCAAAGTGAAAATTATATGGACTTCTAGAATCTATCCTAAGATGGGTGAGACTACAGATATGGGTTCGGGGGAAACATGTATAAACATTAGGTGTTAAGGAGTGGACATGGATTGATAATCTCACTCGCACTCCCTACTGTCGGCAATGGGGAGTGGGCAGGGTTAGAGAGGCCCATGGGTGTACTCGTGCTGCACCATGTGGTAGATTGGTTTCCATCGTTATGCTAAAAAACCGAGCGTTGTCTCACTTATGACAGGAAAATTTACAAGAGGCCCTTACAGTGCTCGTGTTGCTGTTTGGGGTACCACTATTTCACCCACCTTGGGTGAAATCTAGCTCCTTAATGTCCTACAATTTACTCGGGTTTCCAAATAATGACGATATGTCTAACTTTAAAGACTAATTTTATCTATAATTATGGTTATGTACTTTCTGTCTCTTAGCTTTTACTTTCAGCACCTGTGTGATTGTTTATTTTATGCATGGTTTCTATGGACATTGCATCACTAGTAGAGAGTGTATTAGTTAGGTGGGTCGGTTCTAAGACTGGCTCTTACCTACCGTAGTTTGAGTTTCATACTGGGTCACATGTTGACGTGTCCTAATTACTTTTTCCAGGTTTAGGAGCAGTGCAGCCAGAGCAAACCTGACTCATGAGTTAGCTCCCAGTTCATGGTAGAGATGGAGTCCTCAGATGGCAGCCTCTTCAGTTGGTTCTCAAGGCAGTCTAAGGAGTGAGTTATACCTGTGTGGACCTTTTTGTCATTTGGGAGTTTTCTGGGATTTCTTCTGATTTCCACTTTTGTAATTGATGTTGAGATGATGTAAATAAAATGTACCTTTGTTTTAATAATAAAGAATGTTAGACTTTTTACATTGTTATTTTTACTTTCTTTGTTGGAGCATTACGCGTACTTCCCAGCACATGCATAGTGGCCTGCTGATTCTATCGTATCTTTTTCTCTTCCTCTTTCATAACACTCGATGCTCTGTGATCACCTAGGACGAATTCATACTTCCCATGTATCCAGGGGATCAGGGCATAACACTATGGAGCAAGGGCTGACAGTGGAGAACATGGGATGTGCATAGATGGGGAATCAAGGGCTGTGTACATGAGTTTTTGCTGGTGATGTCAAGGAGTCAGAGGGAGACTGAAGGATGGGTTGCATACATCAAACAATATGGAGGATGTAGATTGCTGAGAAGCTGATCATCGGCTGACTATTAGGAGCAGGAGCCGTGAGCTATTGGGGAACTAAGGGTTGAGTGCAAGGGATCTTTCTAGTGACCTCTTTTAGTTTGGGGGGAGGCTGAAGGAGGGATTGCATGCGATAGCTACTCCAGCAAAGACTACTTGTCGAATTGCCTTGCATCGATAAATAGGTGGAGGTCGATCATTAGCTAAAGATGAGGATGCCACGTAGCATACAACATCTCATGCGAATTCTATGCAAAAGATTAGCATTGAGGAAGGTGATAATAAGGAAACTGGATGGACTATTGTGAGACATTAGAAAGATTGAAATCATAATGCTCGTGTCCAAGCAAATATTTTTGGCAAGGATAATTGAGGCTCTGGTGTGTCAAAGCATATTACTGCAAGGGAAAACAAGCTTCCATGTTTTACAATCAAAATCGACTTGTTCCTTTCACTCCAAAATTTGATGCGAGGGTTGGTCCCAAAAGCTGGAAAGATATTTGTTCATTAGGCAACAATAGTGGTGCTGATTGTCGACTAGACTACATTGAACCTAAGAAAGACTCTCAAGGGTGCTTGTATGCCCATATCACCGAGGAGGAAATCGATGCCAATGTTGAACAAGGGGATACCACATTAGTTGGTTATGGGTTGGGGAATATGACTTTCATGTCTCATCTCAAAGCATGTGTCTCTCCGTTGTGGAAGCCTGTTAGGGGTTTAATTTTTTCTCTCGAGAAAATGGTTTCATTTTCTTTAAGTTATCCTTGATTGATGATTGTACTAGAATCTTACAAGAAGGTCATTAGCTATTCGATGGTTGTTTGACGTGCGTTTATATTTTATATATTCACGCACATCTTCTCCATCATTTTCTGTCGTTTTTCGTTATTTTGTATTCGTTTCTTTGTGTTTTTAGTTTCTTTTTACTTTCGTCATGTTATGTGCATTTACAGGACATTGCAAGTGTATGTGACATATATGGCCAACATCATAAGTCCCCGTAGCAACTTAATGTGTCGCACGAGATCCCGAGAGCCATTTGTCAAAGATAACTATGTATCAGCTCGCAACCAATCAGGTGGAACATCCAACCGATCGAGTCAAGCGGTCCGTGTCAGTGCAGAAGAAGAGACAGTTCCACCCGATCGGTTCTGTGATTGGGTGGATATTTTACAGAGGGCGGGTTTGAATGCAAAATTGTGATCTGATCGAGTCGGCACTTTCAACCGATCGGGTCACCTGTGTTGAGTATTGGACTTCTCCCTACTTGGTGTTAATAATGAGCAAACATAAATACTTGTGACTACTCCCCTATTTTACAGTTAGTCCATTGCCTAAGCTTATTATGAAGATCAACTAGCAATGTATGACTCACAAACGTCATTGAAGGCAAATGATATGAATTGGATGATCGTAGATTGATAATTGAAGCTCCGTAAAGACTTCAAGCTCATACGATGGAAAGAAGAGATTATTCGTCAATGTAATTTTTATTTTATCGCTTCTAGTATGTAGCTTAGAAGTAGAACTTTGATGGAGCACTCATACACATCTACATTCTATCATAGGACATCTTTTAGACTTTTGTCCTTTGATCCCAATTCAATCCTCTTGTGTTTGTGATAGGATTGTTTATAATAGCCGACTGCTTAACAGTTACAGTCGCCTGTCTCAACAACAGTCGACTGTGTTTTGTTCTACAGTCGCCTATTATGCACAGACTATTACAACGTAGTTTTTGGGCCTTCTCTGATTATCTCGCACTGGCTACTGTTGAACGATTAACATGCGCCTGTCCTAGTGACAGTCGACTGTGAATTGTTCATCAGTCACCTGTCTCTCCTTGCCCAAACTCTGTTTGATCTGAGTTCTATGGCCAGTCGACTTATGCTGTATATACAGTTGACTGTCTATTAGATCAGTCGACTATCTATGCTGCAACAGTCGTCTGTTTGTAAATCTATTCTTTGACTCAGCTCTCTGGAAATTTCTCCTGACATTGACAGTCGTCTGTTTAAGGATATACAGTCGCCTGTTCTGATTAACAGTCGACTATGCTTCTTGCATCAGTCGTCTGTCCTGTATCTTGTGAGGTTTCCAATATTTTATCTAACTCACTCTTCTCTCGGCCAGTCGCCTGTCGAAGAATGTACAGTCGCCTGTTGGTTTAACAGTCGACTGTCTTGGCTTCATCAGTCGACTGTCCACGTGGTAAGTTACCGTTATGAATTCTCACCTACCCTTGCTGACTGTGCAACAGTCGACTGTGGATTGTTCAACAGTCAACTGTCGCGAGTTCAGATTATATCCGTTGAGATTTTTCTCACGGATTTCGATTGGGTTTTTTCCTAAACTATTTTATGGATTTGAGAAAGCTATAAATAGAGCTTCTACTGTTCCATTGGAAGGTTACTCATTCATTGCAAAATCTTTCAAGCTTTCATTTCCAAAGATCAAAGCTCTCAAATCCAAAGCCCTAAGTATTTCCAAATCTTGTTCTCTTGCTCTCCAACCTAGAACCAAAGTTTGATCTTCTAGGCATTTGGTGCAGTCAAGAGAAAGGGCTTTCACCTCTCTTCCAAGAGATTTCTTCAACACACATCACACTTCTCCTTCAAGTTCTACTTCAAGGCATAGGTGAGTGTAAGTGTTGCTTTCATATTTCATAACTTTCGTTATTTGATTTGTGCTATCTGTTGTGAGAGTGGTTTTGCTTGCTCCCAAGTTATGGGAGTCTAGGACATCGATTGTATTCGATTGCACTTGTAGGGTTTCTACAAGTGGGCTATAAGAAAACCTCAAGTTAGGGTTCTAACTTGAGTATCCGGTGGTATCCGGGTGGTAGGGACGTAGGATTACCGGGAACAAGTCGGGAGTTGACTTGGGTAATCCGAACCCTTGAAACATATCTGAGTTTACGTATGTTTCTCTTTGGGTCGTTTTTCTATTCTGCACTATTTGTTGGATTGCATTTTATTTGGCGTAAATTCCTTTTAAATTTGCATAAACACTATTCAACCCCCCTTCTAGTATTTTCCCCATAGGCAGGGTCCTTACAATTGGTATCAGAGCGCAAGGTTTTATCTATGGCATCCAACAACAACAACGTTCCTCCTCCGCCTTCGTACAACAATCACGACCGTGATGGAGCGTCCACTCTTTTCGAAGGTCAATCTACGGTACGTCCTCCATGTTTCAATGGTACTAACTTTGGTTATTGGAAGTGTAGGATGGAGACATTCCTTAGGAGTGCTTCTCTTTGGAGAACTCTCCACAAGGAGTACGTCGAGCCCACCGAAGATAACTTCGAGAAATGGACGACTTTCGAGAAGTCCGTCGAAGTCAACAACGCTAAAGCAATGAACGCTCTTCATTGTGCGTTGGACCCGAATGAGTTCGACAAGATATGCACATGTAAGAGTGCATATCAAATTTGGAACCATCTCATCGTTACCCACGAGGGAACGAATAAGGTAAAGCTTTCAAAGTTATATGTTGCCGTGCAAAACTTCGACTTGTTTCACATGCAGGAAAATGAGAGCATTTCGTCGATGTATGTACGCTTTACCAACATCACAAACGAATTGGAAGCCCTTGGCCAAATCTACACCGAACCTGAAAAGGTAAGGAAGATCATCATGGGGATGACCTCCAAATGGGAAAGAAGAGCAATCGCCATTGAGGAGGTCAATGACTTGAAGAATTACACCGTGGTGAATCTCATCGGGACTCTTATGCCTTACGAAGTAAGACATGATAACCGATTGAAGATTAGTGCCATGATGAATCCCTCGGAGGCCAAGAAGAAAGCTTTGGCGTTCAACTCCAATTCGTCATCCTCCGAAAGTGATGAATCTGAGAATGAGATGGATTTGTTTGAAATGGCCCAAATGGCGAAGAAGTTCCAATGCTTCTTCCGCAAAGGTAAATCTTCCTCTAATAAACGACTTGAGTCTACTAATGCTACTTCCTCTCTTTGTTATAAGTGTAATAAGCCAGGGCACATCAAGAGGGATTGCCCAATGCTAAACAACAAAGAAAAATGGAAGGCACCAAAGTACCACAAGTCCGATAAGAACAAGAGAAACAAGATGAAAGGACTCGTAGGTACCTTTGATGACTCAGGCGATGACTCATCAAGTGATTCTGATGATGAGAAGGGTGAGAGCGCCCACATGTGTTTCATGGCACTTGAAGACCCACTCTCGGATGAGAGTGACTCCGACACGGATGACACCGAGGTACCAATGGATGAACTTCGTATTGCTAATGAAGAACTATTTGCTAAATAACAATCTTTAATGCTTAGATACACTAGCTTAAAGAAATCAAATGTTAGCAAGTCATCCATTCCATGCATTATCAACAATGACACCATTGTTGATACTTTAACTCTTGAGAAAGCAAACTTAGCTTCTCAAAATGTCACATTGAGAGATGAGGTGAATTCCCTCAAATCTCAACTAGATCAAACACATCTCAAGGATAATAGTGATCTAGCTACACGTCACACACAATTGGGTGTAAAGAATGATTCTCTTAAAACTCAAGTGCACGAGCTCAAAGCACGGGTGTCCACCTTGGATACTAACCTTTCTTCTTTAAAGGAGAAATAAGAGCTCATGTCCTCCTGTATTGTGAGATTCAATAAGGGAAAAGGATAATTGGATGATTTGCTTGCAAACCAATTTCCGGCCACACATCGTGTTGGTCTTGGATTTGTAAAAGCAAATCTAATGCTCGCACCTACTATAGTGGTGTCACTATAGATTTTATGAGGCCTTCCTCCGGTGCATCCACAAGTGGTGTCAAAGAAACTATAGGTAGCAATCCTACCAAGAATGTCACCACATCACCTTCTTTTTCTTTTGGCAAGAAACCCACTAAGGGTGGAAACCAAAAGCAAGGCCATGCTTTTATTTACACTAACACTCATCCCCATAGGAAACATCCTACTTCATAAGTGGATAATCATGACACATTTTATGCTCCGCACCCACAGACACGTACACAACCACACATGAGAAATACTCATGTACGTGCTCCTTCACACTCGTATGCTCATACGCATCATTCTTTCAAGTATGCTCATCCTCCACATGTCATGCATGATCCTTATGTTTCTTATAATATGCATGTTCCAAAGCATACACATCATTCTAGAATGTACAATGCATATCCTCCACCAGATATCTATGCTAGAAATCATGTTCCTAAGAAGCATGCACCACATAGAAATCCAACTCATATGCATGCAACTAGGAATAGGACTCCCAAGATGTACACTATTTGGGGTCCTAAGAACACTAGTCTAAATGTTAGGAATGCTTATGTTGATTCCTACTTTCATGATGTAATTATAAATAGTAACTATGTTGGGAAGCGGAAGTCCACTTGGACTTGGCTTCCAAAGGGCTAATCCCCTTGGACCCAACAAACATTGGGTACCATAAGCTTATGGTATATTATATAGGTACCCAAGAGAAAGAAGAAGAGCCATAAATGCCTTATTAGCTCTAAAGAAAAAGGATGGATTCTTGATAGCGGTTGCTCCAAACACATGACATAAGATCCATCATTGCTCTCCGAAGTGATTAGCATCAAAAATGGTGCAACGGTCACTTTTGGAGGTAATCAAAAAGGAACCATCATTGGAGTAGGTATCGTTGGTAATCCTTCCAAACCTCTAATTACTAATGTTTATCTTGTTAGTGGTTTATGTCAGAATCTCATTTCCATTAGTCAACTTTGTGACAAAGGTTACAAGGTTAACTTTGGAGAAGGATTGTGCACTATTGTTGATTTTGATTCAAATGTTTTATTTTCCGGTATTAGGCGTAAAAATATTTATTATTTGAGCTTGCCTAATACCGTAGAACATTGCTTAGTTGCTAACACAAGTGAACAACTATTATGGCATCGCCGTTTTGGTCATGTTCATTTCAAGCACTTATATAAGTTAGCTAAGCATGATCTAGTCAAAGGTTTTCCTAAGATTGTTTTTAATAAGAAAAACTTTTGTGATTCATGTCAAAGAGGTAAACTAAGTAAATCTTCTTTTAAGCTTAAAGAAGGGATTACTTCTAAGAGGCCCCTAGAACTTCTTCATCTAGATTTATTTGGGCCAACTAGAACTGCTTCTTTAGGTAATGCTCATTATGGACTAGTTATCGTTGACGACTTTTCTAGATTTACTTGGGTTTCATTCTTAACTAATAAGAATGAAGCTCATGAAGAGTTTACAAAATTTGCAAAGAAGATTCAGAATCTTTTAGGATCCACCATTATCACTATTCGTAGTGATCATGGAGGAGAATTTGAGAATGAGTCTTTTACTAAGTTTTGTGATGACTCCGGGATAACTCATAACTTTTCCTTTCCTCGTGCTCCACCACAAAATGGTGTTATAGAAAGAAAGAATAGAACTCTTATTGAGTGTGCTCGCACTATGCTCCATGATAGTCATTTAGGACTACAATTTTGGGCAGAAGCGGTGCACACGATATGTTATGTGCTCAATAGGATTCTAGTGAGACCCCGAACAAACAAAACTCGTTTTGAATTGTTTTATGATAAAAAGTCTCAAGTGAAATATTTTCGTGTTTTTGGTTCGAAATATTTTATAAAGAACACCTTTGGTAATTTAGACAAATTCGAGCCAAGATCCGATGAAGGAATTTTTGTTGGATATTCCACACGTAGCAAAGCCTACCGGATATACAACAAAACTTCTTCAACGATTGAGGAATTACTTCACGTATCGTTTTATGAAGAGTTTGATTTTCCTCATGTTGATGATGATAATGTAGAGATTCTTTGTGACTCTCTTAATAATGTTAAGATTAATGATAATATTGTTGAGACTAACACTTCTAACGAAGTTGTTGAAGTTGTTCCTAGTGATCCAGGTTTACCCAAAGCTTACCCGACCATTCGCAACCATCCCCATAATCAAATTATTGAAGATATTGGTGTGGGTGTTCGAACGAGATCAAGAATTGAAGAATTCTCTCATTACGCATTTGTCTCTACCATTGAGCCAAAGAACATCCAAGAAGCTTGTGAGGATAGCTCTTGGATAGTGGCAATGGAAGAAGAACTAATGCAATTTGAGAGAAACGAAGTTTGGGAACTTGTGCCTCTTCCAAGTGGTCACCAAGTTATTGGGACCAAATGGATCTTCAAGAACAAGACGGATGAAAACGAGGTAATCACAAGGAACAAAGCAAGGTTAGTAGCTCAAGGCTACCGGCAAGAGGAAGGTATTGATTTCGAAGAATCTTTTGCCCCCGTAGCTAGATTAGACGCTATTAGGTTGCTTTTATCTTTTGCATCCCATAAGAATTTTAAATTATTTCAAATGGATGTTAAAAGTGCATTTTTAAATGGGTTTGTCAATGAAGAAGTCTATGTTTCTCAACCTCCCGGTTTTATTCATGAAAAATTTCTAAACCATGTTTTCAAACTTAAGAAAGCGTTGTATGGATTGAGACAAGCTCCTAGAGCTTGGTATGATCGTCTTAAGACCTTTCTTTTGAATTTAGGTTTTAAAATGGGAGAAGTTGATTCTACGCTCTTCATTAAAGATTATGAGAATGACATTCTTTTAATTCAAGTTTATGTAGACGATATTATTTTCGGTTCTACTAACTTTAATCTTTGTCAAGAATTTTCCAAGTCTATGAAGGATGAGTTTTAGATGAGCCACATGGGAGAGCTCACCTACTTCCTTGGATTGCAAATTCGACAAATAGAGAATGGCATGTTCATACATCAGACAAAGTACACAGGGGGGCTTATTAAGCGATTCGGAATGGAATCGTCTTTGTGCAAAAGAACTCCCATGAGTACTACTACTCATCTTCATAAGGATGAAAGCGGAAAAGATGTAGACGTTCGTCTATATCGAGGTATGATCGGTAGCTTACTTTACTTAACCACTAGTAGGCCCGATATCATGTTTTCTGTATGTCTTTGTGCTAGATATCAAGCAAGACCTAAGGAGTCACACTTGATTGCGGTTAAACGAATATTTCGTTATCTCAATCAATCTCTAGATTATGGGTTACTCTATCCTAAGTCTAGCACATATGAGTTAATCTCATATAGTGATGCCAACTTTGTCGGATGCAAGTCCGACAGGAAAAGTACTAGTGGCACATGCCATTTCTTAGGAAATTCCTTAGTTTCTTGGTTTTCTAAGAAACAAAATTCGGTGTCATTGTCCATGACTGAAGCGGAATATATTGCCGCGGGTCATGCATGTGCACAAGTTCTTTGGATGAGACACACACTTAGTGACTATGGTGTCAATTGTGATACTTGCCCTATCATGGTTGATAATAAAAGTGCTATTTGTCTTTCCAAGAATTCGGTACACCACTCCCGTACCAAACACATAGACGTGAGACACCATTTTATAAATGATCATGTAGCTAAGAAGGACATCATCTTAGAGTACATTGAAACCCAAAAACAAATTGCCGATATCTCACTAAACCTCTTAAAGAAGATTCATTTGTGAGGTTACATGGAGAATTGGGAATTATGGGTGAATCTGAAATTTAGAAGCTCAATTTTCATGCTACAACTCCTTATTGAGCTCATATCTTTCTGATTGTCTTTCTTCATGTGCTTTATTGTTTTATGAGATTAAGAAAGACAATTGTGACTTATTTGATTTCATGAGTTTTGGACTTGATTGGAGTAATTTTTGTTTCAATGGATTTATTGTTTTCACAATGATTTTACGATGTATTTATGATTAGAGTATAGGTCCAAGGGTGAGTGTTCTTATTCTCTGGAATTCTATCTCACAGTGTGATCGCGCCCCGGATACACACCCGGGACGAGACTCGCTAGTCTTACCGCAAGCGCACGGTGTAGCGGCGAGCAGGTATCGAACACAAGGAGGGCAAATGACGGTGTCTTCTTCAGTTCACCTGGCTATAAGAGCAGTCGAGAAATATTCGCAATAAAGCGGTCACAGTCGTTCAATTGTATAAAGAAAATATCAAATTAATAAAAACGCCTAGGGATATGGAATCCCCGCTACAAACCGTATCTCATCATTGTGATTCGTAGGTTTCACAATTGCTAGACTTGAATTTCAGGTGAACTAGTTGCAACTAAATGTAGAACCAAGCTCACGCTCTCGCACTATTACCGGTCTATAGCAAACCTAGGGTAGGGTCCAATCTCTTGCAAACCCTAACCTAGGCAAGCTAGCGTGAAGAACAACATCATCGTTCAATCGTATCTCGATCACACTCTCATGCAAACTCGAGCTACGACCTAGGTTGGGATGGTTCCTACCCGTCCAATCTCTTGCAAACGGGTATTGGTATAGAATTGCAATCGAAACCCTTAGTTTCGGTCCAATCTCTTGCAAACCGATTCCAAAGAAACCCAATTGTAACCCAATTCGAATTTCTAGGGCTTCCTATCGAGTTGGGATCCAATCTCTTGTAAATCCCAATCGGTATGAATCCCTAGCTATTCGTATTAAATCAATCCTAAACTAACCATAATCAATTCTAGCAAGAATTTCACCAATTCATCACAAATTAGAAATAGGGTTCGTAGGGTTCATCCCTACGCCCTAAGACGATAAAACTACTCACAATTCATAATGCAAATCATTAGAAATTCAATAATAAAAAAATAGAATTCATTGCAATAGACAATATATCAATAAAAATGAGGTTTTTGATAGAAAGAGAGACAAACCAATGAAGATTCAATAGCATCCAACAAAATAGAACTTTTTATCTCTCTCCAAAGAACTAAATCTAATCTACTAAAAAGTAATCAAAAAGGGCTGCCCAAAGTATGAAAAAAGCTCTCTAAACTAGGTTAAAAACTGGGGTTAAATACCCCCCAAAATCGCCCAAAAAACTGTGACCAAATTGCCCCTGCGCAGCTTGAAAATCGCACTTTACGCTACAGGCAGCGCGGCTCACTCGGCCGAGTGACAAATGTCGTTCGGCCGAGTGACGGACCCTGACGGATTCCAGTAAGTCTGGACTTTTGGGGGTCGTCTCCTCGGGAGTCACTCGGCCGAGTGAATTTCTTCACTCGGCCGATGGGATTTCTTCACTCGGCCGAGTCGAAACTCGGGGCTGACTGACGGATTACAGTAACTTGGGAATTTTGGTTGCTGTCGTCTTGATGCCACTCGGGTGAGTGGTGTATCCATGCTCAGCCGAGTGGTCTGGCGATGCTCGGCCAAGTACACGCTGATATGGAGTCTGTTGCGTGTCCGATCTGGTCGGTCGAGCGGGCTGTCGATGCTCGGCCGAGTGACTCCTTCACTCAGCCGAGTGGCATGCTGAAGATGCCCAAGCTTTGTATTTTTGCTTCCTCGTCGCTCCTACGACGTTCTTTCTTCTTCCACTCCTCTCCAATCGCAGAATTCCCCTCAAAAGAGCACGGGTGACACTCCGGAGTGGGTGCATCTCAGAATCACTCCAAATCGCTCCAAATCTCCTGAAATACGACAAAAACAAGAAATCTTGAAAAACATCGCAATATTGTCGAATAATCGTGAAAAACGTGATATGGGCAATCTAAATGGCATGCAAACAAGCAGAAAAAAGGTGTAAAATATGGAGTGATCAAAACCCCCCAAGCTTACCTCTTACTCGTCCTCGAGGAAGATGAGTAAAAAAAAGCGAACCCGGTGGATAAAGATAATGGAAACGATGGAAAAAAGGAAAATGAAAAATGAAAAACAAAATAGAAAACGAAGAAGGAAGTTGCTAGATCATTTTTCTCAGGACGTGGGTTTTGCTTACTCATATAGCACGCATCGAATATAAAACACATGTCAAAGACTTTTATCTCGATATCATAGTATAATGGTGCATTTGAAATAGAAAACCCAAGAAGAAGAATATCAATATAGCATGAAAAATGGAATAATTCTAGAATTAACATCGTCTGAAGCATCTAAAGCGGTATACAAAATCATAGATCATACACTTTTCAATTGAATGCTTTCTATAAGGAGTATAAGAGATATCACACAATAGAGTAGTAAGAATAGAAAAGTGTGGTTTTCATGATATGAATGCTAAGCGCAGATTTCTGGATTTCGTGAAACTTTTAGCAATCTCATCGAGTATAAAATATTACTTAGCCTAGGTTGTCATGCATCGTCATGTAGTTACTCTCTCACACATCATTGGATCCCCTCCCCTAAGCTCATCCATAACCGTGGTGGCATAAACAAAACAATATTTACATTCCCCATTTCTTTTGAAGCTCCAAAAGTAAAAGAAATAAAAATAAAAGCAAAAAGAGGGAAGAAAGAGAGAAAGGGTATGAGATGGGATCGTTTTCGAACTTCTTTTCTCTTTTCTTTTCCCCCTTTTTTCTCAATAAAAATATATACGCAAATGATCCCAAATCAAAAGAGAAGGATATACAAGTATTTTTTCTTTTTGGTTTTGGGGAATTTGGAGCATGTGATATAATAACGGGGAGAATGCCAATAATAGAATTTCTAAGGGGAGATTCACCAATGAATTTAAAATAGAGAAATACTGTTCAAGATATGTGGAGAAAGAAATAAATGCATCTCTCGGTTCACTCTATAGGACGTTCATGACAACTTCAGCAGGGTAGTTTAATCTACTCAGTTTAATCTCAAAAAGCAAACTAGTCCAGATTTATCAATGCTAGCAAACATTCAATCAGCCTGAAGTGAAGCGTACAAATCATTCAATAAGAAGTGATATGAGAAAAGAAAGCAGTACTCCAGATGTAAGCAATCAATGCATCAATCTTGGTGTGTTTTCTACGATAGCATACATATGAATTATCAGACATCAGCTAATAATAGAATTTCATCCATTTTCATACGGAAAAAGAAGCGGTTTACTATTTCTAAATGCAAAGCAGAACATAGCATATGATATAAAAAAACAAAAGCTATGACATGACAAAATTAGCATGCATATTGAGAAAAGCTAACACCACGTCATCGTCATCACAGAAAATATCATCTCTAGCAAAAGATGAAAGAAATAAAGATAAAAGAAAATAGAACTATTTACAATGCAGCACACAAAAAAAATAAGAAAAACGTGATGCATGGTAAAGAAAATGAAAAAGTGATGAAAAATGGGTGCAAAAGTGGAAAAAACGTGAAAAAAACTAAAAATAAAGGCGATAAAAGCAAAAAGTGTGAGAACTCACTCCCCCAAGCTAAAGTGCACAGTGTCCTCAATGTGCAAAGTGTGGCACACCGAGAGACGTGAAATGGGTGGGGTGGGTGAGGTTGCATGCATGATAAAAAAAAGGAAAAATAAACAGAAAATATGATGCGGATGTGATGCAAGCAAAGATCAGAGTGATGCAGATATGTGTCACCAAAAATACACTCCCTCTCTCCCAAAAAAGATATAAAATGATGTGATCAGAACAGGGACCAAAATAGTGAGGGGAGGAGGTGGGGGCAAAAAAAAACTCCAGGACCAGCAGAAAATGGTCAGCATAATCGACAAAAAATATCAATGGCATCAAGGGTGTGCCTAAGCTGGTGGTGCTGCACCATCTCCGTCCTGTGTCGGAGGCGGTTGTGGTGGTGGGGTGGTGGGTGTGGAAGCTGCTGGGTGGGTGGTGGTGGTGGTGGCAGTCGCGTGAGAATCTGATTCAGGCAAGCCTGAATATCGGGAAGCATGGCGACGCGGGACTGCACAGAACTGACCGTATGGGAGAGGGCCCTAAAGTCACCTCGAAGTCCACTAACAGCCCCCTCAAGAGCACGAAGGCTCTGAACTAGAGAGTCAGGGGTGGTGGAGCGGAGGGACGCACAGGTCGAACAGGTGGTGCGCGGGGCTGTCTCTGGCTGGAAGCGTATAGGATGGGGCCAGCAGGGTAGTGTGGAAGGTGTGCTGTGCTCGGTAAGTGATGCACAGCCTCGGTGTGAGGTTGGGATGCAGGTTGGGTCGAAGCGGAGACAGCAGCAACAGAAGTGGAAGGTAAAATGGGCGACAAGGCAGCAGGAGAGGTCAGTGACACAGGTGTGAGGACAGACGTCACGATACTCTCGAAAAGGACAGCTGCAGTGGAGACAGAAGGGTCGACCACTGGGGAGGAAGTGTAGGTCCCAAAAGGTGACACCCCAGCGAAGATCAAACTGGATAGGGTCTCCACGACGGCAGCGAAGGAAGACTCGCCGCTCTCAAGTATGGTGGGTGGACGCTCGGGAAGAAGTGAGGAAATAGGCTCAAACGAGATAGGAACAGCAGTGGTGGGGGTGGTGGTAGACGTGGTGGACGTGGTGGACGACTCAGCAAGGGTACTCCTGACACTGACAGAAGTGTGGACAGAGGTGTCAGGAGGTGCAGAAAGTGCAGGCGTAGGCTGAGGGATCACAGGGTCAACAGGTGGTGCAGGGGGTGCAGGTGGTGCCTGCTCAGCTCCCTCGGCCTCTAGCACGTAGGCGGCGGAGATCAGGAGATCCATCGCCGGAAGCCAGTCCCCGTGTGCCGGTCCTATATGTGTCTGAGCAGGGCTCGGGAGGATCATGTAATCGGCACTAAAGGGACCGTACAACTACACCCAGTGCCGCTGGCCGTGGGGACGAAGCATCTTCATCCGGGCCATAACATCTATCGAGAGTGAAGTGTAGCTCGGGGCTCGTCGAAGGTCGTCAGGTAGGTCCACGCCGGTCATAAGGGCTAGAAGCGTGATCAGACCACCGTAGCAAATAGGTGAGCAAGCGCTCACTGAAATGATGATGCGGTCTAAAAACCAGCTAGCAATGTCAATCTCGACGGCAGGGACTAGGTCATCACTACTCCTATCCAGAACTCTAGGGCGAGTCATCGCGTAGAGCATGTAGAGCTCAGGCGTAGACATCGTCCCAGGCTTGTACCTCGCCAAAAAAGTAGTCGCCATGAGCCGCTGTGTAATGCGGAGGCAGGGGTGCAGGATGGCTAAGGCCTTGACCCTACTATGGTCAAAGCCAAGTGGAGATCCCGTGATCCGTATCCAGAATGTGGAGGTGTCGAACGACGGGGGTGTGATGTGCGTGGGTGCGTAGGCACGATCGGGGACAGGGATATGAGGACACTGGAAGAATGCACGAAGCATGTCGAGAGTGATCTCGCACTCTCGATCCATCAGGCGGAATGTGCATCCTCCAGGGGTCCGGTCAATCGAGCTCAGGACCTCAAGTGTCGGACGGATGAAAGTATCCGCTGACACAGCAAGAAAATCACGCCATCCCACCTTGTCGTACAACGTGAGAAGCCCCTCGAGTACCCCTAGGTGGTCAAGGTCAGCTAAGTGTGCGAACCTAGAGGGTACTATCGAGCGATGGCAGATACGCTCGAACCGGGCGCGGTGTGCATCGTTTTGGAACATGATCCCCATCGGCCTGACAACGGGAGCGGGTGGAGGGACAGGATCGACTGGGATAGGCTGTGTGGGTGGTGGTGGCAGTGGCGGGCTAGGTGGAGGGGAGTCCTCCCTGGCATGAGAGGGACTGGGGTCGTCGGTCCTCCTCCGCTTGGGAGCGGATCCCCGCGTGCGTGGCCTAGTGCGGGGCAGCATGTGTGCCGCGAGTGCTCACCCAACAAAAATATAATGCAGCGTGCTAAATAATGGAACGAGTGTACCTGAACACACCGCCAGAGCAAATCAGCAAGTGCATGTGAAGAACACCGCCTCCGCAAAGCCAAAAGCGCGTCCAGAAGCTCCCCAAAGCTCCCCCAAGATAGTCTGCAAATCAAACAATGATATCAACGGATAATATTCAAAATACATAGGGGAGATGGGGTATAATAGATAGATAAAGAAGTTGATTTGAGTATGGGGCTCAATGGGCGTACGGATCAAGAAAAATGGGAGAAAATGGAGTTTAGGAGCAAATAGGGGTTCGCCGGCGGTCGGCCGGCGGTGAGGGTTGTCGCCGGAGGTCGGCGAGTCGGGGGGAAGTCGTCGACGACGGTGGTAGGTCGATCAGAGCCGGCGGCGAGTCGGATCGGGCGAGTGGCAGCGGCTGTGGGCAAGGGGAGACGAAGCGCTGTGGGGCTCGGGCGAATTTGGGAACAGGATGCTTTGAAAGTCGTGCCGAGCCCACATCGCTTTATATAAGGGAAGTTACGACTCGGCCGAGTGAACATGTCACTCGACCGAGTGATCGTAAATGAAAAAAATTTAAATTTCTCCCCGCCACTTACGACTCGGTCGAGTGGCTTTGCCTTACTCGGACGAATGGAGAATCTCCACTCGGTCGAGTGGCACAAGCTACTCGGTAATTCTTGCCTAGGAGGGTATCTGTTTCACTCGGCCGAGTGACTAAATGTACTCGGCCGAGTGGAAGTTAATACTGAAATGCACAAAAAAGACAGAGAGTTGGTTCCGCAGACTTCCCTGGTTCGTGCCCCACTCGGCCGAGTGGGGTACTTTGCTCAGCCGAGTGGCATATGATACTCGGCCGAGTTGCATGCTGTTTTCTGCTTTGGGGCTCTGTTTTTGCTCTACTCTCTGTTTTTCTTCCTTCAGTTGGCTTCTTCCTCTTCCTAAGCCTCGAGCGCATTCCTGGAGCGCTCTTCTTTGCCTCGGTCATCCTCCATATGAGAGATCTCCTTTTCTCCTCTCCTGTCATAAGAATTAAGACCGTTGTCAAGATTTTTATAGGCAATTGACTCAAAACACTAGCAAAGTCTAAAACAAAAATAAAAACCAAAATAAAAATAATGCAAAAACCATCGGGTTGCCTCCCGACAATCGCTCTTTTAAGGTCTTCAGCTCGACCCCTTTGGATTTTCAAATTAGCGTAGGGATGTTGGGTGCGTATGAGATGCACCCGTCGAATTTTCCTGGAAGACCGCTCTGATTTGGATCGTGGTGGTGCGTGGCCTTCCTCAGTGCCCCTTCATCATGGGCAATGTTGGGGGATGGCTCCCCCAAGCTTGAGCTTGTTTCGGTCTTTGACTTCGCCGGTGACACCGATCTTCGAATCTGTGGAGCTTTCTTTGGATTCTTCAATGTCGAGAGCTTGCAAAGCTCTCATATTCTTGTGACTTCAGCGTCGCCATTATCATTCTCCGTGGAGCTATTGGGAGAGTCCTCCAATGTCTCTTCTTCGCTCAAATCTTGGCTTTCTTCAAAGCCATCATCGTGGAGTGCACTGATGGAATGGGGGATAGCCTCTTCAATGACCTCATCAAGGAGGTCCATAAAATCTAGCTCCTCATAATATGGCATGTGCTTCATAGCCTTTGGTACATGGAGCTCTACTTCAATGTTGCTGACGTTCAAGGTAAGAGTCCCCTCCCGCACATCGATGATTACACCCGCGGTGGCGAGGAATGGGCGTCCAAGTATGAGCGATGTGTCACCCTCTTCCTTGATATCCATTATCACAAAATCACAAGGCCAGCATATGCCTCCCGGAACTTGGAGTGGGATGTTCTCTGCGATCCCAACCGGCCTTGTAATCCGACCGTCAGCGAGTTGAATCCTCATGTCGGTTGGCTTGAAATCTGTGCCGGTATTCAACTTTCAGAACATGGGTGAGAGGCATGAGGCTCACACTAGCGCCCAAATCAACCAATGCTTTTTGTAAGGGGACGCCCCCTAGAGTGCAAGGAATCTGGAAGCTCCCGGGATCTTTAAATTTGGCGGGCTCCTTTTCCTTCCTAGTGAACCAAGTTCCTTGTTCCGCGAACATGATCTTCTCTTTCCTTTTCCTTCCCGTAATCAAGTCCTTTAAGAACTTCGCGTAGGATGGGATTTCCACTATGGCATCAAGGAAAGGGATATTGAGGCTCACCCCTCTCAAGTATTCGAGGAACTTGGCTAGCCTCTTCTCGATCTTGGCTTTAGCTAGCTATTGAGGGAAAGGCACCGGTGGCATGAATCGATGCTCATCAATAGGTTCCTCCACTCTAGATTTTGCTCCTTCTTGCGGCTCCTTCTCTTTCTCCACCTCAATTGCCGGCTCGCTCTCTTCTAGAATCTCCACCACGGGTTTCTTGACTTGAGTCATGACGGGAGTGGTATCCTTCCCACCCCTTGTCGTAACCGCAACAACCGCGTTGATATGGCCGGTGTTGCCCCGTGGATTTGGCTCGTGTTGAGCCGACAATTGTTGGTTGTTTCTATTGAGAAACGTAAGTTGCTCCCCAATTTGAGCGACGACGGTGGTAAGAGATTCTTTTCCTACCTTCAACGTGGCGTTAATCTTTCTCTGCTCCACCATAAACTCCTCCACCTTAGCTTCAAAATCCGAACGTGGTTGAGCTTGCGGAGGGTTGGGATTTCTCCAACCTTGATTATACCCGGGTGGCCTATAAGGTCCCACTTGTTGCCTAGGAGGAAAGTTTTGTTGCGGTGGCCCCCTTGGTTGATAATTTGGTTGTGGTGGTGGAGCTCGAGCTCGAGGAGGTTGTTGTGGCAGGGGGTTCAAGGCACCATCATTATTAGCATAGGAAAAAACCCAGATGGTTTCTAGCGGCCGGGTTGGCCCAATATCCGGAATTCCCCGCAACATACTGAATTTGCTCCAAAGCTCCTTCTCCATGCTCTCCTCCTACATACATGGCATTGGATTGGTCTTGCCAATCACTCATTTGGTTTGTCGGTGCGGATGTAGAAGGAGCTCCATGCGGCTCGGTAATGTATTTCTCCAATCTCTCCACTACCTTGTGGAGAGAGTCAAATTTGCTAGCAAGCTCCACCACGGCCTTGGCCTCATAAATACTCATGGGCTTCAATGAGGACGAAGAATGTCCTCGCTCGTCGCCCCACTATTGGTTGTTGGAGGCCATCTCCTCTAGCAAGGCCGTAGCTTCATCAGGGGTCTTTGACAAAATGGCTCCGTTGGCAGTAGCATCAATAATCTGTTTTGTGCCCGGTTGGAGTCCATTGTAGAAATTGTGGACAAGCTCCCAATCTGCTATGCTGTGATGGGGGCATTGATGCTGCAAGTCCTTGAAACGCTCCCATGCCTCATAGAGAGTCTCCTACGGTCCTTGATTGAAGGACATGAGAGCACTTCTTATCTTCACCGTCTTGGAGGGCGGGTAAAATTTGTCGACGAAGGCGCTCGCCAATCCATCCCAAGTGGTGAAGATTCCTTCAGCCTAGTCCTCAACCAATATAAGGCTTTGTCCTTGAGTGTGAAGGGGAAGAGGCGCAGTCTGATAGAATCTATAGAGACGCCCGGCATTTGGAAGGTGGCACATTTTGATAAAAAGAGCTGGATGTGGTAATGAGGGCTTTCGTGGGAATTTCCATGAAAAGGGTCTTGCTGCATCAGAACTACCAATCCAGTCTTCAACTCAAAATTTTTGTCGGCCGCCAGCTCCGACATAGCTATGTACGAGGTCATGGAGGGAGTCTTAGGCCGAAGCCTATCTCTAATGGAAATGATCCTCGCCATTCACGCCGCCAATTCTTCGGCTGTCTCAGGATGGGTCATAAAATTCCCTTCTGTATCGAGTCTCCTCTCTGCTCTGATCCTCCTCAATGTACGTTCGATCTCCGGATCGTATAGTATTTCTTCGGGGTCCGCTGTGGATCTCATGTACATGCAAGGAAAAACAGAGTTTCAAAGAAATAGTTAGCACAAAGGAATGGTAAAATAAAAATAGAAATAATAAAACAAAAAGAAAAATAGCTAGGTAGGTAGAATCAAACACTATCGCCTCCCCGAAAACGGCGCCAAAAACTTGGTGGTGCCCCGGATACACACCCGGGATGAGACTCGCTAGTCTTACCGCAAGCACACGGTGTAGCGACGAGTGGGTATCGAACACGAAGAGGGCAAATGACGGTGTCTTCTTCAGTTCACCTGGCTATAAGAACAGTCGAGAAATATTCGCAATAAAGCGGTCACAGTCGTTCAATTGTATAAAGAAAATATCAAATTAATAAAAACGCCTAGGGATAGGGAATCCCCGCTACAAACTGTATCTCGTCATTGTGATTCGTAGGTTTCCCAATTGGTAGACTTGAATTTCAGGTGAACTAGTTGCAACTAAATGTAGAACCAAGCTCACGCTCTCGCGCTATTGCCGGTCTATAGCAAACCTATGGTATGGTCCAATCTCTTGTAAACCCTAACCTAGGCAAGCTAGCGTGAAGAACAACATCATCATTCAATCGTATCTCGAGCCCACTCTCGTGCAAACTCGAGCTACGACCTAGGTTGGGATGGTTCCTACCCGTCCAATCTCTTGCAAACGGGTATTGGTATAGAATTGCAATCGAAAACCCTAGTTTCGGTCCAATCTCTTGCAAACCGATTCCAGAGAAACCCAATTATAACCCAATTCGAATTTTTAGGGCTTCCTATCGAGTTGGGATCCAATCTCTTGTAAATCCCAATCGGTATGAATCCCTAGCTATTCATATTAAATCAATCCCAAACTAACCCTAATCAATTCTAGCAAGAATTTCACCAATTCATCGCAAATTAGAAATAGGGTTCGTAGGGTTCATCCCTACGCCCTAAGACGATAAAACTACTCACAATTCATAATGCAAATCATTAGAAATTCAATAATAAAAACAATAGAATTCATTGCAATAGACAATATATCAATAAAAATGAGGTTTTTGATAGAAAGAGAGACAAACCAATGAAGATTCAATAGCATCCAACAAAATAGAACTTTTTATCTCTCTCCAAAGAACTAAATCTAATCTCCTAAAAAGTAATCAAAAAGGGCTGCCCAAAGTATGAAAAAAGCTCTCTAAACTAGGTTAAAAACTGGGGTTAAATACCCCCCAAACTCGCCTTAAAAACTGTGACCAAATTGCCCCTGCGCAGCTTGAAAATCGCACTTTACGCTACAGGCAGCGTGGCTCACTCGGCCAAGTGACAAATGTCGTTCGGCCGAGTGACAGACCCTGACGGATTCCAGTAAGTCTGGACTTTTGGGGGTCGTCTCCTCGGGAGTCACTCGGCCGAGTGACTTTCTTCACTCGGCCGATGGGATTTCTTCACTCGGCCAAGTCGGAACTCAGGGCTGACTGACGGATTACAGTAACTTGGGAATTTTGGTTGTCGTCGTCTTGATGCTGTTGGACGCAACGATCTAGGACCTTTGGTTTGATGATGACAAACGTGTGCAAACTATTTAACATGTGTGCTAAGTGTGTTTTAGGAATGACAAAGCGGTAAGTAGTCAACCGGTGGAGGAATTGCTATCCACACAGCTAATGGACTTGATCAAAGTGCTATACACAAAGAAGTTTGACTTGGTCAATATAATGGGAGATGGAATCAACTTGAGATTTGGTCAAATCAATTAGTGATTTATTCCTATCTCATCCAATTTGAATTACAAATCAAATCCTATGGCAATCTTTATCACATTCAAATTCAAATTCAATTTAGAGATTGCATCAATTCCTAAACCCTAGGGATTTCTTTTGGGCCACAAAGATCTCCATCCATCCTTATATATACCCCTTCAAAGAACCCCTAAGACATAGCGCGGCCAAACAAAATTCTAAGAGAAAAAAAATAGTCTCGGCCAATATTCAAAACTTGCGGCAATCAATAAGGCCGGCCATATATTATATGGATTTGATTTTTTTTATAGCCGACATTATTGCAACCCTGGCCGCAAGTACCTCCAAGGAAATAGCATCTTCAACCTGATATTTTTCAACCAGCAAGCAATGATGCAATCCTACATCAAACACACAGAGGGTAAACAAAGGACAAAGCTTTAAAGGCAATCATCAAGATTTCAAAGGGAGTTTTTTTAACACCTAAGTTGTTGTTTTTTAATTCCCCATTCGTTGTGTCCTCTGTGCATGCAAGCACATTAAGAAGGGCAAGCAAAAAGTTTTGTTTCAAGCTTCCTTAATTTGCAATTGCTTTTGCAGGCTCATAAAAGAAAGCACAAGGGAATTCTCTCTCCAAAAAAAACCACACAAAAGGTGAAGCTTGTATTATTAATTTTACTTATTATTTTGTTGTGCAAGCTCAAGCACTCAGGAAAAACAAGGGCACATAAAATTTGAGAGATCATCAAAGGCAAAAGAGACCTGCGGCTGTGTGCATAAATTAACAGGGAGAGAGAGTTTGGTACGTAAAAATACAAGGCCATGGATTGTTAAGAGAAGAGAAAGAAAGGGTTCAATTGTTTGTGAGGAGCCGAATCATTATATCTCCAAGAGCAAATTAATTTTGCCCAGGCCGAATAATTGGTGACCATTGCAACATAGTAAACCGTAAACTGCAAAGACTCCTAGGCCGGCCAATCAATAAGAAAGTGAAGTTTTTTTTAAAAACCCCATCATTCTCTTGTTTGTAGTAACCTGTGCCCGTTTTGATTATTATTTAAATAACTCCTGGTTATACTTGTTTTGCAGGCAATCGATCAAAAATTGTGGGGAGCCAAAAATTTGTGAAGGAGCGGCGCATTACTTTACATGCCTACACAGAGTTGAGCCGCAATTCTCTGAGGGGAACCACATTATTTAATTGGAGAAGCTAGTTGCAACTTGAGTTACGAAGAGAGAGGAGACATCTACATCTACGTCAGACGAGATCTGATCCGTGCCGATTGACGAAGCCGACGCCGCTACATAAACTCAGCTTTCTAAACTCTTATTATTATTTTGTGTAGTTGTTAGCTATATCTTCGTAGGGGAAACTTTACCATCATTGGGGACTATTTTGGGACTTGTCTAGTTGGGACTAGACAAGTGGGACCCAGCTAGTTTGGGACTAGCTGGTAGAAAGCTTTACTAGGATTGATAGTGAGAGAAAACACTGTGTGTGGGGTACTGAGAGCCTGGCGAGTGTAGAGACGTAGAGGGTGCTCTGAGCGTGCTCTAACTTGAGGTTTTGTACCTATTGCACTATTCAATACTAGTTCTGCTTTGGGGGCTGAAGTAGGTCGTCGGGACGACCGAACCAGGGTAAATCTGCTGTGTACTCTGTGTCTGCATTTTTATTTACCATGTTGCTGCTATAACTGCATGTGCTTATTCGTGGGTTGCACGAATTATTTTTATTAGCCTATTCACCCCCCCTCTAGGCTAGGATCCAGATCCAACAGATGCCACTCGGGCGAGTGGTGTATCCGTGCTCGGTCGAGTGTTCTGGCGATGCTCGGCCGAGTACACGCTGATATGGAGTCTGTTGCGTGTCCGATCTGGTCGGCCGAGCGGGCTGTCGATGCTCGGCCGAGTGACTCCTTCACTCGGCCGAGTGGCATGCTGAAGATGCCCAAGCTTCGTATTTTTGCTTCCTCGTCGCTCCTACGACGTTCTTTCTTCTTTCACTCCTCTCCAATTGCAGAATTCCCCTCAAAAGAGTCACGGGTGACACTCTGGAGTGGGTGCATCTCAGAATCACTTCAAATCGCTCCAAATCTCCTGAAATACGACAAAAACAAGAAATCGTGAAAAACATCGCAATATTGTCGAATAATCGTGAAAAACGCGATATGGGCGATCTAAACGGCATGCAAACAAGCAGATAAAAGGTGTAAAATATGGAGTGATCATAGTGCAATTTGGACCAGGACAGACGACTGTCTTTCTTTCGACAGTCGACTGCCCTACTCTATCTCCTCTATACGAATTTTGGTATCTTTCACTCAGCCGACTGATGACTGTTTTACATTCGACTGTTATTGTAACAGGTAACTGCATTTTAGTCATCAGGCGACTGTACTCTCTGTCGAATTTTTATAGTGCTCTCCGTTATTTTTTTGAACTGTATTAATTCTCAGCCAGCCGACTGTTGTGTATATGTCAGTCGATTGTCCAGTGGACAGGCGACTGCATTATACTTGCCAGTCGACTGCCCATCTTTCTGAGCTTTAATTTTATCACTTCATCCAGTCGACTGACTTTTGTTCTCCAGTCGACTGTCATATGCTGTGTCAGTTCATGTGATTTGATCCGAGCCGTCGATTCCTTGATACAACGGCTCAGATTGATTTCCCCATTTTTATATTCAATCGACGTCGACTCTCTCTCTCCTCCGCTTCGACGTTCATCTTCCCGCTCGTTTTTATCTACAAAAACGATCGATTTCACTTCTTCAACCGTCAATCTACTCCTAATCGTCGTCGTCGATCGTGTTCTACCGTTGCCTTTGATCTTCTTCTCCGCGATCGTCTGTATTTCCACTGTTGGTTTGCTTTCTCTCTCTTGTTCTTCGTTGTTTCCTTTCGTTGCTTTAGTTTCTCCTTCTCTTGTTTCCATGGCTCCTAAACCTAAGGGAAAAGAGAAGATCGCTGCTTCTAAACAACCTAGGGCTCCTAAGAAACTCATGGCCAAGAGAAAGAAACCCTATAAAGCTCGAACCAAGCATGCTCGGTCTCCCGTGCGTTCGTCTTTGCCGGGTTACTCACCTTCTGCCTCTTCTAGCGATGCTCAGCCTTTGATTCATCGTTAGCGCAAGCCTGCTGGTGTTCACATCAGTGAGCCTGTTGTTGAGAACCCTCATGTATCTCCTTCTACGTCCAATTCGTCTGAAGAGACTCCTACCGTACCCCCTCTGATCCCTTAGTTCCCATCTGCCGAGATGATCTTTGTCTGGTAAAATTTCACTCTCTCCTTGGGATCAACCTACTTAGGGAGCGGTACATTGCTTTCCCCGCATTCACTGCTGAGAGACTCTCTGACATTCTTTCCGCTACTCACCTGGCCGATCTTTTTCGCTTCTCTCAGAGCGAGTCCCCCAGAGCCTATCCATTTCTGGTGAAGCTCTTCTATGCGAACCGCGTTCGCAGTGAGTATTCGACTACCGGCATCCTTGATACTGTCGTCCAGGGAACCCACATTCAGCTCTCTCCCTCTCTCTTAGGGACTATTCTTAGGATTCCCTCTGTTGGTTCCCTCCCCACTGATATCAGCTTTTCCGAGATTGACGATCTTGACCTGTCTGTCCTCCGGGATATGTTTCGAGAGGTTCCTTTAGCTCTTGATTCGGGTGTCAGATCATCCATGTTCTCTGCACGGGGTTGGGCTGTTCACCTAGTGGTGAAGTCCAACATTCTACCGCGATATGGATCGTCTGACCAGCCGTCTCAGGATATCATGAAGTGTATGTATGCTATTTTTTCTGGCATGCCCGTGAACTGGGCCGGTGTCCTCCTTGATAGGATGGACAAGGTTGAGTTCACGTCCTCCTCGTCTCACATCCCTTATGGTGGTCTTTTGACTCATGTCTTCCGGCATTTTGGTGTTGATTTGTCTCGTTATGAGCCCATGCCCTTTGGCCCTCTCCTCGACGCTTCTGCGAAGTTGAAGTCCTCTTCGGCTCTGCAGACTGCCTCGAAGAAGAGGAAGTCTACTTCAGCTCCATCCTCATCCACTGTGCCTTCAGCTGATCTGCCTTCATCATCTGCTCCACCGTCTCAGGATACTCTTTTGGCGATGGACTCTGGTATCTACAGATTGATGTCTCTCTCACTCCTCCATCAGGGAATTCCCTTCCCTGAGGATTTGAGACAGTATCTCCCTCTACCTCATGTGCCTCCCCAGCCTTCTGGTGTCATTGAGCCTCCTGGTGTTGCTTCTACACAGGATGTTGCTGCTGCTGCCTCTGTTGCTCCTTCTGACCCTCCTCCAGAAGATACTCCTGCTGCTACAGAGCCTGCTTCCTCGTCTGCTGCTCCTGGAGACGCTCACCCTTAGATCGATGTTTGAGTGATGATATTTTGAGTGATTCTGATATATATTTTGTATGTGTATGATGGATAATGTTGTCTGCGACTCTTTCATATATGTTTTGTTATACTTTTTGATGTCGTCATGATGTGATATTTTTTGATCATGATGTCTCGTGTTTGGATGGCCATGTCGATGACCATCCTTTGATGTACTCTGACTATATATATATATATATATATATATATATATATATATATATATATATATATATATATATATATATATATATATATATATGGCAAGTTGAATAAGTCTTTATTAAATCTGAAAGATATATACAAGGCAAACCGCAAGTAAGCAATAGGGATAATAAAAAGAGAGGGGAGCGGGCACAAGCGCCGTCACCCCCTACAGATTACCATCATCTATTACTACTTGAAGTACACGAATATACATACAATTTGCTAGAAGAAAACAAAATACACAAGTGGTCAGTCATTGAGAAGCCCCCAATTAACAAAGGCCTCAGAGTCCGAGGCTTCTTCTATATCCAAACCACTAAGACAAATCTTTACATCAGAGGCGATCTCTTCAAAAAGATCTGTTTTAGTGGCCAGTCTTCCTTCAAAAATTCGTTTATTGTGCTGATTCCAAATGTGCCAAACCATTGAGGACATGACTATTTTGGCCAGCACACCCACCACGTTCTTCTTATACTTTAGAAGGATCAAGTCACAAACTCCAGTGATAGAGGGTGGCACAAAACTGGAGATGCCAAGCTTGAGTAAGCTCCTGATTAAGATATATTTGGTGTACTCGCATTCAAAAAATACATGATCAATACTCTCTTCAATATTTCGGTCACAAAGCACACAGGAATTGTATTTTACCCGAAAACTGTAGCCGATCTTTAGTAGGCAACTTACCCCGGAGAGCTCGCAATAATGCAATGGACATCTTTGGCACGTGATGTGGATGACACACAACATCAAAGTAACGGAAGGGGCTCCCAGGCGTTCTAGCTTGCTCCCAGGCCGCACGAAAGCTGGATTGTCGGCCATTAATCCAATGCCATTCATCAGTACCTTCACTTGGGGTTATATTATGTAGGGGATTGCCAATGCTATTAATGACCGGAACATTTTCCCATTGTGTGCCTATCCAAAAATCCCCCACCCGAGATAGTTCGGTACCTGCCAATGGAGCTTGAAGGAGATGAAGTGGCCCCCTAGGGTGCCAGTTATCATACCAGAATAACGTTGATTTACCATCCTTGATAGACCGTTTAATAAGATTTTGTGATATATGACGGCTCTTTAGAATGTACTTCCAGGTTCCAGAGTTGGTAGGGATTGGTTTAGCCATATAGAATCCATTATCCACAGTTTCATAGTGCTTCCTCATGTAGTGGGCCCAGATGCCCTTATTAGATAGGACTCTCCAAGTTAGACGAGCACCAGCAGCTACATTCAAATCCGAAAGTTGCCTCAACCCCACACCTCCCTCCTTCTTAGGAGTGCACATATCTTTCCAGGACCATCCAGTCATTTTCCCCCAAATAAATTTCTTGCAAGCTGAGTTTATCGATCTAATAACAGAAAGCGGAAAGCAGTAAGCTTGCATCCAGAAAGCCACCATTCCATAAATGACAGAACGTACAAGCTCAATTTTCCCAGAGATAGACAGTAGTGTAGAGGACCAACCTAGAAGCCTCTTCTTACATTTATCAACAAGACGTGAAAACAAGGAGGCTTTAGGATAGTTAGAAGAAAGAGGGAGTCCAAGATAGGTAGTGAAGGAAGTTACCATTTTAATGCCAAGAATCTCAGATATTCCCCTTGGATTACGGACCCCCTTACTAAAAATGGCCGAGGATTTATCCCAATTAATCTGCAACCCAGAAAGGTGGTAAAAGTTATCCAGCAATTCTTTGAGCCCAAGAAGAGAGTGTGAGTTAGCACGGTAGAAAACTAGTAGATCGTCAGCAAAGAGCAGATGTGATATAGCTCCCGATCTACGCAAAGGATGAATAGCACCTGAGGATTCAGCAATGGCCAATAGCAGGGAGAAGGCTTCCATGACGAGCACAAATAGATACGGGGAAAGTGGGTCTCCCTGACGCAAACCTCTGTTAGAATCAAAGTACCCTTCAGGTGAGCCGTCAACAAGAACAGAGAACATAGGAGTAGAAATACATTGGGAGATCCAATTGATGAAAGTGGCCTTGAATCCCAGCTGGTGTAGGAGGAAGAGAATAAATGCCCTGTTAACACTGTCAAACGCCTTTCGTAGATCCAGTTTAATACAAGTCCTTGCCCCCATTGGATTGCTAAAATCACGAATCTGTTCATGAGCAAGGAGAGTGCAATCTGCCAGCAACCTATCTTTCAAGAAAGCAGCCTGATTTGGGGATATAAGATCTGAAATAACATGTTTCAGTCTATTGCATAAAATCTTGCTAATAGATTTATAGAGGACAATGGAGCAAGCTATAGGTCTGTAATCCCCCAGAACAGACGCCTTAGCATTCTTAGGCACAAGTGTCAAGAAAGCATGATTAACAGAGGGAGGCATTCTACCTGTTATAAAAAAATTAGAGATACCAGAGATAACATCAGCACCTATAATATCCCAATTGGGCTGGAAGAAATTGGAATTAAAGCCGTCCGGTCCTGGAGCTTTGTCTTTATCAATCTGGAATAAGGCACACTTGATTTCAACTGGAGTAACATGCAAATCCATCCAACTGGCAGCTTCATCAGTTATCTTCCGTTTAGGGATTACATTAGGGAAGACATCCCAATAGTCTTCTTGACAAAATAATTTTTGATAGAATATTGGAGCCTCCTTACGAAGAGCATCGATATTGGCATTCAAATTACCTTCAGCAGTAATAAGGTGATACAAGTTATTATAACATTGCTGGGCTTTCATAGCAGTATAATAAAAACTTGGAATTCATATCCCCCAAAGTGAGCCAATTTTGACGGCTTTTTACCGTAGGTCATCCTCCTCCATTTTCAGGGCCATCCCTAGCTCTTTGGATGCCAAGACCTCCTGCCTCTGAAGCTCAGGGTCATTTTTTAATAAAGGGTTGCTCTCAATTCTTTGAAGCCGAGCTCGGCAAATGTTGACAGATCTAACATTCATGTTACCAGCCGCCCAAGCCTTCAAGGGCATTTTAAGGATCTAAGTTTATTGTGAAGGCCGCATAGGTCAGAGGTTCCATAAGACCGGCTCCAGAAGTTGCAAATCACGTCTTTAAAACCTGGGAGTGAGGTCCACGAGTTATAAAACTTGAAGGGTTTGGGTTTAGAGATGACCTTAGGCAGTAGATATACGAGCATGGAAGCATGATCACTAGTGCCGGATGGTAGATATTCGTAGTAGGAGTGCTCCATATAACTGAGCCAACTAGAATTACATAGCACACGGTCTAGCCGAGCTGAGATGCGCGATCCCCTAATGCGTCTGTTACTCCAACTCATGCTACTTCCCGTACATTTCAGATCCATAAGCAGACAGGAGCCAATACAACTGTTAAAATCATCAATAGCCGTGACATCCACTGGCCGACCCCCAATTTTCTCGTTAGAATTCCGAACGCAATTGAAATCCCCACCAACTAACCAAGGCAAATTACCGAAAGAGCAAGAATCACCCACCATACTGCTCCACAGGGGAAGGCGTGAATTAGCAAGATTGAGTCTGTAAATAGCTGTGAGACCCATTTCAAAGCCAGCTGAATTTTTGAAGATTACCGATATATGCTGACTAGAAGCAGTAATAGGAGTGAAACTCCAAATATTAGTGGTATAGAAGATTACTATTCGACCACCCTTATAGTAATCTTTATTATCAAAGCTATCCCATTCTTTTCCAAAGCACTTGATGATACGAGTAGCATTACTCGCTTCGACTTTCGTTTCAAGTAAACACACAATAGTCGGGGTGTATTTACGCAACGCCTGTCTCAGTTCTGAGCGTCTAGCTGTATTATTTAACCCTCTAGTATTCCAGAAAAAAACAGACATTAAAAATTATTTGGAATTGGGGCGCGCACCTGGCAATTACGCTACCCTAATACTCCTACGCACAGAATTCAGGGATTGAGGGGCTTGTTTATTCTTGGCAATATTCCTGTACTTGCACAACTCCAAGTGTAGCTCCTGCCAATCCGGATTAGGAACGGTTGGATTTTCTGGAATATCAGGCAGATTGTGTTGGCCAGTCCGAATAGAGGATGGATGACGTGCGTTTATATTTCATATATTCACGCACGTTTTCTTTTGTGTTTCTCCGTGTTTTTCCGCCGTCTTTTATTCGTTTTCTTGTATTTTCTCGTTTTCTTTCACTTTTCTTTGTTTATCCATGATTGCAGGGGATTGACCATGTAGGGGATGTTTAAAGATGATATCCCAAGTCCCCGGAGCAACGGGAGAAGTCACGCGTGATCCAGGGGGTCAAACATCGAAGAATTCATCTTTCAGCCCCTCACCCGGTCGGTTGGTCATCTCCAACCGATCGGGTGATGCACGCGTGCACCACCCGATCTCAGCCGGAGCTCACATGGAAGTCACCCGACCGGTTCGCAGACCGGTTCAGCGGGGGCCTGTTCTCTGTTTTCTCGAGCAAAATGCCAACCGATCGGGTGACTCTCACCCGATCGGTTCATCTGTAGCTGAAGATGAAGAGCTGAAGACACGGGCGCCAAACCGATCGCTTCACCCGATGGCTCCAAGATCCAACCGGTTACTCAAGAACTCACCTGACCGGTTCATGTGATCGGGTGAAAGCTCGCCGTTTTCTGTTATTATTTTGTAACGGATCAACCGATCGGTTGATGCGAGAGTCTATAAATAGAACCCCTAGGGTTCCAGAAACGGGAGCTGCTAGTTTTTTACTGTTTTCTCACTTTGTGACGGCTGTAATTGTTACTCTTTTGTAAGTTTTCAGATCTTTCTCAAATTTTAGTATTGTCTTATCTACTCTATTACTTCCGCATTGCAATTGTCCAATTATGATTCCAACGGTTAATTTTTATTTAGATCGCTTTTTCATGGATTTTTGTGAGTAGTTCCCAAATCTGGGGTTTTGGTGGAAACCCCTTCAGGGGCTCTTCCCGATGCGTCCATAGGGTTAGGAAATCGATAGGGATTAGGAATCTAACGGTTACGCGGGGTGTTTCATTGTCATCGGCGGTTACGCGGGGTGTTTCATTGTCATCGGCGGGAAAAAGACCGCCTTTGACCGTTGGGCCAAGGGGGAATAAACTTGGCGGTTGACTCCCTAGCCATAGCTCACATCCATAGCGTAGACGTCGAATCCTAGCACGCGGGAGCGGCGGGATGAGACGTTGGGAGTTATCGTTGCGGGCTTAGTGCTCCCGGGATCGATCAGTGTTAATGGACACGGGAGTGCCCACTGATCGAATCCGGGAAGTCCGGTGTATCATCCTGGGCACCGACCGGAATATCGGGCCCATGGGATGCCGGTACCACTTTTAGAGGCAACGTCTCACCATTAGACCCTAATCCCGATCGTTATCCATACCCGTAGGCCGTAACGGCGAGAGCCGCTCGTTGGAGCAGAAACCAAAGTCCCCGGTTTATTTCTTTATTGTTCATACCCTTTGTTTCTTTCCGTGACAACCATTTACCGATTCGGGCTAGCTAGCCCCTCGGGGTGATTTAGGTCCTACCTGACCCAAGCACAACCTCGCCTCCCTGAGTTCGATATTCCCGCACCCTACACTAACCGTGCACTTGCGGTAAACGACACCACGCCCACACCGCAGATCGCTGGGGCGCCGGTCAAGTTTATGGCGCCGTTGCCAGGGAGGCAACGTGCTTGTTATTTTAGGATCTCTTGAACCCTCGTGTCTAGCTCTCTTCCCTACCTCGCGATAATTTTCGCATTCTCCTTTTTCTTTTTATTTTTCTTATTTTTATTTCTTATTTTATCTCTTTCTTTCCCACTTGTCGCTTCACGGGTGTTTGTTGTTTTTCATGCGCAGGAGTTCAAGAAGTCTCGACGACTTGATTCCCCTCGATCCAGAGATTAACGCCACCCTTAGGCGCTTGGCCGCTGAGAAGCGAAGAAGAGAGGATCCCGAATCCATGGAGGAGAACACCCCGCCTTACAAGTCCCTGCTGGAGTACTCGATTCCTTCTATCGAGTCCACTTCCGCCATCCGTCCTCCAGCTATCACGGCCCAAATCTTTGAGCTGAAGCCGTCTTTGGTGACATGGATCCAGCAGGATCAGTTTGCGGGTGCACCCATGGAGAGCCCGATCGAGCACCTAGACTCCTTCTTGGAGAAATGTGACACCTTCCGGATTAATGGTGTCACGACAGAGGCTATCCGTCTGAAGCTGTTCCCCTTCTCTTTGCGAGACAAAGCCAAGCAATGGCTTAGGGGAAAGGACCCCAACACTTTCAACACCTGGGAGAAGCTCTCCAATGCTTTTCTAACGAAGTTCTTTCCTCCGGGGACGACCATGAAGTTGAGGAGTGAGATCTCCTCCTTCTCCCAGGCCAGCCACGAGTCCTTGCATGAAGCTTGGACGAGATATAAGGAAATGCAAAGAAGATGCCCTCACCATGAGATTCCGAAGTGGCAGATTATTAATCTGTTCTACAATGGGTTGAGGGATGACCTGAAATCTTCTATGGACGCCGCGGCTGGGGGTTCCTTCATGTCTAGGAGCGAGGAAGATGCCGGACATATTTTGGAAAATATGGCATCCAACAATGAGCGGTGGTGTGACGAGAGAGCCACACCAAGATCCGGGGGTATACACAGAGTCGAGGACGTCGACAAACTTTCAAGCAAGTTCGACTTGCTTTCGACCCAGATCTCCGCACTAATGGTAGGAGCCGGTGGGCCCGGTACACAGCAAATTTCAACGGTAGAATCCGAATTCTTTGGGGAATTCGACGGTGGTGACATCTCACCACCGTTGGATCAGGCAAGCGGACTATTTTACAACCCCACGGGAAATGCGCCGTATCCGCCAAGGACCAATTCCAACCCGGCCTACTCTCCAAACAACCGGAACCACCCAAACTTCAGTTACCGGCCACCATTTCAGCCCTCGCCGCCTCAGCAGCCGCAGCAACAAACTTATCAGCCGGCTAGGCCACAGCAAAGTCAGGTTCAGCAGCAACCATTTCAGCAGCAACCTCAGCAACAATTTTACGCCCCCAGGAACCAGCAGCCATTCCAGCAGCAGCAGCAGTATGGCCAACAGAGGGCCGTCTCTCCGGTTGAGTCTCTCTTGACTCAATATATTACCAACCAGGAGAAGATCAACCAAAAGCTGGAAATGGGTCAGCGGACCCTCACGGACCAAGTAACCCAGCTAGGGTTACAAGTGGCGAATCTTTCAAGGTCACAAAACCAATTGTCACCACAACCGGAGGTGAACCCGAGGGGAGCAACCCAAACATCGGCACTCGTGCACGAGCACGCAAATGTGTCCGCTATCGTTCTGAGAAGCGGGACACAAATTCCTACTAGAGTGCCCCCTAGCAAACCGGAAGCACCATTGGTCGTCGAGAGACCGATCAGAAATTCAAACGACGCTGGTGCTTCGTCATCAAATCCTATGACTCCGGAGGGAGTCTCTGAAGAAGAGAAGAAGAAGGAGGAAGGGAGCTCGAAAGTGTTCAAACCCGTTGTGCCATTTCCACAACAGTTAGCTCAGGCCAAAATTGATGAGAAATATGGCAAGTTCTTCGCCATGGTAAAGGACCTGAGCCTGCAAATCCCCTTCCTAGAAGCAATCGAAACAATCCCCTCCTATGCGAAATTCCTGAAAGATTTTGTGACTAGAGGGTCTAGAAAAGAGAAAGTAGTATTGACGGCGGAGTGTAGTGCTCTCATCCAGAGGGAAAATCCGCCGAAACTCAAGGACCCGGGGAGCTTCTCAATTCCTTGCACGATCGGGGCAGTAAAGATTCATCGTGCACTCGTCGATCTCAGAGCGAGTGTTAGTTTGATGCCCTTGTCGATGTACAAAAGGATAGGAATGGGAGATTTGGAGCCCACCGGTATGACCCTACAACTAGCTGACCGGTCGGTCAAATATCCGGTGGGAATTGTGGATGACCTACCCGTCAATGTGAAAGGGGTGCATGTGCCAGTGGACTTTGTAGTCATGGACATGCCTGAAGACGCACACACCCCGATCATCCTGGGACGGCCTTTCATGGCCACTGCTGGCGTTTTGATTGATGTAAAGAACGGAAAACTCTCTTTAAACGTCAGCAGAGAAAAAGTTGAGTTTGATCTGGGGTTGTCCATGAAGTACCCCGATCCCCCTGATGACCCTCGGTGTAATTTGCTGGAGATGGAAGAAGAAAAAGCTGTTGAAGAGAGCTCCTGGGAGATTCTCTTAAGAAACCCCCCCGATGACTTGGGGGATTTAGAAGAACAAGACGGCCCCAAGAACAAAGAAGCTGCTGGAAAAGCGAGTGCAGCAAGAACGACCCCTCCCGGGTTCCCCAAGGCTCCTCCTGTGAGGAGAACGGGAAAAGAGCCCATGGACCTCACTAAAGACAAGGTCAGGATCCTAAAGAAGATGGCGGGAAGCGCCAACACGAAAGAGAAACCCCCAGATCCCAAGAACAAGGAGAGGGTAGTTGAGCAAATATTTCTCCAGCCGCGGACTACTCCAAGGGCCTTCAGCTCCAATGAAGAAGAGATGCCGAACTTCGGGCATCACCCGTATCAACCACCGTGAACATCTCTTACAGGCGTCGAGCCAACGACGTTAAACAAGTGCGCTTCATGGGAGGCAACCCATGTTCTAAACTTTCTCCCCATTTTTAGCGTTATTTTTGACTTTATTTTATCTATTTTTATAAATAAAATCAGCCGCGAGAACAGCCGTTCAGGGACTTAGACAAATCTGTTGGTTTTTGCAGGAACAAAGCCACAACCGATCGGTTGATAACTCACCCGATCGGTTGGGATGTATCTGATACATACCGAGATCTGTCCCCATATGACCCGATCGGTTGAGGAATGAAGAGACCGGGTGACAGACCGGGTGAGCTGGGGAGAACTCTCGGAAATTTTTGGGGAATATCAACCGATCGGTTGAGTTCGAGCGCGATCGGTTGATGAGACCGGGTGAGCAGCCCTAAGTTCTCGGGAAAATGAGTGGAGCGGCCAACCGATCGGTTGACAAGTCAACCGACCGGTTCGCCTGTAGCATTTCTTCGACAAGGATTTCGACCTAACCGTCAACCGATCGGGTGACAAGTCACCCGATCGGTTCGAATTAAAACCCTATATAAACCCCCCTGACACCCGCTCGTTTTCATCCTCGCCCGATCGCCAAAATCGCCGTCGTTTCACCTTCCTATCCTCCCCAACGACCGATTCTCACTCCCCCACGCCTCTACTCCTCTATTACTCCCTCTCTCACCTCCTCCATCAATCCCTCCATCATCTACACCCTCTCTCTCCTTCCATTTCAAATTTCTGACCTAATTTCCCCCAAACAACCCCATTTCGAAAATTCTTGCCGGAAGAGATCGCCGCGGCTCCACGCTACTCTCGTTGAACAGTGTGGGGACGTCTACGAGCAAGCTCCGCCATTCCGCTTGGGTACACTCGCTCCTAAGCTTATATTTATATATTTGCCCTATAGATTGTGCTTGCTCGTTTGCTTGTGCTAGTGTGCATCCACTGTTTTTTTTGCACTCATTCATACACGCACTCTCGCACATGGCTAAGGATAAGGACAAGGGTAAGGGGATTATGCAGGAGGAGGAACCGTCTCGAAAGAGACGAAAGCAAACACGCCCCCCTTCTCGTACACGAGCACTTACACTTGGCCCTCCCCCGCCTGTTATCCCCCCTGTGGACCCAATGTTGGGTCCACATAGGTATATATTTAGGAACCATGAGCACAAGGATTTTTACCGTAGGCTCGATGCTCGAGGGCATCTATCTACTAAGTTCCCGCACACACAAACACTTGTCGATCTCGGTGTCTTCACCGAGGTCGAATCTCTTTTCGCTAACTTAGGATGGTTGGCCTTTCTTAATGCATCTGCCATATCCTACCCGGCACTCACACTCGAATTTCACTCTACACTTGTTTGGGAGTCCGGGTCGATCATTAAATTCAGGGTGCGTAACCGTAGTGTCACCACTAATCTGAACACAATTAACGATATATTTGGTTTCCCCAATCTTGGGGATGGTTCCATCCGACACTACGGGTACACGCCCGAGTTTGATGTCGATCAATTCTGGTTCCGCCTCACGATGTTCCGTGACTATCCCCGAGGAAGAGCCAAGGCCTCTTCCATCATTCATCCCGTGTTTCGTTTGGCCCACAGGATCATTTCATCTGCATTTTTTCATAGGGACGAGTCCGGCACCGTGACTATCCCTGACCTTTTTATCCTTTGGGCCATGACTTTTCCTTTTGTCCGGGATGATGATGGAATTAGCTTCAGGGCCCCTACTGTCCCCATCCATGGCGGCGATTGGCTTGTTTACAAGCTACTCGAGATCAGCCGGGCCGGTAAGGGGAAGTTTTGTTGTGGGGGCATTATTACGATCATCTGCTCTCACGCCCAATTCAATATTCCCATCCCCAATAATCTTCCAGCTGCCGCAGGACACTCACAGCTTGATATTGATGTCCTGCGGCACATCCACATGATTAGACCCCACTCTGATGGCTGCTTCATCTTCAATTATGGCCACCCCCCAGCCCCTTACACCGTTCTCCCCAACCCCGCTCGCATGACCATTGCTCTCGTGGGAGATTGGACCTTCCCACCTGATCCCGACTTCTTAGCGGGGTTGAATCTTCCTTTCCTTCCCGCAGACGCACGCAGACCACCGTCCCCTGCCGCCCACTTAGGCGAGCAGGATATCCCTGCGTCTGGGGGAGACTTAGGGGCTGGCCCAAGTCTTCCTGTTTCTGCTCCGGGACCGATCACGTCTGAGCACCTCTTTGCGGCCATTTCTGGCCTTGTCTCCTGTGCCGGCATGACCACTGCCTCTGGCACCTCTTCGACCTTACCTGGCGGCACCACCTCTGCCTCGCGTCAGTCTACATCTTTTGGTCGTGGTCAGGTATCTGCCCGTCTAGGTCTTGAGAGGGAGGTCACTGCCCTTCGTGAGCTCGCCATGTCCTCTGCTTCCTCGGACCCATCACCATCCTCCTTTCTTACTCACCCACGTTTCCTCGCACTTGAGAGGAACGTGGCCGCCATTCTTCGCCTTCTCACTCATATCCACGGACCACCTCCACCTTCACCACCTCCACCTTCACCACCCTGGCGATCTCCCCCTCCACCCACCCACACATCCCCACATTCATCGCCCCCCTCACCACATTCTTCTCCTCCCTCTTTTAATCCCATCCCGGCATCCACTTCACCCCTCCCGACCACTTCCACCGCACCCACGCTACCTCCTCCCTCCTCCTCCGTCACTCGATACGTGCGTCGGAGGAAATTGCCGGTGCGCTCCAGATCCCTCCCACCACCTCCCACCACCGTCACCACCGCATCTTCTTCCCCCATTTCTATTCCTCTCACCACCGCCTTGATCGCCTTCCTACCACCACCACCTACCTTCACCGACACTCCTCCCATTGTTCACACCACCGCTGCATCTATTCATCCACCTCATTCCCCACTTCTCCGCACACCCCCAGCCTCCCCCGACCACCCAATCCCAGCATCTTCCGAGGAGGACGAGGACTCACCTTCTCCTGCTTACTGATTTCACTATGTTTGTTTTTGACTCCCCCTTGCATATCTCTGGATTTCATTGATCATATCATTTTGCTAGCACTGTCATGTTTAGCTTGGGGGACGTCTACTTTTGTGTGCTGTCGTGTTTTGTTTGTTTTTCTCATTTTTGTGTGTGTGCTTGCTTTTCATTTTTTGAGTGTCGTGTCGTGTGGTTTTATTTTTATTTTTTATTTTTATTTTCGTGTCGTTTGATTTTGATTTTGATCTTTCTTTCTTTTTCAGTTTCATCTATGTGTTTTCCTCGTTTTCATTTCTTTTTGTGTCAGTGCGTATTCCCCCCCGCTTTCATTGCCCTCCCGTACTCACTCATATTGCATTGAGGGCAATGCAAACTTCAGCTTGGGGGAGTCGCACTGTGTGCGTCGTTTGAGTCCTTCTTTTTCGTTTTTTGTGTCGTTTTCATCGTGTTTTTATTTTTTCTTTTCTTCTTTTTAGCTCTTTCTCCTAGAGATGAATCCTATGATGAATCGCCACAAAGTCACACACACCTAGCATTGCATCGATAATCACACTCACTAACCCTAGGATTTCGAGTCCTCTTGCATTTCACGCACTGTGGGTCCACTTAGCTTTCTTGTGAGTCGTGCGTTGTGCCTGTCTATTTGGTGTGCTTCTGCTTTGTGATTTTACTTTATATACCTGTCCAGGAATGACCCCTAGATTATCATGCTTCGATTTGAATATGCGGTATTTGTTTCTACTATATGCATGCTATATTTATATCGTATATTTCAATTCGCATGCGTCGGCATTCCACAACTAAGGACTAGGATAACCCATTTAGCCTATGCTCTATTTAGCGAGAATAGTTTCCTTTGCCCGAGTGTTTAGATTTCGACTTCTTTTTTGTTTTACTTGGTGCAAATCCCCTCGTCGTGTACCGTTCTCCCACTTGGGAGAGTGCACATGTGTATAGCCAAAAACCCAAAAATCCAAAAAAAAAGAGAAAAGAAAAGAAAAACCCAAAAAGAAAAGAAAAGAAAAATTTTGTATAGCCAAAAAGCCAAAAAAAATACAAATGCCCAAAACCCAAAAAAATTTCCGTGTGAATATTTTTTCCTACTTGCCGAGAATAAAGGGAAGGCGAGAATTTGCACCGAGTGTTCTACTCCACATCATCTCAACCCCCTTCGTTATCGAAAACACTTGGCTTAGGAACTTTTTAGCTAGCATCTAGGCTATAGTGGCGTGATTTCCTTAACCCTAGTTGTGGAATCCCCGATGCATGATACGCTTCTATTCTTACTCTTCTCATGCATGCTTGAACTTATATTCGCCGCTTAATTCAATTCGAATCTATATTTGGGTCATATCTTGGATTTGTGTATATCGAGCCTCATAGCACATTGTAGAAAGCGACACCATTTGCTAGCACACGACCACACTCACTCGCGCTTCACCGTGTGGGCCCACGACACTTATTTGGACTCGTTTTCCTAGGTTTAATGGTGTGATTTGGCGCTTGCTTGCTTGGTGTGTCGTTTTTGATTTTGGTGGCTCTGACGGACGATCTAGGATTTAGAGTTTTCTTTTTCGTTCTTCCTCTCTATTTTTCCCTTCCGAGCTCCTACTCTCACTCGTCTTCCTCGAGGACGAGGAAGAGTTCAGCTTGGGGGATTTTGACGTGCGTTTATATTTCATATATTCACGCACGTTTTCTTTTGTGTTTCTCCGTGTTTTTCCGCCATCTTTTATTCGTTTTCTTGTATTTTCTCGTTTTCTTTCACTTTTCTTTGTTTATCCATGATTGCAGGGGATTGACCACGTATGGGACGTTTAACGATGATATCTCAAGTCCCCGGAGCAACGGGAGAAGTCACGCGTGATCCAGGGGGTCAAACGTCGAAGAATTCATCTTTCAGCCCCTCACCCGGTCGGTTGGTCATCTCCAACCGATCGGGTGATGCACGCGTGCACCACCCGGTCTCAGCCGGAGCTCACATGGAAGTCACCCGACCGGTTCGCAGACCGGTTCAGCGGGGGCATGTTCTCTGTTTTCTCGAGCAAAATGCCAACCGATCGGGTGACTCTCACCCGATCGGTTCATCTGTAGCTGAAGATGAAGAGCTGAAGACACGGGCGCCAAACCGATCGCTTCACCCGACGGCTCCAAGATCCAACCGGTCACTCAAGAACTCACCCGACCGATTCATGTGATCGGGTGAAAGCTCGCCGTTTTCTGTTATTATTTTGTAAGGGATCAACCGATCGGTTGACTTGTCAACCGATCGGTTGATGCGAGAGTCTATAAATAGAACCCCTAGGGTTCCAGAAACGGGAGCTGCTAGTTTTTTACTGTTTTCTCACTTTGTGACGGCTGTAATTGTTACTCTTTTGTAAGTTTTCAGATCTTTCTCAAATTTTAGTATTGTCTTATCTACCCTATTACTTCCGCATTGCAATTGTCCGATTATGATTCCAACGGTTAATTTTTATTTAGATCGCTTTTTCATGGATTTTTGTGAGTAGTTCCCAAATCCTGGGTTTTGGTGGAAACCCCTTCGGGGGCTCTTCCCGATGCGTCCATAGGGTTAGGAAATCGATAGGGATTAGGAATCTAACGGTTACGCGGGGTGTTTCATTGTCATCGGCGGGAAAAAGACCGCCTTTGACCGTTGGGCCAAGGGGGAATAAACTTGGCGGTTGACTTCCTAGCCATAGCTCACATCCATAGCGTAGACGTCGAATCCTAGCACGCGGGAGCGGAAAGATGAGACGTTGGGAGTTATCGTTGCGGGCTTAGTGCTCCCGGGATCGATCAGTGTTAATGGACACGGGAGTGCCCACTGATCGAATCCGGGAAGTCCGGTGTATCATCCTGGGCACCGACCGGAATATCGGGCCCATGGGACGCCGGTACCACTTTCAGAGGCAACGTCTCACCATTAGACCCTAATCCCGATCGTTATCCATACCCGTAGGCCGTAACGGCGAGAGCCGCTCGTTGAAGCGGAAACCAAAGTCCTGGGTTTATTTCTTTATTGTTCATACCCTTTGTTTCTTTCCGTGACAACCATTTACCGATTCGGGCTAGCTCGCCCCTTGGGGTGATTTAGGTCCTACCTGACCCAAGCACAACCTCGCCTCCCTGAGTTAGATATTCCCGCACCCTACACTAACCGTGCACTTGCGGTAAACGACACCGCGCCCACACCGCAGATCGCTGGGGCGCCGGTCAATGGATCATTACATGCATTCTTGGGAGTGTGATCTGTTATTGCATTACTGGTCAACTTAGTACCATCAGGCACACTGACTTTTTTTAATTGGAAGAAGTTAAGTACTTGAGCAAGTCGAGTTAGACGCACCCAGAGCCCCTTTGGTGTTCCTCTGCGAGAATTGCACACCGTAGACGCATCTCCCTCATTACTGCTAGTATTAAATACAGGAAAAGCCTCACGAGAATAACTGCATTCACCAATTTGTAGCTGCTCCTTACATTTATTAGTGTCAGCAGCATTGTTGATAAGAGGATCCACCAGTAGAATATTGGTATATGGAGTGACATCAACTTTGTCACAGGGTATCACAACAGCATTAGAAGTACCCACAGCTGGTGCTTTACCCTCCCCCACATTCACTTCTTTATGAGCATCCAATAATTTCTGATTTGCATCCCCCATATGACATTGATTGTCCAAGTGACCAAAACATGCACAAGCGTCACATCTTGGAGGCTCCCCTTCATATTTTACCTCAATAGAAATTGTGGATAGGTCATCAAGTTCAATAGGAACAGATCTCTTCAGTTTACTCTTCAAATTAACTTCCACCAGGCATCTGTCATAGGAGATCCTATCCAGATTAGATGTTGCCTTATCAAGACAAATTGGCGTTCCAATAACACTCGCAAATGCAGTTCAAAATACGGAGTGTCCACATTGGAAGAGGGAGGTTATGAAATTGGATCCAGACTGGCACAGCAGTTAGAATGTCCCTATTATGCTGGATCGTTGGAGACCAGTTCTGGAGTACAACTAGCCTCCCGTCAAACAGCCAAGGCCCCCCATGGAGGATAGCATCTCGATCTTCTGTATTTTCAAACTTGAAATAGAAATAGCCATTTTCACGAGAGAATATGCACATGCTCCCTTTGATCTTCCAAAGCCTCTCTGTCCAGGCTTTAATTTGCCCAAAATATGGTACATCGCCAAGTACATAACCCACCAGGGTATTCTGCCACCTAGAAGACCCTTCTAAGAGCATGGTATCTGAAACTTTTGCTATTTCAACACCATCACCAGAGATAGTAGGGGGAACAAAGCTCATAATCAAGGGATCGGCATATTTGCGCCTAGATGCACATATATCCGACCAAGAACGCTTGCCGTCAGATGGAATTACACGGAAAGGAATGTTGGGTCTTACCGGCAGTTTCACATCTGATCTCGCATCCCGGTTGGGAGACGCTTGATTGACCGTTGTCAGCCTGCCCCGCACACGGCCAAGGGTAGACGCCCCAACATAGCCAAGATTAGAAGCCCCAGTATGGCCACCCAAATTCGATTTATTCCTCACAGCACTGCGATCCCGAACTCTAGGGCCAATACTTCTCATCCGCCTGTATGAAACTTGTTGCCAGCCTTTATTCGAACCATCATCCGCCGATCCAGTCTCACCTGATGCAGATTTTGCCGCTAGCGAGTTTCCTCCTCCGTGATTAGCAGTTTTGGCCGCCGCCAGAAACTCTCCGCCGCCGCTCATCACAAAGGGTTATATATATATATATATATATATATATATATATATATATATATATATATATACTAGTCATAACCCGTGCCCGCGGGCACGGTTCATTTAACATTTCCCCGCGAAATCTTTGTTCCTCGAAAAATTATTTACACATTCAAAATTTAACAGAACAATATATTAGCGTAAAAATATTTAGCGACACGGGCACCTTCGGCGCAGGCTTCTTCGGCGTCGAACAACAAATTTGGCGTCCGCGCCTTCGACGCAGAACAACAAATCTTTGTAAAAAAATGTAGCGCGGCACGGGCGCCTTCGATTTCCCCCGCGAAATCTTTGTTCCCCGAAAATTATTTCCACAGCCAAACTTTAACAGAACAATAAATTAACGTAAAAATATTTAGCGGCACGGGCATCTTCGGTGCGGAACAACAAATTCGGCGCATGCATCTTCTATGCGGAACAACAAATTCGACGTCGAACAACAAATTTGGCGCCCGCGCCTTTGATGCGGGACAACAAATTAGTCTTAAAAAATTTAGCGCGGGTGCCGGATTAACAAACATCAGGGTATTTTTACGCTAATTTGTTGTTCTGCTAAATTTAGCGCGGGTGCATGGATTATGATTCTCCACAATCTTTCCCAAGGCAGTTTTAGTTTCAAAGTTTACGTTTCCAAGGCACTTTTCCCCCCAAATTTAATCTTCACAATCTTTCCCAATGCACTTTTTCCCCCAAGTTTAATTTCCATGCTCTTTCCCAAGACACTTCTAATTTCAAAGTTTATGTTCCCAAGGATTTTTCCCCAAAAAAAATTTCACAAAACCCAATCTCAACCATTGATTTACCAAGATCAAATCTCAGCCACTCTTTATCTTGTCCTAGTCAGCCCTAGAATTCAAAAAACGCTGTCAAATGTATAATAGATATATATGTGTATGCGTGTGTATATAAATGTATAGTATATAACCCGTGCCCGAGGGCACGGTTCATTTAATATTTCCCCTACAAAATCTTTGTTACCCAAAAAATAATTTCCACAGCCAAAATTTAAAAGAACAATAAATTAGCGTAAAAATTTTGGCGGCGCTGGCGCCTTCGGCATTTCATTTAATGACTAAGGTCATTATCATGCCATTTTTTGGTCCTCTCTCATTTCTTTTGCATTGGGAATAGATCCTCTCTCTTTTATTTTGCAACTTTGTGAAGAGAACCGTAACCAATAAAAACCCATTTCCCTTTCCACATGACCCCACCTCAATTTACCATCAAGTTTCAAAAATTTTAGTTTTACAACTACTCATCTCAACCTTTCAGTCCCAAAGATGAAATCATGGCCACTCTCAATAATATTTATGGAAAGAAGACCCTTTAATAGAATAATATGCCTAATGCAATGTAAAGAAAGATTCCAACTTCTTACAGAAATCACAAAAGCCCATCATCCCAAAACCAACTTTACAACGAAACACCTGAGAACTCGATCTCACTTTGACGAAATCAGGATCGATGATTGCGCATGCCTGAATACAATGAATTGTAGAGCCAACATTATGAATAGCGTGAATACTTACAGCTCCACTATCATGTGGGTGATTGTATCTGCACACCCCCCCATAAGCACAAAATCCAGTTCGAATGAAGTAACTGCAGTCATGGTCCTCGGTACTTTCTGTGTACATGCAATCCCCGCTATTACTGTCTAGTCCCAATCGCCTCACATAGTCTACCAAAATGCAAGATTCCAAAATAACCCTTTAGTAGAGAATGCAAAACCTAGCACCAACTATATCAGCTCAATGATCGACTAAAAAAGTACAAATCCATTGCAATTCACCTTGCAGCAAAAGCACACATGAACACATGCACAAAAGTTGGGTATAAATTAGAGACTTTGGCAAATTTCGACAATATTTTTACATGAAAGTAACTAACAAATTTACAAACATCTGTTGCCTCAATTCCAGATACAAATAGAGCAAAATTTCACTTGTAAGACAATAGTTTTTTAACAACGCAAAATTCCCATTTTTTGGAATACAAAACCCTCTCGCAATTCCATATTTCACTGCTGAACAAACCAGGTGAAACAAAATAAATAAGTTGACAGAACTAAGTTCTTGTTCCCAGCAATGGTGTTGTTCCCAGCAATGTGATCCCCCCTGATAACATTCTTGTTCCCAGCAATGTGCTGCATGACAAACGATTAATAAAATAAAATAAAAGTCAGCAACATATCAATGATATACTATTGAAGAACAATAAAATCATGAGTGACAGGGACATGGTAGAACAGAATCTTCTTCATACTGGCTCCTGCCTTGCATACGGCAAGTGACACAGCAAGTATGGCATTTGCACCAAGCTGAAATAGATCAAGAATATTGATCAATATGATATATAATAAAAGGAAGCAAAACATAACAAACAGGCTGCCAATAAAATCTATGTCCAACCCCTAAGATACCTTCTACTTGCACCAAGCCTGCTCGTTTTTGGTGCCACCAAGCTCTTGGACTATAAAGGTGTCGATCTGGGTCTGCTCTGTGGGATCCTGTGATAAAGAGAAGCAAATCAAATCATTACTACTAATCTCTATTAATTTGGCTACAATTACCCCCTCTAACCAAAATAATGTGTGCATACCTTGCCAACCAACGCTGGTCTATTGATGGAATTCACATTATCAATAGCCTAAAAGAAAAACTACATTTTCTGATACTCCTGCCACCTATGCAAATGTAAAAAAATTATACTATGCCATGTAAACCAGAAACAGTAATAAAAACAGCAAAAAGATTATATCATGCTGAATTTTTACAAAATTCCAACAGAAATAAAAATATCTAATCAAATACTGGTGCCTTAAATGCATATAAAATAAATTTTAGCAAAGAAAGTAATTCCTTTGACGGGAGCTTGAACAATATGATCCTAGAAAGAATGCACATAAACTTTTGAAGTATTCCAAATTGACCAAAATTTATCAAGCATTTGTATTGCTAACACTTTATGTTGACAAACTCAAAATGGCATTGAGAAGAAAGTACATTGAACACAAAAGGGCAAACCTAATATGAAGTCACAAACATCTAAATTGCGATTGAACTCGGTCCATCATTCATCTAAGAAACATTTTAAATTTTAATAAACAAAAACAAAATCATCATCATATTTACTAAAATCAAGTTACCAATATACTTTATCTAGCAATATCTCCTTGAAAATATCAGTGAATTACCAATATTTACATAGCGATATCCACGCTCAGCAAGCAAGTTGACACCAATGCATCAGCTATCAGAAAAATCAAGCAACAATCAATAGGAAAAGAACACATCACTATACGTATGTATGTAATCAGAACAAAGTTTGAATGTTTTTTGATAGAGGAACGTGTGGCAAGTTAAGGTTATGCCCTAAACCCCATGCTCAAGTATTGGGCTGATGTTTGTGGATGTAGCTCCACATAGTTATGCTGATTTTATAAGTGAAATATCATCATTATTTATACATAATTGGGTTTCCTCTCTTCAAGGCATTCCTTCACCTATTCTGTTGGTTTTTTTCTGCCTTGTAAAGCATTGTAGTATGTAGTCTGCATATATATGTTTCTCTAGACTCTACATCACCATGGCCTGCATCAGCTACCATACTGCGCTTTAATAATTCAAAGGTTCATTGTTGCATGTTTTTGGGTTTTGTTGCCTTTTGGGGTATTTTATTGGCCCTTTGAGGTAGCATATTTCTGATCATGGTTCTGGATGAGGGAGTTAGTTCAATAAAAGTCCCTGCACATCGTAATATGACTAAAATTTTGTGCTTGCCATTTTTTTCCTTATAGAATCTTTTTCTTCGAAAAGTCGAAACATTATGTTCTCAATAAAACTGAATTCCTTTCTAACCTTATAAACTTATCTTCTGACTTTATTCTCTTTTATGTAGGTTATCCAATACTAAAATATCTCAATCATGGCGAATTATGAATTAGTGGAGTTTGTCCGTGTTTTACTTGTGGTTAGTTCAGCCATTTATTTTCTTTGCATTTCTGATGAAGCTCATGTAAATCTTGTTTAATCTTCTTCTGTCATTCCACGTTTCCCTTTTCCAGGTGTCATGGTGCAGATATCTGTTATTATCACCACCACCACGCGTGTGCATAACATGTCTCTCCAAAGAGATCTTCCTGAGATGCAGTAACTTGTCTTGCGCCTCATCGCGAATTGTGCACAGAGGGGATGTATTACATATGTATTATTGTTGCCTAATTTTACAACGATGAATGCCTATTTTGATTATCAGTTTTCTTATGATCTATTGTCACAATAACTATCAGAGACTCACTGCATGGGAAGCATTCTTATCATCATCATGTTGTATGTGGTTGCAGACATGTAATACTGTACTATTTACAGATCAAAAGCCTAGTTAAATGTTTAATGTTATGTGGTGACATTGCAGTCATCATGCATCAACTGAGTTTTTGGCTTAGAAATAAAACATGGTTCAAGAATTGCAGTCATGTGATCCGCTTGCTCTACATTTTGAAATTTTATAAGAGCTCACAGATAAATTTTCTTTGCCTCACTCAGCTAGTCATGTTTGGCAGTTCGCCCCATAATTCCCCTTGAAGAATATGTCAGTTTGCACTGTTGACGAACTTCTAGTTTGCTGGTAGTTTATCGTCAAAAGTTGAGCAATCTTCATACCTAGTTTGATTTATATTGTTTCATCTTAAGGTTTCCTTCAGGGGTCTGGGAAATAATGCCAGTTTTCCTGTTGACTGATATGGTATAATTTTGGAGAATTTGGTATCAGACTCTCAATGGTTATTCCTTGTATTTCGATTCTTTTTGTTTGTATATAATGGAGATGGGTATTTGCTGCAACTAAGAAGGCATAATCTATCTGTTGCAATAAGACTGATTGAATCTCTATAATAAGTTCATAGATTCTTGAGGAAAGAAACTTGCAGGTGTGCAGATTTGTTAACTAAGTTGCTGAGAAAACTTACTCTCAAATAAATAGGAGGCATTCCCTGGGGAGCCCCAAAATTGTTTTTTTACATTCTTTAAGAGACAAAAACAGATATCCAACTCTAAACAATCCTTTTCACAACACTAATCTACAACAGAATAAATATACTGATTTAATAAATAACTTTTCAGCCTTGGTTTTTTCTGAAATGTAAAACATAACATGCTTTGACCAACATTGATATCAAGTATGCAAAATGATAAGACAGTAAAGGCACTTGGGATGATAAATACATTTTGCATTGAAGTTTGAAAACATTACAGTGCCTGCAAACCAATGGTAGGTTTGTATTTTGCGACTCCACGGTGTGCAAAATGTACTGCTCCTACAAAAATAATAAACCAAAACTTTGTTGTCAAGCTTCAATTTTTTTAGAAGAAGACACATTTTTTAGAAGAAGACATATTTTTCCCAATGTAATGTAATTAACCATAATACAAAAATTTATCAAGATGAACGAACTTCTCATCAGAGATTTTAGCGGAGCAATGCTAAAATTGAATTAAGCTTTTTTCGAAAAAGCATTCTTTACTAATTTAAATTATATCTATAATCGAGGAGTATCAAAATAACCAAAATCGACCACCAAATTTCTAAAATTTAAGATCATTGGCCTAAATTAGCAAAACAAATTTATAAGAAAAATTTTTAAAAAGAAAAATGCTGGAAACTCACATGAACACTCCAATGAATGATTTTCCCTTCCCGTCTTCGCAAGCAGTGATCCTCATCAAATTAATGCTCTTAAACCCAAATCACCCAACTTGGTTCTATCCATTCACAGCATTCACCTTGGTTGGCATAGAAGGAACAACTGTTTGGTCTTTAAGCCTAGACCCAAGTGAAATCGCATTGTATAGAAATTGAAACTGCTATGTTTCCTGTAAAATATTGCAGCAAACAATGAAAAGGCACTTGGTTCATTCAATGGAGGCTCATAACCCTGCTAACAATCAATCAACGAAATGAACAACGAAACTGAAGGCACTCGGTTCATTCAGCAAACAACGAAACGAACGGTTCATAACCTTACCAACAATCAATCAATCAAATGCCCTGTTTACGAACAAAGAAAGCTACCAACTTTCTTCCCACCTTAGCGTAACCGTGAGGATACACGCTGAAGACATGCTGGCAAAATCCGTCATATCCAAATATATATGATCCAAATAGATGGCAAGGCCATCGCCCAGGAAAGATTCAAGGATACAGTTAGGTACTAACCTTTGGATCCAGATAATTGGCCCCAAATTCATAAGTTGCATGAGGAACCTTGCAGAAGATGGAACCGGCACTTCCATTGAGCCCATAAAGACACTGATTACGAATTCATGTAAATGGTTTTAAAGCTAATACTTGAAAAAATTATAGCCATCCGGTATAATAAAGCCTATGTTACCTGTGACTCAGAGAGAACTTCTGGTTCAGGCCCTTTGTAAAGTCAAAATGCAGTCCTTCAAATGTCTCTGGTTTCAAAGACACTGCAAAAAAGTATACTCGAAATAAAACAAACTATCAATAGAAAATGGCACTGTTACTCCCTAATCACAGTAACAACTTTCTTTGCAACAAACATATTATTAATTATTACATCTAGATAGCCAATAGCTTCTGCATCTATCAGGCACCACATAAAAATGGAAAGATAGGTTCCTTATCTCCCAATAGGTTTATCAATCCTAAGCAAGTCACAAAAACCAGCTATGTTAAAATTTTGTTTTACATTAGGCTCAGCAGAGCATTTGCTTCCAAAAAATAGATGGCTATGTATGGAACTTTCATCTACAGACAAAAAACCATGTAAATCCTGAAGGATTTATTGCATCAGCATGAACCAGCATGAACCAGATGAACTTTAGAAATAAAGACATGACCAATAGAAAATCGTTTTTATAACAAAAATTCCATAAACTGGTCTAAAGTTTATTTCTTTTGCAAATTTAGAGGATGACACCATGCAAAACTCTAGCCACAATACATAGATATAGTGCAAATAATTTTTATTTTCACATTGGTCAAATAATATAAGCAGCCAAATCAGGCTGCTGAACAGAGAAGACGGCACGTAGCTCTCCGAGATCCATCTGGCACTCGATCCATCTGAACAGAGACGACGACAACATCGAACCCACCGGCTACAATATCGCAGAACTGAGGCCTCGAAATAAAAAGAAAATCAGAGAAATTCCAATGTAAGTCAATACATTAAAAGAAAATCAGAGAAATTCCCATGTAGATCACTGAACAACTGCCTGGGCTATTTGGATAGGCACACATGTTATAACATTTGTATGAAATATGTTAGGGAGTCAGTGGTTCAAGTTGATCAACTGAGGACTTGTAGCTCAGTCCAAAGTAATTTCAAGCTTATTCTAAGCTCATGCTGATACTGTTTGTAGCCAGTCTCTCACAATTTAGCTCATCTAAATTAACATCCAACTGAACATAAGCAAATACACATACAGATCATTTAATTATTGTATTAATTTATGGTGCCTCTTCAACATAATTATTGTTACTTCTTAAGTAAATGATGGAATCAGGCTCGGTCTAACCCATAATAAAAAGGGCCAACATGGTCATCCATTTAAGCTTAATTGCACATTCTTGGGGCTAATTAACCCTGACTACTTCTTCACAGTCGTTCACAACGGCAGTAAGATATGTTTAGCCAAATAACGGTGGCAAACAGGGATACTGGTGTGTGTAGTTGCCCTCAGATTATTGGTTTAAGGCTGTATGGTGATGAAATATAGGATAACAAATTTGAAGCATAATTTAGATTAAAATAACATTTTCAAACCCTGTTATATTGTTGGTATGATTTAAAAACTGATCACATTGTTCTTAACAAATAATTCATATGAACAGAGACCATTCCACCTCACTTATATGATGGCATCTTCATAAAATTTGTAGTTAATGGGATGATCATTAACCTTATCTTGTTCCAAAACGAAATATTACCTGGATCCAAAATGTTTTTGCTGAGATTTTCTTCTCTTTGCAGCCACACCTCCCTCATCAGCAAGTGACGGCCATCAACCCCGTCAACAGCCGTTATCATCTTCCACCACCTTGGGAGGCGATGACACCGCAGAAGCAACCTGTTTTCACGGAAGATAAATTGACAATCAAAACAAATCAAGAAACATCCCTCAAAGAATTACCTGACTGAGATTTACGAAGGAAAAAAATCAAAAAACCCATTACCCAAAAGAAACAATCTCATGAAAAAACATCACTCAAAGAATTACCAACAAAATCAAAATGCCTATTAGCCAAAAACCATCAAAATCCCCAAAATTTTAGCTAAACAGAAGATCAAGCAACCTAATAGAAAAAATTTCACCCAAAATCAAACATGTTTTTCTATCACCCAAAATTTTAGCAGCAGACATCATGTTTTTATTTCAGCCAAAAAATATAGAGCTTGTGGCGAAAGAAGTTGGTGATCGAGCCTTGAGAACAAAAGTTGGCGAACCCCATCTCTTTCTCTCTCATCCGGATGAAAAGGGTTGGATTAATACCTGGTATTTGGCAAGAATTTGATGATGGGTCAGAACAATTCTGTCAGTTTTGGATAGAATTTTGAATTCCCCCCAGCTTGGTTTCCCCCCATAATCTCGGAGGTGTCGAGGAAGGTGACACCGGTGTCGATGGCGTAGTGGATGAGCTGGATCATGTCAGGCTCTGGCTTCGGCGGCCCGTAAAAGGCTGAATGCACAAGTAAGCCTCGACACCTCCAGGCCTCGACACCTTCGAGACCTCGACACCGCCATGTCTCCGAGTTTGAGCTGATAGTGGGATTCCCCCTCTTCCCCTCAGGCGAGTGGGGCTTAAGGCTTGGGGCTTGGGGCATTTAAATCAAACAGATGGTGAGTGGGTCCCACCAGAGGCAAAACGTGTGGGTTGGCTTTTAAAATTTTCAAATGATTTAGTTTTCAAAATTTCAAAATTGTAACTCATTTTCCCCTCCAAAATGCAAATTTGTTCCCCTAAATTTTTTCACAAAATCCAATCTAAACCCTTGATTCCTCATGATTAAATCTCAGCCCTTTGTCTTATCCAAATTTCTCTTATCCAATTTTTCATCTCCCAATTTCTCATATCTAATTTCTCTTGTCTTAACCAACAAAATGTATTAACCAACCATTCTTTTGCCCAATTTCTCTTCTCTTAACCAATATCTCTTATCCATCTCTTATCCAAAATCTCTTGATAACATCCCTATTTTATAGAATAGATAACCTTCAAGTTCCTGTAAATCACATTTTTGCCTGCATAAATGCAGAATAAAAAGTTTTCCAACAATTCTTTCACGACACTAAAAACAATGAAGTAAAAGAATAGGAACCACATTCCAAATATATCTAGTGAAATTACATCACGACTATATATAGAATTTAAAACATTTTTCATTACACCAAAACCCATTTACAAACTCCTAGTCAACAAAACCAATAATAAAATAGAAACTATAGAAACTATAGAAAAATGAGTGGTTAGGGATGAGAGAATTTTTCCAAATATTACCCTTGGTAGTCGGTAATACATGTTCTAAAGTACAGGTAAATTCCAATAGTTGATCACATTTAAACAATCATTAAGATAACATTTGTTTTTCCTGCAAAGCTCTGTATCATCCAAATCAGCTGCTCCAAAAGTTACATGCAAACAGCAAAACCGTGAGCAACAACATAGATTAAATTGGAGTTTAAAATTAAAAAAACTGAACTTTATCTGCAAATATTTTCTGCAAATTTTTGCTCTTAGATTAGATTTGAAGAGTAAACTGAACTAAGAGCAAACTGAACTTTGTGAACTTTATTGGTTTATTCTAATCTGCAAACTGAACTTTCTGAACTTTATCGGTTTGTTCTAATCTAATGTTTTTTTCAGTTTGCTCTGAGATTATGTGAACTTCATCACCAATTTGCAGATAAGGTTTTTTCAATTTGCTCTGAGATTATGTGAACTTTGGAAGTTGTCGGAGATTATAAGAACATACCGAAAAGATTAGAAACTGAACTTGTTGAGAGATTAACAAAGCTTCAGTTTTGAGATTAAGGTGCTCACTTGTTGAGAGATTAACCAAGCTTCAGTTTTGAGAGATTAAGCAATCCTGGATTCGAATCGTGCCTCAGCTCTCAAATCGAATCTTTTATCAATGATCCCAGAGTCGAAGAGATTGCCTTCGTGAGCCTATGGCATCCCTCAAGGCTATCAACAGACTCTGCCTCGATCAAAGTCCCCACCTTTATCAAAATACAGAACAATTGTTTTAGTAAAAAACCAATTAAATATTCCAATTTTAGTAAAAAAAACCAAATAAACCCCGGTTTTGAGAGGTTACACAGTTCTGAATTTTGTGTTTTAGCTCATAAGATTAGCCTTTGTACACAGTTCACAGATCAGCCTCTATACTAATCAAATGAAGCAGTAATAAAAATTGAATGATAGTTTCAATGTCTACCCTCTTAATATCAAACCCCACCTTTAAAGACATGTTCACAAATAGACTTTTTATTGTTACCAGCTATATGATACTCACAGAAAGAACCTTATAGTCCATAAAATGAAACACCCATATTAAGGTAGGAAATCTTGACAGAATGATACAGAATTTTAAAAACACCCATGGAAACATATACAGAATTTTTGTATATGTTTGCATGACAGAATCATATGTTTGCATTTGGGTATACATGCTGTCATGCAAACATATACAAAAATTCTGTCATACTAACAACATACCCAAATGTAATGAATTTTTGATTCTGTCAGGCAAACATATACATGCTAACAACATATACATTGCAAACATATACATGAAATACCCATGCAAACATACCCAAATGAAACACCCATGCAAACATATACAGAATTTTTGATTCACTTTAGGGGATTTAAGTTCACAGAATTTTAATACATGCTCTTTAAATCATGTATAGAGTGAGTCCAGTTTGCAAACATATACATGCTAACATTAGTCATTAAAAAGAAAAAAAAATCAAAAATTTCCATGAAGGGGAAAGGAATTTGTTGAGAGAGGGATTCCTTTCTTGAGAGCGATGAGATTTCAAAACCGATTGTATCGGGTAGCTTATTAGGTCTACCTTTTGCATTGCATTCTTTCATATTTATCATGTATCACAATTATTGTTAACCGCTCTTTGGAAACTATGTTAAACTATTATCAAAGAAACACAGTGTGCACGTGTGTGTGTGTGTGTGTGTGTGTGTGTGTGTGTATTTTTCTTTTTTCTTTTCCTATTTCCTTTGAAAGGGGGATGCATGTGGTGCTACAACCTCAGCATTTTGCTCACATTAATAAGAGATAGCATTGTTATCTTGCATAAATTGATTTTATCACATGCGAACAAAACTTCTATCACACTACTTTTCACCCAAGTTGAAGTGTTGACTAACCAAAACCAACTACAACTTTTACTTCTTAGACTAAAGTACAAACCTGTGATGTGCATATTCATGGCAATGAACTGAAATTTAGTTTGTTATTTCAAGGAATATCTTGATTCTTGAAGAGAAATTCACGCATGATTACAATTTAGGAATTACAATAGATGTCATCCACACATAAGAGGGTAAACTATAGCAATAAAGTTTCAAATTCCACAAATATTCGTGTTCTATTATTCTCACATTTGAGAACCCAATTGACAAAATATTAGCATGACCCAGTTTAGTTATCCACCCATAGATTATTTAAAAGAAAATAGACAGATTTCTAGCAATCAAACATATCACAGTTCCTCCAATTAATCTACAAAACAGATTTGCAATACAGAATTTGGCAAACTGTAAACAATAGATGTAAAGAACTAAATAATTTCAGCAAGAATGCATACTCTTTGAAAGCAAATCCACCGATAAAGTACAAAAGCAAAACAAACTAAAAAGGCATTAGTTTGGAACAAACTCAAATTTTGCAAGAAATACAAAGAAAGTTGAATAACGACCTGAAGGAAAGGTTGGAATAACAACCAAGGAACCCTTTTCTATAGCTGACGATGGTCGTCTGCAGCTCTCCATTCCCTTTGACTCCTCTCCCTTCCCCTTCCTTAAACCTCATGAAATCCGATATGGAATTGTTCTCCAAGAACTGGTCCGCATCGTCATTTTTCTCTTGAATCAATCCCAGAACCTTCAAAGAAAAAAATCTCGATTGTGTTCTGAGAGGGCGAGAGGAAAGTGAAAGCACATGGAACACAGAGATATGCTTAATTCTCTACGAATGCACGCTAATTTCAGGAAACCAAGCAGATCTAATCAATTGAGCATCCAATTTGACTAATCTTTTCAGAAACCGAGCAGATCTAATCAATTGAGCATCCAATTTGACTAATCTTTCAAAAATCTCAGTAATGGGTAGAGAAATAAAGAGATAAATCTTACAGTGTAACTCGGCTAATCGGACTCTTCGGGGGCTTCTCCCTTTGAGGCTGCCACCACCGCTAAAATCTCCTGTCCACCACCGTTAAAATTTTAAAAAAAGAAAAATAAAATAAAATAACCACCAACATCATGCAAACAGTGAAATATGCACACCTGATTCATTACAAAGGTGTGATGCAACAAAATACAAAATTGCATGAATGGGATCACCATTTCTACAACAAAATACAAAATCGCAGTCGCATAATTACTTTTTTACTTTTATTCTCTGTATCAGTCATATAGATGATTTTAATTGTTCATGATTCATATATTCCCCCATTTTAACCAACTCATCATCACTTGCCAATGGTGCATAGTAGTTTGTATCTTGCTAGGAAAACATTTGATAGTTTCATTACATGCCATCAATATTCATTACATTTATCAATTTATAATCTCCCACCCTCCTGTGATCGTCTCCTGGATGCATGAAGGGTGAAACAGAAACAACATGAAAATGTCAATGCAAAATAGGGCCAATCAAATTACCAAACAGAGTCAAGTTTCACAAACATACAGACATGAGCTTGAAAGCCCACTTATTTTCCAGTCATCTAGCAATTGAAAGTGAAATTGAATGGGTCTACTTCCTTTCATTAATCAATTCCAAAAGGTTGTATCTTTATAATCCTTAATGCATGTTCTAACGCTGAAAAAATTTAAAATGGATGTATTTTAAACGGCTATGAAATAAAATCCTAATTTCAAATAGCTGATAATTACTGAGCTGATGAAATCGAGCAGTGCGGCTTTAGCTTTGATATCTCTCGCAGGAGCATCAATATGAACTCCCAACGTCCTATCGTTAATATCTGAAAAAATGGATAGTGTTGAAAATAAAGAAAGGACGGATTAATCATAGAGACATGGGCAAATTTGCACAATCGAATGAAACGGTGATCATGGCGAATGTTCTCACCTGAACCAGCAAGGATCAACTGTATTGGGCCAGATAAATTGTTGGCAGAAAAGTTACCACCCAACATCAGGCTATCTAATCCAATACATCTGCCCAATAAAACTTGTTTTCAGATTAGTCCAGCTTCCTGAGACTTTGTATGTTCTGAACTTCATCAAGTATCGGCCCCGTTAGTTGATTCTTAGAGAAGTCAGCAGAAATTGATAAAGATGGTATTCACAATAGATCCAATACCTATTAATGCTGGTAGAAGCTAAGCCTAAAACAATCCTGAACCACAAAAACCCCCATTTAGACAGACAAAACAACACCTTAACCCCGTTATTTCTCACTTAAATTTATTGAAATAAAAATTAAAAGGGCATAAAAACCACAAAAAGAACAAAAAATTAAAACTTGCACCCATTGACACATTAGCAAAATAGAAAAAATTACCAATATAAACAAACAAAAATAAAGTGAAAACTCACCGTAGCCAGAGATTTTCAGAACTCAAAATCAGTCTTGGGGGACTCAGTGATCGTCAAAGCACACGATATCAGCATCATTAGCGATCCAGAAGCAATGGACATTGCCAACGTCAGTCAAGGGAAATGGAAAGCATTGAACACCTTCGTGTTATAAAAATTGAACACGACATTCAAAGCCCACCACGTAGCGAAGTAGATCCTGATCTTCACCTTCTGTGTCGCCACCGAGATCACTTTTTTGGCCTTGCTGCCTAGCATAACAATTTTAGGACCGAACCCTTTTGAGCTCTTTGCAGAATGGATCCAGCAATCGATGGAGAAGAGATCCATAAGATCCAGCAATCGGTCTCTCTACCTCCTCTTTGCAGAATCTCGATTCCATCTCCAATTTCCAAATCTTCCGCTTCTTCCCCTTCATTCTCCAGATCTAGGGGCGAGGGTGGCTGCGGGGCGAGGGGCAAGGGGCTGAGGGGCTGAGAGGCGGGGGGGGCGAGGGGCGAGGGGCTGAGGGGCGAGGGGCTGAGGTGGCTGCGGGGCGAGGGGCGAGAGGATGAGGGTTGCGTTGGCGACTTTTGAAGATAGGGCAGATAAAATCGCAGCTGCTGATTTGGGATTTTTTTTTTCAAAATTTTTAAAAAGCCCCCCACCCAAACGTTTCCCCCCCAAAAATTCAAACTCAATTTCTCTTAACTTATCCAATTTCTCTTATCTTATCTAATTTCTCTTATCTTATCCAATTTCCCTTAACAACATCCCTCATATATACTCAATTTCTCATCTCTTATCAAAAACTCTTATACAAAAACTCATGATAACATCCCTGTTTTATAATATAGATATATATATATATATATATATATATATATATATGATGTTGCACCCTCTTTTATGTCACACTTTGCTATATTGTTTATCGTATCTGTGTGACGTTTGATATGTTGCTCCATGTTTGTTTCACTCCTTAATGTGCTTTTGAGACAATGTATGTATTTGATATTGATTAATTCATGCTCTTTCGTTGATGTGATGAATTTGTGAAAATTATTTTCATTTCGTATATCTAAAATGTTGATATTGGATCTACATTCCATTACTCACATATGTATATGATGAGATTTTATGAGTTTTTAATTCGATATATCTTTATACTCCTTGATTGTTGTTAGTTCGTATTTAGCACTATTATTTTTGTTGTTATTTGCTCCCACCTTTTTGGATAATGCCATAGGGGAAGAGAAATAAACATACAAGATTCAAAATGGATGTGCTAAGTATGTTCTAACGCTTGAATCTAAGATTTTCGGTGCCTTAGATTCAGGGGGAGTAAGATTACAATGAATAGTGATTTTATTTCCTAGATTTCTTGAATTGAATTCATTCATATCTCACTCATTTGCTTCAATTGCTATGTAGATGCTCTAATATTTGTTGACTAACTTGATTGGCATCTATGTAGGGGGAGTAAGTTTTCATTGCGCATAATTATTTATCTTTTTGTTTATGTTTGTTTGTCATCATAAAAAGGGGGGAGAATGTTGAGTATTGGACTTCTCCCTACTTGGTGTTAATGATGAGCAAACATAAATACTTGTGACTAATCCCCTATTTTGCAGTTAGTCCATTGCCTAAGCTTATTATGAAGATCAACTAGCAATGGATGACTCACAAACGTCATTGAAGGCAAATGATATGAATTGGATGATCGTAGATTGATGATTGAAGCTCCGTAAAGACTTCAAGCTCATACGATGGAAAGAAGAGATTATTCGTCAATGTAATTTTTCTTTTATCTCTTCTAGTATGTAGCTTAGAAGTAGAACTTTGATGGAGCACTCACACACATCTACATTCTGTCATAGGACATCTTTTAGACTTTTGTCCTTTGATCCCAATTCAATCCTCTTGTGTTTGTGATAGGATTTCTTATAACAGCAGACTGCTTAACAGTTTACAGTCGCCTGTCTCAACAACAGTCGACTATGTTTTGTTCTACAGTCGCCTGTTATGCACAGACTATTACAACGTAGTTTTTGGGCCTTCTCTGATTATCTCGCACAGGCTACTGTTGAACGATTGACATGCGCCTGTCCTAGTGACAGTCGACTGTGAATTGTTCATCAGTCGCCTGTCTCTCCTTGCCCAAACTCTGTTTGATCTGAGTTCTACGGCCAGTCGACTTATGTTGTATATACCGTTGACTGTCTATTAGATCAGTCGACTGTCTATGCTGTAACAGTCGCATGTCTGTAAATCTATTCTTTGACTCAGCTCTCTGGAAATTTCTCCTTACATTGACGATCGTCTGTTTAAGGATATACAGTCGCCTGTTCTGATTAACAGTCGATTGTGTTCCTTGCATCAGTCGTCTGTCCTGTATCTTGTGAGGTTTCCAATATTTTATCTAACTTACTCTTCTCTCGGCCAGTCGCCTGTCGAAGAATGTACAGTCGCCTGTTGGTTTAACAGACGACTGTCTTGGCTTCATCAGTCGACTGTCCACGTGGTAAGTTACCGTTATGAATTCTCACCTACCCTTGCTGACTGTGCAACAGTCGACTGTGGATTGTTCAATAGTCGATTGTCGCGAGTTCAGATTTTATCCATTGAGATTTTTCTCACGGATTTCGATTGGGTTTTTGCCTAAACTGTTTTGTGGATTTGAGAAAGCTATAAATAGAGCTTCTACTGTTCCATTGGAAGGTTACTCATTCATTGCAAAATTGTCACGCCCCGCTTCCCTAAAATGGAGGCGAGACGTGAGAAGGTCCGCACGAGAGTGGAGCTCCGAAGCCCCAAACCCGATAAGCGTCAATTTAGTATAAGCAGGTCCCTGTAATCGCAAAAGGAACAACAACAATAATAATAATAATGAGACGGATATAAAATACCAATCCCAAAGTTCGTCCACAAAATATTCAACATCACAGAAAAGCCACCAGGCTAACAGAAAAGAGTCTAAGGCCCAGAACAAGGCCAACAAAACAACACAAACATACAGAGTATCGAACTAGGTGCCACGCACCGACAACTAAACAGTCCAACAAAAGTAGCTAAACGACGACACTAAGACTGATCCCCAGTGTCAACGTAGTCCTCGATCAACGCGGGTCCTGACTCAGCGTCAGCGAACACCACGTCCTCAGCAAGTAACTCAGGCTCGGGCTCTAACATGTGTCACCCAAAAGAGAAAAGGGGCACATGTCAGCAAGTCGAAAGACTTGTGCAAGGAAACGGAAATAAAGGTAAACTAGCAACCTAGCAGTTAAAACATGGTGCATGGCAAGTAAAGTAAGGTGGTAGCAAGTAAAGTAAAGGAGAGTACAAGTGGCAAGTGGTTGCTGTGACAAGTAGTGTCAAGTAACAAGTACAAGTACAAGGGATCACTCAACGAGTGCCCTATGCCCTCAGGCTGTGTTCAAGTGTCAAGTACAAGGGATCACTCAACGAGTGCCCTATGCCCTCAGGCTGTGATGCACTCGTCTTCTGGAACACGAGCCAGAAAGTGTATTTAACAAGTATGGCGTAGGGGTGCACCTAGCCGGAACAAGTAGCACTAGTATGTAGCGATGCTAGGAAATCACGGTGAGTATTCAAGCATGCAATGACATGAGCAGATATTCGCGTACCGTTAATAGAAATTAAACGTGACAGGCAGAATGCAATGACATGAACATATTCGCGTACCGTTAATTAAATTAAACATGGCAGTTAAAATGCAATAGCAGGTAAGGATGCATGGATGACATGAACAGTTAATACGCGTACCGTTTAGGGAAATTAAACGTGACATACAAGCATGATGAGGGTGACGGACCAAGCTTCGTTGTCAAGCTAGGTCAATGGCGTCTAGACGGCTATCCTTTCACCGTCTAGTCTCTTTTACGCTAAAGCAAGGTAAATGGCCAAAAACATGGCCTAAATCAAGAGAAGCAAGTTTCACTTGCCTGATACCGGAATTGACGAGCAATGAAGATCGTCACACAAGCTAACTACGGAACGGATCACTGTTATGGCAAAACAATTATTAGCACAACGATCCTAAATAAGTTTCTTATTAGAACCATAATCATCTAATCAATCCATTTTATTAGGGTTTCACAATGTCAATGTGGGTTATGCTAAAATTAAAGGAATCGAGTATTACCGCGTAGGGAACGGAAGAATAACGCCGAGCAACCACGACGACGGAAGAAACGCTCCGGGGAACCTAGGGTTCAGATCTGGAAATGATTGGAGAAGTTTGGAGAAATAGGGTTTTGGGGGATTTTGGGGGTTTGATGGAGATTTGGGGAAGATGAGAGGTGGAAAGAGTGGAGGGAGGGTTTGGATGATGGAGGATGAGCTTGGATGAAGGAAATAGGGTTTTGGGGAAGATGGGGGCTCAAAGGGGAAGAAATTAGGGTTTTGGGTCGTGAGGGAGGAGAAGAAAACGTTTGGAGGGGTATTTATAGAGTTTGGTGGCGGCTAGGGCAAAACTAGGGTTTCCTGCACTGCTTAGTCGGTCAAAGACCAACTGCTGACCGACTAGTTTGAGAACTAGTCGGTCGGTTGACCAACGCAGACCGACTAAGTGTAAACAGTAGCTCCAGTCGAAAACCTGAACTAAGAGTTAGTCGGTCCAAGAGCAACTACTGACCGACTAGTTTGAGATCTAGTCGGTCGATGAACGTTCTTAGACCGACTAAGAGTAAACAGTAACTAGTGTCAAAAATAGTTGATGAGTTAGTCGGTTAAAGAAGCATTGCTGACCGACTAGTTTGCAACCTAGTCGGTCAACCAACGTTCTTAGACCGACTAACGATAAACAGTAACTCCTGAATAATTTAGGAAGCCAACTAGTCGGTCCTAGAAGGATTGCCGACCGACTGGATCGTCATCTAGTCGGTCGGTGGCCCTTCTTACACCGGCTAATTAGCACAAAAGTTCCGACACGGAGCGCGGAGCTCCGGGATCGATTCCTAAGACTCCTAGGCTTGATCTAATAGTAAGATACGACCGTTATGAAGTCCGTCACGAATGACATACTTTGAAATCGACAATCCTAAGGAAGAAACGAGAAAATACGACGAATCGATCGAAAATGAAAACTACGGAGACGAAAACCACACATGAGGAGAAAATCCACCAAAACATATATTATATTATAATAAGCAAAAAATGTACCTAAGAACGTGCGCAGGTAGAATTACCTGCGCACGCCACCTCTGTTCGGGGTTTCTAAATATATTATTTTTGAATTTTTTTTACAGTAGCTAGATATACTTGTTATGAAGCTCCCCAAAAAATTTCAGGTCAATCCGACACCGTTTGAGCCTCCGTTCATCGATTTCAAAAACGTTGCGCAAAACTGTCCAAATTCTGGACAGTTTTGCGCAACGTTTTTGAAATCGATGAACGAAGGCTCAAACGGTGTCGGATTGACCTGAAATTTTGTGGGGAGCTTCATAACAAGTATATCTAGCTACTACAAAAAAAAATTTCAAAAAAAAATATTTAGAAACCCCGAACAGAGGGGGCGTGCGCAGGTAATTCTACCTGCGCACGTTCTCAGGCACATTTGCCCCTTATAATAAATCCAGATACATGAAAAGCAGTCGTTACAAAAATATTTCAAGCTTTCATTTCCAAAGATCAAAGCTCTCAAATCCAAAGCCCTAAGTATTTTCAAATCTTGTTCTCTTGCTCTCCAACCTAGAACCAAAGTTTGATCTTCTAGGCATTTGGTGCAGTCAAGAGAAAGGGCTTTCACCTCTCTTCCAAGAGAGTTCTTCAACACACATCACACTTCTCCTTCAAGTTCTACTTCAAGGCATTGGTGATTGTAAGTGTTGCTTTCATATTTCATAACTTTCGTTATTTGATTTGTGCTATCGGTTGTGAGAGTGGTTTTGCTTGCTCCCAAGTTGTGGGAGTCAAGGACATCGATTGTATTCGATTGCACTTGTAGGGTTGCTACAAGTGGGCTATAAGGAATCCTCAAGTTAGGGTTCTAACTTGAGTATCCGGTGGTATCCGGATGGTAGGGACGTAGGATTACCGGGAACAAGTCGGGAGTTTACTTGGGTAATCCGAACTCTTGAAACATATCTGTGTTTGCGTGTGTTTCTCTTTGGGTCGTTTTTCTATTCCGCACTATTTGTTGGATTGCATTTTATTTGGCGTAAATTCCTTTTAAATTTGCATAAACACTATTCAACCCCCCTTCTAGTGTTTTCCCCATAGACAGGGTCCTTACAACCTGTAGCTGCTTTCCAAGCTCATGAAACCCAAGACTCACCCGATTTGGTTCAGTGATCGGGTGAGAATTTATCAGAGCTGAAGACATATTTTTCCATCGTTTCACCCGATCGAGTGAAGTCTCATCTAATTGGGTGAATGTCTATTTTTGTATTTTGTGGGAATATTCCCTCGCATCTTGCCCACTTGTATAAATAGGGCTAGGTTTTCCCAGAAACGCAATCCCCTTTTTTAAGCTGTATTGTAGGGATTTTCAGCTGTTCGAATTAAACGCACATTGTAAGTTCTTTGATCGCTTTCATATTTTTATATTATGTTTATGCATCTATTTTCTACGGTGAACAATTGCTTGATTTGAATTCTTATGGCTATATTTTCTGTTTTTGCACTTCCTACCATGCTTAGTGAGTAGTTCTTCAATCTGGGACATTGGTGGAAGCCCCTTCGTGGGTTCTCCCTAGAACGGCCATAGGTTTAGGGATCCGATCGGATCTAGGGATTTTGAGGGTTACGCGGGAGAGTTTCATTGTCATTGGCGGGAAAAAGACCGCCTTTGACCATTAGGCCAAGAGGAAATAAAACAGGAGTTTGATTCTCTAGCCATAGCTCACCCACTAGCGTTGACATCGAGTCTTTGCACGTGGGAACGGCTTGGACGAAATATTGGGAGGGATCGTTGCGAACTTAGTGCTCCTGGAGTCAAATGGTGTTAGAAATAGGAATGCCCACCGTCTGAAGTCGGGTAGACCTAGCGTATCATCCTGGGCATCGACCGGAATATCAGGCCCAGGGAACGCTAGGTATCACTTTTAGAGGCAACGTCTCACTGCCAAACCCTAGCATTCGGTCATATTCCTATCCTTCGACTGTAATAGTGAGAACCCATGATTAGGGTGGAAGACAAAGTCCTAGGTTGCCTTTTTTACCTTTTACATCCTTTCTATTAGTTTACTATCGTGACAACCAACCAGAGAATAGGCTAGCTCATCCACCGAGTGATCTGGTTCCTGAATGTTTACGAGTACAACACACGCCTCCCTGTGATCGACCCCCAAGCCACACTTTGACACAGTGTGCTTGAAGTTTATAAATTCTGATTCTAGTATCCCCGTCCAGGTTTTCGTGTCAAACGGGCGGCCGGTCAAACTTTATGGCACCGTTGCTGGAGAGGCAACGTGCTTGTTACACTTAGGACCTTGTTATCCTTGAGACTAGCTCACATCCTCACCCCGTGATCATTTTCACGTTCTACACTTTTGTTTTTATTTGTTTTTATTTTTTATCATACCATACATGCTTCACGGTATATCTTAATTTTTCATGCGCTTGAACTCAAGGAGTCTCGACGATTTAGTTCCTTTTGATCCCGAGATCAATGCTACCCTGAGGCGTTTGAACGCAAAAAGAAGAAGAAGAGAAGAATTTGCTGCCATGGCAGGAAACGTCACTCCTTTAAAGTCTTTGCACGAATTTTTGATGCCGTCTATTGGGTCTACATCCAGCATTCAACCTCCAGCCATTATGACCAGAAAATTTGAGTTGAAGCCATCACTTGTGGCTTGGATCCAACAAGACCAATTTTCTGGAGCTCCCATGGAGAATCCCATCGAGCACTTAGACTCTTTCTTGGAGAAGTGTGAGACATTTAAGATCAATGGCGTATCAACCGAGGCCATTCAGTTAAGATTATTCTCATTCTCTCTACGGGATAAAGCGAAGATATGGCTAAGGGGCAAGGACCCCAACACATTCACTACTTGGGAGCGGCTTTCAAATGCATTCTTGAACAAGTTCTTTCCTCCGGGGAAGATGATGAAGCTAAGAAGTGATATCTCCTCTTTCTCCCAAGTTAGCCATGAGTCGCTACATGAAGCGTGGGTGAGGTACAAAGAAATGCAAAGAAATGTCCTCACCACGAGCTCCCCCGTTGGCAGATCATCAACCTATTCTATAATGGACTGAGGGACGATTTGAAGTCCTCTATGGATGCCGCAGTGGGTGGATCTTTCATGTCGAGAAACGAAGTGGATGCGAGAACTATCTTGGAGAACATGTCATCCAACAACGAGAGGTGGAGTGATGAGCATGCTACACCAAAAGCCGGTGGCATGCATCGGATTGAGGAAGTGCACAAGCTATCAAGCAAATTTGATCTGCTTTCCACTCAAATTTTAGCGTTTATGGTTGGAGCCGGTGGCGCTAGCCCACAGCAAGTAGCAGCCGTGGAAACTGAAGTGATTGGAGACTTTGGTGTTGGAGAGATTTCGACACCCATGGATCAAGCAAGTGCCTTATTCTATAATCCTACGGAAAATGCACCTTATCTGCCAAGGACAAGTTCTAACCCTGGATATTCTCCCAACAATCAGAATCATCTGAATTTTAGCTACAAGGCACTCTACCAACAATTTCCACAACCTCATCAACAACAACAATACCAGCCTCCTTCGCCTCAACAAATGTATCAACAGCAACCTCCTCAACATCAGCAACCTCCACCCCCAACAATAACAATAGTACAATCAACAACAACGAGTGGTCTCTTCGATTGAGAACCTTCTAGCTTAGTACATTTCGAATCAGGAGAAGATCACTCAACAATTACAGCTTGGGCAGAAATCCTTGGCCGACCAAGTAACCCAATTGGGGTTACAAGTAGCCAACCTCCAAAAGGCGCAAGGAAAATTGCCGGGTCAACCGGGGTGAATCCTAGAGGACTGAGCCAAACTTTAGCCTTGACACACAGTCAAGCGAATGTTTCCGCTATTGTTCTGAGGAGTGGAAAAAAGATTCCGGCATGGGAGGCCGAGAAAGAAAAAGAAGTGCACATTGTCAATGTGCAATCGAATATGGAGATGAACGACAACTGAGCTTCAATATCAAGTCCCGTGACTCCGGAAGAAGATTCTGAGAAAAAGGAACAAGAATGAGGGTGAAGACTTGAGGGGTTTTAAGCATTCGGTCCCATTTCCGCAAAGGCTTGCCAAGGCCAAGATCGACGAAAAATATGGCAGGTTCTTTGAAATGGTGAAAGATCTAAGTCTTCAGATCCCGTTCTTTGAAGCAATTGAAACTATTCATTCGTATGCAAAATTTCTTAAAGATCTAGTGATGAAGGGGACAAGAAAAGAAAAGGTGGTCCTTACGACGGAGTGTAGCGCCTGGATTCAACGAGCCAATCCGCCGAAGCTTAAAGACCCGGGAAGTTTTTCGATTCAGGGCTCTATAGGGGACGTCTCTATCAATAGAGAACTTATTGATTTAGGAGCAAGTGTGAGTCGGATGCCCCTTTCACTCTACAGAAGAATCAACATGGGAGAACTGAAACCCACGGGTATGACCTTGCAGCTAGCGGATCGGTCCGTCAAATATCCCGTGGGAGTCGTCGACAACCTACCAGTTAATGTCTGCGGTGTAAGTGTGCCGGTTGACTTTGTAGTGATGGATATGCCCGAGGATAATTACCCTCCGATTATTCTCGAAAGACCTTTTACGGTGACCACCGGTGTGCTTATCGACGTAAAGAGGGGAAAGTTGTCTTTAAACGTCGGTGATCAAACAGTAGAATTCGACTTAGCGTTGTTCATGAAGCTAACACCCGAGGAATCCAATTGCAACCTTCTGGATATTGAAGAAGAGAAATCTAATGAAGTGGGAGCATTGGAAGTTCTTTCTAGAGACCCTCCTAAAGACTTGGATAGCGTAGAGGAGCACTCTAGGCTCGACGGAGAGGAAATTCCTGAGCCAGAATGTGTCTCCCAGTTAACTCCCCTGGATTTGGAAAGAATGCTCAGATGAAGTGCAAGGGCAAAGAGCCTTTGGTGCTCACCACCGACAAAGTGCGAATCTTGAAGTGAGTGGCGTGTATCGCCAACACTAAGGAGAAGCCCCCAGATATTACCAATGGGGGAGTGATTGAGACCGTCCACCTATCGCTACCGTCGACAACTGGAATTTTTTTTACAATTGCTGAGATGACACCAAACACCGAGCGTCACCCATTCAAGCCACCTTGAACATCGTATCGGGAGTCGAGCGAACAACTATAAAAAAGAGCGCTTCATGGGAGGCAACCCATGTTCTAAACTTTTACTTATTTTTAATAAGATCGATCTATTAAATTTAGTGTATATATACTGTTGTGGGGATCATTTGTTAGGAAACTTAGTAAATTTGAATTTTTTGTGCAGGGATTGCCTCACCCGATCAGATCATACATCACCCGATCGGGTGGATTGTTTCAGTAAGTGACCAGGTTTCAGTCGAAGAACCAACCCATCGGGTGACTGATTGGGTGAGTTAAAATAGAGACTTGGGAAGTTTTTTAGAGAGCGGTCAACCGATCGGGTGAGTTCTCACCCGATCGGGTGACTTGTAGCTGCTAATCCAAGAGAATTTTGAAAATTTACCCAACCGATCGGGTGATTTCCACCCGATCGAGTCACTAAAACCCTATATAACCCCACCCCCACCCGACTGCCATTTCACCCGACCTTCAAAAACCTATTTCGAGCCGTTCGTTTGGACTTCTTCACACACGATCTCCCCCATCACTCACTACTGTTCCTAATCATCCTCCTCCACTTCCTCCACTGATTTCCCACCATCAAGGCCCCTCCATTAACCATATTCAAGCCGCAAATCCATCCAAACCCTAGCCCTAACCAACTTTCCCCCAATTTTCAAAAACTCTATTCTGTTCGGATTGGTGTGCGACGGCTCTCCGGATCAGTTCCTTGCGCATTGTGGGATCTTTTGGAGCTAGGAGCCGCATCATTTGTTGGGTAAAATCGCTCCGTAACTTGGTTGTGATATTACCCAGAAATTTCATTTTATCGCTTTGTCATTTTCTGTGTGCACTCATATATCATCTTGCATGTCATATCCAATCACCACAATATCATGGCTAAAGATAAAGATAAGGGTAAGCGACCTATGGTGGAAGAGGAGCCGTCCCACAAGAGACAACGATCTACACGTTCTACACATGGACGCGCTCGTCAAACACAACCTACCCAACCACCACCCCAACCTATCGTACCAGTGGTAGACCCACTACTTGGACTGCAGGGAGTTCGTTATATGAGCCAAGCCCACAAAGATTTCTTCTCTTGCCTCAACCAACGTCCTCACCTCGCTACCAAGTTCGCGCACGACCAAACCTTATTCGATCTCGGAGTTTTCTCCGAAGTCGAAACCTTATTCGTGAACTTGGGTTGGCTTAACTTCCTCCACGCCCATGCTATCTCCTACCCCATGCTTACTCTAGAATTTATTTACATGATCAAAATTGAGACGAGGTCGAACATAGTTTTTTTGCCTTCGGGTCAGAAATTTCTGTACTCCCTTGTCCACTATCAATGATATGTTCGGGTTCCCTAATCTTGAAGGCAGCTCCCTTGCCGATGAACTTCATCTCGACTTTGACGTCGACTACTTTTAGAATCGTCTCACTTTGCACGATCAATATCCTAGAGCCAAGGCCAAGGCTTCTTCGATTATTCACCCAGTCTTCTGCCTCACCCATCGCATTATTTCCAGCACTTTCTTACCACGGGATGAGTCCGGTACCATGACCATCCCAGATCTTTTCATTTTATGGGTGATGACATTCCCCTTTATTCCCGGTGTTGATGGGATTACTTTTGAGGCACCGTGCATTCGCATCAAGACCGCCTTGTGGCTAATTCAAAAGCTAGTTGATATTAGCCACGCAAATAAAGGCAAATATTTCTGCGGTGGCCTTATCACAATCATTGCCCAACATCCACCTCTCAACGTCGAGTTTCCCCAAGATTTGTTCCATGCCACAGGATCTACCCATATTGATATCGATGTCCTGCGGCACACTCACATGATCAAGCCGCTCGGTGGCGGACGATTCACTTTTCACTATGGCCACCCCGAGCACCTTATACCATTCTGTCGAACCCTGATCGCGTCACCCTTGAGCTTCCGACAGATTGGTCTTTCCCACCTGATCCTGAGTTTGTAGGGGGAATACACCTAGGCGTGGAAATTTTCGGCCCGGCACGATAGCCTGGTACGATAAGACCGTGCTTTGACCAACAATTTTGGTCCGAAATACTTATCGGACCAGGTCGGCCCGGCCCGGTTCATTTTCGGACCGGACCCGGGCCAAGCTGTTCAGCCCATGGGCAGCATGGCACGGCACAAAAAGCATTTGATCGCCCCACTTCAATTTGACCACACACCGATCTAAAGCGGATTTCAGTAATGTGCATTCATTTATGGTGTTGAGTCCAATGTCATGAATCTTATCAGATCAAGGTCCAAATATCATAAATTTTAACAACTTCCTGTCAGCGCCAACTTTAATGTCTTCGGATCTTAGGGGTCGATTTTAGTTTCCGAGAAGAGATAAAGAACCACCAAACATGTTACTTCATCTTGCCAAATAAATGAAAACAGTGTAGGACACATCACCTTATGCAACCCACTTAATCCTCTTCTTTTGTGCTCCATTTTGATGCATCTTTAAGCATATGAGACAAGTTTGTGTTTTAAAATATGATAAAATATTGTCAAATACATAATTTATTCAACCCTATCAGACCGGGCCGGGAGGCCCGAATTTTTATCGGACCGTGCCTGGGCCTCTTCGGAATAGCCCGAAGTCTTATCGGGCCGGGCCGGCCCAGTCCTTTAAGAAAATCAAACTGGGCCGGCACGGCTCGATAAGACAGGGCCGGCCCGAATTGCCACCCCTAGCTACACCTTCAGTTCGTTCTTCCTGATGCTCCTAGATCACCTTCTCCTGCTGCCCACTTTGGCGAGCTGGAAATTCCTGAGTTAAGAGGAGACCTCGGGGCTGGACCCAGTACCACCACCTCGGTTACTATTGCTGTTTCTTCTGAGGCTCTGACTACGGCCCTGCATGGCCTAGCCTCTCTTGTCGACACGACCACTGCTACCGATACACACTCTGTCGTGCGCCATGCCACTTCTGCTCGCCTCGCTCTCGAGGCCGAGATCGCTGCTTTACGCGTTGGCGCATCCTCCTCTGCCTCCTCGGATCCATCTACCTCTTTTCTATCACATCCTCATTTCCTCGCTCTCGAGTGAAATGTAGCCGCCATTCTCTATCTTCTGACCCATATCCACGGTGCTCCACCACCATCACCACCCCCATCACCTCCTTTGTCACCTACTAGACGATCGTCCTCTCCCACCACCACTATTTCCCTTCCCACCACTTCTTTACTTCCCACCACCACTACCGTTGACCCGCCGCTTCCACTACCTTTCACCTCTATCACCACCGCCTACTCGCGTCGCAAGAAACATGTCGTTGTGCGAGCGAGATCATTACCCCCACCCTATTCATCAGTTGTCGTATCCCTACCACCCTCCGTTACCACTGACACCCCACCCATCATTCACATCCCCACCGAGCCCATCCGTGCAGGATCTCCATCTCTTTCTCCAGTTCTTCGCACACCTGTCACCTCTCCTGACCACACCCCTCCATTCTCTTCCGAGGAGGATGAGGAGTCTTCTGCTCCTGCGTCTTGATTTCCTTCTTTTTTCTGATTTTCCACCTAGCTAGTTTTTTTGATTCATCATGATCATATCTTTTTCAGGCATTTTTGATTTCAGCTTGGGGGAGATCTATATTTTGCTATTTTGTTGTCGTGTCATGTGCATTTACCGTTTGCTTGTTTTGTATGTTTGCGCGTGTGTCGTTTGTCTAGTTCGTTTCGGTCTTTATTTCCTTTATTTTTCTACGTCTCCTTTTATGTGCTTTTCATGTTTTTCCGTTTCTTTGTCTGTGCATACTTTCCTCCCATCGTTCGTTGCCCTCCCGCACTTCATCCTATTGCATTGAGGGCAATGCAATGTTTAGCTTGGGGGAGTCGCACTATGTGCGTCAGTCGTGTCTTTTTCACCGTTTTGAGTCATTTTTGTCGTGTTTTTCTTTTTTTCCATACTTTTATTCTCCCTCTCCTAAAGATGACCCCGCATGATGAAACTGCCACTACCACACACACACTTAGCTAAGCTACAATAACTATCTTTACTAACCCTAGGAAGCCAAGTTCTATTGCATCTTATGCTCGGTGGGTCCACTTCGCCTTCTGTGTTGAGTTGTGTATTATGACTAGCTAGTGGTGTGCTTCTAAATCGTGATTTGGTTTTATATGCCCATCCATGGATGACACCTAGACTATCATGCTTCAATTTCGAATATGCGGTATATTGCTTCTACTTTCTGCTTCATTATGCATGAATCATACTATATATATACGCTTCAAATCGCATGTGTCGGGACTCTACCAATAGGACTAAGATATCCCATGTTGCTTACGCTTTGATCTGTGAAAAAACGCCTTTTGCCAAGTGTTTAGAATTCGAATTCTTTTCTGTTTTACTTGGTGCAAATTTCCTCGTCATGTACTTAACTCCCACTTGGGAGAGTACACAATTTTACCACATGCTAGTGCATCTTTCTCCCGCTTTTGGAGAATGCGCATTTTCCTACTTCTACAAAAAAAAGAAGGAAGATTGAAAAATCCAAAGAAAAAAGGGGAGGGGAAGAGAGGAGAAAAGAAAGAATATGTATAGCCAAAATCTAAAAAACAATATACAAAAATCCAAAACCCAAAAAAAATTCTGTTTTAAATATTACTCCTACCGTCGTGAATAAAGGGAAGGCGAGAATTTGCACCAAGTGCTCTCCTCCAAACCTACTCAACCCCTTTCATTTTCGAACACACTTGGCATATGAGCTTTCTAGAATCATCTCGGCAATCGTGCGACGATTTCCTAGTTTCTAGTGGTAAAGTCCTGAACATATGAAATGTTTCTATTCTTACTCTATTCTCATGCATGCTTGAGCTATTATTCACCGCAAACTCGAATTGATTTGATATTTGGGTCATTCCATGGATATGTGTATATGTAGCTTCATTGCATGATTTAGATAGTTACACCGTTGGCTAGCTCACCATCGCCTCACTCGCGCTTCACCGCATGAACCCACGACACTAGTAGGAACTCATATTCCTGGGCTTAGTATTATGCTTCTCGCGTGCTTACTTAGTGTGTTGTGATTGTTTCCGTTGCCTCTTACGGGTAATCTAGGATTCCTTTTTCTTTGTCTGTTTCTCTCCTTCTATTTTTTTCCCGCCGGGCTTCTATTCTCACTCGTCTTCCTCGAGGATGAGGAAGGGTTCAGCTTGGGAGATTTTGACGTGCGTTTATATTTTATATATTTACGCACGTATTTTCCGTCGTTTTCCGTCGTTTTTTGTTATTTCGTATTCGTTTCTTTTAATTTTTAGTTTCTTTTTACTTTCGTCATATTATGTGCATTTGCAGGACATTACTAGTGCAGGGAGACATATATGGCCAATATCATAAGTCCCCGGAGCAACGGGAAGTGTCGCACGAGATCCCGAGAGCCATTTGTCAAAGATAACTATGTATCAGCTCTCAACCGATTGGCTGGAACAGCCAACCGATCGGGTCAAGGGGTCCGTGTCAGTGCAGAAGAAGAGACAGTTCCACCCGATCGGTTCTGTGATCGGGTGGATATTTTACAAAGGGCAGTTTTGAAGGCAAAAATTGTGATTCGATCGGGTCAGCACTTTCAACCAATTGGGTCACCTGTACCTGCTTCCCAAGCTCATGAAACCCAAGACTCACCCGATCGGTTCAGTGATCGGGTGAGAATTTATCAGAGCTGAAGACGTATTTTTCCATCATTTCACCCGATCGGGTGAAGTCTCATCCGATCGGGTGAATGACAATTTTTGTCTTTTTATGGGAATATTCCCTGGCATCTTGCCCACTTGTATAAATAGGGCTAGGTTTTCCCAGAAACGCAATCCCCATTTTAAGCTGTATTTTAGGGATTTTCAGCTGTTCGAGTTAAACGCATATTGTAAGTTCTTTGATCGCTTTCATTTTTTTATATTGTGTTTATGCATCTATTTGCTACGATGAACAATCGCTTGATTTAAATTCTTTTGGCTATATTTTCTGTTTTGGCACTTGCTACCATGCTTAGTGAGTAGGTCTTCAATCTGGGACATTGGTGGAAGCCCCTTCGTGGGTTCTCCCTAGAATGGCCTTAGGTTTAGAGATCCGATCGGATCTAGGGATTTTAATGGTTACAAGGGGAGTTTCATTGTCATTGGCGGGAAAAAGACCGACTTTGACCGTTGGGCCAAGAGGAAATAAAACGGGAGTTTGATTCTCTAGCCATAGCTCACCCCCTAGCGTTGACATCGAGTCCTTGCACATGTGAACGGCTTGGACGAAATGTTGGGAGCGATTGTTACGAACTTAGTGCTCCCGGAGTCAGATGGTGTTGGACATGGGAATGCCCACCCTTTGAAGCGGGGTAGACCTAGTGTATCATGCTGGGCATCGACCGAAATATCGGGCCCATGGGACGCTGGGTATCACTTTTAGAGGCAACGTCTCATCGCCAAACCCTAGCATTCGGTCATATTCCTATCCTTCAGTCGTAATAGTGAGAACCCATGATTAGGGCGGAAGCCAAAGCCCTAGGTTTCCTTTTTTACCTTTTACATCCTTTCTATTAGTTTACATCGTGACAACCAACCAGAGAATAGGCTAGCTCATCCACCGGATGATCCGGTTCCTGAATGTTTGCGAGTACAACACACACCTCCCTGTGATCGACCCCCAAGCCACACTTTGACACCTTGTGCTTGCGGTTTATAAATTCTAATTCTAGTATCCCTGTCCCAGTTTGCGTGCCAAAAGGGCGCTCGGTCATTGTCTTATCGTTCGGTGAAGACGGAGTGTGGATATTGGTTTGGGTCATTATCTACTTACATCAGTCCTTGTTTAGGTTCGTTTTCTGGCTCTACACCTAAAGCTTTGGTCTAAAGGAATCATTAGTAAAGCGGAAAGCCTTAATGGTAAGCAATTGTTCATGGATCGAGCTACAGTGATGGGTGAGCACTTGGCCTATGCAAGACGTTTTGTTGAAATTGATGTTGCTCATCCATTCCCTTAAAAATTATGCTTAGATATTGAAGGTAGCCAATGGATGGAATTGTTGGGGTTTTGGCGGACCCCCAGAGCTCGGATCTATGTCCGTCCTAAGTTGGACGGACCACAGAGGCACAAAAAACGCTGCGGAAACCGAAAATCAAAATTTTCTACACTAGCTAAACTATTTAGCTAGGCTCTGAGGGAGCCAGAACCTAGCCCGATCTATGTCAACTTGGGGTGGATCTGACCACCCCAAGAGGGATCTACTCTAAAGCGACTAATTAAATCTACACTAAAATTACTTAACAACATACCCGGAATCTTGGCCCTGGAGAAGGCAAGATGTACCGCACCGTCTTCAGAAGCTCCTCGTAGCCGAGCCGCTTTGACTCGATCCGCCTGAGCCGCCTCGCACCCTCGCACCGATCTGCCCGAGTCGACTTTCGCCTCCGAGCCGATCACACGCGGTAGAAAGTTTCACTTGAGAAGAACCCGCGTCTTAGACGTCCGGATCAAAATCCAAACCCCCTTCGTAGTCTTGCTAGGACTACTCCGGAGAACAGGAAGAGAGAGAGAGAATAATTTAGTCGCCGATTGAGCTTGCTCTAAAAGTCGGGAGCTACTCGATCAGTGACTTGGTGTGTTTTTCAACGAAGAGAGTGCACCCCTATTTATAAAGGGAGTCGGCACTCACTCTCTCGTTGCGAGCAATGTGGGACTTTGCAAAATGGGAGAAAAATCAAATTAAGCTAATTTGGCTTAATTTCAAGTTTAAGTGAGCTTTTCATAAAAGCAAACTTTAACTAATTAATTCTCTTTGCACATGAAACTTTAGACACCAAACAAGCTATCAATCCAAAGGGCTTCGAATGGTGAACGCGTAGGAACCGACGGCGACGAATTTCGACTTCGTTTGACCCCTCAAACAATTGCCCAAAGTTGGGCAATCAATCGATTTTTGTAGCCGTCATTTGGGGTTTCAAAAAACCCTAAATTGACTTAAGTTACGGGCGCGCCCGCTAAGCTTAGCGGGCGCGCCTGCCCAAGGGGGCAAAGGCGGGCCGCACGCCTGTTGGGCAGCGGGCGTGCGCCCGCTGCAAGCAGCGGGCGCTGGCCCGAATGCAGCGGTCTGTGCCCGCTGCAACAGCGGGCGCTGGCCCGCTGCAGCCAGCGGGCTGCGCCCGTTTGCCTTTGCCTATGGGCTTATTAGCCCAGTGGGTCAAACCCACTTCGCCTTGAACTGTTTTCGCGTTTTCCGTGCTCGTTTGAGCTCTGATTTGGACACGGTTTGAACCTGTGTTTAGACCGGGACGATCCCGTCATCAAGGTAACCCTTTCCAATATATTTGTTCCTACTAAATTTGTCGTAACCAATTTACGACACGTTTAATCATAGTTTGCATCAAATGCAACATTCGTCCATATTGCTATTGCGACTAACTTTCACAACAAGCTTTGTGAATATCATCAAATGATATCTCTCTCTATTCTATCTTCCTTTTTACTAAGACATGAACACTACTCGGTGTGAGACCCTACATCCTGACCTTACTACAGGTTGGGGCTCGGAACCCCTAGACGACGGTCACTACGAGCAGTTGCTGTCGTCCCTGTTTCAGAATCATCATAACGTGATCGACCCTTTGACAAAAGTATCATTGGGTTTGTATTGGATGTGTTAGTGACGAACTCCGTTAGCCATAGTCCCTTCGTCAAGACTGTGTTCTTGTTGGCCTAGGGTATGGTTTACTGTCAACCCTATTAGACAACATTGGTCAGTATACGGCGATCTTTATTGTATACACGTTGTACTTCTTACAACGCACCCCGGCCGAGGATTAACATAAAGACCATACTAAGCCTGTAACACTAACTTCCCTTTAACGAAAGTGACGAATCCCATCTTAGTCATCTACTCGCCTCGAGAGCTTCGGGTGCAGCTCATCCTAAGATCTTTCAGTAGGCCTAGCCTCGAAGCTAGATCATAGGTCTAAGCTACACCGTTCACTCACAGGTTTGTACAAATGACTTCAAGTCTTAAGGACCAGCTAACCTATCATCACCCTAGAGTTATTAAAGACATTTCAGTTAAAGTTGACCATTTAATAACTCTTATGTGGTCGTTCAGTGAACTCATTCTCCAATGAGCACCTGTGTCTCGTCTCCGACTTCACCAAGTCGAATGACTATGAGATCATCATTACCCTAAGGTAAGACTAAGACACAATGGTCTATCCGATGTGTCGATATCCAGTTCTCGACACATATATGACCACGAACCGTTTAAGACCTATGTTTCTATTTGGTCACTTACTTACTCATAATCGAGATCTCATCTAGATACGTAAGGACCTAACTATAAGTCTATGGATATTATCTAAGTATATTAATACGAACGTTTTATACTTAGAATAATAGGTACCATATACGGTATGAACAAGACGTATACTTATGGATAAATGCCTTATGGGCATATATTCTCCTACAGGAATTACTAGTTGAATATAAATGGATTCCTCCTAGAATTTCTTGGTACATCTGTTTTGGACAAATAGATGCTCACTGCCCATTAGTTCTTATGTGAGGCCAAACAAATTTCCTCAATTCCAAGGGAGCTAGCTGAAGGGTTTTACGGATCCTTAAGGCAATAAAATCGACGTCCGGTCTAAGTCGGTCGGACGACGAAAATAAAATTGCAGTGGAAAATAGATTTAACACATTTTTAAACCAAGCCCTAAATATTTTAACCATAGCCAAGATCTCTACTATCCCGGGGTTGGGACCGACCAACCCCCAAGGATAGATCTATCTAATTATAAACGCATGTTTAATTTAAACTACATACCTTTCACTTCGTTTCCGCAGAATACAAAGCGTCGTTTTCAGCAACATTTCTTTGGCCCCCGTACCGCTTCTCCCAAGTTGCACCTCATCCCGAGCTGAACCACTTCTCGAATCGCACCGCGTCCCGAGGCGAGTAACACCATTGTCGCCGAGTCAACCACGCGTCGAAGAAGATTTCACCTTGAGTGGATCCTTCGTCAAGACATCGGATCCGATCCGAGCTCCTTCATAGCTTTGCTAGAACCTGAACAGGAGCAATGGATAAATTTAGGGAGAAGGAAAATATTTTTATTTAAGCTTAAATACGGGCTTGCTCACGTTTAATGGAGCTACTCAGATCTGAAGCTTGGGATGAGTTTTAAGGAGGGGAGTAGGTCCCTATTTATATTGGAAGCTGACCCCTCTCCTTCACTCCATATCCGATGTGGGACTAAAAGTATTGGAGGAAAAATTAATTAAAGTTTGCCTTCACAAAGGCCAAACTTTAGCTGATTTTTCCTCCCACACCGTAGATCTTCGTAAGTGATACAACCTATCAAATCAAAGAGGGATGAACGGTGAACACGTAGGAAGAAACGACACGTCATTCAGAGTTCGTTTGACCCCTCAACCGAGGCTCCAAGATAGCCCAAAACTCAGTTTTTCGCAATAAACAACCACTAAGCACGCAACACTAGCACCAGGTGGGGCCCACATGCGGACCCCACCCACATGCCACACGTGCAGCGTGCGTGCGCTGCCATCTGGGCACGTGCGCCCGTGCACAACGCGGGCACTGCACCCGAGTGCGGGCCACGCCCGTGTCAAACACGGGCACGCGCTCCATTTATCGGGCCTGACGCGCCCGACCCGCAATGCCATATAAGGGCCTTTTGTGCTTTTGTGGCTCTAAATTGTGCGTTTGGAGTCCGTTTTCGACGCGGTTTGAACCTACGTTTAGACTGGGACGATCCCGTCATCAGGTAACCCTTTCCATACGTTTAGTATTGTAAATATACACGTAAAAAATTTATAACACATTTAATTTCCTTTACATCATATGCAAACTTCCCACATCTAATATTAAAAACAAATTTGCATTAAATACAAATGAACTGAGAGAATACATCCCTCAATATCTCCCACTTGCACTCAAGATCATTTATCCCGAGTCTACAAGCTAACTGCAAAATCTTTGCAGTTTCTATCCCTTGCATCAAATGCATATTCTCCCTAATTTCTACCTATTACTTGACGAAGGTCTCACTCTGTGAGAGACCCTACAGCCTGACCCTACTACAGATGGGACTTGAAACCCCAGATGGTAGTGACCACGAGAAGCAGGTGACGTCCCTGTTTCGGCATCTTACTTATGTGGTTAACTCATTGACATTAGTACTGTTGGGACCACCCTGACTATGTCTGTGATGAATACCGCAGTTTTAGTCTCTTCGTCAAAACTATGCCGCATAGTCAAGCCTAGGGTATGGTCAACTGCCAACCCTACTAACTTGAACTTGGTTAGTCTCCATCGATCTTAAGTCAAATAATATTGGACTTCTTCCAACATACTCTGGCCAGAGTTTTTACTAAAGATCGAACTAACACGTGTGACATTAACTCCCCTTGACCGGGAGAGACGAATCCTATCTTGGTCATTACTCTCCTCACATGCTTCAAATGTCACCCCACCAAGAACCTTTCAACGGGGCTTGCCCCGAGACTAGATCAGTAATCTAAGTGACACCGTTCAAGTACAGGTTCGTACAATGACCTAAAGTCATAAGACCAACGTGTCTATCATCACTAAGAGTTATTATTGACAGATTGGTCAATATAAACTATATGATAACTCTCGCTGGGTCGTTTAGTGAATCATTTTCCAATGAGCACATGTGTCTCGTCTCCGACTTTGCCAAGTCGAACGACCATGAGATCATCGTCACCACTAAATGGTGAAGACTAAGACACAATGGTCTATCCGATGTTTCAATATCCTTTTCTCGAAACATCTACGAATGCGAACGTTTCAGACTTATGCTACTAACGGTTAAACAATTCTCTATGATTGCGATCCTCATTTCGATACTTGTTTAACCTTGCATTAAGTATTAAGACTTTACCTAAGTTCTAATGTCAACTACATTATGATTAACTTGGATAAATTCTTACCATACAGCTTACTGTAATTTTGAACAAGATGTTTGTACACATACAAAAAAATAATTTTTCTCGAGTTTGAGGGCATACATATCTCCCAACATCTCTCGCTTGCACTCATGCTCATTTATCCTGGTATCTCATACTGCATTTACACATAAGTCTCTATAGACTTTATGTGACAGAGCCTTCGTGAGTGAATCTGCTAAACTGTCTACTGTATAGACTTAAGGGGTTTCTATGTTCTTGTTAGACCACATATTGAATCTCATCCAAATAATTTCCTTGGTCTCTTGGAACCCATAATTAATGTCTTGCATGGATCTCATACAGCTCATAGTACCTTACGAGAATAATTCAAATAAGTTACTGGTCATTTAGATGGTTCATAATCATTTCTAATAAAGTGTCTAACTCTTTGACCACTTTGTAAAAACATATGTTCCAGCTCCTTGATGCCTCACATGCATTTTATTCGCTCCTACTGACCTTGAAAACTCTCTGGTCGATTCATATAAGTTCGTTCTTGTAACGACCCGCTCTCGGGGGCCCGTTACTTATTTGATATTTGCGCAGGTCCTGTAATTAACCAGTGAAACCAAAATAGCCACGATGCAGAGACAGTCTCATGGTCGAAGTTTGGCGCTATCAACTCAAGAACATCTACCTCCATATGTACGTCGTTTGCGGTGCCACGGAGATGGAACCGTAGGTAAGTCACAATAATTCTAAATAAAGAAAAGAAATACTGTACACGTATGACAAAGGTAACTACGTACAAGCAGACCAGAGTGAAAGTAAAGTACTGAGCAATAACTGTACACAGCTGAGTAGTAAAAGTAAACTAAACTGAAAGGAAAGAACAACTGTACTATGGTAGTGCAAGTGTAAAGCTGGCTAAGCAAGTGAAACGTGCTACTGCTAAAGCTAAAAGAACGACAAGTAAAGTACTGTGACTGCACAAGTGTAGTAGGTAAAGTGCATGCAATGTGTAAAGTAAAGATGACTGTAATGTGTAAAGTAAAGGTGGCTATGCAAAAGTAACTATGTGACTCACGTAGGAGAGTATGATATGCAACCATTGAGTTCATCTCTTGCCAGGGACCGTTTTACCGACGCAGGCAGACCTTGTAATTTTACCGACACATGCATGCAAGTAGATGAACCCCCGGTCATAGCTCCCACACTCTCTCTACAATGATTTACCCCAAATCCTAGTGACGTGTATCTATTAAGAGATGTTCCACAAGGTGTTCCACGAGATGTTCCACCAGATATTCCACAAAACATTCTATGAGATATTCCATAAGACATTCCATAAGATGTGCCACATTATGTCATTAGTTCCTTGTTTACGATGATAGTTAAGCTAGGTTTGCTAGTCGACTTTCTTAAAGTAAAGCAAGGTAGATGCTAGCAATTTGAGGATAAAGACAAGTCCAACAAACATGGAACACAAAAGTTGTTGTTTTAAAAGTTTATACGAGGACACTATCAGAAAAGTAGAATCCATTGTGACTTACATATTTCGAGCTCGTCGTGGCAAGATGAGGTTGGAGCTAGAGAAGCTGGTGCACGAGGATTGGTACCTGTAAACACAAGAAACAATTGGTTAAAGCACACACTATTTTCTATTTATTAAACTTGATCGTTTTGATTTTATAAACTGATTGAAACGTTGTCGAAACGCGTTCTAAATATTTATATAGGCTAGATATGTTAAAAATAATTTTACTGCAAGAGGAAATATTTTTCAGAAGTCTCTGTTAATTTTTATAATTTTCAGAAGCTCAAAATAACTTTAAAAACTATAATTACTTAAGTAACGTATATCTTCTGTAATTTATTTCGAAGCAATACTAGTCGGAAATGTTCGAGTGAGTAGTCAAAACGACCATCTCGAAGATTACTATTATATTTATTTTTATCACTTATCAGTGTACGTGAAAATAAAGAGTTACGTATTTTTAAAAGAATTTTACGTATTTAATTTTTACGCTTAAAAATGATTCTGGAAAAACTAAGCATCTGATTGAGATGAAACCAGCACCATTGGATCCAGAATGTCGTTTCTGATTTTTTGGAGCTAGTCTCATATTTTTCTGAGGCCTGTATCTTTAGTTATGAATTATTTACTATTAAAACCTTATTACTTAATTACCAAAATACGCAAATGCGCGTATTAATACCAAATATGTTTTCGTTTTTTAAGAAAAATGTTACGAAATTACCTTCGCTCCGTTCCTTACGTCGACAGCATCGGGGGGTTCGTCGATGTCGCCGGCGGCGGTGCTGGAGCGAGCGAGGCGGAGCGACGGCGAGGGAGAGTCAGACGGCGAGGCACGCGACCTGCAATGGTGGTGAACAGCGACGAGAGGCATGGGAGGCGTGATGTTGCCGTCATTGCCAGGGGGCGTTGAAGGGGAGCGACCACGGCGACGTTGGGTCGACGGGTGCGGGCGGATGTGAGGGAGGTGGGGTGGTCGGAGAAGAGATGAGCGAAGGGTAGTGCTGCTGGCAGTCGGAGGAGGGTCGAGTATGGTGGTGCTCGACGGAGCTTGCTGTGATGGGGGAGGCTTGTCGGGCTCAGGTGGTGCACGGTGAGAACAGAGGGGAGAGGGAGGGCCTTGCGGAGTGTGGTGGTGCTGCACAGTGGCACCGAGTGGCAGCGTTGGAGGCGGTGCAGCTTTCAGGGTCATCGGGGGTCATCGAAAAACATGGGAGGAGGGGGGGGGTGCTCCGTTGCGGCTATGTGGCGGCGCTCGGAGGGTGGTTGTATTGGCGGTAAACGAAGAGAGTGAGAGGAGAGACTGATCTGTGTGCGTGAGTCGGGGAGCATGGGTTCGGTTTGGCCTTGAGAGCTGAGAGATAGAGAGAAAGAGAGAGTGAGAGCGGCTGTCTGTACGAGACTGAGTTCGAGAGAGGGTTACATGCTTGAATTAGGTTGAAGAGAAGTTGGGTAGACGTCGAAGAGTTTGGCCTGGGTTGATCAAATTTGAAGGGAAGAGAGTAGAGAGAGTGTTTGAGAGAGGTTGGGTTGGGTTGAAAAAATGGGTTTTGTTTCCATGAAAGCGGGGAGGAGAGAGTTTGAGCTGGGTTCCTTGGGGTTTGAAAGCTGAGTGAGGAAGAGAGAGCATGTGGAAATATTTATAGGGTTTAGAAATAGGGTAGTTGGGGGGAAATTCCACGGTTTGCTGAGAGAGAGAGAGAGAGAGTTATATGGGGATGTGGGTAGCTACGGTTTAGATTAGGTGGAAAGTTAATTAAGGTAATTAGTAATAGGTAAACTCGCATTAGTGAAAGTAATTAGTAAAATACATAAACGAAATTACGATTTTGCCCCTACTAGGAAACGTGTCCGAAAAATTACGAAAACACACCCACGGGATCGTATCGTCGCGAGGAACGCAAATACGAAGTCCGTTTCAGGGTTTGGGCTACGGGGATACTAGTTTTAGGCCAAAATGTTTAGAAAGCGGATTTTGCGGGTTCTAGGTTGAAATGATATCAGAAAATTACGAAATTAATGTGGGGAGCCATAAATGATCATAGGATGCTATTGTAGAAGTTTGAAAATGTTTTGAAAATGTTTGTATAGCAAATTAATTCGTTAAGTCAAAACAGTAATTATTGAAAATGAATTTTTATGCAAATTGTTTTGAGTATCTGATGAAATCTGAACTTACTGAAATACATTATAATTAGTCTAGTGCTTCAAAATATTTTTATAAGGAATTTTTGAAATCAGTTTTGTTATAAAACTCTTGACTAACATTTATAAATAAAATTTTAAAATGTTAAAAATACGTTAAGTACGTAAATTGAAGTGTTGAAAAATACAGGTCGTTACAGTTCTTCTAAATCATATTTAAAAAACAGACTACACATGAATGATCCAGTTTTCATGGTCATCATGAGCATTTACATTGAGTTTGGCCTGAGTAGATCTGCACACATCTGCTGGCGAGATAGTTTTATCATAATCCATTTATAAGAGTTAGAATGATAACCGTTCTTAACCAACATAAGTTGTACTTCACTATTTTCTTTCGGTGCCAATCTTTTGTCTTGAAGATTTACTTGTAGCCAATAAGAAACACTTTCTTTAGGAAAGTAAACTAAATTCCATACTTTATTTACGTGCACGGACCCTTTTCAGATTGCATCAAGCCATTGTTAGAGTCACTACTACGAATGACATCCTGAAAGTTGACTAAGTCATCATCAACTATGATGTTTTACTTGACTTTTCGTCTCACGAGACTCGAGTAATCTAGTAACATCCTAACTATTGATTTAATGAATATCTTATTGATTAGGTTCTCGTAGAACCTTATCAAGAATATCGGCATTACTATCAAGGACTTAATCTAGAGGGAGGATTGTAACTCAGAGTCACTTGCAATGCATCGCACCATGTCTAACAAAATATGATTCATGCTCTCCAACACACCGATGTGTTAAAAGACTTGACCTGAGATAAAATCACATTTTATTTTAATTACGCAAGAATTATGTAGCTAAGTATTCGACTCTTCGATCTGATCGAAGCAGTTCAAATACTTCTGTTACTATGTACTTGATGTGTCCATATATTACATGTTTTTATCGCATCATTTGATGTCATATTCGCCTCCAAACTCCATATTTTCATATATTATCGTGCTTCTAATGCCATATTCGAGTTTTGTATCGCTTTATGGATTTTCAGGAGTTTTGGAGCGAATTGGAGATATTTTGGGACATGGACACATCTGGCACGTCCAGGACGTCATTGGCAAGGCTCCATGGGAGTTCGCCGAGGTATGGAAGAAGATCGGAGGAGAGGAGGAGAAGAGAACGAGAGAAAAGAGCAATGGCCTCAATTTCAGTTCAGTTTCCCAGGTGACGCGACCGAGTAGCATCAGTGTCACGCCCCGCTTCCAAAGTATGGAAGGCGAGACGTGAAGAGGTCCGCTCAGACTTGGAGCTGTGAAGTTACAGTCTGATAAGCGTCTGGTAATTGAATCCATTATCAAGTTCTTTGCATTGCGGCAAAACAACAAGAATAATAATGAGGGATAGACAAACAAAATTATCCAACATTCAACATCCACATATTTTATTCCCAACATTACAGAGATAGTCATAAAGTAAAGTACAGAGTCTGAAAAGAAGGCATAATCATGGCCGAAACTAATACAAAGGGAAGGGTGCAACGCACCGAACAACCTAATAACAACTACTAAGAAAGTAAACAACAACTAAGGAAAGTCACCAGCAGAGACTAAGGGTAGAACTCCGGTGTTCTCGAACTGGACATCAACAAACTGTGTCCTCAGCAACTAATTCATGCTCAAAACCTGACATGTGACACCCAAAGAGAAAATGGCACATGTCAACAAAAATCTCCAAAAGGAAGGGAGACTTTTGTGCAAGAAAACATAAGAGCAAAAGTGTACAACTAGCAGTTCTAAAATAATGGAGATGACATGACATGTTATTTAATGAATGCAGCAGTTTAAACATGAGCATAAATGTAGCAGTTTAAGATGAACATGAAAGTTAACATTTGCACGACACGTTGTAGCAAAATGCTACAAAACAAGATATCACGATTTCACGATGAAAACATGCATTCATATTGGGCACAGGGTTTACGCCTTACAGCTGAAGTTGCTGATCTGGCATACTTCTACACTGAGTGGTCGCTTAACCCAACCCCAATCCCAGAGTTTACGCCTTACAGCTGAAGTGGCTGTACGGGCACACTTCTACGCTTAGTGGTCGTTTAACCCTACCCCTCCACGTGTATATCTTTTGGATCACGAGCCAGGAAGTATTTTCAATTTGGCATAGGGGTGCACCTAGCCTCAATCAATATGCAGGAGTCAAGATCCTACTCGCCTCAGCTTACATTTTTAAAGTAGCGTGTGCTACACAATCATGATAGAACAAGTTGATGCATGAGATGGCATGGCAAGATGCATGAACATGGAAATAAGCAATTAAATGTGCGTACATATAATTTGAAAGTAAACATGGCATGCGGCATGAAATGATAGCATAGTAAAGGTGTCGGATCTAGCTTCATTGTCAAGCTAGATCAAGTAGGGTGTTAGATCTAGTTTTGTTGTCAAACTAGATCAAATATGGTCGTCTAGGCGACTATCATTTCACCGCCTAGTCTCTTTTACACAATCGTATAAAATGGCCTAAAACATGGCCTAACAAATTACTATGCAAGTTCACTTGCCTGAAAGAGACGCGCTGCAATCACAGATCAGAGAGGTCCAGAACTTCCTATGTGTTCAATCAACGCCCAGCCTACAGTCCCTTATTATTAATCTTCAATTAGTGAATTAACCGACACAATGAAATTACAGTTTTTATCTTGTTAACATGCGGGTGTGGGTTCCTATGGTTCAGGTATACCTTAACACGATGCCAGAGCTACACTGACGTCAGGTAGCGACATCAGGGGTGGACTCCGGTAGCGCGAACGGAACGGCGGACAGCGGTGACGAACGACGATCAACCGGGTAGCGGTACGATCACCAAATAGTGACGCGAAGGGGATGGACAGTGGCACATCTCCTGCGGAGGGGGAAGGTATGGACAACGGTACGGAACACACGCGAGACGGCGGACAGATCTGTCCGCGGGTTCGGGTAGCGCAGATCTGAAGTTGCGCACGAATCTGAAGTTTGCACGCGTGAGGGAGGAGCTCCAAGAGTTGTAGTGGCTAGGGAAGGACTTGCACGGCTAGAGGGGCACCTGAGGTAGCGGACAGCTGCAGTGGGGTGGCCAGCGGCGACAGAAATAGCTTAGATTTGGTGTTTTCGGCGTTTGTGCGTTGTTTGCAGGAGGAGGAGGGAGAGTTGTCAAGAGAGGAGGCTACTAGTGGGTAGGGGACATCGAGGGGAGTGGTCAGCGGCCGGTGGGGGTCGCCGGTGGCGGCGACGGCGGCCGGGCGCCGAGTTTGAAGAGGAGAGTGATCGGCAGTTTTGCAATGGAGTTTAAGGGTTTTTGAGCGTATGTGTGTAGGAGCTCGGAGGCGGAGGAAGGTGGTGACATGTGGGGGAGGATGTTGGCCGTCGGCCTGGGGCACCGGGCGTGGCCGTCAGTGAGCAAGGTGGCTGGGCGTGGGGTCGTGGTGCGGAAATGGCAGTTTTGCAATGGTAGAAGTGTTCGACAGCCAAAGGGGTAAAGGGAGAGAGAAGAGAGAGAGGAGAGAGAGAGGGTGGCCGGTGACGAGGGGGATGGCCAGAGCAAGTTGTGTAATGCATAATTACCTAATTGCACAAGTACTAGAGGGGGGGTGAATAGTACTTTAAAATAATTAAGAGGCTTATTCCTAATTACCTTGCAAACTCTACCAATTAATGCGGAAATGCGGAATAGTAAATAATCGACAACAAATAAACAATCGCAAACAAATGATATTACTGGGTTCGGATCCACCCAAGTCCCCCCGACTTGTTCCCGGTGATCCTACGCCCCAAACACCCGGATCCCCTCCGGATACTCAAGTTAGAAACCCTAACTCAAGATTTCCACTATGAAATACTTGTGAAAAACCTTCACAAGTCAAATCATACACAAAGAAATTTATGACTCCCACAACCCGGGATCACAACCACTCTCACAACCGAGAGTGAACCAATTACAATATGAAAGTAAATGAAACAAAACTTCTTACCGACAAAATACCTATGCCTTGAGTAATACTTACGAATTAGGGCAAAGATGATTTTGAGGAAGAAGAAGAGGCACCAAACCCTAGCTCCAAGATGTAGATCAGCGATGGAGAGCTATGGGGATGTTGGTGACCTAGGATCAAGCACTTGGCTTGGAAGGCTTCACACTCAATGAATATCTCTTTGGAAGTAAGAGTGGGGAGAGATTATTGAATGGAATGAAAGAGCTTTGAATGAGCTTGGAATGATTTCTCTTGATTTCTAAACTTGTAATAATATCAGCCTTGACTGCAATGAATGCAGCCCATCAAGTATTTATAAGTTAGAGGAGAGAGAGAAAGAAAAACGTTTCAATTAATGCTCCAACGGCTCTTTTCTGAACCCAACTAGTCGGTCAAAGAATAACCACCGACCGACTAGTTCATCAACTAGTCGGTCGGTCAATTAACATAGACCGACTAACGCGAGAACAGGAAAAAGGTCGAAGCACAGACAAAAGGAACTAGTCGGTCTAAGAAGAGTAGCTGACCGACTAGTTTCATAACTAGTCGGTCGGTTACTCAACTGAGACCGACTAAGAGAAAAACAAATAGTCTGAGAGCAAATTGAATTAGTCGGTCCAAGAACAAATGTTGACCGACTAGTTCATCAACTAGTCGGTCACCAAATGTGCATAGACCGACTAACGATAAACAGTAAGTCAAGTGAAAATTGGTATGTACAGTAAAACTAAACTAGTCGGTCCAAGAAGGAAAGTTGACCGACTAGTTCATCAACTAGTTGGTCGCCAAATGAACACAGACTGACTAAAGATAAACAGTAGCTCAGGCTCAAATTTGCATGTACAGAGAAAGCTCAACTAGTCGGTCACAGAAGCATCACTGACCGACTAGTTTACAAACTAGTCGGTCGGTGAGTCAACGTAGACCGACTAACTGTAAACAGTAAAGAGCTAAGAATTAACTGACTGAAACTAGTCGGTCCAAGAAGCTTTGCCGACCGACTAGATCACCATCTAGTCGGTCAGTTCTTCTTCTTGAAGTCCTGAATCGAAGCGCGAAGCTTCGGGAAGGATTGTATGGACTTCAACTAAGATCCTAGAGCTAAGATATGAGCGTTATGAAGATTTAAACCGTAAGACCTACTCAAGGCGTAACATTCTACGAAAGAAGCTTAAAGACTATAAAATATAACTTGACGATACTGTCTTCAAAAGCTTCAATCGAATCTTCATGACTTCCAAAATGGTCCATAAGCTTCAACGAAGCTTTAGGCATATTGTTACGCCTATTTGACCGAGACCCAAAGGACATGAGCCCAGGAGCCCGACTACTAGTCGAGAGCCCATCTGCATCCTCAAGCCCATTCTACAAAGGCCCTATAAGGGATCTTCTCGAATGTCGATCCGACCCGGCCCCGATAAACCGCTGTTCACTAGCCCACTCCTGCGAAAACCGCTCCCCCGGACGCGCGACCACTAAATGGCGATAATGGGGAGGTGCTGGCATGGCGAAGAGAGCGGCGGCGAGGGGGCGGATTGATGGGGCACGATCGAGGGCGGGCATGGGGCGTGGGCTAGAGGCAATCACGCTGGGATCTCTACAAAAGGGCTAGGAGGACGACGAAGAAAGGGACCGCATCTCAGGTATCTAAAGCCTAAGGTACTCCATCAACGACCTAGTTCCTCCTTTCCATCTCCTTCCTCCCCCGCTCGTGCCGTGAGACGCCGTTCCGATCTCCTTACGAGTCGAACCGTCTCCGCCGGGCCTCCTCTTTCAGATCTCTGTCTGACTTAGGCATCGGAGGGGATTTGGCCGGAACCAAGGTCCGGCCCCCTGACGAGCGTTCTCGTCTATGCAGGAGGACATCTGATCAACGGGCCGAGGCTCCCCCTCGCCCCTCGCCGACCGCGCACCCCGCTGGACGAGTGAGGCTTCCCCTCATCGTCCGACCGCCGAGGCCGAGCACATCCCACCGAGGCCGAGCGTCTCGACCCGGGCCGAGGCTTCCCCTCGCCCTTCGCCGAACACGCATCTAGCTGGGCGACTGAGGCTACCCCTCGTCGTCTTACCTCCGAGGATGTGCTCGTCCATCCGAGGCCGAGCGTCTCAACCAGGGCCGAGGCTTCCCCTCGCCTCTTCTGCACCGATTCGAAGCCTCCCGAGGGACCCAAAGCGGGCCCCTTGACCACGTTGACCGGGATCTCCACGGTCAACGCTTTGTAGTGAGAAAACACTCTGAAACATCTGGCGCCGTCTGTGGGAAGGAACTGTCCCACGAAGTAGCAAACCACACCAACAATGGCACGAGCCAGCAATGGAAGGAAGCGCATGCCCCCCATCCCGGAGGAAGGGAATGGCGCATCAAACGGCAACCCCGAGGACATGCCCGTCGGCGACCACCCCGCCCTCTCAACCGAAGAGACTGGCGGCTCAGAACTGGCCACGCAGGGACAGCTCCGCGCCCTGGCTCAGGAGACCAATGCGAGCCTCCAGACATTGGTCGCGACGGTACAGCAGCTCGTCGGCCCTGCGCCGTCCAACGGAGGCACGTTGGACGATAGCCATCGATGGGCGGGGGGTCCCCCGCACTTGCGGTCCACCGTGGTCGATGACCACAGGACCCTGAAACCGAACACGGAGCGTCGATTCACGCTGCCCGGCCCTCGTCAGGCGAGGTCACGCGCCTCCTCCCCTTATCGTGAAAGGAGCCGAAGAGAAACCGAAGGGACAGAGGGCGAATCGATGACGGCATCATCTCGTCGGTCACGGTCGTCCCGCCGCCGGAGAAACGAACGACACCACTCAAGAGACCGATCGCGGCAGAGCAGGAGCTCCCGCAGGAGGAGTCGGGAACGTCGGGTCAGCCCGACCCCAAGCGTGGCGAGGGTCGCGGAGCCAGCCCCGCCGGCGCCTGTGCTTCCTCCACCCCCGATCGAGCCAGAGGCAGGCGAATACCGCATCCCCGGGGGCATCCACGGAGACCGGTGCCCCTTATCACGGAGAATAACCGACGCACGGGTCCCCTCTCGATTCAGGATCCCGGTGCTGGGAAAGTACGACGGAATAGGGGACCCGGGACACCACGTGATGGACTACGAGGGGGACATGGCCTTCCAGGGAGCTGACGATGACCTGCTTTGCCGGGGCTTCTATTCTACTCTCAGGGGAGCGGCAAGGACCTGGTACCACAGCTTGCCCGGCCGCTCCATCGACAGCTTCGAGAAACTTACCCAGTTGTTCTGCAAACAGTTCATGGCGGGGAGGCTGATCAAACCTGGTGCTGAACATCTGTTCAACATAGTGCAAGGCCCGGCCGAGCCGCTCCGACAGTTCATGCGCCGCTTCAATGCGGAAAGGCTGAACGTGAGCAACCCTCCCGACCTGGTGGTCCAGACGGCCCTTAAGAAAGGGCTTCGCCACCGAGGCCTCAAGAAGTCCCTACACAACGATCCCCCGAAGGACCTCCCCGGGATCATGGCGAGGGCCGAACGCTTCATGCTGATCGAGGAGGCCTTGGCCGAGGATGCAGGAAAAGCCACTCGAGGGACCAAGCGTGGCGACGGCGGACGAGTTAGCCCCGAAGGATACCGGACCGAGAAGAGGCCGAGGAACAGGCAGCGGGGAGAAAGCGCGAGGCACACCACCCCAGACGCCGTCCTCGCCCAAGTACAGAAGGAAGAGCGAGCTGATCGCCCCCCACCGAAGGCTAGAAGAGGTGGGAAGAACAGGGAGAAGTACTGCAAGTACCATAAGGACGATGGTCATGACACCGAAGACTGCTGGCATTTGAAGAAGGACATTGAGAAGCTGATGAGCCGGGGGCACGCAAGGAACCAGGCCGACGAGCCGGCCCACGGAGAAGGGACCTCCACGCAGCCAGACAAGGGGAAGAAGATCAACACCGTCCAAGGTCCCCTCCGCATCATAGAGTGAGCGGGCGATGTCTCTCCCCCCGGTTGCAGCCTAGTAAGAGGGAGTTATCTAGGTTTACATCCCTCTGTCTAGCTTCGTTTCCTTTATTTTTCCTTTTCCTCCAAATGTACCGGTCCGACAGGACTCTTGAGAGTACAAATGCATTCCCTTTTTTGTCTTTTCTTAAATCCCCGACGGAATTGACATGTCACCAATAGCGCAAAAGAATGGGGACCGCCGCCTCACTGGAGGAGGAAGAGGAGCTTTGTCCTCGCCGACTGACTCCTGCGCTCATAAGACTGGGGGCAATTCCCCCAGCAGGCACGGACGCCAACCGGTCCTAAGCCGAGGAGCTTTGCCCTCGCCGACCGACTCCTGCGCTCATAAGTCTGGGGGCGATCCCCCCAACCAGCGCGAACGCCGACCGGTTCTAAGTCGAGGGACTTTGCCCTCGCAGACCGACTTCCGCGCTCATAAGCCTGGGGCGGTTCCCCCAGCAGGCATGGACGCCGACCGGTCCTAAGCCGAGGAGCTTGGCCCTCGCAGACCGACTTCCGCGCCCATAAGCCTGGGGCAGTTCCCCCAGCAGGCACTGACGCCGACCGGTCCTAAGCCGAGGAGCTTTACCCTCGCCGACCGACTCTTGTGCTCATAAGTCTGGGGGCAACTCCCCCGAGACACGGACGCCGACCGGTCCTAAGCCGAGGAGCTTTTTGCACTCGCCGACCGACCCCCGCACTCAAAAGTCTGGGGAGAATCCCCCAGCTAACGCCAACGTCGTCCAGTCCTAGGCCAAGAACAAGGCGACAACGCAAAGTACACGAGAAGTCCGAGTAAGTCAATTTCGTTTATAATAGTTAACCAGAGTACAAAAATGTGTCTTATTTACAGGGGATCGAGGCGAAGGAAACACCCTACAAACAATCTACTCACAACGAATGACAGAGTTCTTTGCCTACAGAAGCTAGCAGCCATGCAACCAGCAATTATTGGCCACGGAGCCAACTACGAAGCCGAAGGAGATAGCGGGGGCCAGGGATCCATTTCAAGTAGACTGGCCCAAAGCGAAGCGGATGCTAAAAAATTTGAGGATAAGGCCGGGAGGGACTGCTTAGGGAGCCCGAGCTCAGGAGGACACATCCTCGGGCACTTCACCCTGCTCGGAGCGAGGGGGATCGACCGACGGAGGGGCTTGCCAGACACGCTCCGCACATTCCCGGAAGGAAGACTGGACGACTTCGACGATCCGAGGGGCGATGAGGTCTTCATACTTACCGAAGGCCTCCCTGAGGACCTCAAAGATCCTCTTCCCCAGGGTCTCGACGACGCCCTTCTCCACCTCCTCTGCAAACCGCATCACTTGGCACCGATCCGACAGTTCCCTCTGAAGCTCCTCCCTCTCCAGGCGGAACGACTCCGCCGCTTCCTCAGCCGACTAATGAGCATCCTCCAGCTTTCCTTGTAGGTCACCCACTTGTCCCTCCAACACGGCCACACGGAGGTTGAGGCGCCGAGACTCCATCTGGGCCTCCGTCATGGCCACCTCGGCCGCCCCGGCCCGCTCTTGAGCCTTTATGGTGGACTCCTCCAGCTTCCTCAAGAGGATGGCTCGCCGCTGCAGCTCCACGGCGAGCGTCGACCCCTGGAAAACGGGACATGAGCTAAGAAGGGAGTGAAGGGAAAGAAAGGACTGCGAGAGGGCCGAACCTGTTGAAGGGCCCAAACCAAAGAATCCGACACCTTGTCGGCGGGAATCCTCTCGAGTGTGCTGCGGTCCCGGGGGAAGACGGAGCTCTCGACCACCTGCTGGGCCAGGGCTCGGTCGACGAACACCGAACTCCCGGGAACAACATCGAGGGAAGCCATATGGCTCGCCAATAGCGCCCCGATTCCCAGGGACGGAAGCGGGGACGCTGCGATGGGGGTGGTTGTCAGAGTCACCTGAAGATCCCCGGTGGTGCCTGCAAGAGGCACAGAACTGGCCGGGCTGGAGGGCTCTGCATCCTCCTTCCTCTTCTTCCCTCCGTGAGGCTCCACGAGCGTCTAAGGAGAGCGCTTCCGCCTTGCCCCATCTCCACTCTCGGGGACGGGAGGGGACGCTCCGAGGGCGAGGGGGACTACACCGGACCCGTCATTACCCCCTGCCCCTCGGGCTGGTGGGGCAGGTCCGGCCTTTACTACGCCCCCGGGGAGGAGATCGCCAGAAGAAGAGGCAGGAGGCACGGCCACTACCTTGCCCACGGAGGGCTCGGCTCGGCGCACATCCTCCTCAACTACCTTGCCCACGGAGGGCTCGGCTCGGCGCACCTCCTCCTCAACGGTCCGTCGAGGCGCCCTTCCGGAGGTACTGCCTCGGCTCCGAGCAGCTCCACGACGGATCAGCTCATCGACGTCACGGACGAACTCGCGGACTGCCATCCCTGCAAAGGAAACCGAAATCAGGATGAGTCACAGGGCAGTCCGAGGAGGAAAAAGCGACCTACCCGGGGACCACAAGATGGCCTTCAGGAGTAGGTCATCCAACAAAGACCAGATGGACTTCGATTCCAAAGGAAGAGCCAACAGCGCCGCGGCGGCTGCCTGATCAACATCCGAAAGGGCTAGCGGCGGGCGAGGTTGGACAGACGCTCCCCAACTTGTCAAAATCTGGGCCTCACCCAAGAAGACCACGAAGACATAATCCGAGTTCCAATCCCCTGACCAGCGGGGTAACCCGATCAGGCATTCCCTCCTCGAACGGGCTCGGAGTAGCAGCCATGACCCCGGACCGACCGTCTGGACCTGGTAAAAGTGGAAGAGAAGGGGGAGAGACGGCTCCAGACCACGGGTACAGCAGAGCGTTACGAAGCCCGTCAGTACCGCGATCGAACACGGGGTGAACTGACAGAGGGACACCGTGAGATGTTCCATGACCTGGATGAAGAAGGGATGGAGCGGGAAGCGAAGACCCAGGCGGAACATCTCGACGTAGGCGCCGACCTCATTGCTCCTCGGAAGGCAAATCCGCTCGTCGACAAATGGAACTCGAACCTCGTATGGGAAGCAGAGATATCTTTACCGGATCTCCGCGGCCACCGAAGGAGGAGTCCTCGACGGCGTACGGAGGACAACCGGGGGCACATTAAGCCGCACGGCAGCCGACGCCACGTCATCACGGGCGTAGTCTGGAAAAAGTTTCCCCTTCCCCTTATCTTGAAGAGAACGACTCCCGGCGGGGGAACCTGATTCCCCTAGCCGGGGCTCGCCCCACCTGGACTCCGGAGGATCCCTCGCCCTTTGACCAGAACCGCCTATCCTAAGAGCAGCTATAAGATGAAAGCGAGAGAGGAATTACCTTTTTTCGACTGGTTTGGGGAAGGCAAGGAAGCGAAGGCGACGGGAAACTCCGAGTTGTGGAAAGCTTTGAATACCTGGAGGAGCAAGAGAGAAGTGGAGATCAACGCGGCTGAGGATCTTATATACCGGGCGCAGGGGTGAATTCGAAGCGGCTGACAAGAGCGCGCGGCAGGCTTCGAAGAACTGGCGGCGTTTCGAAATCGACGCCAGGGGAAGTCCAATCGATCCGCCTCATCATGACCTACTTTTATGACCACGCCTCGATTGAAGCGCCACTCGGAACCCCAGGAGACACAGCGGTCGATCCGAGCGAGCCAAGGCCGAACGACCCCACCAAGGGCGGCTCACGAACCCCTCAGCTTCTCAACTGAAGACAACCCCACGAATGGTGGGGATAGGCTTGCAGCCACAAGTGGCAGCATCAGAAGAACGACGGCGCTTCGGAGCCCGCGCTTTAAAAATATCGAGCGGGCCAACTCATGATGATGACTAATAAATGAGTCGGCATCGACTGGCGGGCTTGTCAAAATCGGCAGAAGTCACATCGGCCGAGCCGAACCGGCCGAGGCCGATCAACCCGACCGATGGGGGCAATTGTTACGCCTATTTGACCGAGACCCAAAGGACACGAGCCCAGGAGCCCGACTACTAGTCGAGAGCCCATCTGCATCCTCAAGCCCATTCTACAAAGGCCCTATAAGGGATCTTCTCGAATGTCGATCCGACCCGGCCCCGATAAACCGCCGTTCACTAGCCCACTCCTGCGAAAACCGCTCCCCCGGACGCGCGACCACTAAATGGCGATAATGGGGAGGTACTGGCATGGCGAAGAGAGCGGCGGCAAGGGGGCAGATTGATGGGGCACGATCGAGGGCGGGCATGGGCGTGGGCCAGAGGCAATCACGCTGGGAGCTCTACAAAAGGGCTAGGAGGAGGACGAAGAAAGGGACTGCATCTCAGGTATCTAAAGCCTAAGGAGGACATCTGATCAACGGGCCGAGGCTCCCCCTCGCCCCTCGCCGACCGTGCACCCCGCTGGACGAGTGAGGCTTCCCCTCATCGTCCGACCACCGAGGCCGAGCACATCCCACCGAGGCCGAGCGTCTCGACCCGGGCCGAGGCTTCCCCTCGCCCTTCGCCGAACACGCATCTAGCTAGGCGACTGAGGCTACCCCTCGTCGTCTTACCTCCGAGGACGTGCTCGTCCATCCGAGGCCGAGCGTCTCAACCAGGGCCGAGGCTTCCCCTCGCCCCTTCTGCATCGATTCGAAGCCTCCCGAGGGACCCAAAGCGGGCCCCTTGACCACGTTGACCGGGATCTCCACGGTCAACGCTTTGTAGTGAGAAAACACTCTGAAACACATATGATCATACACTTTGAGACGTCTTGAGACATCGCTTTGGATGTTCATATGAATTTGGCGACGATCTCCATAACTGCGCTCACAAATTGTTAGTTCACGATATATTTATGTTTGTTCATCATCTAAAACCAAATCCGGGGAGTCCAATATCCAACATTCTCCCCCTTTTTGGTGATGACAAACCAACATAAATAATAATCAATAATAATGATTCAAATGTAATTTACTTACTCCCCCTGCATTGATGACACGTTAATTCCAAATTAAACAATAATAATACACATCAAGCAGACGAGTAAAGTATATAAATGAGAATCGATTATTGAAATATCAAATACCAAATGTTGGTTATTGAAATATCGGATTTGAAAATCCATTTATATATCTTAACTCCCCCTGAATCTAACATATCAAATTAGATTCTTGGAATAATGCTTTAAATTATCATTTAGCACATCGTTATTATTATATCTCTCCCCCTTTGGCATTAGCAAAAAGAGCGGGAGGAGATCAACGACAACAATAATGGCGTCAAATAAAAGCACGGGAGTCGTAGAATACGACGATGGTTCAAGTGAAACCAAATAAAAAATACGAATAAAATCAAAGTGTGTCAATGAGACCAAACTCGAAAATCGATGAATAAAATCATCAAAAACTCAAATCAATTTTACGGATTGAGTTATGGAATATAATCTCCAATATCAACATTCTTGGTTAATTTAGTGCATGGAAAACAATTCTATGTTTCCATAGAAGAAATTTCTATTAAACCAAGAATTTTCGTCGAGCGACGAAATCAAGACATCAGAGACATAAAAATTATATAATGTGCACAATAGAATGAAATGTCAACCGCGATGTATATATATAAAAATATGAACCAGAGTACATCAAAAATATACATCACTGACATACAAAACATCGATCCAATGATCGGGGCACAAAATACAGCATCATATCACACAGATATCAGAGTGTCACACAACATACAACATCATCAAAATACATCAAAATACATCATCAAAATGATCCAAAAATCAATCACAGCCACCCTCACTATCCTACCCAATCTCTCTCACAACAAGATATCTCATCCAATGTGCATCGGGAGAGGCCTCAAAGAAGCTCAAGAGGCAGCGGGAGGATCTGAAGCAACTGCAGGCTCTGCAGGAGCAGAGGTGGTCACTGGATCAGCTGGAATCTCAACGGGAGCGACGACAGATGAAGTCTCAGGCACAGCAGGAGAGACGATCTCAGAAGTAGCAGCAGTAGTGGCCTCGGGAGCACCAGTCGTAGTGTCCACCGCAGGTGTGGTGGCAACAGGAGTACTCTCGGGGTCACCAGCAGATGAGACAGTAGCAGCACCAGAAGTGCCCTCGGGGGCACGAGTAGAAGCACGAACAAGCTCCTCAAGCTCCTCCTCATCCAACTCCTCATCCTCAGAACTGGAGGAGGGATCTCAATCCCAAAGTGTGAGGCAATACGAGCAAGAATCTCCTCAGTTCGAGCATACCGAGACTCCACACGTCTGATCGAACGTGCGAGATCGTCAAGAGTGGTAGAGGGAGCAGCTGAGGCAGAGGCGGAGGCAGACGCTGAAGGTGTCGTCCTCTGAACGTGACGGATTGCCGCAAGAGACTTCTTGACGGCCGTCGCGTTTAGAGGAGGACCAAGTGGACGCTCATCGTCACGAGGAAGTGTGACACGGAAGTGGCGAAAAACAAGGGTCAACAAGCACGGGAAGGGGATGTGAGCCGACTTCGTGGACTTGCGAATACACTCGAAAGAATCCATCTTATCGAGTATAATGCGAGCCCAGTTAATCGAGCTCCCCATTAAAATAGCATAGATCAGCTTCAAGAAAGGCTGGGACGGTAGAGAGGAGGAGCCGTACTTGGGAAGCAAGCACGACTTCAGAATCAAATTCAGGACCCATGCATTAGGCTTGAATGATTTGGAGGGAACGCCAATCATGGCGGGAGGAATCTGATGGAAAATCTCAAAAAGGATGGTCTGATCGAGGGAAGATATATCATCAATAGAAATGTCAGAGGGGAGGAGGCCAGACGAGGAGATACCCAAAATCTCTCCTAAGATGTCTGTCGTGAGGACTATAGGAGTCCCCAAAACAGTCGTCTCAATCGAGTGGGTCTCGTCGTACTGACCCTGGATGCGGTTGGCATAGAAAAGTTTCACTAGGCGAGGGTAGGGGTGTGGGTTCGCCTTTGGGTCATATTGAAGGTAATCGAGAAGACCGGACGACGAAAGAAGATCGGCGAGGCCTAGGAAGTCACTAAACTGGACGAAATGCTCCAGAAGCAGTGGGCAATGTTCGATACGGTTGTAAGCTGCGAGACACATAGGGTCGTCGCGACACAACGAGATATCGACACCGCCAACCGGCATCGGAGCCTTTCCCTTAGGCTTTCGAGTGGAAGTACGGGGGCGGGAGCTTGACTCAGGATGCCTAGGAGGAGTGGGTTTCCTATGAGTCTCAGTCTCGGGAATGAACTCGGTGTCGGAATCGGTAGGTGTATGGAAAGAGGATGGAGATGCAAGTTCCTTGGTCTTGGGCTTAGGTTTGGGTTGGGCTCTAGGCTTCGTTGTCTTCGTCCTCTTCCGCTTGAGAGGAGGCGACGACGACAAGGGTTGGGTAGTCTTAGAACGGCGTCTAGGAGGGGTTCGCGAGGGTTGAGCGGGATCCGTAGGGGATGGGTCTACGGTCATCGGTGAAGGGCTCGAAGGACGGATAGGGATGCGTGTTCTTGCCATAAGCGCGACAATACACGACACAATCAAGATATCAAATCGAAGAGACCCTAAATCAAACCCTAGAAAGCTGAAATCAAAACCCTAGCCGTGAGAATCTAACCCTAGAGAGCTAACCCTAACCCTAGGAAGCTAGGAGAGGAGAGAGAAACACCTAGGAGGAGAGGTCGACGGTCGGCGACGGAGGGTTTGGCCGAAAAGATGATCGGACACGACGGAGGAGACGAAGGGTCGAGGGTTTTTCGAGCTGGAGAGTGAAAATGAACCGACTGGAAATGAGAATAGTTGGTCGGGGGGCTCCTTTAATCGATTGGAAGCTCAAAAGACCAAACAGTCCCCGGCACAACTAGTCGGTCACAGTTCAAGCACTGACCGACTAGATCACGATCTAGTCGGTCGGTCAATGAGCTTGAACCGACTAGTTGTAAACAGAGGAAGAATCCAAGAATACTGAACAGAATTAGTCGGTCTGAGTTCATTTACTGACCGACTAGATCTCAATCTAGTCGGTCGGTCAATGAACATGAACCGACTAAAGAGGTCCAAAAATTTTAGAATATGAAATTTTGATTTCTCTCCTAATCGCACATCGACGAAACATCAAAACACTCTCATTAACCATTATACTACCCCATTAAACATCGAAAATCTGAAATTTGACGATTACTCACAAATTGAGCGAAAATTCCGAAAACTTCAACAGAAATCCAGAAAATTTCAATTAATCTTGCATGAGCAAATATAAAGAATTGAATAGCATGCAAGATTATTGAACATAACATGAATCCTAAATCTCGGATTCACCCATAATCCCCAATTCTCGACGCAACCTCACAAAGGAGTCCTCCTTTAGGGGTTTCGTGAAAATATCGGCGGTTTGCTTCTGGGTTTCAACGTAAACTAATATGATGTCCTTTTTAGCAACATGATCATCTAAGAAATGGTGTCGGACATCTATGTGTTTCGAACAGGAATGGTGTGTCGGGTTCTTGGAAAGACAAATTGCACTTTGGTTGTCCACCATGATAGGGCAAGTATCACAATTTATACCAAAGTCTTTAAGTGTGTGTCTCATCCAAAGAACTTGAGCACACGCGGCACCGGCGGCAATGTATTCCGCCTCGGTGGTTGAAAGTGATACGGAATTTTGCTTCTTGGAAAACCAAGAGACAAGAGAATTTCCTATAAAATGGCAAGTGCCACTAGTACTTTTCCTGTCGGATTTGCATCCCGCATAATCTGCGTCACTATATGAGATTAACTCATATGTGCTAGATTTTGGATAAAGTAATCCAAAATCAAGTGTATAACTTAAATAACAGAAAATACGTTTTACCGCTATTAAGTGTGACTCCTTAGGTTGAGACTGATAACGAGCACATACGCATACGACAAACATAATATCGGGCCTACTTGCGGTAAGATAAAGTAAACTACCTATCATACCTCGATATAGACGAATGTCTACATCTTTACCGCCCGTATCCTTATCAAGATGCGTAGTCGTGCTCATTGGAGCCTTCTTTCCGGAGGCATTCTCCATTCCAAATCGCTTAAGCAACTCCACCGTATACTTCGTTTGGTGGATGAAGATTGCATCGTCCATTTGGCGAATTTGGAGACCTAAGAAATACTTGAGCTCACCCATGTGGCTCATCTCAAATTGATCCTTCATCACATTAGAAAACTCTTCGCAAAGAGCAAAGTTAGTAGCACCGAAAATGATATCATCAACATATATTTGAACTAAAATTATATCATTATTCGAATACTTAACAAATAATGTGGAATCAACTTCTCCCATTTTAAAACCCAAATCCAAAAGAAAATTCTTTAACCGGTCATACCAAGCTCGAGTAGCTTGTCTCAAATCGTAAAGTGCTTTCTTAAGTTTGAAAACATGATTTGGAAATTTTTCATTAATAAAAACCGGAGGTTGAGAAACGTAAATTTCCTCAACAACATCTCCGTTTAAAATGCACTTTTAATATCCATTTGAAATAATTTAAAATCCTTATGGCATGCAAAAGACAATAATAATCTAATTGATTCTAATCTAGCTACCGGAGCAAAGGATTCTTCGAAATCGATACCTTCCTCTTGACGGTAGCCTTGATCAACTAACCGAGCTTTGTTCCAGACGACGACTTGGTTTTCGTCGGTTTTGTTCTTGAAAATCCACTTTGTCCCTATGACGGTGTGGTTCTTCGATGGCAATGGAACAAGCTCCCAAACCTCATTCCTCTCAAATTGAATGAGTTCCTCCTCCATGGCTAAGATCCAAGCACCATCTTCGCACGCTTCATTAACATTCTTTGGCTCAATCGAGGAGGCAAAGGCACAATGTGCGAAGTAGTTCACTTGCGATCTCGTCTTGACACTATCATGGATATTGCCAATGACTTGCTCATGAGGATGGTCACGAACGGTATGAAGCCGTTTGAGAATACCTTGATCACTAGGAACATTCTCAACAACTTCATTAGTAGGGTTAGTCTCAATAGAATCAATAGAATTATTAGAATTAGAATTACCAATTGAATCACATACGACATCCATAGAGTCATCATCATTAGTAATTCTAGTTGGAATAAATCCTTCATTAAATGAAACATGAAGCGATTCCTCGATCGTTGAGGTTCGTTTGTTGTATATCCGGTAGGCTTTGCTACGCGATGAATATCCAACAAAAATCTCCTCATCGGATCTTGGATCGAATTTGTCCAAACTACCATACGTGTTCTTAATAAAACATTTTGAACCAAAAACACGAAAATGTTTAACTTGAGGCAACCTACCAAACAACAATTCATAACAAGTTTGTTTAGTGCCGGGCCTCAAAAGTATTCTATTAAACACATAGCAAGCGGTGTGTACCGCTTCCGCCCAAAATTGATGGCCAAGTTGGCTATCATCAAGCATCGTGCGAGCACACTCCACTAGCGTCCTATTCTTTCTCTCAACTACACTATTTTGAGAAGGTGCACGAGGGAAAGAGAAGGTGTGTGTAATACCAACTTCATCACAAAATGTCTCAAAAGACTCATTCTCAAATTCCCCTCCATGATCACTACGAATAGTGACAATGGTGGTTCCAATGAGATTTTGTACTTTCTTAACAAAAATTGTGAAGTTTTCAAAAGCTTCATTTTTATTACATAATGAAAATACCCAAGTAAACCTAGAAAAGTCATCAACGATGACAAGTCCATATCTAGCATTACCTAATGAAGCAACTCTAGTTGGCCCATAAATCTAGATGTAATAGCTCTAGTGGCCGTTTAGAGGAAATGCTTTTCTTAGGTTTAAATGAAGATTTTGGAAGCTTGCCTCGTTGACACGAGTCACAAAAGCTTTTATTTTGAAAGACAAGCTTAGGGAAGCCTCTAATAGAGTTCAACTTGGAAAGCTTAAATAGTGTTCCAAAGTTCACATGACCAAAACGTCGATGCCATAGGTGTTGTTCACTTGTGTTGGTAATAAGACATTGTTCATGTGATCTTGGACGATCTAGGATATATATATCCTTATGGCGTGTGCCGGAAAACAATAATTCATTATTATCTTTTCTTAAAATATGGCACATTCCTTTCGCAAAGTTAACTTTGTAACCTTTGTCACAAAGTTGACTTATTGAAATAAGATTGTGGTTTAATCCTTTAACAAGGTAAACATCACTTATTAGGGGTTTAGAAGGATTACCCACTTTACCAACACCTATGATGGTTCCGCTCTCGTTGCCTCCAAAGACTACCCGGTTTCCATTTGCAATGGGAACCACTCCGGAGAGCAATTGAGCGTCACCCGTCATGTGTTTTGAACACCCGCTATCGAGTATCCAATTCCCCTTGGAGCTAAATTTAACGTTGTTGCTCCGTTTCTTTCTCTTGAGTACCTATAGATATGAAATATCGTATCATGGTACCCAAGGTCATTAGGTCCAAAAGATTAGACCTTTGGAAGCCAAGTCCAATTGGACTTAGACTTCCCCACATAATTACTACTATGCACAACATTCGAAAAATAAGCATTCATATAAACTTGTTTTTCATCCATGCTTGTGTCCTTTGGGCTCCAAATAGTGAAAATCTTGGGAGCCCTCATCCTATTGGGTGCATGCATGCGACGTTGATTTCTACGTGATGCATGTTGTGGATAGGCATAAGGAACATAATGGAATGGTGCACGACGATAATTATTCATATGATGAGGTGGGTGAACATATGCTTGTGGAGGAACACGTGCGTGAGGGTGTCTCACATGGTGTACACGTGCCCGTGGATGTGTAGCATAGAAATCATCATATGTGTGAGCCGGTGGAGTAGGACGTGTGTTCCTACGTGGCATGGTATTGGTGTACATGTAGGCATGGCCCTTCTTTGGAGGTCCACCCAAAGTGGGTTTCTTTCCAAAAGATGGCGTGGACGAGGTGGAAGCACCATTGGTAGATGAACTACCAATAGAGTGTTTGCTACCACTCATCGAAGCATCAGAAGTTGGCCTAACAAAGGTAGTGGCAGACTTGGATGAATTTCCCAACTTATACCCCAAGCCAATGTGGTGTTTGGCCGGAAGTAAGTCATTTAGGATATTATCCAAATGGCCCTTACCCTTATTGAATTCATTGATTCGGCCCAATGTGCACTCATATTTCTCGTTGAGAGAACGCATAGAAGCATCCAAGGTGGATACTTGCGATGTGAGCACATAAACACGAGATTTGAGATTCTCGTTCTCAATACTCAAAGTCGAGTTTTGAGAAGTCAAATCCGCTATCTTGTGTTCCTCCGAATCTTCAATGCTAACATGTTCAAGTTGAGTCTTGAGATTAATAATCTCATTCTTCAACTCTTCAACAACGGTGTCGTTGTTGGTGATGATAGTTTTAGGCGAGGTTTGGATGCTAGTTAAATCATCTTTTACTTTAGTATACCTATTTACTAACTTAGAGTATTTAGACCATAATTGCTCATTAGCATTTCTAAGGTTATCCATGGTTACCTCGTCGCCTTCGTTGTCGCTATCATCGGAGGAGGAAGATCCTTGATCATGCTCCTCTCTTGCCATGAAGCACATGTGCGCTTGCTCCACTTGCTCATCGTCCGACTCTCCGCTTGAGGAATCCTCGGAGTCGGTGAATGTTGCTCCGACAAGTCCCTTTTTGTACCCCTTTTTGTACTTCTTGGACTTGTCAAATTTCGGCGCCTTCCACTTCTCCTTTTTCTTGTTTAGAGGACACTCCGCTTTCATGTGTCCTGGCTTGTTGCATTTAAAACACAAAGGAGAGGGGGCGTTAGAAGAACCAAATTTAGCTTTGTTCTTATAGTTACCTTTCCGGAAGAACCGGTTGAACTTCTTGGCCATGAGTGCCATGGACTCCAAATCCAACTCGTCTTCCGAGTTCTCATCATCGGTTGAGGTTGAAGTCGATGGAGCGGCCTTGAAAGCAATAGCCTTTTTCTTTGGCTCGTCTTGCTTTAGGTAGGACTTCATCTTGTCCTGCAACTTCAACTTGCTATCCTTGCGTACCTCGTATGACATTAAGGTGCCCATTAGTTGAACAACGGTATAGGTTTTCATGTCATTACCTTCCTCGATGGCGAAGGTCCGTTTCTCCCAACTAGAAGGAAGTCCATCGATGATCTTCGAGACTTTCTCCTTTTGGGTGTAGGTTTTGCCGAGAGCCTCCAACTCATTTGTGATGTCGACGAAGCGAGCATAGTACTCCTTCATCTTCTCACCCTGTAGCATATGAAACAACTCGTAATCTCTATTAACTACAACGAGTTTAGAGTCTCTTACCCTACTTGTCCCTTCATGCAATATGAGGAGGGAGTTCCATATTTGATATGCACTCTTACATGTGCATATCTTGTTGAAGTCCTCGGGCTCCAAAGCACATTGCAAGGCGTTCATTGCCTTGGCATTGCTTATCTCTGCGGCGACCTCCGCGGGAGTCCACTTCTCGAAATCCTCTTCGGCGGGCTCGACGTATTCCTTCATCGTGGCCCTCCATAGTGAAGCACTCCGGAGGAACGTTTCCATCCGGCATTTCCAGTACCCGTAGTTGGTACCGTTGAAGAATGGAGGCCTTGTCGAGGAATGTCCTTCCATCACCGAAGACGCTCCTTCACGGTTCCTGAAGGTGCTATAGTCGGAAGGTGGACGAACGGTCTTGTTGTCGTTGGCAGACATAGCTATAGACTTGGCTCTGATACCAAATGTAATGCCCTGCTAAGCTACTGCACAAGTACTAGAGGGGGGTGAATAGTACTTTAAAATAATTAAGAGGCTTATTCCTAATTACCTTGCAAACTCTACCAATTAATGCGGAAATGCGGAATAGTAAATAATCGACAACAAATAAACAATCGCAAACAAATGATATTACTGGGTTCGGATCCACCCAAGTCTCCCCGACTTGTTCCCGGTGATCCTACGTCCCAAACACCCGGATCCCCTCCGGATACTCAAGTTAGAAACCCTAACTCAAGATTTCCACTATGAAATACTTGTGAAAAACCTTCACAAGTCAAATCATACACAAAGAAATTTGTGACTCCCACAACCCGGGATCACAACCACTCTCACAACCGAGAGTGAACCAATTACAATATGAAAGTAAATGAAACAAAACTTCTTACTGACAAAATACCTATGCCTTGAGTAATACTTACGAATTAGGGCAAAGATGATTTTGAGGAAGAAGAAGAGGCACCAAACCCTAGCTCCAAGATGTAGATCAGCGATGGAGAGCTATGGGGATGTTGGTGACCTAGGATCAAGCACTTGGCTTGGAAGGCTTCACACTCAATGAATCTCTCTTTGGAAGTAAGAGTGGGGAGAGATTATTGAATGGAATGAAAGAGCTTTGAATGAGCTTGGAATGATTTCTCTTGATCTCTAAACTTGCAATAATATCAGCCTTGACTGTAATGAATGCAGCCCATCAAGTATTTATAAGTTAGAGGAGAGAGAGAAAGAAAAACGTTTCAATTAATGCTCCAACGGCTCTTTTCTGAACCCAACTAGTCGGTCAAAGAACAACCACCGACCGACTAGTTCATCAACTAGTCGGTCGGTCAATTAACATAGACCGACTAATGAGAGAACAGGGAAAAGGTCGAAGCACAGGCAAAAGGAACTAGTCGGTCCAAGAAGAGTAGCTGATCGACTAGTTTCACAACTAGTCGGTCGGTTACTCAACTGAGACAGACTAAGAGAAAAACAAATAGTCTGAGAGCAAATTGAATTAGTCGGTCCAAGAACAAATGTTGATCGACTAGTTCATCAACTAGTCGGTCACCAAATGTGCATAGACCGACTAACAATAAACAGTAAGTCAAGTGAAAATTGGTATGTACAGTAAAACTAAACTAGTCGGTCCAAGAAGGAAAGTTGACCGACTAGTTCATCAACTAGTCGGTCGCCAAATGAACACAGACTGACTAAAGATAAACAGTAGCTCAGGATCAAATTTGCATGTACAGAGAAAGCTCAACTAGTCGGTCACAGAAGCATCACTGACCGACTAGTTTACAAACTAGTCGGTCGGTGAGTCAACGTAGACCGACTAACTGTAAACAGTAAAGAGCTAAGAATTAACTGACTGAAACTAGTCGGTCCAAGAAGCTTTGCCGACCGACTAGATCACCATCTAGTCGGTCAGTTCTTCTTCTTGAACCAACTAACATGCACAAGAAGTCCCGAATCGAAGCGCGAAGCTTCGGGAAGGATTGTATGGACTTCAACTAAGATCCTAGAGCTAAGATATGAGCGTTATGAAGATTTAAACCGTAAGACCTACTCAAGGCTTAACATTCTACGAAAGAAGCTTAAAGACTATAAAATATAACTTGACGATACCGTCTTCAAAAGCTTCAATCGAATCTTCATGACTTCCAAAATGGTCCATAAGCTTCAACGAAGCTTTAGGCATACGATCATGCGCTTTGAGAAGTCTTGAGACGTCGCTTGGATGTTCATATGAATTTGGCGACGATCTCCATAACTGCGCTCACAAATTATTAGTTCACGATATATTTATGTTTGTTCATCATCCAAAACCAAATCTGGGGAGTCCAATATCCAACAAGTTGCTGGAGGTGGGAAGATGGCAGGCCGCAAGTTCCATGGGTTGTGGCGGCTGATAGCAAAGCCCTCGAGGAGAATGCATGAGTTATGTTATTTGGTGACGGGTTTTGCTATTTGGATGATAAAAGGGGTATAATTAGTGTGATTGAAGAGAGATTGTGTGAGTGAAGGAGGGTAGAATTTAGTTTAATATGCGATGATGGATAGCCAAATTTGGTGAGAGTAAGAAAGTTCTTTTTTTTATAAATAGTTTTGAAAGTGGGGTGCATATAGGTGATGGGGAGAGAAGTTATGAGAGGGAGGGGGTAGGCTTCGGTCAAAATGGTTTGGCGAATAGCTAGAAACAAGATTCAACATGTGATGCGTATTATCCCTATGGTTTAGATTAAACTAGGTTTAATTAGGATTTTGATTTAGGGATTAGCTAAGGCTAAATACAGATTGATAGTGATTAGTGAGAAAGGCCAACCAAAAGGTGTCTGAAAAATACAATAAAAATATCAGGACGACCGTGTTGATGAGAGAATCGAGACTAAGAAGGTCGGTCACGGGCTAGGGTAATGAAAAATGGAACTATTAATAGAAAGGTCTCACGACGAAGGTGGAAGCTACGACACCTCTTCAAACAAAGTTACTTTGTGGAAGACCGACCCGTGAAATGACGTTCAAAAATAATTCCACAAATAAGTACTCTTCCAGAGGGTCACAATGGCTTATCACATCGTAGGTTTGGGATACTATAAGAGGCAACTAAAAATACGTGTGCGCTCGAAAACTTAAGGTCGAAAACGACCGTGACATCCTACCCACCTTAGATTAAAGTCCGTCCTCGGGCTCTCTAACTATAAATATACATGGCTTCTCTAGTAACTACCCCAATAGCATCACACTATAACTCAACCAGGTTTAGTCATTACAAGTGCTTATATATGCACTAGATAGTCAAACATTAATACTACAAACATGTATATATATATATATATACATTCTAAACTTATACCTATCGTAGACAGTCAAATTCATACACGTACTTCAATCATTCATATAGTCATGCACATCCCTTATATAGCTATCACACACTATTACTTAACCAAGTTACACATACTTACATAAAAATAATTTCACACTAGCAAATACAATCGTAATTCTTCATATATAGATAACTACCTATGTACAAACAAACATGGATATACTACTCCCTATATCTCCTAGTATACATCCAACACCAAACATATCAACACATGTAATCACACCACACAATATTAAATCATGTTTACTATATCTAATTTACATTCACCACTACTATAATTTCACAAATATATAGTTATTCAAATGCATGCATATACTTCACCATATATTCACATCACATACAGTCCTATAACTATATTTAAGGCACACCACACATACCACAGTCACAAATACCTATAACTAAGCACATACTTACTGTGCATGGTGCACGCCCACACACGCTAACATACCATTCATACATACCACTCATACCACTATATACTTAGCACATTCTACACACCAAGTTTAGCTAACAGATATACATTCAACCTGTAAAACCTTAGTAAATAACTATACTACAAGACCAACACCTATAACTATATAATGGTATAGCCACCCACAATCATGTGCGTAACACATCCAGACACATCCAATCCTATCACTATACATACATCATCCATTACTATATTCATAGTACTACACGCAAACCACATACATATGTAACAATATACTTAGAGTATACACACTCAAGCTTGAGTGAGACTCAAAACCCATATCAGAATACACTATGTACATAACACGATATTTATACCTATACCAACACCACTCCAATATATATATCTACCAACGTAAACACATACATACCATAGTATCAATCACACCCTATATTTAGTCAAGTAACACCACCATAAAGCAATCACTTTACATACCATAATAATATTACAAACATCAGTACACACCTATAATCAAATACACTATCTCATATATGCATGCATCGTATAGCCACATACCTATAATATGTATTCACACCATAGCATTTTACATATAATTAGTATACCAATACACATACTTATCCATACATAGTTAAGACATACAATAGTCGTGTATACCTCATGGTATACACGCACACGTACAACATCCCATAAAGGCAAGTAATACTATACAAAATTATAACCCTAATACCATACGTATATCACACACATACTATAATATGTACATATCTACCTATGACTACACACACACACACACACACACACACACACACACACACACACACACACATATATACGAGCTCACACTCATATGTAAAGACATATAGATCAAATAATAGGAATGCACCTTCAACTATAAGTACACTATTATCATTACACCTATCAAACACATGACTTACTAGTATACTATTGTAAACATTTACCACATACCCCACTAGTAGATGTTCCAACACTAAATCTAATATACACAGACATTCCTAAAGTGGTATAGCTATCCACACATATATTATAAACGCTAGCATTCATACAACTTCTTATACATCATAAATAACACTGAGTATGCATATATAACACAAGAGGTAATCATTAATATACTAAAGGGAGCACACTCACACATGGATACGCAGGGGTTCACACACTCTACCTATACACATGCACCACGACGACATCGCAATAAAACTAATGGGCCCATTACTAGACTAAGGTTGACACAGGCAACGAAAGCACAAAGGCCTAAACAATCGGAAGGAAATCGAAACCAAAAGCGAAGCGAAACAAGGTCGGAAAGAACGAGTTTAGTGATGCGTGTTCATATTTCACCTTTTGCACACGCTCTTTATCATGTTTTCATATGCATTTCATCTCATTCCATGTTGTATATATCACATTTTGGTTCATATTGACTATTGGGTGTATTGTTTGTGTTTCAGGTGAATATAGGCATTTCGGTGTCTTCTGGAGTCAACCTTGCATGTCGGTACCAAGGCGTGGTTATACGGAAAAGATCCGATTGCCAAAGATGAGGATTCATTGTTCTGGAGCTTCAACTGATCGGGTGAACAGACTCACCCGATCGGTTCGTGCACATATATCCGACCTGGACAGAAGCTGAAATGAAGAAGACCCCACCCGATCGGTTCAGTGATTGGGTGGTCACGTCAGTACTCTCTGTTTTGTGTGCCAAAGCCACCCGATCGGTTGACTTTCCAACCGATCAGGTCATCTCCCCGGGTCATTTTGGGGAAGAACCCACTCGATTGGTTGACACTTCAACCGATCGGGTGACCTTTTCTTCCCCTTTCGCGCACCGTGCTCATTCATTTAAGATCTGCTATCATTCTAGTGGAAGTTTGGGTGATCTCTTATTTTTTTAGTCGACATCGTCGTTAGCTTTCCAACGATAGGTCGCATGCCCAAATCCGATTTTTCTACATTTTTCTGGAATTGTCTGAGCGCGGCTGGGTGCTGAAATTAGGAGCTGTCTGGAATTGAACTTCAACCAATCGGTTGGGAGTCCAACCGATCGGTTCTGGTCAATTTCAAAAGTGTGCATCTCTGTTTGCTTCCACCCGATCGGTTCTGGTCAACTTCAACTGATCGGGTGGTCCTGTTTTAGCAGTTTTATTGGGTTTTTGGACCCGAACAGTTAGGGTTTTGAAGAAGCTTATAAATATAAGTGTGGGCGCGACTTGGAGCTTCGTCTTCCCTATTTTTTTCAGCAGTTTTCTTCCCCATTTAGTGGATCTTTAGGTTAGGTTAGATTAGGGCTTCTACTTCAATAAGTCTTGTAATGGATTGATGATTCAATGGCAAGATAAGTATTTCTTTTCCTATTTCCATTGTTTTGTGTTATTTTTATTGTGCTTGATGGTGAATGTTTGTTTGTCCATTCTATTACTTTTCTATCATGTTCCTCACCATTGAGTAGTGTTTGATGAACCCTAATATGGGTTAGAGTAGGATTGATGCTTGGGATTTTACATTCGACTTGATTGCATGGCAAGTGTTTGATGGAATGTGTCAATCAGGATTTCTAGCAATCTAAGTCCAATTCGTACGGCAACACACTAGATGTGTTCGGGGTTGGGGTCCGGATGCTTGTCCTGTCAAGATCTGCTTTGATGTATTGCTAGAAATCACATTTGACCTAGTTGGCCATTAGGGTTACGCGGGGGCGTTTTATTGTCATTGGCGGGAGAAAGACCGCCTCTGACCGTCGGGCCAAGGGGAAATAAAACTGGCGTTTGATCCCCTAGCCACAGCTCACACCCCTAGCGTTTACATCAAGTCCTCACGCATGGGAACGGCTTAGATGAAATGTTGGGAGTTATCATTGTGGCCTTAATGCTCCAGGTTTCGGTCGGTGTTAATGGACATGGGAATGCCCACCGTCTGAAACTGGGTAGACCTGGCGTATCATCCTGGGCATCGACCGGAATATCGGGCCCATGGGGCACTAGGTACCACCTTTTGGGGCAATGTCTCACCCTGGGTCAAGTCGAATGCCAAGTGTCATGAGTGCTCTAGCCCGTGATAGCTGGGATTCATTTCTTGTCTTTTTCATTTCTTTCTTTTATTTCTACACTTTCACTCATATAATCCGTGTAGCTCTCACACAACCTAGGCGAGGCTAGTAGCCATTCAAGCCATCCACCTCCCTGAGTTCGATATACGCGCACCCTACACTAACCGTGCACTTGCGGTAAAACGACACCGCGTCCAAACCGTAAACGGGGCACATGTCAAGTTTTTGGCGCCGTTGACGGGGAGGCATTCGGTTTGATATTAGCTTAGATTAGGTTCGTTAGACTATGCATAAAAAAACAAATACAATAACCAAGAAATTTTTTCCCCACCATTACATTATCTTTTTGTTATTATCGTGTACCATTGACGCTCCTCTCTAGTTTTCTTATTTTTGTTGTCCATGTATCTTTGGTATAACCATGTGGAGATCAAATTTTGATGCTCAGATGGGAGGCTATGATCCTTATTCATTTGTGGTTTGTGAGCCTTGTGGGATGGCAGGGCACATGCATTATGATTGCCCATTTACGCTTGAGAGCATCCCCCTAAACCAAGGCCAAATATTTTCCCACAACCTTAGCCCAAACGCCTCCCATCCATTTCCTCAACCTTATATCCCTCCACCAACACAAGAAAAATCAAGCCTCGTGTCTCTCCTTGAAAGTGCCATGTTTAACCAAGGCCAAATATTGCAAAATTTTATGGTACCAATCACCAAGCCTACACCGAGGAGAGTGAATGGAGGAGATGATATACCCACTTTTATGGTTGAGACCACCATCCCATCAGCCATCATAGACACATCTCATGCCGATGTCCCATCTTTCCAACACTACCACTTGGATAACAATGCATTTTTTGATGATGATTGGGAGGATGAGGTGATTTCTCTAGGATCTGTGGGAGATACTTCTCATCTTGATTTGGATACCCCACATGAGTCCTACGAGAGCACCGAGGAGACTACAAAGCTTATGCATACCGACGAGGAGGATGTGCATGAGGACGAGGACACCACGACCACATACGAGTGGTCCGCTCCATATCCACCTCAATTGCCATCTCTGTCAATGCTTCTCCCTTGGCATGTGGTCAACCACGATGATGTCATTCAGGACATCGGGCAAATGGTGGAGCATGAGCATATCGTCAAGGAGAATGTGCTTGAGGGCTTGGATACGATGGTCCACTTTATGGAGCCCGAGTCACATCTACCTCTATTGTCACTCTCTACTTCTTCTGCGGCTGAGCATCTACTTGAGCATATTGCCCCTGTTCAGGGAGATTTTCATACTCACTCTCACTCCACATTTAAGTCTCGCTTTTCACGTCCTATTTTTTAGACTTAAATGTTTTTGACACACCATATCTCTCGCAGGACACAGGATCAACTTCCACTGAGGTATGCTACGGTGTTTCACCACCTGGAGAGCGACTTCTCTTGTAGAGCGAGGATTTGGTCGTCACTAGTACAGAGGATAACGACCCATTCTCAGGGAGTATTCGTCACCCCTATATTATTTTTCCATCTTATGTTGACGATGATCTCTGGGATACAGTTATTTTGGGAAATAATTTCTTGCCATGGACTAACGCACCTCGTCCTTTGTTGGTCATAGGTGGACACCTACTAAGGATGCTTGGAGGTGCATTGCTTGGGTCCATTGTCACACATGGCACGACGCTTCTGGCGGAGCCACAGAAGGAGCAGTTAGAGCAGCTACCTGCCCCCACTCCATATTCTGGATCCGCCTATGCTCAGGTGTATCCTAATCTAGTAGTGTAGAAATTTACAGCTTTCTAGTTTAGATTAGAATAATCTTGTCTCCTCTCATTAGCAAGGGGAGCGTATCTAGGGTTTACTTTTGCATCATAATAACCCAGCATGTCGTGCCCTTCTATCATTTCACCCCCACCACCATATCCTTGTTCTTTTGGCACTTTTCTTGGTCCCGTTATCATTTTTCTCCAAAGGGTGGTGATGCCTGTTTTGCCTATTATTCACTCTCCCCTTTATCTTTTATGCCCCGTATCGGATTTTCATATCTTTTGGGGATAGCTTATATTAGCTTGGGGGAGAGTATCACCCATAGTCATCTTTGTTATTTTTGATGCATTTTCCCTCCCATTTTATCTTTGCCTCTCATTGATGATCTTATTGCATTGAGGGCAATGCAAGATTTAGCTTGGGGGAGTTGCATTTCATGCATGTTTCCTTTATTTTCTTCCATTTTTCACCTTTTTCATGCATCAAAAATTTTTCTTTTCATTTTTATGCATCATTCCCATCATGCATTTTTCTTTCTCCATTTCATTCTTGCCTCTTTCTAGAGATGAACCCTTAATGATATTTTGCCACTCATGCTTCACTTTTCGCTTGTGAGCACCTTTTTTCATCACGCTATTTCTTTGATTATTCAATGCTCATATTTGTGTTTTGCCATCTTTCGGGTTTATTTGCTACATTTCGAGATTGTTGGTTGTGATTATGTCTAAGGCATGCTTCTAGCTATATATCATATTTTAATATGCCCCTCTTATTGAAGTTCCTAGATTTTCACGCTTCATTTCCAAGAAACGGTTATTTTACCATCCTACCCCCGTGCTTCTAACTCTTGCATGAAATACTATATGTGTACTCTTATCGCATGTGTTAGCTACCTTTCAACGGGATTAAGATAACCACACCTTTGTTCCGTGCTTTAATTCATGGATGATTTTCTTGCCATGCTTAGATTTCTCAAAAAACTCTCTTTTGTTTTACTTTGTACATTCCCCCTCGTCGTGCATCGTTCTCCCATTTGGGAGAGTGCACACTTTTGTACATATTTTTGTATAATGGTCCTTCGGGGTTCTTCGTAACTCGACGCCATAAAGCCATCTGGCTTAGGATGCGTAGGCCGCCCTTGCATTCCATTGCGATTCTGCGAGTTTGCAAGACAAAAATATTCAAATAAAAAACAACAAAAACGAACCAAAAACCAAAAATATGTATATATGCCACATTCTCCCCTTTTCCTTCGCTCTCCATATTTCCTATATTTGAGAGCACCATTGTATATAGGGAAGGTGAGAGTTTGTACAAAGTGATCTTTCTGCATCTTCTACATCTCCTTTTGAAAATACAAGCAAGGCAAGAAAGTGTTTCAAAAATCAAAAACGACAAGTGTGTGTGGTGATTCCTTTCATCCTCTAGATTGATAATTATTCACATGATTCATATCTATTCTTTCTTACTTCTTCATGCATGTATGGGTATCTCGTATTCACCGTTTAGAAGATTTGATAAGAATTTTGAGCTTCTTCATATTTGAGCATATTATCTACTATAACATCCTATGATAGCTGTGCCTTTGCCAATGTCACGCTTCTATATCTTTTGCGCTCTATTGATATGAACCCATGATGCTATATTATGAGAGTGAATTCTTGATTTAGATTGTGATATGCTTTTCCCTTGTGCTTAATTGTGTTGGTGATTACATTTGTGGTTTGGAGAGGGTGATCAAGGATTCTTCACTTTCCTTTCTTGCTCTCGCACCCGATCTTCATTCCAACTCGTCTTCCTCGGGATGAGGAAGAGTTTAGCTTGGGGGCTTGACGTGTGTTCATATTTCACCGTTTGCACACGCTCTTTATCGTGTTTTCATATGCATTTCATCTCATTCCATATTGTATATATCACATTTTGGTTCATATTGACTATTGGGTGTATTGTTTGTGTTTCAGGTGAATGTCGGCATTTCGGTGTCTTCTGGAGTTAACCTTGCATGTCGGTACCAAGGCGCGGTTATACGACGAAGATTCGATTGCCAAATATGAGGATTCGTTGTTCTGGAGATTCAACCGATCGGGTGAATAGACTCACCCGATCGGTTCGTGCACATATATCCGACCCGGACAGAAGCTGAAATGAAGAAGACCCCAACCGATCAGTTCAGTGATCGGGTGGTCACATCAGTGCTCTCTATTTTGTCTGCTAAAGCCACCCGATCGGTTGACTTCCCAACCGATCGGGTCCTCTCCCCGGGTCATTTTGGGGAAGAACCCACCCGATCGGTTGACACTTCAACCGATCGGGTGGCCTTTTCTTCCCCTTTCGCGCACCGCTGCTCATTCATTGAATATCTGCTATCATTCTAGTGGGAGTTTGGGTGATCTCATATTTTTTAGCGTCGGCATCGTCGTTAGCTTTCCAAGGATAGGTCGCATGCCTAAATCCGATTTTTCTACATTTTTTTGGAATTTCCTGAGCGCAGCTGGGTGCTAAAATTGGGAGCTGTCTGGAATTGAACTTCCACCGATCGGTTGGGAGTCCAACCGACCGGTTCTGATCAATTTCAGAAGGTGTGCATCTCTGTTTGCATCCACCCGATCGGTTGACACTTCATCCGATCGGGTGGTCCTGTTTTAGCAGTTTTATTGGGTATTTGGACCCGAACCGTTAGGGTTTTTGATGGGGCTTATAAATATAAGTGTGGGCACGACTTGGAGCTTCGTCTTCCCTATTTTTTTCAGCAGTTTTCTTCCCCCTTTAGGGGATCTTTAGGTTATGTTAGATTAGGGCTTCTACTTCAATAAGTCTTGTAATGGATTGATGATTCAATGGCAAGATAAGTATTTCTTTTTCTATTTCCATTGTTTTGTGTTATTTTTATTGTGCTTGATGGTGAATGTTTGTTTGTCCATTCTATTGCTTTTCTATCATGTTCTTCACCATTGAGTAGTGTTTGATGAACCCTAATATGGGTTAGAGTAGGATTGATGCATGGGATTTTACATTCGACTTGATTGCATGGCAAGTGTTTGATGGAATGTGTCAATCGGGATTTCTAACAATCTGAGTCCAATTCGTACGGCAACACACTAGATGTGTTGGGGGTTGGGGTCCGGATGCTTGTCCTGTCAAGATCCGCTTTGATGTATTGCTAGAAATCACATTTGACCTAGTTGGCCATTAGGGTTACGTGGGGGCGTTTTATTGTCATTGGCGGGAGAAAGACCACCTCTGACCGTCGGGGCAAGGGGAAATAAAACTGGAGTTTGATCCCCTAGCCATAGCTCACACCCCAAGCGTTTACATCGAGTCCTCACGCATGGGAACGGCTTGGACGAAATATTGGGAGTTATCATTGTGGCCTTAGTGCTCCAGGTTGCGGTCGGTGTTAATTGACATGGGAATGCCCATCGTCCGAAACCGGGTAGACCTGGCGTATCATCCTGGGCATCGACCGGAATATCGGGCCCATGGGGCACTAGGTACCACCTTTTGGGGCAATGTCTCACCCTGGGTCAAGTCGAATGCCAAGTGTCATGAGTGCTCTAGCCCGTGTTAGCGGAGATTCATTTCTTGTCTTTTTATTTTCTTTCTTTTATTTCTACACTTCCACTCATATAATCCGCGTAGCTCTCACACAACCTAGGCAAGGCTAGTAGCCATTCAAGCCATCCACCTTCCTAAGTCGATAAACCCGCACCCTACACTAACCGTGCACTTGCGGTAAAACGACACCGCGCCCAAACCGTAAACGGGGCGCCGGTCATTCAGATAAGGCGAGGATAAGGAGATAGCTTGGTTGGGTGGGATAAAAACATTGCTCTAAATAATTAAATAGGTTAAAGTAGGATATGTGTAAAATATGATATCGTGTGTATATATATATATATATATCCTTATAACAATATGTAGAAATAGCGAGTAAACGGTAAAATTTTAAAACACGGAAAAAGTGTTAGACGAAGAAATAAAGAGTAGGGCGAGGTAGTGATTGGTTTGCAAAAGAAGATAGATTTATACAAAGATTTTTGAAGTATGAGTACGATGAACTTAGAACTGATATATATATAAATATTGAAGTTCTATTAAGCTTTAGAAAAATATTCTAAAAGTAAGTATGGTTAGTGGTTAAAAAAATAATAAAATTAGTAGTATAGACAGGAAAGAATGATGTATTGAATTATCAAAATGGTAATAAAGTTTTAAAGCTGAAATACGAAAGATATATGTTAGAAAATGGTTACGAGATAGTAATTAAAAATTACGACCAAGTAGACTTCAAAATCTAAGAAAGAATTTTAACTCAACCGAAAGCAAGGAATTGAAATATATAAGGGGTTTTCAAGAAGTTAAACTGATCGAAGAATTTAATAATGAAAATCGAAAATACCTTTGGAAGAATCAGGATTTGCAACGGAGAAGATTCGAAAAATTTAAGATAATCGTCATGAGGCGATCGCGTGATTCGAGGGTAAAGAATATGATTGCATGATTTATACATAAATACGCCGAGGATATGATTCATGAAAAGCAACGATGGAATTCTACGGTCGATAACACAGAAGTGTAATGATTAGGGAGATACTAGAAAGCAGGGGTTCTAATTACCGGCCGACTAGAGATTAGGAGAACTTAGCACTAAAACTTCTAATGAACTAGACTGTAAGAGACATCTCAGGGAAAGGTCCTTAGGGGATCAAGATTACGTTCTGCTGGTGTAACGACCACTTTTCGTTGTACTTTGTTCGTGCACGTGCTTTTGATCGTGCACGTGTTTATTTTAGACTTTATTTGTCTGAAATTTCCAGCGAGGAATCTAATTGGAATCTGGACTTGGAGCGCGATCTTATTATTCCAACCCCCGGCGTCGCTACCCGACGCCGGTGTAGCTTTCACGTCGTGTTGAGGCAACGCTTTGCACCCCTAGGACCCCCAACCAAATTGCATGCTAATAAAGATCGTGCACGTGTTTATTTTAGACTTTATTTGATTGCGAACACTTTTGAGTGATAGGCCGTTGTGAACGTCTCTGAGAGTATTAAATAGTGGCACTATCTTGAAACGACACTTCTCGAGTCGTATTTCCACAATTTAAACTTACTCGATGAGACGTGACGATTCTCACTCTTGACGGGAGACGTTTCTATTTTTGGTTTCGTCGTCCGACGTCGAATTTGAGATCCGGCTTCTTAGTTAGCTCACTTTCGTCATCACGATCACCCCGATATTTATTTTATAATTTTTGGAGTTTATTTGACCACTTTTATATTTTTAACAAGTTTTATATTATTTTTAATAATTAATTTTTAAATTATTTTCGGCCAAATAAAATTTATTTGAGTTTTAAACGTTTTAAAGAATTTTTGAGCCAATTTCCAGCTCATTTGGACCAAGTCAAATCCTTGGGTGAGTTGGAGAAGTTGAATTTCAAATTTTAAATTATTTTAAACTTCTAATCATATTAGATTTAGCCCTAGACCTAGTCAACCCATCTACACTATATAAGCAACCCCTAGGAAGACCTATTTTCGCAAGAAATTAGCCCTAGCCTCTTCCAAAACTCAAATTGGACGTTGCGACGATTCGTCGCAACGTTGCGACAAGTTTCCCCCGCTCTGACCGGTCGCCCGCTCCGCATCCTAGCCGCTCCGCATCGCTGCAGCAGCCGCCGCCCCGTTCCCCCGCTCTGACCGAGGATTCCTCTCGGTCAGACCGAGAGCTTCGCCCGATTCCGTTCCGCACAGCCGCTCGCACCCAACCCCGCTTCGTCCCCCGCTCAGCGCCGTGTCTGACCGAGGCGCATCTCCGCACCGACCGTAGCTTCGCAACGTTGCAACCGTTGCAACGTTGCAGCACCCAGCTCCCCGCATCCAAGCGCCCCGACCGGGACATTGCCCCGCACCGATCGAGAGCCCCGACCCCGCACCGACCCGCTGCGATGCACAAGCCCGTTCCCCCGCACCGACCGAGCCGTTCCCCCGCATTTGGCTGAGTACGACCGAGAGCAAACGTCGCAACCCCGCACCCGTCGCACCGCTTACCACCGTGGGCCACCCAAGTTCTCCAGAGGTATTGTGGGTCCCCCAAAGGTCCCTAGGACTACTGTGGGCCCCACCTAGGTGCGTTCTCTTCGACGACTTGCCGCGTACGACGTCGTCGCACGTCGTAGCCCGTCGTCGCACGTGCGAGCTTTGGAATCTGGAATCGTCGCCCGGGTTGATTGCTCTGAAATTTCCAGCGAGGAATCTAATTGGAATCTGGACTTGGAGCGCGATCTTATTATTCCAACCCCCGGCGTCGCTACCCGACGCCGGTGTAGCTTTCGCGTCGTGTTGAGGTAACGCTTTGCACCCCTAGGACCCTCAACCAAATTGCATCTTTGTAGCTTCAAGTCTGAGCGGACCTTCTCACGCTTCGCCTCCACATTTTTGGGAAGCGGGGCGTGACACTGGGCCCGAAATTGATGGACTCAACGAACGACTAAAGGAAAATCTCTAGAAATCTAATATGGGCAGGGCTGGGTGAGAGACTACTAAAGCAACTTAAGACGAGTACAACTAAATCTTGACGAATGCACCTGACTATCAAACCTTGACGTCTATCTCAGTCTTCCTACTTTCTAAGACAAGGAAAACCTTCATGTTAGACTCAATTCATGACTTGAATGCTCCGAATATTGAAAAACTTCAGGTTAGACTCAATTCATGACTTGAATGTTCCGAATATTTAAATGGATGTTGTTACCATTATTGTTGTTCCATTATTTCGTAGATGCAAAGACGACCTGCATGGACCACCACTAAAACCAGTCACGCCCGGCTTCCCAAGTATGGAAGGCAAGACGTGAAGAGGTTCGCTCAGACTTGGAGCTGTGAAGTTACAGTCTAATAAGCGTCTGGTAATTGAATCCAATATCAGGTTCTTTGCATTGCGGCGAAACAATAATAATAATAATGAGGGATAGACAAACAAAATTATCCAACATTCAACATCCACGGATTTTATTCCAAACATTACAGAGATAGTCATAAAGTAAAGTACAGAGTCTGAAAAGAAGGCCTAAGCATGGCCGAAACTAATACAAAGGGAAGAGTGCAACGCACCGAACAACCTAACAACAACTACTAAGAAAGTAAACAACAACTAAGGAAAGTCACCAGCTGAGACTAAGGGTAGAACTCCGGTGTTCTCGAACTGGACGTAAGCAAACTGTGTCCTCATCAACTAATTCAGGCTCAAAACCTGACATGTGACACCCAAAGAGAAAAGGACACATGTCAGCAAAAATCTCCAAAAGGAATGGAGACTTTTGTGCAAGGAAACATAAGAGCAAAAGTGTACAACTAGCAGTTCTAAAATAATGGAGATGACATGACATGTTATTTAATGAATGCAGCAGTTTAAATATGAGTATGAATGTAGCAGTTTAAGATGAACATGAAAGTTAACATTTGCACGACACGTTGTAGCAAAAAGCTACAAAACAAGATATCACGATTTCACAATGAAACCATGCATTCACATTAGGCACATGGTTTACGCCTTACAGCTGAATCTGCTGATCTGGCATACGTCTACACTGAGTAGTCGCTTAACACAACCCCAATCCCAGAGTTTACGCCTTACATCTGAAGTGGCTATACGGGCACACTTCTACGCTGAGTGGTCGCTTAACCCTACCCCTCCACGTGTATATCTTCTAGATCACGAGCCAGGAAGTGGTTTTCAATATGGCATAGGGGTGCACCTAGCCTCAATCAATATGCAGGAGTCAAGATCCTACTCGTCGCAGCTTACATTTTTAAAGTAGCTGTGCTACACAATCATGATAGAACAAGTTGATGCATGAGATGTCATAGCAAGATGCATGAATATGGAAATAAGCAATTAAATGTGCGTACAGATAATTTGAAAGTAAACATGGAATGCGGCATGAAATGATAACATAGTAAAGGTGTCGGATCTAGCTTCGTTGTCAAGCTATATCAAGTAGGGTGTCGGATCTAGTTTCGTTGTCAAACTAGATCAAATATGGTCGTCTAGGTACTATCATTTCACCGCCTAGTCTCTTTTACACAATCGTACGAAATGGCCTAAAACATGGCCCAACAAATTACTGTGCAAGGTTCACTTGCCTGAAAGAGACGCGCTGCAATCATAGATCAGAGAGGTCCAGAACTTCTTATGTGCTCAATCAACTCCCAGCATACAGTCCATTATTATTAATCTTCAATTAGTGAATTAACCAACACAATGAAATTACAGTGTCACGCCCCGCTTCCCAAAACGACGGAGGCGAAGCGTGACTAAGGCCCGCTTAGGCCGGAGCTGTGAAGCTCGGACCCAATAAGCGTCTGTAGGGGGTACCATTTAAAAAGTTTCAGGTTCTTGCATTTATAAAGTTCAGAACAATAAGAAGTACAGAAATGAAATGGCATTCATTAAATTAGAGATATAATATCCAGCGAGTACAAAGTCTAAAAGAAGCCTAAGCATGGCAACAAACTATCTAAAGGCAAATTAAAAGCAGTAACCTCTGAAAGTGACGACTAAAAAGACCTCAAGGTCTGGTCCACGTCTGGCACATACTCTGGGTCGACGTCCTTGGCTCCTCGTACTCCAGTGAGTCTACCTCGTCCATGAACTCTGGCTGAGCACCTGACGTACATCACCCAAGAGAAAGGAACTGTACGTCAGGTAAAGTCTACAAGAAGAGTTAGACTTTACTGCAAGTGCACCAACTATTAAACAATGGTTTACTGGTTGATTAGCATGATGGGGTTATAACAGACGGGTTACTGGTTGATTAGCATGCTGAGGTTACAACAGAGTAGCAAGAGAAGTAACGTAGCAGGAAAGTAAAAGCGTAGCAGGCAATAGTCGTAGCGTGTGCTATCGTCTACGGGACTATCCTAAAGGTGTCAGGACAAGACGGAACTAGACATGACGAGACAAGTAGGACACGACACGACACGACACGACACGAAGGGTTCACGCCTTACGGGTTGAGGGGGATCAGACCCTCTCCCCGTGCGCACGCTCAACCCTACCCCAAACCCCAGAACTCAGGACAGGAAGCACGGAGATCACTTTCACAAGGAAAGCACCTGAAACGCCCGTAGGCTTTTTGTAACACAGATATCACTTCCGCAAGGGAAGCACCTGAAACGCCCGTAGGCTTTTTGTATCACGGAGATCACTTCCGCTCGGGAAGCATTTGAAACGCCCGAAGGCTTTTTGTATCACGGAGATCACTTCCGCTCGGGAAGCATCTGAAACACCCGAAGGCTTTTTGTGTAACAGTGACAAGACACGACCAGTGTGTATAACAGTGACAAGACACGACCAGTGTACGGGAGAGTTATTCTAGGGTGTCCACACGCACGCACACACAAGATAATCCTAAGGTGTCACAAGTTGTTGTTCGTCGGACTTAGACTTCGTCGTCAAGTCTAAGTCGTCAGGGTAACCCAGACGCTATCATTTCACGTCCAGATCTAAACACTCACAGTCTAACAGTTCTAAATATTTAAGACCAAGAAACGGTCAAAACGCAAGTGGGTACACTTGCCTGCTTTGGCGAGTGTGTCGTCCGTCCAGGGCGTCTTGTCCAGTCGTCGTGTCTGCGGTAGTCCGTCTGAAACAGTCACGGCGACGGTGTCAGGTCGCGATTTTAGAAATCCTATTTAGGTTTGTTTCTAAGTTGTCGAGGCTACCCTAATCGTCAAGTCACATTTTTGGTGTTTAATCAGCCTAGATCGACCACTACCCTATGTGCACAGAAAATTTGTCCGATGGTCGATTTCTACAGTGAGCAGCGTTTTACTGGTGCGAAAACGTAAATTTAGTTTGAGTTGTCCAGTTTTAGTTTAGGGTCCAGTTTGGTACAGTGTGGGTTTCGCTACGAGTTAGGGGAAACCAACCTTTTTTACGTTTGATCGTAGAGCGGATGTCGGGTCTAAACGGCGATGTATCGGTCAACTCCGCTCCCGGAACATCTCGTCACGGTCCTTGGTGATCGCGATGAAAGGCGTATTCTATCAGCAAGGTTGGATCTATAATAACAAGTTTAAAGTTATAACCAAGCAAATTAATATTATAAGTAAATTATAAAATTTACCGCCCACAAACATTTTACTCTTACATATCCAATAATATATAAGCTGTATATATATTCCTATAAGCTTACTGCCAATATATGTACATAGGGTACTGAACCCTCTAATTATTAGCATGGTAGCACTGTTCAATATAAAATAGTTAGTATAATAATCATTCATACAGTAACTAAAACTAGGGTACAAAACTATTACTTGTTACCGTTTATACGAAAATGATACTGTTTCATAATAGGGAAAATTTGTTCATTGAGTAAGTTTAAGTTTAATGATAAAGTTTATGACACGCAGATCCCACATGTTATTAAATATGTGCACTGACATCATATGGCACCTTATGAGCTTCACTAACACATGGGATCTGTTCCATCTTCTATTCTAGTTTACGACCTCAACGTAAGGCACTGTTCACAAAATAAAATGGAAACATGATACACGAACTCACGTCTTCGTCGTTTGCCGCAGGGTGAGGCCACGGCTGGGGCGTCGCCGTCGGGTCTGGTGATCTACGGAGAGCGGGGTGAGGGTGTGCTCGGCGTCAAAGCAGGGCGCTGGTCCCGTGGGCTCGGCGAGGTCGTCGGAGAGAGCTGCGGAAGGGTGCTCGAGGGTGGCGTAGCATTGGTGTTGAAGACGCTGTCGGAGCTACCCGAAGATCGAAGAGGGTGGCTAGGGCTTGGCGTCGACATGAGGGAGATGAGGGAGGCTTGCTGGGTGTGGGGTTGGAGACACGGCTTCGCTGCCGTGCGCGGCTTGCTGCTGCTGCTGTTTGCGGCAGCGGCTCGCTGCGGCTGCCACGGCGGTGGCAGCATCGTGCAGTGGCCGGCGTTCAGCATCGGCGGTGCTGGGGAGGGCAGCGGCTGCCGGTGACGGTTGCTGCGGCGTTGGGTGGCGGGTGGCTCAGAGATGGCTGAGCGCTGCGGCGTTGCTGGGCGGAGGAAATGACGGTGGGACGTCGGATCTGAGCTCGCCCCGACGGAGCTTGCGTGGGGACGAGTGGGTGATGCCGCGGAGTTGAAGAGAGGGAGGACGGGGGAGAAGCCACGAGGGAGGAGAGGGATGGGCTCTCGGCGTGGGGAAGCGAGGGCGAGGGGGTGGTCCCGAGAGCTAGAGATAAAATGGAGTACTGGCGTTGTTGCTTTGGTTGTGTGGAGAAGAAAATAGGGGCGGCGGCTGTGCTTAGGCCTAGGGTTTATTGAGGTTAGGTTTATTTTTAAATAGAGTAGGTGGGGGCTCGCACGTGGGGAGAGAGAGGAGGAAGTGAGAGAGTGAACGGGTTGTGGGGTTAGTGGTAAGTTGCATAACGAAATAACGAAATAGGTTTTCTTTTTACCTCTTTTTTTAAAAGAGTTAGCTGATTCATTCATTCGTTTTTTTGAAGAGTAATCATTAATTAAATGTGTTTCCCAAAAAACCCAGTTTCGTTGGCACTTGGCATTAGCATTTTGTATTAACACTATGTCATTACTCTGGAATTGAAATGCTATGAATAAAAAAAAGTATTTTATTAATTAAGATTGATGTTATTACGGATTAGCCCTACGACATCCCCAAAAATTGAAGGAAGATACCGGGGCGATCACGCCTTCGAGAGGGTCGTAGAAACGAAGTCCAAGTCGCACGTCTGAGCTACGGAGAAAAAAATAGTAAAACAAAGACGAAAATATGCCTACAAACAAATTACGTGCTAAAAATGCGTACGGTCGGCAAGTGACCGTTACATTCTACCCACCTTAGAAATGATTCCGTCCTCGGAATCACTCATACTAACAGTAATATCTATGTAACCTTATACCCCAAAACACTCATGACTACGTCTATATATCGCTAATATTATAACTTCAACCAATGTTCTTTAATTAATCCTTCATAACCCTTCTTTTCACTGAATAATGCCACGACTAATCTCACATCCTAAGACTTAACCATAGACCCATCATTGCTGTTGAGATTTCCAACTCCAAGTCCTCACAAAAGAATAATAATCATCTTCTCATACTATACCACTCTATAGAACATCATCGCTCAAAAAACAATCTTTTAACTCTCTATCTCTTCCCAATATTAATCAATCGCTAAAATGATGTTCTAGTCAATCACCAACCAAAAACAAAAACTCTGTCTATCTTATAACACCTTCACAAATCAACAATCGTCGTGTCCTCAATACGTTCCTTGTCATATCTTCCCATAAATTCATCCGCCAAATAATTGAACTACCAAAATCATGTCTTATCCTACTCACTATAATTAATCCCAAGCAATATTAAGTCCGACTACCTAACCATCCATTTATCTCGACGCGTCGTATCATTCTCAAAGCCTTCTCACGTCAACTCGACAACCAAGTCTTGATGCTTACAAAGTTTTACTAATTCTTGTGATCATCCTGACTCATACTATACTCCGCAGTTACTCCTACCTACCACCCGGCTAAGCCTCAAGTCTGATAAGTTATCATCTCCTCGCATATAATCTCATTCAACCAGAATTCTCCATTGAGTCCTTCTCACATCGGTATTATAAATAAGTCTTGGACAGCTCATTCTTTTCGTCCGAAAGAAATCTATTCCAATATCCCATTGTTCCAAAATCGGTTAATCATTGCTATAATAAATCTCATCTTACCCTGAGCCTACCTGCCAACAAAATCCTATATCAATAATAGCTAGTCCCAATAGTATAACAACCATAAACACAAAAAGTTTCTAAGGGAGAAGGAAAGGAAGAGAAGGGAACCTTAGGACCAAAACATATTTCAAAACATTTGGAAAACGTGTAGAGTTGTGGCAAGGATGAGGGAGGTTATGTGATTTGTGATCTTGTGAGCTAGTCTCAAAACTTTAAAGATCTGATTTAAAGAAAACAAATAGGTTTTGAAATATATTTAAGCAGCAAAATAACTAAACTATAATACAGAGGACTAGGTCTAAGGAATTTACCTGCTATGACGATATCCACACAAATATGAATACCATCATTCAGACAACTTCAATCATATATTCAAGACACAAAAGGCAATTATCGGGATCCTAAAGAACACACACTCTCATACAGGTCTACACACTCTACCTATACTCATACATCACGACAACATCACCTACCAAGGGCCTACTCCTAGCTAGGGATGACATAGGCAACTACAGGCGCGGATGTCTACATACGAGAGGGAGGCCGAAACCAAAAACGACACGAAACAAGATCGAAAGAACGAAGCCAGGTAAGGCGAGGATAAGAAGATAATCGGGGGTACGGGACAAAAATACTGCTAAAAAATTGATCTAACGATGGAAGAAGGATTTCGTGCAAAACATGGTATCATATACCTTTAAATATATATATATATATATATACTAAAAAGTGAGCAGACGAAGCAAATTAAAATTTTGGAAAAAGTAAGATGAAGGGTGGATGGATAGGGTGAGAAGCGATTGTTTTGCAAATGAAATTAATTTTACACGAAAATTTTAATATGTGGTCACGAAGAACATAGAACCGATATAATAATAACAATAAAATAATTGGAGTCCCTCAAGTTTAGAATATATATATATATATATATATATATATATATATATATATATATATATATATATATATATATATAAGTATATACGGTAAGCGATTAGAAATATATTTTTTTGTAGTTTAGAAAGGTAATATGTATATATTGAATTATAGTATTGATAACAAGGTTTAAAACTGTAATACGAAAGATACCGATTTGAAAATAGGCAAGAGATAGTAAAATAATTTTTACGACCAAGGAGGTCTTAAAAATCAGTGAAAGAAATTTAACTCAACCGAAAAATAAGAAATTTTGAAAATATATAATATAGTGGTTTTTTTTAAAGAATTTAAGCTGAGCGAAAAACTTAATACAGAATTTCGAAAATACTTTTAGGGGGAGCAGAATAGGCCAAGGAAGGGATTCTAAGGATCAACGATAATCGTCCGAAAACGATCACGTGAATCGAAAGAAAGGAAAATGATCGCATGTTGGTTACACATAGGATAAGATGCAAGGGGCTACGATGGAACCCTACGATCGATAACACAGAGTGTAATGATCAGAGGGACGCTAGAAGTCAGGGGTCCTAACTATCGGGTCGTCTAAAGATCAGGATAACTCAGCTCTAAGACTTCCTAATGAACTAGACTATATCAGGTTCTAAGGAAAAGGTTCCTAAGAGAATCAAGGTTACGTTCTGCTGGGCCCGAAGTCGATGGACCCGAGCGAACGTCTAAAAGAAGGGCTCTAGAAATCTGATTTGGTCAGAGCTAGGGAGGGAGAGGATAATAAGATATCCTAAGACGGGTACGGCTAAATCTTAACTAAGGTGTCTGACTATCCACTGGGACGTCTATCTAAGTCTCCCTACCATCTAAGACTGGGTGAACCTAATTTAGACTTGTACATGGATATTATATAAATGCGGTACTTTTATTGTTCCGAACTTTTGCAAGACCTGCATGGGCCACCACTAAAACCTGTCACGCCCCGCTTTCCAAAACGACGGAGGCGAAGTGTGACTAAGGCCCGCTTAGGCTGGAGCTGTGAAGCTCGGACCCAATAAGCATCTGTAGTGGGTACCATTTAAAAAGTTTCAGGTTCTTGCATTTATAAAGTTCAGAACAATAAGAAGTACAGAAATGAAATGGCATTCATTAAATTAGAGATATAATATCCAGTGAGTACAAAGTCTAAAAGAAGCCTAAGCATGGCAATAAACTATCTAAAGGCAAATTAAAAGCAGTAACCTCTGAAAGTGACGACTAAAAAGACCTCAAGGTCTGGTCCACGTCTGGCACGTACTCTGGGTCGACGTCCTCGGCTCCTCGTACTCCAGTGAGTCTGCCTCGTCCACGAACTCTGGCTGAGCACCTGACGTACAACACCCAAGAGAAAGGAACTGTACGTCAGGTAAAGTCTACAAGAAGGTTTAGACTTTACTGCAAGTGCACCAACTATTAAACAATGGTTTACTGGTTGATTAACATGCTGGGGTTATAACAGACGGGTTACTGGTTGATTAGCATGCTGAGGTTACAACAGAGTAGCAAGAGAAGTAACGTAGCAGGAAAGTAAAAGCGTAGCAGGCAGTAGTCGTAGCGTGTGCTACCGTCTACGGGACTATCCTAAAGGTGTCAGGACAAGACGGAACTAGACACAACGAGACAAGTAGTACACGACACGTCACGACACGTCACGAAGGGTTCACGCCTTACGAGTTGAGGGGGATCAGACCCTCTCCCCGTGGACACGCTCAACCCTACCCCAAACCCCAGAACTCAGGACAGGAAGCACGGAGATCACTTTTGCAAGGAAAGCATCGAAACGCCCGTAGGCTTTTTGTAACACAAAGATCACTTCCGCAAAGGAAGCATCTGAAACGCCCACAGGCTTTTTGTATCACGGAGATCACTTCCGCTCGGGAAGCATCTGAAACGCCCGAAGGCTTTTTGTATCACGGAGATCACTTCCGCTCGGGAAGCATCTGAAACGCCCGAAGGCTTTTTGTGTAACAGTGACAAGACACGACCAGTGTGTATAACAGTGACAAGACACGACCAGTGTAGGGGAGAGTTATTCTAGGGTGTCCACACGCACGCACACACAAGATAATCCTAAGGTGTCACAAGTTGTTGTTCGTCGGACTTAGACTTCGTCGTCAAGTCTAAGTCGTCAGGGTAACCCAGACGCTATCATTTCATGTCCAGATCTAAACACTCACAGTCTAACAGTTCTTACAATTTAAGACCAAGACGCGGTCAAAATGTAAGTGGGTACACTTGCCTGCGGTGGCGAGTGTGTCGTCCGTCCGGGGCGTCTCGTCCAGTCCTCGCGTCCGCGGTAGTCCGTCTGAAACAGTCACGGCGACGGTGTCAAGTCGCGATTTTAGAAATCCTATTTAGGTTTGTTTCTAAGTTGTCGGGGCTACCCTAATCGTCAAGTCACATTTTTGGTGTTTAATCAGCCTAGATCGACCACTACCCTATGTGCACAGAAAATTTGTCCGATGGTCGATTTCTATAGTGAGCAGCGTTTTACTGGTGCGAAAACGTAAATTTAGTTTGAGTTGTCCAGTTTTAGTTTAGGGTCCAGTTTGGTACAGTGTGGGTTTCGCTACGAGTTAGGGGAAACCAAACTTTTTTTACGTTTGATCGTAGAGCAGATGTCGGGTCTAAACGGCGATGTATCGGTCAACTCCGCTCCCGGAACATCTCGTCACGGTCCTTGGTGATCGCGATGAAAGGCGTATTCTATCAGCAAGGTTGGATCTATAATAACAAGTTTAAAGTTATAACCAAGCAAAATAATATTATAAGTAAATTATAAAATTTACCGCCCACAAACATTTTACTCGTACATATCCAATAATATATAAGCTATATATATATATATTCCTATAAGCTTACTGCCAATATATGTACATAGGGTACTGAACCCTCTAATTATTAGCATGGTAGCACTGTTCAATATAAAACAGTTAGTATAATAATCATGCATACAGTAACTAAAACTAGGGTACAAAACTATTACTTGTTACCGTTTATACGAAAATGATACTGTTTCATAATAGGGAAAATTTGTTCATTGGGTAAGTTTAAGTTTAATGATAAAGTTTATGACGCGCAGATCCCACATGTTATTAAATATGTGCACTGACATCATATGGCACCTTATGAGCTTCACTAACACATGGGATCTGTTCCATATTCTATTCTAGTTTACGACCTCAACGTAAGGCACTGTTCACAAAATAAAATGGAAACATGATACACGAACTCACGTCTTCATCGTTTGCTGCAGGGTGAGGCCACGGCTGGGGCGTCGCCGTCGGGTCTGGTGATCTACGGAGAGCGGGGTGAGGGTGTGCTCGGCGTCAAAGCAGGGCGCTGGTCCCGTGGGCTCGGCGAGGTCGTCGGAGAGAGCTGCGGAAGGGTGCTCAAGGGTGGCGTAGCATTGGTGTTGAAGACGCTGTCGGAGCTACCCGGAGATCGAATAGGGTGGCTAGGGCTTGGCGTCGACATGAAGGAGATGAGGGAGGCTTGCTGGGTGTGGGGTTGGAGACACGGCGCCGCTGCTGTGCGCGGCTTGCTGCTGCTGCTCTTTGCGGTAGCGGCTCGCTGCGGTTGCCACGGCACGCAGGCGGAGCTCCGGCGGCTAAGCGGCCTACGGCACGGCGGAGAGGAGAGGATAGGGTCGGAGAGCCGTGGCGGTGGCAGCATCGTGCGGTGGCCGGTGTTCAACAGCGGCGGCGCTGGGGAGGGCAGCGGCTGCCGGTGACGGTTGCTGCGGCGTTGGGTGGCGGGTGGCTCGGAGATGGCTGAGCGCTGCGGCGTTGCTGGGCGGAGGAAATGACCGTGGGACGTCGGATCTGAGCTCGCCCTGACGGAGCTTGCGTGGGGGCGAGTGGGTGATGCCGCGGAGTTGAAGAGAGGGAGGACGGGGGAGAAGCCACGAGGGAGGAGAGGGATGGGCTCTCGGCGTGGGGAAGCGAGGGCGAGGGGGTGGTCCCGAGAGCTAGAGATAAAATGGAGTACTGTCGCTGTTGCTTTGGTTGTGTGGAGAAGAAAATAGGGGCGGCGGCTGTGCTTAGGCCTAGTGTTTATTGAGGTTAGGTTTATTTTTAAATAGAGTAGGTGGGGGCTTGCACGTGAGGAGAGAGAGGAGGAAGTGGGAGAGTGAACGGGTTGTGGGGTTAGTGGTAAGTTGCATAACGAAATAACGAAATAGGTTTTCTTTTTACCTCTTTTTTTTAAAAGAGTTAGCTGATTCATTCATTCGTTTTTTTTTGAAGAGTAATCATTAATTAAATGTGTTTCCCAAAAAACCCAGTTTTGTTGGCACTTGGCATTAGCATTTTGTATTAACACTATGTCATTACTCTGGAATTGAAATGCTATGAATAAAAAAAAGTATTTTATTAATTAAGATTGATGTTATTACGGATTAGCCCTACGACATCCCCAAAAATTGAAGGAAGATACCGGGGCGATCGCGCCTTCGAGAGGGTCGTAGAAACGAAGTCCAAGTCGCACGTCTGAGCTACGGAGAAAAAAGTAGTAAAACAAAGACGAAAATATGCCTACAAACAAATTACGTGCTAAAAATGCGTACGGTCGGAAAGTGACCGTTACATACAGTTTTTATCTTGTTAATATGCGTGTGTGGGTTCCTACGGTTCAGGTATACCGTAACACGACGCGAGAGCTAAACTGACGTCGGGTAGCGACATCAGGGGTGGACTCCGATAGCGCGAACAGAACGGTGGACAGCGGTGAAGAACGACGATCAACCGGGTAGTGGTACGATCACTGAACAACGATGCGAAGGAGATGGACAGTGGCACAGCTCCTACGGCGGCGGGAAGGTATGGACAACGGTATGGAACGCAAGTGAGACGGCGGACAGATCTGTCCGCAGGTTCGGGTAGCGCAGATCTGAAGTTGCGCGCGAATCTGAAGTTTGTACGTGCGAGGGAGGAGCTCCGGGGGTTGTAGTGGCCAGGGAAGGACTTGCATGGCAAGAGGGGGACCTGAGGTGGCAAACAGCTACAGTGGGGTGGCCGGCGGCGATAAAAATAGCCCAGGCCGCAACTTTTGGCGAGGGAGGATAGATTTGGTGTTTTCGGTGTTTGCATGCTGTTTGCGGGAGGAAGAGGAAGAGTTTTCATGAGGGGAGGCTACTAGTGGGTAGGGGACATTGAGTGGAGTGGTCGGCGGCCGGTGGGGGTCGCCGACGACGGCGACGGCGGCCCGGCGCCGGGTTTGAAGAGGAGAGTGATCGGCAGTTTTGCAATGGAGTTTAAGGGTTTTTGAGCGTATGTGTGTGGGTTTTAGGGCAGCTCGGAGGTGGAGGAAGGTGGTGACATGTAGGGGAGGATGTTGGCCGTCGGCCTGGGGCACCGGAGGTGGCTGGCAGCGAGCAAGGTGGCTAGGCGCGGGGTCGTGGTGCGGGGATGGCAGTTTTGCAATGTTGGATGTGTTCGGCAGCCAAAGGGGGAAACAGAGAGAGAAGAGGGAGAGGAGAGAGAGGGTGGTCGGCGACAAGGGGGATGGCCAGAGCAAGTTGTCGGAGGTGGGAAGATGGCAGGCCGCAAGTTCCATGGGTTGTGGCGGCTGATAGAATTGCCCTGGAGGAGAATGCGTGAGTTGCATTATTTGGTGAAGGGTTTTGCTATTTGAGTGATAGAAGGGGTATAATTAGTGTGATTGAAGAGAGATTATGTGAGTGAGGGAGGGTAGAATTTAGTTTAATATGGGATGATGGATAGCCAAATTTGGTGAGAGTAAGAAAGTTGTTTTTTTTTTATAAATAGTTTTGAAAGTGTGGTGCATATAGGTGATGTGAGAGAGAAGTTGTGAGAGGGAGGGGGTAGGCTTCGATCAAAATGGTTTGGCGAATAGCTAGAAACAAGATTCAACATGTGATACATATTATCCCTATGGTTTAAATTAAACTAGATTTAATTAGGATTTTTATTTAGGGATTAGCTAAGGCTAAATATAGATTGAAAGTGATTAGTGCGAAAGGCCAACCAAACGGTGTCCGATAAATACAATAAAAATATCGGGACGACCATGTCAATGAGAGAATCGAGACTAAGAAGGTCGGTCACAGGCTAGGGTAACGAAAAACGGAACTAAAAATAGACAGGTCTAACGACGACGGCATATTTGTAGATTCAACTTGACCGAGCAGCTCACCTACTCAACTCGAGTCGTCAAGAAATGGAGCAGTGTTTTGGAGGAAGTTTTGATCTACTGTAGCTCGACCGAGTAGGGGGGGCTACTCGATCGAGTAGCCCGTATCAGCCAGACGCAGAAGCAGTAGCAAGCGGAGCCTGAAGCCGACTCGACCGAGCAGGCTCTGCTACTCGGTCGAGTAGCGCGATGCGACCAACCTAGTTGGTGGGCCTAAGTGCCCAGATTTTTTGAGATTTTTTGGGATTTCCACCCTATGTATTTAAGCACGTTTTTAGCTCTATTTTGATAGCAACTTTGGAGAGACTTTTATTTTAGTTTTAATTCGGTTTTTGAGAGTTTGTGTCGTAGCTATTTTTATGAAGCAATGCTTGGATTTTTATTGCTATTTTGCACAAGGAATCTTATTTTCTTAATTGTCTTTGGATTGATATTGCTTCACGACGTGTTGGTAACAACTTTCTGAACTTTCTATTGATTTTGATGTTTTCTATTTCCATGATGAATTCCATTGCATCTATTGAATCTTTTGTTGGTATTTCTATGATGCGTGAGTAGTTCTATCTAGGGATAATGGATTAGCCCATGGATTTTAGGATTTAGATGCAAAGTTAGGATTTTTAGGTTGTGTTGGTATAAAAGGGATGTATCCTGGTTGATCTTGCAAAGTTTGTAGGAGAACTCGTACTGAAATTGTGCCCACGGTCGGTGGAATCGATTGGCTTAAGGAGCATCCTATAGGCTTAATTAGAGAGTTAGTAGATTCAATTGGGACTAGTGACCATGCCCGGCTCGTGTCTTGATGGGATCCACACACGAACTATTTTATTAATTGAGGGCTACCGCCATTGTGTCAATGAGAGCCACCAAAATACATCGAAGCTATATCCCACGAGGGTGGCATGAGCTGAGATCATTCCATCCACGAGAGTGGCATGAATATTGTCGATTCTTAATGCACGTATCGTATGCGCCTGTCGCGAGAGCAGGGTTAATGCATTGCATTAGATTCATGGTGCTTAGAGCCATGAATTCCACATCTTGGATGCGACAATCCCTATAAAACCAATGCAACGTAAGAGTCTTAACCAAGCATTGATATCCGACGATCCTAGCGATGAGTCCTAAAGCCCTAGTCTTTATTAATTGTTCACAATCTTAAACAAACAACTTCTCGAAACCGACTGCTACATAAATTCTGAGATTTGAAAATAGCCCAAGACAATAGCATCTCTACCTTCCCTGTGGGATCGATATATTTTATACCATTACTTGACACCGTACACTTGCGTAAAGTGCCGGGAATTCGTATTTGGGATACGTCTAGCACTTGGCGTTCGTGCCATTGTTAGGTGTCTTTTATGTGTTAGTTTCAAGACCATCAAGTTTTTGGCACCGTTGTCGAGGACGGTAATAGAGTTACTTGGATTATTTTTCTATTGACGAATTTGTTAGCAAATCTCATCATCTCTTATCTTTCCATACTTTTTATTCTTTTATTACTTTGCTAATGATGGTATTTTTCTGAGTTCTTATTTTGCATGAACACTCACCTTGGGGGGTCTTGATAGAGATTATTATTTGACCCCGAGATCAAAAAGACCGTAAGAAGGCTCAGAGCAGAGAAAAGGAGTCAGACTACTATAGACCCAATGGAAGAGGGTAATACTTCTCCTCCGTGCAAAATGGTCCATTCTGGACTATATTAAGCCGAATTTCACTGGTGCTTCTTCCATCTTGAGGCCACAACCGGCAGCATGAAGTTTTGAGCTGAAGACTGGGTTGATAAACCTCATACAGCAGGACCCATTTCATGGGCATCCTCATGAAAACCCAACCCACCATATAGACACATTCTTGGCGAAGTACGACACATTCCATGCTAAAGACATGAATGAAGATGTTATCAAGCTCAAACTATTTTCATTCACTCTGAGGGACAAGTCCTCCTATTGGTTGCGAGCGCATCCTTCTAATTGTAGGAAGATATATGCCCATAAGGAAATTTATCTTGATTATACGTCTTGTTCATACCGTATATGGCACGTATTATTCCAAGTATAAAATCATTTGTATTAATATACTTAGATAATATCCATAGACTCATAGGTAGGTCCTTATATATCTAGATGAGATCTCGATTATGAGTAAGTAAGCGACCAAATAGAAACGTAAGTCTTAAACGGTTCGTGATCGTAGATGTGTCGAGAACTGGATATCGACACATCGGATAGATCACTGTGTCTTCGTCTTACCTTCGGGTAATGATGATCTCATAGTCATTCGACTTGGTGAAGTCGGAGACGAGACACATGTGCTCATTGGAGAATGAGTTCACTGAACGACCAAGTTAGAGTTATTAAATGGTTAACTTTAATGATCTGTCTTTAATAACTCTAGGGTGATGATAGGTTAGTTGATCCTTAAGACCTGAAGTCATCTGTACCAACCTGTGAGCGGACGGTTTAGCTTAGACCCATGATCTAGCTTCGAGGACCAGTCCTGATGAAAGATCTTAGGTTGGGTTGCACCTGAAGCTCTCGAGGTGAGTAAATGACTAAGATGGGATTCGTCACTTCCATTAAAGGGAAGTTAGTGTTATAGGCTCAGTACGGTCTTTATGTTAATCCTCGACCGGGATACGTTGCAAGTAGTACAATGTGTATACAATAAAGACCGCCGTATACTGACCAATGTTGTCTAATAGGGTTGACAGAAAACCATACCCTAGGCCAACAATAAACACAGTCTTGACGAAGGGATTTTAGCTAACGGAATTCATCACTGACACAGCCAATGCTAACCCTATGATACTTTTGTCAAAGGCTCGATCACGTTATGATGACTCTGAAACAGGGACGACAGCTACTGCTCGTAGTGACCGTCGTCTAGGGGTTTCGAGACCCAACCTGTAGTAAGGTCAGGCTGTAGGGTCTCACACCGAGTAGTGTTCGTGTCTTAGTAATAGGAATATAGACTAGAGAGAAATATCATTTGATGATATTCACAAGTTAAGTTGTGAAAGTTAGTCGCATTAGCAATAGGGACATAACGTTGCATTAGATGCTAACTTTGACTAAACGTGTTGTAAATTAGTTACGACGAATTTAGTAGGAACAAACTTGTTGGAAAGGGTTACCTGGATGACAGGATCGTCCCGGTCTAAACACAGGTTCAAACCGCGTCCAAATCGGAGCTCAAACGAGTCCAGAAACGAAGAAATAGTTCAAGGAGAAGTGGGTTAGAACCACTGGGCCAAAAGGCCGATGTGCAAAGGCAAAACAGGCACCGCCCGCTGGCTGCAACGGGCGCACGCCTGCTGCAGCAACGGGCGTGGCCCGCTGTGTGCAGCGGGCCAGCGCCCGCTGCACAGCGGGCCAGCGCCCGCTGCGTGCAGCGGGCTGTGCGGGCCCGCTGTGCAGCGGGCCGTGCAGCGGGCACGGGCCCGCTGTGCAGCGGACCGCGCCAGCTAGCAGCGGTCTCGGCCTGCTGCGGTCGCGGGCGCCCGCTCGCTACAGCAGCAGGCGGGCGGCCCGCCCTTGCTCCCTTGGGCGGGCGCGCCCGTTAAGCCTAGCGGGCGCGCCCGCAACTTAAGTCAAATTAGGGTTTTTGAAACCCCTAATGACGGCTACGAATTTTGAGAAATTGCTAATCTTTGAGCAATTGTTTGAGGGGTCAAACGAAGTCGAAATTCGTCGCCGTCAGTTCCTACGCGTTCACCATTCCAAGCTCTTCTGATTGATAGCTTGTTTGGTGTCTGAAGTTTAGTATGCGAGGAGAATTAATTCGTTAAAGTTTGACTTTGTGAAAGGCTAACTTTAAAATTGAAATTAAGCCAAATGGCTTAATTGAATTTTTCTCTTCATGGGAATTGTCCCACATTGCCCGCAACGAGAAGTTGAGTGCTCACTCCCTATATAAATAGGGGTGCACTCTCCTCGTTGAAAAACACACCAGTCAACGATCGAGTAGCTCCAGATTTTTAGAGCAAGCTCGATCGGCGACTAAAATCTCTCTCTCTATTTTCCTATTCTCCGGAGTAGTCCTAGCACGACTACGAAGGGGGTTTGGATCTGATCCGGACGTCTAAGATGCGGGTTTCTTCTCAAGTGAAACTTTCTACCACGTGTGATCGGCTCGGAGGCGAAAGCAGCTCGGGCGGATCGGTGCGAGGGTGTGAGGCGGCTCAGGGAGATCGGGTCAACGCAGCTCGGCTACGAGGAGCTTCTCAAGACGGTGCGGTACATCTTGCCTGCTCCATGGCCAAGATTCCGGGTATGTGGTTAAGCGTTTTCTAGTGTAATTTTAATTAGTCGCTTTAGTATAGATCCTTCTTGGGGTGGTCAGACCCACTCCAAGTTGGCATAGATCGGGCTAGGTTCTGGCTCCCCAGAGCCTAGCTAAATTGTTTAGCTAGTGTAGAAATTTCGATTTCTGGTTTTCCGCTGCGCTTTTTTGCCTCCGTGGTCCGTCCGACTTAGGACGGATACGGATCCGAGCTCTGGGGGTCCGCCAAAACCCCAACAGTGGTATCGGAGCCACGGTTATGCTATAGATCTACTATAGCGACTTTTTAATCGTTAAAAAAATGCTTAGCTTTCATATGCATAACCTTTTAGCTTTATGTTAAATTAGTTTTGAAAATTTTTTTTGTGTTTCAAAAATTAATTTTGCAACACTGAAATTTATTTTAATTTTGGGACAAATTATTTTTATGCGATAAATCTAAAAGAAGTCTCCTATGTTTTAAATACTTTATAAAATTTTATGAGACATTAAAATTTTTTTAAAAAAAAGGAGTATTTAAAGTTTATGTAAACTTTATAGAAAAATTTTATTTTCGAAATTTAAGAATTTTTCTTTAGTTACATAAAAGTTAGAGATCTTTAAAACTTTATTTGAAAGCATCTAAAAGGATTTCTAAAAGTTTTAAAAGAGTTTTAAAATTATTTTAAAATATGTAAGTAATAGAAATGATTCTATTTCATGAGATGAAACATAAATTAATTACTTTTTATTACATAGATGTTTCTAAAATTATTATGTGATAATTTAATTTTAGAAATAAGGTTAAAAAATTTTAAAGGCCTAGGTTTAAAATTATTAGATAATTTTGTACGACCTAGTTTTATGCGATAAAAATTTTTTATGAAGGCTTTAAAATTTTTAATCTTTAATTTTAAGTGTTAAAATTTAGATTTGCATGTTTGTATTATATAGATAATTTTTAAACCTTGCAAATACATTTTATATGTCACTAAAATGAAACTTTCTTTTATCCGGATAAAGTTAGTTGTTTCATTTCATGTTGAATAATGTATTCACAAACCTTATTAGGTTAGCCATTAAAATTTTATAAGATGAAATTTCAATATGACAGTGACATGCTATGTTTGATAAAACAAAACAACATCGAACCTAATACCTGATTAGGGTAGTCCTTTTGTTTCGTAAATCATTTCATTAAAACGTTCAATTAAATGATTTTCATAAAAAGACAATGTTGAATTGTTTTATTAAAATCCTAATTAGATTGGGGTAGCAAGTTGAACGTAGAACCTTATAGTTGATAAGGACTTAATAAAAGATGTTCAACCAATCTGAAAAAATTTTGAATTTTAGGATCAACTAGTTGATAAGGATTAACTAGTTCTCTTAATTAAAAGCCATTTAGTTGTTTGGAAAACATAAGATTGATGACAACTCCTTCAATGGATCATGATGTCGGTCAATGTGCTTGGCTAAAGTTTTTGGACCAACCTAGCTAGACTGGGTAACAAGTGGTCCTGGCTTAGTCAATTCCCTGGCCGCGTCCGCTGGACCGCAAGGAGTCGATTCATGACTATGTAAGTCCATCGACTATACCTAAGTCAATACGATAATAATCTTGTTCAAGATAAATCGTAGCCCTCCTTATTTTAGGAGTTGGCAACTGTAAGAAACATGTTCCGGTTGTTGAGCTACACTCAAGCCGTGACATGTCAATCTTATAGAAACCGATTTCTTGATTGACATTTTAACCTGACTGAAACCGTTGTCTCATCCCTCGAGCTTCGGCGTAAGTCTAACCAAGAATGTAGTCTAAGACCTGACCCAAACCGGCGCGTCGTGCATACACCGAGCAAAGGGGCAGTCAGGCTAGACACGAAAACAAGGGTCTGACTAGGCTAGCCATTGTGATCCGGTTGAGCACACTCATGATCACAAATGACTAGAGGTAAAATCGATAGGGAATCATAGTAAATATGATTGACGACGAGTTCGTCTACCGACTACAGAGTCAGACAACTTGTTGAGATACACTCAAGGTTGTCAGACGCAGGGTAGTCGGATCCCTCTCTCACAAATGTTATTTTATAATAAATTGTTTATTATTATGGCTTTAAATAAATTTAGTGGGAGGATATAGTTTTATTAAAACCATTAAAACTATACTACGAACATATACTAACTAAAGTATCTATAAAATGCAGAATGGACTCAGGTCTAAAATACATGGTAGAAAAGAACGTGCTGGATGGAACCAACTACAAAGACTAGCTTAGGAACATTAAGTTGGTCCTTTCCCTAGCTGGGATTGGATACATATTGTTCGAGGACGCTCCGGAGAAGCCCGATGAGGATTCGAGCCACGAAGAGAAAGAAGCCTTTAAGTTGTACCAGAGGGATGCAGAGAAGGCAAGGTTCCTTGCTCTAGCTTCTATGACCAACGAACTGCAAAGGAAGCATGAACATATGGATGTTCAGAGCATACTCCTTAATGCACAAGAGTTGTATGGCAAGCGATCCAGAGCTGCCAAGTTCGAAGCTACTAGCAACCTCTGGGGCACAAAGATGACGACAGGGCCCGTACAAGATCATGTTATCAAGATGATCGGGTACGTAGAGGACGCCGCCCAGTTATGATTTGTCCTGGACAATGAGATGTCCACGGACATTATCCTAAAGTCTTTAACTCCCGAGTTCAAGCCCTTTATAACTGGTTTTATAATGAACAGCCTTGAGACGGATCTTCCTAGTCTCCTCAATATGCTCCGGCAATTTGAGGAGATTGAGAAGAAGCCGACTGCACTGGTTGTTGGCGGTGCTACTTCCGACCAGCCGAAAGGCAAAGGAAAGAAGAGGCAGGTCCCACAACCTGCGAAGGCTAAGAATGGGAAGAAGAAGAACAAAGGGGCCCCGTCGAAATCTGAGTGCTTCCATTGCCACAAGATTGGCCACTGGAAGAGGAACTGCAAGATCTATCTTGCAGAGAAGAAGAAGGGGCATACTGATGACTCTACATCAGGTGCAAATTAAAATTCAATTAAATGCAATTATTTCCATTCATATAGTATGAGATACTTATAGACATCTGTGTACTGTATACATAAGGCTGATAAGAACCGGAGATTGGAGTCGGTCGGCAATCAAAGCAACAGTTGCTGCTGGGACCGCTCAAAGACTTCTGGAGACGATGATCGTGATGGAGATGATATTTTTCTTATTTGAATAAAATGTATCATCTTTAAGGATCGAAAACAATGAATGATTGCTTTGCACTCAAGGTTTATTTTTGATAAACAAGTTAAGGTTCTTTTCATGAACCCGTTGTTTTGGAATGGATGTCTCGTTTGTTGCAATTGAGATTGAATCGGCTTAAATTCTGTGGATGTGGCTTTTCTGTGATGGTTGCGTATATTTTCGAATAATGGTGTATAGCTTCGATAATATTGATTTTGGAGCTAACTAAATGTTAGAAGTCAATCAGTAGTTAAGTGTAGGTTCCAGGGGGCGTATAAATTGTGTGCGGTCACAATAATATGCATATCAAGATTACTTCTTGATTATCTGCATTTAGTTATTAAAAGAGTTAATACTGAATGTGGTTAAAGGAATAAGTACAGTGTAGGACGTTTTGATTGAACGAGTCAATGTCAAGATTCCTTAAAACGATCTTGACTTGACACATTCGTCAAACCGAACCTGACACTTGTGCATTCCATCTGAGGCACTTACCAAATGTTTATTTTTGCACATAAATCTAAATATGATTTAGTTATTATGTTGAAGTAATTTAACCAGGTAATTCTTAAAGTCAGTGGGAGCGAACTCATATACTTAGTTCCGTTTTTCGGACTAAGTAAAAAGGGTATTTCACTTTAATGAATCTTCTATATAAATCATTAAGTCAAAATTGTTTTGATTTAATCATATATAATATATATATATAGACTTAGGGTGTCAATTATTTACTTCGCATATTGACACAATAAAGTGGAGTGAGCTAGAACTGACTTACGGAAATGTTAGACCCCACATCTAAATCGTATAAGCTAACTGTTAGCTATACAAAGTTAGGAAAATTGATCCAGATCATTTTTTCCAAAGGATCAACCCTGTGTGATCAAGAGATGAAATTTCAATCCATTAAAATTCGTTGTAGATACTTGTTAGTAGAACCATTCTTAGGTTTGCCATATCAAATGTCAAAGTGACTGATATGCTATAACGGTATGAGATACCGAGATAAATAGCCTAAGTGCAAGTGGGAGATGTAGGAAGATATGTGCCCATAAGGCAATTTATCTTGATTATACGTCTTGTTCATACCGTATATGGTACGTATTATTCTAAGTATAAAATCATTTGTATTAATATACTTAGATAATATACATAGACTCATAGTTAGGTCCTTACATATCTAGATGAGATCTCGATTATGAGTAAGTAAGCGACCAAATAAAAACGTAAGTCTTAAACGGTTCGTGATCGTAGATGTGTCGAGAACTGGATATCGACACATCGGATAGATCACTGTGTCTTCGTCTTACCTTCGGGTAATGATGATCTCATAGTCATTCGACTTGGTGAAGTCGGAGACGAGACACAGGTGCTCATTAGAGAAAGAGTTCCCTGAACGACCAAGTTAGAGTTATTAAATGGTTAACTTTAATGATCTGTCTTTAATAACTCTAGGGTGATGATAGGTTAGTTGATCCTTAAGACCTGAAGTCATCTGTACCAACCTGTGAGCGGACGGTTTAGCTTAGACCCATGATCTAGCTTCGAGGACCAGTCCTGATGAAAGATCTTAGGTTGGGTTGCACCTGAAGCTCTCGAGGTGAGTAAATGACTAAGATGGGATTCGTCACTTCCATTAAAGGGAAGTTAGTGTTATAGGCTCAGTACGGTCTTTATGTTAATCCTCGGCCGGGGTACGTTGCAAGTAGTACAACGTGTATACAATAAAGACCGCCGTATACTGCCCAATGTTGTCTAATAGGGTTGACAGAAAACCATACCCTAGGCCAACAATAAACACAGTCTTGACGAAGGGATTTTAGCTAACGGAATTCATCACGGACACAGCCAATGCTAACCCTATGATACTTTTGTCAAAGGCTCGATCACGTTATGATGACTCTGAAACAGGGACGACAGCTACTGCTCGTAGTGACCGTCGTCTAGGGGTTTCGAGCCCCAACCTGTAGTAAGGTCAGGCTGTAGGGTCTCACACCGAGTAGTGTTCGTGTCTTAGTAATAGGAATATAGACTAGAGAGAAATATCATTTGATGATATTCACAAGTTAAGTTGTGAAAGTTAGTCGCATTAGCAATAGGGACATAACGTTGCATTAGATGCTAACTTTGACTAAACGTGTTGTAAATTAGTTACGACGAATTTAGTAGGAACAAACTTGTTGGAAAGGGTTACCTGGATGACGGGATCGTCCCGGTCTAAACACAGGTTCAAACCGCATCCAAATCGGAGCTCAAACGAGTCCAGAAACGAAGAAATAGTTCAAGGAGAAGTGGGTTAGACCCACTGGGCCAAAAGGCCCATGTGCAAAGGCAAAACAGGCGCCGCCCGCTGGCTGCAATGGGCGCACACCCGCTGCAGCAGCGGGCGTGGCCCGCTGTGTGCTGCGGGCCAGTGCCCGCTGCATCAGCGGGCATGGCCCGCTGCGTGCAGCGGGCCGTGCAGCGGGCGCGGGCCCGCTGTGCAGCGGACCGCGCCCGCAGCAGCGGGCACGGCCCGCTGCGGCCGCGGGCACCCGCCCGCTACAGCCCGCCCTTGCTCCCTTGGGCGGGCGCGCCCGTTAAGCCTAGCGGGCGCGCCCGCAACTTAAGTCAAATTAGGGTTTTTGAAACCCCTAATGACGGCTACGAATTTTGCGAAATTGTTAAACTTTGAGCAATTGTTTGAGGGGTCAAACGAAGTCGAAATTCGTCGTCTTCAGTTCCTACGCGTTCACCATTCCAAGCTCTTCTGATTGATAGCTTGTTTGGTGTCTGAAGTTTAGTATGCGAGGAGAATTAATTCGTTAAAGTTTGACTTTGTGAAAGGCTAACTTTAAAATTGAAATTAAGCCAAATGGCTTAATTGAATTTTTCTATTCATGGGAATTGTCCCACATTTCCCGCAACGAGAAGTTGAGTGCTCACTCCCTATATAAATAGGGGTGCACTCTCCTCGTTGAAAAACACACCAGTCAACGATCGAGTAGCTCCAGATTTTTAGAGCAAGCTCGATCGGCGACTAAAATCTCTCTCTCTATTTTCCTATTCTCCGGAGTAGTCCTAGCACGACTACGAAGGGGGTTTGGATCTGATCCGGACGTCTAAGACGCGGGTTTCTTCTCAAGTGAAACTTTCTACCGCGTGTGATCGGCTCGGAGGAGAAAGCAGCTCGTGTGGATCGATGCGAGGGTGCGAGGCGGCTCAGGGAGATCGGGTCAACGCGGCTCGGCTACGAGGAGCTTCTCAAGACGGTGCGGTACATCTTGCCTGCTCCAGGGCCAAGATTCCGGGTATGTGGTTAAGCGTTTTCTAGTGTAATTTTAATTAGTCGCTTTAGTATAGATCCTTCTTGGGGTGGTCAGACCCACTCCAAGTTGGCGTAGATCGGGCTAGGTTCTGGCTCCCCAGAGCCTAGCTAAATTGTTTAGCTAGTGTAGAAATTTCGATTTCTGGTTTTCCGCTGCGCTTTTGTGCCTCCGTGGTCCGTCCGACTTAGGACGGATACGGATCCGAGCTCTGGGGGTCCGCCAAAACCCCAACACTAATACCTTCATGACTTTGGAGCATCTGGCTACCGCCCTTGTGAACAAGTTCTATCCACCATCCAAAACGGTGAGGATTCGAGGAGCGATCTCAAATTTTAAGCAACTTCCTCAGGAGTCATTATACGAGGCTTGGGAAAGATTTAAAGACCTGCAGCATCAATGCCCACACCATGCAGTTATGGAGTGATATCTTGTTCAGAGCTTCTATAATGGGATCCAACCAAGCACAAAGATGATTATAGATGCCTCTGCTCAAGGAGCTCTCTTGTATAAGCCATCTGATGAAGCTTTATCTTTGCTGGAACAAAATGCCGTAAATACTCAGTAGTGGGACGACGAATGCTCATCTACTAAATGCACCGAGGTAAAAATAGCTACCCATCTTGATAGTCATATTGAAACTCTTTGCAAACAGGTAGCGAGGATTGAACAGAGGTTGGACGATGTTCCAACCACTTCTAGAGCTCCAGCTTATCCCACACATGAAGGCTATACAGAGCAAGGCTATGCTCCTAATGAAGGACACTATGATGGAGCAGACATGCAAGCTGAGTAGGTACACTTTATAGCTGGAGAGGGAAGGAATCAATGGCAACATTCGGTGGCGAGAAATCATCCCGGATTTTCTTATGGCAACCCAAATGGAGGATTACAACCTCCTCAGCGGCAGAGACCTCCACCACCTCCTCAACAACAAGGGCTGCCTCCACAACAATATGGGTTTAGGCCATCTGGGCCTTACAGACCATCGGAGTACAATTACCGTCAACAACAACAATATGCACCGGTAGATCCAAAACCCAATCTCGAGGCAATATTGGACACTTTCATGAGTGTGCAATCCAAGATAAATGCAGAGAATTCTGCTCGTTTTCAGTCTATCAACGATTCCATTGATGAGCTCAAAGGCCAAGTGTCCCAATTTATGAAGATGCAAGGAAGATTGCCCTCTCAGCCGGAGCCCAATCCTAGGGCCCAAGCAACGCAGTGGTTGCAGTTACCACAAGAGGAGGAAAGACTACTGATACTATCATGATGCCAGTTTCTAGCAATGTGAGCCAAAAGCCGTCTACTCATGCTCAAGATGAAGATGCTACTACCACTGAAAAGGACAAGGAAAAGGCTACAGAGGATCCCCATGCTACTGAAGAGATGGAGGATTCGCCTTCTACTTTTCCAACCACCACCACGGCACCGGCAAATGCTACTACTACTTCCAACAATTATATTCCAAAGGATGCCGCTAGAGACAAGGCAAGCCGACCTCCACCTCCATATCCTCAAAGGTTGGCACAAGTGAAGATGGAGAAGAAATACGCCAAGTTCTCCAAACTCCTCAAATGTATCCAACTGAACATCCCTTTTATGGACGCTATCACAGAAATCTCCACATACGCTAAGTTCTTGAAGGATCTCATTACGGGGAAGCGTAAGCAAGTAGAGGTGAAGCTCTTGGATAATTGCACCTTAGTTATTAAGAACCATCTACCGAAGAAGTTGCCGGATCCCGGGAGTTTCACGGAGCCATGCTCCGTCGGCAGCACACCTATTAGTAGAAATTTGATCGATTTGGGAGCGAGCATTAGTTTGATGCCGCTCTATATCTTTAAGAGGCTAAATATCGGGACGGAACTTGAGCCTACCGATATAAGCATTCAATTGGCGGATCACTCTATTACTTATCCGATAGGCATCGCAAGCAACATCATCCTGCAAATACCGCCCGGGCTATGCGTGCCGTTAGATTTTGTGATTATGGACATGTCAGAGAAAGGTAGTTCGCAGGTCATTTTGGGTCGTCCGTTCATGGAGACGGCCAAAGTCTTGATTGACGTCCGTGAGGGGACGTTATCTCTGAACGTGGGAAATATTGATGTCCAATTCCGCTTGTAAAAGCCTATGAGGGAACGCCCACCGCCGGAAGATGCTAATTACCTCGATCTCTTGGAGGATGAAGGTACGTATGAACATACCATGTAGGAGATTTCCAAAGATCTTATGAAGATGAGCTTGGACGACGACGGTAATGTCGTATATAACAAGGCGATGGCGGCCTATCTACGAGTTCTTGACGAAGAGCCTCTGGACATACACTTGCACCACCAAGAATCGGAGGTTATTATCTTCTTGGCCGCCGAGGGCCGACATGGAGAGGCTTGCCAACTTCCGCTGCATATGATCATCGAAAAGCATGACTGGTGGATTTCGTATGTGCCCAACATCATTCATTGAAAAACTTGAGTGAGTCGAGCTTACGACTTAAAACAAGCGCTTATCTAGAGGCAACCCGATTTTCTTTCCCTTAGTTTTTGGTTTTCTTTTGATTTTTCTTTTCTTATTCAAAAACCAAATAAATACATTTTTAATTCTAAGAAAATACAAAAACACAAAAATTTGATGAGTTCTTCCTTCTACAGGTTGAACCATGAGGAGCGCGCGCGTAACGATGAAATGAAGGAGAAGGAACCAAGGGAAGAGCACCATAGAGCAATTCCACTCACATCAGATCTTGGATCCATTCCACTCACATCCTTTTCAGCCGAGATCCCAGCTAGACCACCCTCCCCTAAATTTCAATTCAGACCCCAGGTATCACTTTCCCGTGGGCACCCTACGAGGGCGGTTTATAGCAGTTCATGACCACCCCTTAGCTCCCGCACCACGGACGCACATCTTTCTACGATGGAGACCGAGGTTGTCACCCTGAGGCGTGCCTTTTGTTGGATCTGGATCCTAGCCTAGAGGGGGGTGAATATGCTAATAAAAAATTCTCGTGCAACCCACGAGAAATCACACGCAGTTTAAAAGAACAACCAGAGTAATAAAAAGCAGACACAGAGTACACAGCAGATTTACCCTGGTTCGGTCGACCCTTCGACCTACGTCCAGCCCCCAAAGCAGACACTAGTATTGAATAGCGCAATAGGTACAAAACCGCAAGTTAGAGCACGCTCAGAGCACCCTCTACATCTCTACACTCGCCAGGCTCTCAGTACCCCACACACAGTGTTTTCTCTCACTATCAATCGTAGTAAAGCTTTCTACCAGCTAGTCCCAAACTAGCTGGGTCCCACTTATCTAGTCTCAACTAGACAAGTCCCAAAATAATCTCCAAAGATGGTAAAGTTTCCCCTACAAAGATTTAGCTACTACTACACAAAATAATAAACAATAAAGTTTAGAAAGCTCAGTTTGTGTAGCGACGTAGTCTTCGTCAATCGGCACAGGCCAGAAGTCGTCTGGCTAGTAGTCGTCTCGTCACGTCACCTCAGCGCCTCAATAATACATCAACGAACACTCTGAAAATTTCGGCCTCTGGTACTTCCCTCAGTCCTTGATAGATTCGCCCCCTTGGAACTTGCGGATGACGTCAACCAAAACTTTTGGCTGTCACTTGGATTCACCAAGCATCGGCATTGGATGGGTCTCCTTGCGGTACTATGAGTCACGACTAAATGCAATGTTGCATCTGCAACTTCGAAAATCGAATCCCCTCTGTTTTGTGTGAGTGTTTCCCTGGTGCAAAAGGAGAGCACTTTTCTTTTGGAGCCTGCAAACACAATTAACTGGGAGGAAACAAGATATTAAGTTAAAGAGTTAAAAGCAAAAACACATGCTAAAGAAAATGCATCAAGTTGTGATTTTTCCCTTTGTCTCTTATGCAATGACCCTTTGAGCTTGGTCAAAAAGTGGCAGTAGGTAAGCACATGGGTAGCACAAATTTCGGCTGCTACTTCTTTTATGCTTGGTATTAGTCTGTCATGGCCCTTATACTTGATGCCTTGAATCCCACTCCTTGATCTGTACGTGGCCTCCAACAAAAGGCTAATGGCTAATGGAATAAGATATTAATTGAAAGAGTTAATAAACAAAAGAAATGATTTATCCTTTAATCTCTCTCTCTTTCTCTCTTTCTATCTCCCTTTAATCTCTCTCCCTCAATCACTTTTGCACAAGCACAGCCGCATCAAAGTTCTGGAAGAAGTGCGGCTCTTCATGAAATATTCGGCAGTAAAAAAAATTTCGTTGCCCCTCTTTGATAATTTTGATGAAGAGAAAAAAGGGCCGACTCTTGGAAATTGTGATCTGCACACAAAAATACGGCGCCTCTTTTTTTGATTGGTTCGGCCTGTGGATACTCAAAAGGCTTTGGGATTATTGTTAACAGGGGTGAGGCACTTGGAGATTGGCTATGAACGAATCAAAAGATCAAGTGGCCTGGGTCTTTGAAATTTTCAACACATAAAAAACAGAGGTTCAAGCTCCTCTTGAGTTTAACACACGCACAAATAAAACAACAGAAACCTTTGAGAAACAATTCGGCTTTTCTTCTCTCTTAAAAACAAATTGCTTCTCCCTTTTAAAAATAATAATGAAGAACCCTTCCAAAATTGGCAGACCCTAAAAAGTGCAAGCCAAAAAAAAACTTGATGCACAAATCTCTTAGGAAATAACTTTCGGCTCTTGGGGAATTTTTTGTGTTTTCGCAACAATTCCCCATTGATGAAGGGTTTTTGTAGGGTGAGGCTAGGAAGATATGGTTATAGGGAATCCTATTTTGAAAAGGAGTTAGAGATTTGATTTATCACTTTGCACCACAAATAGGAGATATGATTGGATGCAAGATGGGATTTGATGGCAATTCAAATTGGTGCTTGAATAGAAGATCAAGTAAGATTTCAATCGGATATGGAATACGAATTTTGAATTGAATCTTTATGGAAAATGAATTAATCAAATCAGAAATCAATATTGGATTTGCACCAATCACCAATTGATTTGATCCAATCATCTTTGCTATGTGAATGGCACTAAGACCAAGTCTATTAGCTATGTGGATAGCAAATTCTCCAAGTAGTGAGAGATGTATCGTTTAGCCAATCCTGAAACACACTAAGCACACACGTCAGATAGAACGACATGTTTGTCATCATCAAACCAAGATCCTAGATCGTTGCTCCCAACAATCTCCCCCTTTTGGTGATGACAAACCCATAAAAGATTTGAGCAATAAGTATGGGTGTGTGAAGTGTGTTGAAGGGTGTAATGCAATATGATGTATGGATGAGTCATTCAAGCATTACAAAGAATGCACAACAAATAGTATATATAAAAGCATGCTCCCCCTTCTCCCAAGCTCCCCCTTCAATATTTTCCAAGTATTTTTCTCAAGCTCCCCCTTCAACAAATAATACCGACAACAAACAACACACAAATCTTTCTTTCCTTTCTCCCCCTTTGTAATCACCAAAAGTGGACTAATGAAGTCACACAAAGTGGACTAATGAAGTCACAAATATATTCCATACAAAAATAAACCATTGTTAAATGTAGCGAGCAATTAGCATGAGTTTTCCAAAGAATAGACAATTTAAGCTCATTGAATTTCATAACACGACTTCCCACCTTTGTGTAAGTGTAGTGATATAAAAATTAAAGTACGAGAGGAGATTCAATTTCAGAAAAATGAACCAAATCAATCCACATTTTCCTATTTTTCATGAATATCACTAGGATTGATTTTTCCCACCTCATCAAAGATGAGTTCAAGTTACCGAACCCCGAAACATGGCCTAAAAGGAATTTTAAATGCAGGGTGGCATTGCTTGATGAGTTATATAAACCAACGCTAATGATTACCCATTTAGCACAAGTTGGATACTCGTGGGTTGTGTATTAGCCATGAAGTGTATCCATTTTTCATACGGAGCAAATATAGTATATGTTTTTTTTCTCATTTGCAATTTTTTTGTGCTCAATTTTAATTCATGGCTAAACACATCATATCCCTTAAAAAATTCAGAAATTAATCATTCCTACATTCACTTTCCATTATTCTTCAAAAGAATCTCCAAAAGCACTAAAAAGTCAATTATCGTGAAAGTGCAAATGTAGGTGTAGAAGTCAGATTCGAAATTTATGAGACATGTCATGGCTACTAAAAAGATAACATCATGTTCATGTAGCTACAACAATAATGAATTAACTTCTACAAGGGATAGATTCGAACATTCATACAATACCACTTAAGATAAATCACAAAGGGTATTCTTTTAAGCTCAATTTTTTTTTTGGTTTTTCAAATTTTTTTTTGTTTTTTTTTCAGAAATAAAAACATTAAAAATCATGCAAGCAAGCACACAAAACAAAATAAAAACAAGCACACAAAACAATCTATGAAGGTATGCAATGAAATGCAAAGAGTGATAAAAATTATACCTTCTCGTCGCTATTTGACTAAGGAGCTAAAAGAATAAGACATTGAAAACTTTGCTCCTCGCCAAATCTCCATCACACCTACATTAAAGGTGTTAAGTGTGACCTTGGAATCCAACAAGGTCCACGAGTGTTAGCCATTAAAGATTTAGGAACCCAAACTTGTTTAAACTTGATATTTGTGTTCCTAAATTTACAATAATAAGACGTGTGGCCTACACTATCACAAGTAAAGCACTTTGCATATTTGTCCTTTGCAATAGAGGGTATATTGTGGAATTTCTTGAATTTTTTCTTTTCAACGTTTTTCAGACCAAAACTAAGTCCTCTTCTATTATTGCCATATAATTGATTCTCTAAAATAGTGTCCAACGATTGTTTTCCCATAGAGAATTTCTTAATGGCCAATGCAAGATGAGAGACTTTGGTTTTTAATTGTTTATTTTCTTCCACAAGTATCGTGCATTTACTAACAAAAGCTCTCTTGTTTTCCTCTTCCTTCTTTTCAAATTCAATCATTTTTCTTTTAAAGTCATTATCCAACATGCAGAATTTATCATTAAGCTCTCTAATCACATAGTCTTTTTCAGTTTAGAGCTTAATCAAATCAAGTTCAAGCATGCTAATTTTGGTTTAATAATGAGGAACAAGAAATACAAGGAGCATTTTCATCAAAGCTTTCTTTTTCCTTCTTCATGACTTCAATAGTAGACTTACATGCATTAAGTTCAGTTTTAAGTTTTTCATTCTCTTTAAACACCTTATCATCTGTAACTTGCATGTCATAGTTCTGATTTTGGAGACATTCAATAGTGAACTCATGATCTACTATTTGATTTTGCATTTCTTCACAAATTTTAAGAAGTTCAGCTTTGCTACCTGACGGTTTCTCATCTTGGATCCCCATCAAAGCCATGCACGAATGGGCTTCATTTTCCTCCTTGCTTTCAGCTTCGCTATCCATATCCCATGTTAATACCTTCGCTTTTCCTTTTCCTTTAGCGAGCTGAGCAGTTTCGTTTGGGCAATCCTTCATCAGATGTCCTCTTCCCTTGCATTTAAAACATTGCATTCTATCAGTAGATTTCTGATCATTAAATTGCTTGGAAGAATTATTAAAGTTAGAACGATTAAACCTGGGTGCCATTTCGTTTCTCCCATGCTTGGCCTTGATGAACTTTCTGAAGTTTCTCACCATTAGCGCTATATCGTCATCATCATCTTCACTTTCGTCAGCTTTCAGAGCAAGGGGCTTTATGGCTTTCTCTTTCTCCTCAGGTTTCTCTCTTGCTTCAACATTTTGCAGTTCCAACTCATGGGACATCAAATTACCAATAAGGTCCTCCACCTTCAATTGTGACAATACCTTTGCTTCCTGGATGGCGGTGACCTTTGGTCTGAAAGAGCTTGGTAATGCTCTTAGGATCTTCCTCACTTGATCGAGGTTGTCATATGGCTTTCCAAGCGAGCTAGACTTGTAGACTATGTCGGTGAACATCGCATACATCTCTGATATTCTCTCTGATGGTAGCATGCGAAATCCCTCGAACTCTGCACTCAAAAGAGACTCCTTTACCAGTGACGTTCCCTCGTGCGTCACCTCCAAAGTATGCCATATCTCCTGCGCAGTTAAACAATGTGAGATTCTATTATATTCAGATTTATCGAGTGCAAAAATGAGAGCATTCATAGCTTTAGCATTTAAAGAATAAGATTTCCAATCATTATCATCCCATTTGTCATTTGGTTTTTCAATCTCAACATTTTATACTTTAATAACAGGCAGTTTATATCCTTTTTCAATTATTTGCCAGGCTTTATAATCAACAGAAATAAGGTAGATTTCATCCGATTTTTCCAATATGCATAATAACCTCCATTGAATCTAGGGGACGTGAAACAGACTGCCCCTCAGCAAAAGCACTATCCATATGGTTATTCATGGTCAATCCTAGGCTAGATCCTAAAACCTGCTTTGATACCACTTGTTGGATCTGGATCCTAGCCTAGAGGGGGGGGTGAATAGGCTAATAAAAATTCTCATGCAACCCATGAGAAATCACACGCAGTTTAAAAGCACAACCAGAGTAATGAAAAGCAGACACAGAGTACACAGCAGATTTACCCTGGTTCGGTCGACCCTTCAACCTACGTCCAGCCCCCAAAGCAGACACTAGTATTGAATAGCGCAATAGGTACAAAACCGCAAGTTAGAGCACGCTCAGAGCACCTTCTACGTCTCTACACTCGCCAGGCTCTCAGTACCACACACACAGTGTTTTCTCTCACTATCAATCCTAGTAAAGCTTTCTACCAGCTAGTCCCAAACTAGCTGGGTCCCACTTGTCTAGTCCCAACTAGACAAGTCCCAAAATAATCCCCAAAGATGGCAAAGTTTCCCCTACGAAGATCTAGCAACTACTACACAAAATAATAAACAATAGAGTTTAGAAAGCTCAGTTTGTGTAGCGGCGTAGTCTTCATCAATCGACACAGGCCAGAAGTCGTCTGGCTAGTAGTCGTCTCGTCACATCACCTCAGCGCCTCAATAATACATCAACGAACACTCTGAAAATTTCGGCCTCTGGTACTTCCCTCAGTCCTTGATAGATTCGCCCCCTTGGAACTTGCGGATGACGTCAACCAAAACTTTCGGCTGTCACTTGGATTCACCAAGCATCGGCATTGGATGGGTCTCCTTGCGGTACTATGAGTCACGACTAAATGCAATGTTGCATCTGCAACTTCGGAAATCGAATCCCCTCTGTTTTGTGTGAGTGTTTCCCTGGTGCAAAAGGAGAGCACTTTTCTTTTGGAGCCTGCAAACACAATTAACTGGGAGGAAACAAGATATTAAGTTAAAGAGTTAAAAGCAAAAACACATGCTAAAGAAAATGCATCAAGTTGTGATTTTTCCCTTTGTCTCTTATGCAATGACCCTTTGAGCTTGGTCAAAAAGTGGCAGTAGGTAAGCACATGGGTAGCACAAATTTCGGCTGCTACTTCTTTTATGCTTGGTATTAGTCTGTCATGGCTCGCGGTTTCGTTTATCGACGTTTCACGGTTAGTGAGCCCGAATCGGTAGATGGTTGTCACGAAAGAAAATAAAAGGGTATGAACAAAAGGAAAGTAAACCCGGGACTTTGGTTTCCAACCCGACGAGAGACTCTCGCCGATACGGCCTACGGGTATGGATAGCGATCGGGATTAGGGTCTAATGGTGAGACGTTGCCTCTGAAAGTGGTAACGGCGTCCCATGGGCCCGATATTCCGGTCGGTGCCCAGGATGATACACCGGACTTCCCGGATTCGATCAGTGGGCACTCCCGTGTCCATTAACACTGATCGATTCCGGGAGCACTAAGCCCGCAACGATATCTCCCGACGTCTCATCCTGCCGCTTCCGCGTGCTAGGATTTGGCGTCTACGCTAAAGGCGTGAGCTATGGCTAGGGAGTCAACCGCCAAGTTTATTCCCCCTTGGCCCAAGGGTCAAAGGCGGTCTTTTTCCTGCCGATGACAATGAAACACCCCGCGTAACCGTTAGATTCCTACTCCCTATCGATTTCCTACCCCTATGGACGCATCGGGAAGAGCCCCCGAAGGGGTTTCCACCAAAATCCCAGATTTGGGAACTACTCACAAAAATTCATGAAAAAGCGATCTAAATGAAATTTAACCGTTGAAATCATAATCGGACAATTGCAATGCGGAAGTAATAGAGTAATAAAGACAATACTAAAATTTTAGAAAGATCTGAAAACTTACTAAAGAGTAACAATTACAGCCGTCACAAGGAAATAAAACAGTAGAAAAATAGCAACTCCCGTTTCTGGAACCCTAGGGGTTCTATATATAGAACTTCGCATCAACCGATCGGTTGACAAGTCAACCGATCGGTTGATCCGTTACAGATAAATAACAGAAAACAGCGAGTTTTCACCCGATCTCATGAACCGATCGGGTGAGTTCTTGAGCGACCGGTTGGATCTTGGAGCAGTCGGGTGAACCGATCGGTTCGACGCCCGTGTCTTCAGCTCTTCTTCTTCAGCTACAGATGAACCGATCGGGTGAGAGTCACCCGATCGGTTGGAATTCTGCTCGAAAAAACAGAGAACAGCCGCCCGCAGAACCGGTCTGTGAACCGGTCGGGTGACTTCTTTGTGAGCTGCGGTAGAGACCGGGTGGTGCACGCGTGCAGCACCCGATCGGTTGGAGATGGCCAACCGACCGGGTGAGGGGCTGAAAGATGAATTCTTTGGCATTTGACCCCCTGGATCACGCGTGACTTCTCCCGTTGCTCCGGGGACTTGGGATATCATCGTTAAACGTCCCCTACGTGGTCGATCCCCTGCAATCATGGATAAACAAAGAAAAGTGAAAGAAAACGGGAAAATATACGAAAACGAGTAAGAGACGGCGGAAAAACACGGAGAAACACAAAAGAAAACGTGCGTGAATATATGAAATATAAACGCACGTCAAAATCCCCCAAGCTGAACTCTTCCTCGTCCTCGAGGAAGACGAGTGAGAGCAGGAGCTCGGAAGGGGAAAATAGAGAGGAAGAAAGAAAAAGAAAACTCTAAACCCTAGATCGTCCATCAGAGCCACCAAAATCGAAAACGACACACCAAGCAAGCAAACGCCAAATCACACCACTAAACCTAGGAAAGCGAGTCCAAATAAGTGTCGTGGGTCCACGCGGCGAAGCGCGAGTGAGCGTCGTCGTGTGCTAGCAAATGGTGATGCTTTCTACGATGTGCTATGAGGCTCGATATACACAAATCCAAGATATGACCCAAAATATCGATCCGAATTGAAATAAGCGGCGAATATAAGTTCAAGCATGCATAAGAAGAGTTAGAATAGAAGCGTATCATGCATCGGGGACTCCACAACTAGGGTTAAGGAAATCACGCCACTATAGCCTAGATACTAGCTAAAAAGTTCCTAAGCCAAGTGTTTTCGATAACGACGGGGGTTGAGATGATGTGGAGAAGAACACTCGGTGCAAATTCTCGCCTTCCCTTTATTCTTGGCAAGTATAAAAAAATATTCACACGGAAATTTTTTTGGGTTTTGGGTATTTGTATTTTTTTTGTATTTTTGGGCTATACAAGATTTTTCTTTTCTTTTCTTTTTGGGTTTTTCTTTTCTTTTCTCCTTTTTTTTGGATTTTTGGGATATTGGCTATACACATGTGTACTCGCCCAAGTGGGAGAACGGTACACGACGAGGGGATTTGCACCAAGTAAAACAAAAAAGAAGTCGAAATCTAAACACTTGGGCAAAGGAAACTATTCTCGCTAAATAGAGCGTAGGCTAAATGGGTTATCCTAGTCCTTAGTTGTGGAATCCCGACGCATGCGAATTGAAGTATACGATATAAATATAGCATGCAAACAGTGGAAACAAATACCGCATATTCAAATCGAAGCATGATAATCTAGGGGTCATTCCTGGACAGGTATATAAAGTAAAATCACAAGGCAGAAGCACACCAATGCTAGTCACGACACACGACTCACAAAAAGCTAAGTGGACCCGCGATGCGTGAAATGCAAGAGGACTCGAAATCCTAGGGTTAGTGAGTGTGATTATCGATGCAATGCTAGGTGAGTGTGACTTTGTGGCGATTCATCATAGATTCATCTCTAGGAGAAAGAGCCAAAAGAGAAGAAAAGAAAAAAAAATAAAAACACGATGAAAACGACACAAAAAACGAAAAAAAGAAGGACTCAAACGACGCACACAGTGCGACTCCCCCAAGCTGAAATTTGCATTGCCCTCAATGCAATATGAGTGAGTACGGGAGGGCAATGAAAATGGGGGGGAAAACGCACTGACACAAAAAGAAATGAAAACGAGGAAAACACATAGATAAAACTGAAAAAAGAAAGAAAGATCAAAATCAAAATCAAACAATACGAAAGTAAAAATAAAAAGCACACGACACGACACTCAAAAAATGAAAAACAAGCACACACACAAAAAATGAGAAAAACAAACAAAACACGACAGCACACCAAAATAGACGTCCCCCAAGCTAGACCAGAAAGTGCTAGCGAAATGATGTGATCAATGAAATGCAGAGATGTGCAAGGGGGAGTCAAAAACAAAAGAGGTGAAGTCAGAAAGCAGGAGGAGCTGAGTCCTCGTCCTCCTCGGAAGAGGGTGTGGATGGGTGGTCGGGGGAGGCTGGGGGTGTGCTGAGAAGTGGGGAAAGAGTTGAAGGAGTAGGGGCAGTGGTGGTGTGAACAATGGGAGGAGTGTCGGTGGTGGTGGGTGGTGGTGGTAGGAAGGCGATCAAGGCGGTGGTGAGAGGAATAGAAGTGGAGGAAGTAGATGCGGTGGTGACGGTAGTGGGAGGTGGTGGGAGGGATCTGGAGCGCACCGGTAATTTCCTCCGGCGCACGTATGGAGTGACGGAGGAGGAGTGAGGTAGCGTGGGTGCGGTGGAAGTGGTAGGAAGGGGCGAAGTGGATGCCGGGATTTGATGTGAAGGGGGAGGATAGGAATGTGGTGAGGGGGGTGATGGATGTGGGGAAGTGTGGGTGGGTGGAGGAGAAGATCGTCGGGGTGGTGAAGGTGGAGGTGGTCCGTGGATATGGGTAAGAAGGCGGAGAATGGCGGCCACGTTCCTCTCAAGTGCGAGGAAACGTGGGTGAGTAAGAAAGGAGGATGGCGATGGGTCCGAGGAAGCAGAGGACATGGAGAGCTCACGAAGGGCAGTGACCTCCCTCTCAAGCCCCAGACGGGCAGATACCTGACGTCGACCAAAAGATGTAGACTGACGCGAGGCAGAGGTGGTGCCGCCAGGTAAGGTCGAAGAGGTGCCGGCGGCAGTGGTCATGCCGGCACAGGAGACAAGGCCAGAAATGGCCGCAAAGAGGTGCTCAGACGTGATCGGTCCCGGAGCAGAAACAGGACGACTCGGGCCAGCCCCTAAATCTCCCCCAGACGCAGGGATATCCTGCTCGCCTAAGTGGGCGGCAGGGGACGGTGGTCTGCGGGCGTCTGCGGGAAGGAAAGGAAGATTCAACCCCGCAAAGAAGTCGGGATCAGGTGGGAAAGTCCAATCTCCCACGAGAGCAATGGTCATGCGGGCGGGGTTGGGGAGAATGGTGTAAGGGGCTGGGGGTGGCCATAATTGAAAATGAAGCGGCCAGCCGAGTTGGGTCTAATCATGTGAATGTGCCGCAGGACGTCAATATCTAGACGTAATGGTCCTGTGGCAACGGGAAGATTATTGGGGAGGGGAATGTTAAATTGGGGGTAAGAGCAAATGATAGTGATGATGTCCCCACAACAAAACTTTCCCTTACCGGCCCGACTGATCTCGAGAAGCTTGTAAACAAGCCAATCGCCGCCATGGATGGGGACGGTAGGGGCCCTGAAGCTAACTCCATCATCATCCCGGACGTAAGGGAAAGTCATGGCCCAAAGGATAAAAAGGTCAGGGATAGTCACAGTGCCTGACTCGTCCCTAGGAAAGAATCCAGATGAAATGATCCTGTGGGCCAATCGAAACATGGGATGAATGATGGAGGAAGGCTTTGCTCTACCTCGGGGATATTCATGGATGAGTGTGAGGCGGAACCAGAATTGATCAACTTGAAATTCGGGCGTGTACCCGTAGTGTCGGATGGAATCATCCCCAAGAATGGGGAAACCAAATATATCATTAATCGTGTTCAGACTTGTGGTGACACTGCGGTTACGCACCTGAAATTTAACGATCGACCCGGACTCTAAAACGAGTGTAGAGAGAAATTCGAGGGTGAGCGCCGGGTAGGAAATGGCGGATGCATTAAGGAAGGCCAACCATCCTAAGTTACCGAAAAGAGATTCAACCTCGGTGAAGACACCGAGATCGACAAGTGTTTGTGCGTGCGGGAACTTAGTAGAAAGATGCCCTCAAGCATCAAGCCTACGGTAAAAATCTTTGTGCTCCTGGTTCCGAAAAATATACCCATGCGGGCCCAACATTGGGTCCACAGGGGGGATAATAGGTGGAGGAGGGCCAAGTGTAAGTGCTCGTGTACAGGGAGGGGGGCGTGTGTGTTTTCGTCTCTTTCGAGACGGCTCCTCTTCCCGCATAATTCCCTTCCCCTTATCCGTATCCCGAGCCATGTGTGAGTGTGTGAGCAAGAATGAGTGCAAAAACAGTGGATGCACACTACACAAGCAAACGAGCAAGCACAATTAATAGGGCAAATATATAAATTTGAGCTTCGGAACAAGTGTACCCAAACGGAATGGCAGAGCTTGCTCGTAGATGCCCCACACTGTTCAACGAGAGTGGCGTGGAGCCGCGGCGAACTCCTTCGGCAATAATTTTCGAAATGGGGGTGGTTTGGGGGAAAATTAGGTCAAAAATTCGGAATGGGAGGGGAGAGAGGGTTGAGATGATGGAGGGATTGATGGAGGTGGTGGAGAGAGGGAGTAATGGAGGAGTAGAGGGCGTAGGGGAGTGAGGATCGGTTGTTGGGGAAGAGGGGAAGGCGAAACGACGGCGGAAATTGCGATCGGGCGAGAGTGAAAACGAGCGGGTGTCGGGGGGTTTATATAGGGTTTTAAGTCGAACCGATCGGGTGACTTGTCACCCGATCGGTTGACGGTTAGGTCGAAAATCTTGCCGAAGAAATGCTACAGGTGAACCGGTCGGTTGACTTTTCAACCGACCGGTTGGCCGCTCCACTCATTTTCCCGAGAGCTTAGGGCTGCTCAACCGGTCGCGTCAACCGATCGCGCTCGAACTCAACCGATCGGTTGATATTCCCCAAAATTTCCCGAGAGTTCTCCCCAGCTCACCCCGTCTGCCACCCGGTCTCTTCATTACTCAACCGATCGGGTCATATGGGGACAGATCTCGGCATGTATCTGATACATCCCAACCGATCGGGTGAGTTGTCAACCGATCGGTTGGGGCTTGTTTCCTAGAAAAACCAATTGATTTGTTTAAGTCCCCGAATGAATTTTCTCGCGACTGATTTTATTTATAAAAATAGATAAAATAAAGGAAAAAATAACGCTAAAAATTGGAGAAAAATTTTAGAACATGGGTTGCCTCCCATGAAGCGCACTTGTTTAACGTTGTTGGCTCGACGCCCGCAAGAGATGCTCATGGTGGTTGATACGGGTGATGCCCGAAGTTCGGCATCTCTTCTTCATTGGAGCTGAAGGCACTTGGAGTAGTCAGCGGCTGGAAAAATACTTGCTCGACTACCCTCCCCTTGTTCTTGGGATCCGGGGGCTTTTCCTTGGTGTTGGCGCTTCCCGCCATCTTCTTCAGGATCCGGACCTCGTCTTTAGTGAGGTCCGTGGGCTCTTTCCCCGTTCTCCTCGCAGGAGGAGCCTTGGGGAACCCGGGAGGGGTCGTTCTTGCTGCACTCGGTTCTCCAGCAGCTTCTTTGTTCTCGGGGCCATCTCCATCTTCTGAATCCCCCAAGTAATCGGGGGGGGGTTTCTTAAGAGAATCTCCCAGGAGCTCTCTTCAACAGCCTTTTCTTCTTCTATCTCCAGCAGATTACACCCAGGGTCGTCAGGGGGATCGGGGTACTTCATGGATAACCCCAGATCAAACTCAACTTTCTCTCCGTCGACGTTTAGAGAAAGTTTTCCGTTCTTCACATCTATTAGAACGCCAGCAGTGGCCATGAAAGGCCGTCCCAGGATGATGGGGGTGTGTGCGTCTTCGGGCATGTCCATGACTACAAAGTCCACAGGCACATGCACCCCTCTCACATTCACGGGGAGGTCATCCACAACTCCCACCGGATATTTGATCGACCGGTCAGCTAGTTGTAGGGTCATCTCGGTGGGCTCCAAATCACCCATCCCTATCCTTCTGTACATCGACAAGGGCATCAAACTAACACTCGCTCCGAGATCGATGAGTGCACGATGAATCTTCACTGCCCCGATCGTGCAAGGAATGGAAAAGCTCCCCGGGTCTTTAAGTTTCGGCGGATTTGCCCTCTGGATAAGAGCGCTACACTCCGCCGTCAACACTACTTTCTCTTTTCTAGACCCTCTCGTCACCAAATCTTTCAAGAATTTTGCATAGGAGGGGATTGTTTCGATTGCTTCTAGGAAGGGGATCTGCAAACTCAGGTCCTTGACCATGGCGAAGAACTTGCCATATTTCTCATCAATTTTTGCCTGAGCCAACCGTTGTGGAAATGGAACGACGGGTTTATACACTTTCAGGCTCTCTTCCTCCTTCTTCTCCTTCTCTTCTTCAGAGACTCCCTCCGGAGTCATAGGATTTGATGACGAAGCACCGGCGTCGTTTGATTTTTCGATCGGTTTCTCAACGACCGATGGTGCTTCCGGGTTACTAGGGGGCACTCTAGTAGGAATTTGTGTCCCGCTTCTCAAAACGATAGCGGACACATTTGCGTGCTCGTGCACGAGTGCCGATGTTTGGGTTGCTCCCCTCGGGTTCACCTCCGGTTGTGGCGGTAATTGGTTTTGTGACCTTGCAAGGTTCGCCACTTGTAGCCCCAGCTGGGTTACTTGGTCCGTGAGGGTCCGCTGACCCATTTCCAGCTTTTGGTTGATCCTCTCCTGGTTGGTAATATATTGAGTCAAGAGAGACTCAACCGGAGAGACGGCCCTCTGTTGGCCATACTGCTGCTGCTGCTGGAACGGCTGCTGATTCCTGGGGGCGTAAGATTGTTGCTGAAAGGGTTGCTGCTGTGGCCTAGCCGGCTGATAAGTTTGTTGCTGCGGCTACTGAGGCGGTGAGGGCTGAAATGGTGGCCGATAACTGATGTTCGGGTGGTTCCGGTTGTTTGGAGAGTAGGCCGGGTTGGAATTTGTCCTTGGCGGATACGGCGCATTTCCCGTAGGGTTGTAAAATAGTGCGCTCACCTGATCCAACGGTGGTGAGATGTCACCACCGTCGAATTCCCCAAAGAATTCGGACTCTACCGTAGAAATTTGCTGTGTACCGGCCCCACCGGCTCCTACCATTAGTGCGGAGATCTGGGTCGAAAGCAAGTCGAACTTGCTTGAAAGTTTGTCGACGTCCTCGACTCTGTGTATACCTCCAGACCTTGGTGTGGCTCTCTCGTCACACCACCGCTCATTGTTGGATGCCATATTTTCCAGAATATGCCCGGCATCTTCCTCGCTTCTAGACATGAAGGAACCCCCAGCCGCGGCGTCCATAGAAGATTTCAGGTCATCCCTCAACCCATTGTAGAACAGATTAATAATCTGCCACTTCGGAAGCTCATGGTGAGGGCATCTTCTTTGCATTTCTTTATATCTCATCCAAGCTTCATGCAAGGACTCGTGGCTGGCCTGGGAGAAGGAGGAGATCTCATTCCTCAACTTCATGGTCTTCCCCGGAGGAAAGAACTTCGTCAGAAAAGCGTTGGAGAGCTTCTCCCATGTGTTGAAAGTGTTGGGGTCCTTCCCCCTTAGCCATTGCTTGGCTTTGTCTCGCAAAGAGAAGGGGAACAGCTTCAGACGGATAGCCTCTGTCGTGACACCATTAATCCGGAAGGTGTCACACTTCTCCAAGAAGGAGTCTAGGTGCTCGATCGGGCTCTCCATGGGTGCACCCGCAAACTGATCCTGCTGGATCCACGTCACTAGAGACGGCTTCAGCTCAAAGCTTTGGGCCGTGATAGCTGGAGGACGGTTTGCGGAAGTAGACTCGATGGATGGCATCGAGTACTCTAGCAGAGACTTGTGAGGTGGGGTGTTCTCCTCCATGGATTCGGGGTCTTCTCTTCTTCGCTTCTCGGCGGCCAAACGCCTAAGGGTGGCGTTAATCTCTGGATCGAGGGGGATCAAGTCGTCAAGACTCCTTGAACTCCTGCGCATGAGAAACAACAAACACCCGTGAAGCGACAAGTGGGAAAGAAACAGATAAAATAAGAAATAAAAATAAGAAAAATAAAAAAGAAAAAGGAGAATGCGAAAATTATCGCGAGGTAGGGATGTGAGCTAGACACGAGGGTTCAAGAGATCCTAAGATAACAAGCACGTTGCCTCCCCGGCAACGGCGCCATAAACTTGACCGGCGCCCCGCTTGAGTCGCGGCGGCGCGGTGTCGTTTACCGCAAGTTTCACGGTTAGTGTAGGGTGCGGGAATATCGAACTCAGGGAGGCGAGGTTGTGCTTGGGTCAGGTAGGACCTAAATCACCCCGAGGGGCGAGCTAGCCCGAATCGGTAGATGGTTGTCACGAAAGAAAATAAAAGGGTATGAACAAAAGGAAAGTAAACCCGGGACTTTGGTTTCCAACCCGACGAGAGACTCTCGCCGATACGGCCTACGGGTATGGATAGCGATCGGGATTAGGGTCTAATGGTGAGACGTTGCCTCTGAAAGTGGTAACGGCGTCCCATGGGCCCGATATTCCGGTCGGTGCCCAGGATGATACACCGGACATCCCGGATTCGATCAGTGGGCACTCCCGTGTCCATTAACACTGATCGATTCCGGGAGCACTAAGCCCGCAACGATATCTCCCGACGTCTCATCCTGCCGCTCCCGCGTGCTAGGATTCGGCGTCTACGCTAAAGGCGTGAGCTATGGCTAGGGAGTCAACCGCCAAGTTTATTCCCCCTTGGCCCAACGGTCAAAGGCGGTCTTTTTTCCGCCGATGACAATGAAACACCCCGCGTAACCGTTAGATTCCTACTCCCTATCGATTTCCTAACCCTATGGACGCATCAGGAAGAAACCCCGAAGGGGTTTCCACCAAAATCCCAGATTTGGGAACTACTCACAAAAATTCATGAAAAAGCGATCTAAATGAAATTTAACCGTTGAAATCATAATCGGACAATTGCAATGCGGAAGTAATAGAGTAATAAAGACAATACTAAAATTTTAGAAAGATCTGAAAACTTACTAAAGAGTAACAATTACAGCCGTCACAAGGAAATAAAACAGTAGAAAAACAGCAACTCCCGTTTCTGGAACCCTAGGGGTTCTATATATAGAACTTCGCATCAACCGATCGGTTGACAAGTCAACCGATCGGTTGATCCGTTACAGATAAATAACAGAAAACAGCGAGTTTTCACCCGATCTCATGAACCGGTCGGGTGAGTTCTTGAGCGACCGGTTGGATCTTGGAGCAGTCGGGTGAACCGATCGGTTCGACGCCCGTGTCTTCAGCTCTTATTCTTCAGCTACAGATGAACCGATCGGGTGAGAGTCACCCGATCGGTTGGAATTCTGCTCGAAAAAAACAGAGAACAGCCGCCCACAGAACCGGTCTGTGAACCGGTCGGGTGACTTCTTTGTGAGCTGCGGTAGAGACCGGGTGGTGCACGCATGCAGCACCCGATCGGTTGGAGATGGCCAACCGACCGGGTGAGGGGCTGAAAGATGAATTCTTTGGCGTTTGACCCCCTGGATCACGTGTGACTTCTCCCGTTGCTCCGGGGACTTGGGATATCATCGTTAAACGTCCCCTACGTGGTCGATCCCCTGCAATCATGGATAAACAAAGAAAAGTGAAAGAAAACGGGAAAATATACGAAAACGAGTAAGAGATGGCGGAAAAACACGGAGAAACACAAAAGATAACGTGCGTGAATATATGAAATATAAACGCACGTCAATGGCCCTTATACTTGATGCCTTGAATCCCACTCCTTGATCTGTACGTGGCCTCCAACAAAAGGCTAATGGCTAATGGAATAAGATATTAATTGAAAGAGTTAATAAACAAAAGAAATGCTTTATCCTTTAATCTCTCTTTCTTTCTCTCTTTCTATCTCCCTTTAATCTCTCTCCCTCAATCACTTTTGCACAAGCACAACCGCATCAAAGCTATGGAAGAAGTGCGGCTCTTCATGAAATATTCGGCAGTAAAAAAAAATTTCGTTGCCCCTCTTTGATAATTTTGATGAAGAGAAAAAAGGGTCGACTCTTGGAAATTGTGATCTGCACACAAAAATACGGCGCCTCTTTTTTTGATTGGTTCAGCCTGTGGATACTCAAAAGGCTTTGGGATTATTGTTAACAGGGGTGAGGCACTTGGAGATTGGCTATGAACGAATCAAAAGATCAAGTGGCCTGGGTCTTTGAAATTTTCAACACATAAAAAACAGAGGTTCAAGCTCCTCTTGAGTTTAACACACGCACAAACAAAACAACAAAAACCTTTGAGAAACAATTCGGCTTTTCTTCTCTCTTAAAACCAAATTGCTTCTCCCTTTTAAAAATAATAATGAAGAACCCTTCCAAAATCGGCAGACCCTAAAAATTGCAAGACAAAAAAAAACATGATGCACAAATCTCTTGGGAAATAACTTTCGGCTCTTGGGGAATTTTTTGTGTTTCCGCAACAATTCCCCATTGATGAAGGGTTTTTGTAGGGTGAGGCTAGGAAGATATGGTTATAGGGAATCCTATTTTGAAAAGGAGTTAGAGATTTGATTTATCACTTTGCACCACAAATATGAGATATGATTTGATGCAAGATGGGATTTGATGGCAATTCAAATTGGTGCTTGAATAGAAGATAAAGTAAGATTTCAATCGGATATGGAATACGAATTTTGAATTGAATCTTTATGGCAAATGACTTAATCAAATCAGAAATCAATATTGGATTTGCACCAATCACCAATTGATTTGATCCAATCATCTTTGCTATGTGAATGGCACTAAGACCAAGTCTATTAGCTATGTTGATAGCAAATTCTCCAAGTAGTGAGAGATGTATCGTTTAGCCAATCCTGAAACACACTAAACACACACGTCAGATATAACGACACGTTTGTCATCATCAAACCAAGATCCTAGATCGTTGCTCCCAACACCTTTGACACCCTCGTGACCTCACTCTCCTCTTTTCAGAGTCCGTGGAGCGGGACCTCACTGCCATTCTCAACATTCTTAGGCATCAGCACGCACCCGCTGTCATACTTGCACCAGCCCCTCCTCACAGGCCAGACCATGTCCCTTCTTTCCCTCATACACCACTCATCGTGCCCCACTCTCAGGCTTCTGCAGGGACTGTCACTTCTTTCGTCGAGTCGGTTGCATCGCAGTTGGAGACTTCTCTTATCGATGCACGCGTTCTCACACCTTTCGACACTCTAGCTGTTGCACCTTTGTCTGAGCCTGTTGTCTCTTCCATTACCTCACCGGTCGACACACCTGTGAGCCTTCACCTTCTGTGCCTGATGTTCCTATCTCTGGTCCCCAGCAGTCGGACCCATCATCATCCACTCAGGGTGATGCCGCTGCTTGATCCTTACACTATTTTTGCTTCTGTCACCCCTTATTTATTTTTGAGCCCATCTGTCTCTTCGGGGCCCTGTCCTTGCATAACTTAGGGGATGACCTTTTTGCACCACCTATATATATTCCATCATTTTGCATTCGCATATACTCCACCTGCATCATGTTTTCATTTGCATCATTTACCTGCCTGTTCATATTTTTTCATCTTAGGCATTAGGTCATGCATCTGCATCTACATTTCTTCTTTTATTTGCATATTTTTGCTTCTATTTTATTATTTTCCTTTTATTTACCGCCCTCCCATCCTAGCCTCCAATTCCCTTCTTGCCAGCGTGATCTCAGCAGTGAGGACTCTACTGTGTTTAGCTTGGGGGATGAGCGCTATCGCTTTTATTTTCATTTTTTCCATTTTCTTTCATTTTACACCCTTTTTATTTTTATTTTACCGTTTCATTTTTTAGCATCATATTTTCCATGTTTGGTATTCTTGCATGCATGCTTTTATTTTATTTTCTCCGCCTTTCTTTTCCTCTTATGCTAGATATATTCTGAATGATGATATCTCTCTTAGCTTTAATAGCTATCACGATTGTCACGACCCGCCTCCCTAAAATGGAGGCGAGGCATGAGAAGTCCGCTCAGACTTGGAGCTGTGAGGCTCCAGTCTGTAAAGCGTCTGGAATAACCAAGTATAGGTCCTTGCAAATGCGACACAGAACAAAAATAATAATAAAGAAAAGAGACAGATAAATTATTTCAATCTAAGAATGTCCACAATAAATTCCAACATCACAGAAAAGCCACCAGGCTAAAAGAAGAGTCTAAAAGGCCCAAGCATGGCCAACAGAAATAATCAACGTACAGAAAGAAAGGTGCTACGCACCGGCAACCTAACAACAGACTTAGCAGGAAGTAACACCAAAGAAGTCTCTACGATTGGTCGCCGGTGTCCTCGTACTCCACGTCAATGGTGGACCCAGGCTCAAAGTCAGCAAACACCTCGTCCTCAGCAACAGACTCTGGCTCAGCAACTAACATGCGACACCCAAAATAGACGAGGGCGCATGTCAGCAAGTCTACAAGAGACTTGTGCAAGGAAACAAAAAGAAGGAAAGCAACCTAGCAGTTCTAAAATGTATGATTACATGCAGTTTAATGCATGGATGCAACAAGTGAGACAATGCAGTAAGTATGACATGGCATCAAGTATAACATGGCAACACGTATAACATGGAAACAAGTATGACATGGCATGGGTAGCAAAGCTACTAAAACATTCACACGGATTTTACAAGTAAAGTAAACATGTCGTGCTCAGAGTTTACGTCTTACAGCTGAAGTGGCTGTACGGGCACGCTTCTACGCTGAGTGGTCGCTTAACCCTATCCCTCCACGTGTAATTGGGCATTGGCTTTTGACCAACACATATAGCCCTCTTCTGGATCACGATCCAGGAAATATATTTGGCATAGGGTTGTGCCTGCAACGCAGGTGCCTAGCATCAACAAGTCAGGCATTGGCTTTTGACCAACACATATAGCCCGCTTCTGGATCACGAGCCAGGAAGTGTATTTGGCATAGGGTTGTGCCTGCAACGCAGGTGCCTAGCCTTGACAAGGAAGTACGTAGCGTGTGCTACGAATGCAACATTCAAGCATGGATGACATGGCATGACAAGTTATAATTTAAGAGCGTACAGATAAGGAATTTAAACATGACAGGCAGAGCACAAGTAAAGAGCATGCAGTTATGAAAATTTAAACGTGACAGGTAGAAATGCATGAATGACATGGCAGGGTGACAGATCTAGCTTCGTTGTCAAGCTAGATCTTAAAATTGCGTCTAGGCGAGTATCATTTCGTCGCCTAGTCTCTTTTACGCCTAAAACATGAAATGGCCTAAAGCACGGCCTAAACAAAGAACTGGCAAGTTTCACTTACCTGTAATCAACCGTTCCGTAAATATCGTCCAACCAGTCCAGTCTAGCTATGTGCTTAGATCCACCAGCCTCAAGTCCCAAATTAAATTATCTTTATTAGTGAATTATCAAACAACTAAAATACCGATTTTTATCTTGTTTAACCTGGATGGGTTGGGGGTCCTAAGTGTTCAGAAATTTACCCTTACACGACGCGAGAGCTACAATGGCGTCGGGTAGCGACGCCAGGGGTTGAAATAATAGAACGCGCTCCTAATCCATATTCCAAATAAGATTCCACGCTCGCCAATTCTTGGGCAACAACCAGATCGGCGAGCAAGATTCCAAACAGCGAGTAATAGGTCGGTAGGCGTTTTCACGGCTCCCGGGAAGCCGTAACAACGAACCGAGACGAACGGTTTGACGTACATGAAGTCTACGATGTTGAGCATCATAGGGGACGATTGCAACGTCGGTAAACACCCCTAGGAGAAGTAGGGGGATGTCGGAAGACCCCAACAGTGATAGGGTACGACGAGATCACAACGACGTGTTATGACGTCGTTATAAACGCGGAACATCGAGTATACTCGCTGTTTCAGAGCGATGATGCCCAGTGGGGGCTGCCACGGCGGCAGAGGGTCCAAGGGGAATGGAGGCACGTCGGAGAGGGCATCGGCGGCGGCGGTGGCCGGCAACGGCTGCGGCGGTGGCCGGCAACGGCTGCGGCGGCCGCTGCAAGATGCTACAAGCTGATGCGACTTGTGCTGCGAAAAAAGGCAGCTAGGGGCGGCTATTGCGGCGGAAACAGAGGCCCACGGTGACTCTAGGGGAGGAGGAAGGTCGACGGGGTGGCTGTGCAATGCCTACAGATCGCTAAACACCGGCGCTGCTGCAAATAACGACGAGCGGGGCTATTTCCGGCGGTCAACGACAGTGTAGCGGGGTCCCACGGCGGCCTGAGGGGAGGAGGCACGTTGGGGATCGGAGAGGGGGCCGGTCGACGACGGGTGGAGGCCGGAGAGCGCAAGAATGGCCGGCGCTCGGGGTTTTGCGTGATAAAGATTAGGGTCGGCGGCGGTTTCTTTGAGTTGCTACGAAAGTTGTTAGCCTAGGGTTATTTAAAATAGGGTAGAGGGCTGATTCACGTGGGTACTAGGGCTAGAACGTGGGCTAGGGGCTGTAGGGTTAGGGTATAAGGTTGTTTTGATAAGAAAATAGTTATAATGAATTTAAACCCCAATATCTCACCCTCTCTCTCTCCCTAGGTGAGTGTGTACGGCCAAACAAAAAGTGGGCTGGCTAAGTCAAAGTTAGGAGGGTGATTAAGATTATTAAAAATTATTAGGGACTAATCTAGGTGAAACTTAGGGCTAATCCAATAATTGGTTGGGCAAAAAGTGAAAGTAGGTCAAACAAGGCCCAAAAATCGTAAGATAAATACTGGGGTGACCGCACAGACGAGAGAAACGCAACCAGGAAGATAGATCACAATTTCGACGACGAGAAACGAAATTAAAAATAAAAAAGCCTCACGACAAAAGTGGAAATCACGACGTCTCATCAAACAAAGTCAAATCGTGGGGGAACGACCCGTGAAATGACGTTCCAAATTAATTCCACAATTTAATATTCTTCGAGAGGGTCACAACATCATATCACACTATAGGGTTCGGTTACAGACAAAGTCTAAAATAAATACGTGCACGAACAAGACTACGTGCACGTAAAGTGTAACGGCCACTTCCGTTGTACGTATTTTGTGCGTATGTTGATTCGGGTGTGTATTTTCGTATTTGATTTATTATTGTGTTTCCGTAGTTCCAACACGCGACCGAACCCTGTATTCACGACACTCTCAAAAGCGCGAGCGCCCCAGTATTTTCTTTATAATTTTTGGGCGTCGAGGGGCCAAACTGCTATAACCTCATTAATAATTATTAAGTTGTTGTTATTATTATTATTATTATTATTGAAATTCTAATGAAATGGTGGGTTACGTATTTAACATCTTATAAACTTTTAGTTATTAAAGTATCTCATCTAATAACCTTTCTTGCTATCACCTTTCAAACGAGATGTAATCAAATCCTTTAACAAATGAAAATCAACTCATACAAATTTTAAAATCCCAACGTTTTTAACCAAGGCTTGCACGTTCTCCCACGTTCCCTAAGTAACCTCTTCCCGTAACCCGCTCCTCCCCCACGTGAATCTCCCTCTCCCATAACAAACCCTACAGTAGCCTACAAAAAAAACAAACCCATGCCTCCCTTCATTCATACTACCTCTTCTAGGATTATAACAAGCAATCAAACACAGAAACCTACCCCTATATCTCTTAGGCTTTCATGCATCCCCCATCTCCTCTCAAACAAAACAACCCTGGGCTCCTCATACCCTGCCACCCCATCTTGCGGCAACCCCTTCAACTTCCCAGCTGCGCCTTCACCCCCTCGCCCTCACAAGCACTCGCCGGCAGCCCCGCACACGAACCGCGGCCTCCCCTCGCCCGGAACGCCGCTCGCAGACCGTCAGAAACACCCAGCCTCCCTCCTCCGTGCCTCCAACCCCGAGGGCTCACGCCCAGCCTCACCGCAATCCCATTTCGAACCTCCTTCTCGGTTGACTGGCCGCCGTTTCCGTCGCCGCAGGAAGTCACCGTACTGCCGCCTTCTCCCCGACGCCGGAGCACCCCGCAGTTGCCGAACGCCAGGCGCCACTGCTCCTTTCCGCTCTCTCCGCCTCAAAGACCCGAAGGCAGCGCCCGACCATCAGCCGTCATTCGACGCCGTCACCTGCAATCGCAAGGGAGAACGAAAAAGGGGAACACGATCGTAGGAGGTTAGTTGCCTTCACAGTGCATTTGGAGAGTAAAAATGAATATTAGTTATATAATAAATTTGGAACATGAGCCTAGTGCCTTCTGTAAAATTATAAGGCTAATGAACTGTGAGCATGTAGATCTTTATAGGTCAACTTCTATTACATGTAGTGTACTTTATAAGTTGCAGCAACATCCTATTACCTGTAAGATCTTAAAGCTTTGAGTTGAATGTACTGATAAGTCTGTCATGAACCGAACCCTGTAATAGAACTGCAATAGAACTGCATACTTTTATAATAGGTTGCAATTGGCTTTTTGTATTAAGCTATAGGTGTTTCTCCTTTATAGGAACAGGACATGATGAACAATATTTGAAATTATATGCATGCAGTACCCGTGTTTATGTGTAGACTATGAATAACTGGTAGGTTAATAATAATAATAATAATAAATGCTCTGAAAGATAGTGAATGTTTGACAGTGTAAACATGGATGAGTGCATACCCTATATCTATAGTGAGTGGTCCTGTATTTCCTTGTATGAGCAGAGTTATGGCAAAGATAGTGAAGTTTATGAAGTTTGACATTAATGTTTTCTCCAAACAGATGTAAATTGAAATGGACCTTATATTAATTTTTATTCCAAACAGTATTACTAACAGGACGTAAATTATTACTAGCAGGACCTTATATATGTTAGAAGAATCATTACTAGTAGAATGTTATATGACTATTGGTTTAAGATTATGAAGTGGACAACACCCTAGGTTAGAGAACCTGATAGAATGAATTATTATTTAAACATCTTGGGGTGAACCTAATTCAAGGATATTTTCAATCAAAACAGAGAATCAGTCGTCTCTTAGCGTGACGCGTGTCGAGACGAACCCACGACAACCGTTATCACCGGGAACAAGCAAGTGATACTTGACAGTGTTGTTTAGGCCACGTTTAGGCCAATTTTGTGTACTAGCGTAAAAGAGACTAGACGATGAAATGATAGTCGCCTAGACGCCCTTACTAGATCTAGATTGACAACGAAGCTAGATCCGACACCTTTACCATGCTTTCATTCATGCTGCCATGTCACATTTACTTTCGATTAACTGTACGCACTCTTATCTATATTTTGCCATGTCATTCATGCATCGAAATGTCATCGTGTTTGTGTAGCACACGCTACAATAAAATTGTTAACTATTGAGGCTGGGCACCTGCTTTGCGGGTACAACCTTATGCCAACAACACTTCCCGGCTCGTGATCCAGAAGATGGGCGCCAGTCTATATACACGTGGAGGGGTAGGGTTAAATGGTCGCTTGAGCGTAGAAGTGAGCCTGTACAGCCACTTCAGCCAAAAGACGGAAACTCTGTGCACAAACTGAAAATCAGTGAATAGTGAATCGTGAAATAGTGTTTTCGTAGTTTTCGCTACGACGTGTGTGTTTGCTTCATCATGTCATTTTAATCATTGCATTTTTAAATGCCATGTCCTCTCATTATATTAGAACTGCTAGTCACTTTGCACAAAAGTCCTCCGTTTTCCTTGGGAGACTTTTGCTGACATGTGCCCTCTTCTCTTTGGGTGTCACATGTCAGGTTCTGAGTCAGAGGTAGTTACAAAGGACAAGCAGTTTTCAGACACTGAGTTCGAGGTACCTGTGGAGACCGGGTTCGAGGACACTGGTGACTAGACCTAGACCCACTTGGTGACTTCCTTTAGTGGTTGCTGTTTTAGTGGTTGCTGTTAGATTTCGGTGCGTAGCACCTATCTCTCTGTTTATGTATCGGCCATGTCTTAGGACGTTTGTTTCAGACGATGTACTTCTTTTGTGACTTCACTCTGTGATGTTGGAATATTGGTTGATGTTGTTGGTGGATAATTCTATATCTGCTTTTATTTATCATTGTTGTTGTTTCGTCGCATTGCAAGGACCTGCCATTATTATCGTACATGGACGCTTATCAGACTGCAGCCTCACAGCTCCAAGTCTGAGCGGACCTTCTCACGTCTCGCCTTCCAAACTTGGGAAGCAGGGCGTGACATAAAGCGTATAAAGGATATGGGGTCCAAAGGCGACTGTAATTCCAAGTTGGGCACACGTCGGGGGTCGGCTTGCTAAGGATGCAACCAAGGTGCTACGGCCCTATTGACTCAATGACACGACTCGCACACACAGCAATAAAACCAATCCGGTACCCGAAATTGCTATACGCACAGTCGTATTACAAATAGTGAATAACGACCGTTACATCCTACCCACCTTAGAATAAAGTCCATCCTCAGACTTCCTAATTATAAATATATCTCTAGCCAGACTAGTAGCTATCCCAATCACATCACACTATAATTCAAACCAGGTATAGTCATCACAAGTGCTTATATATGCACTAGGTAGTCAAACAATAACTCTACTAACGTGTATATATTCACGCACATTACACACTTATAGCCAGTCAAATTCATACACATATTTCTATCATATATATATATATATATATATATATATATATATATATATATATATATATACACATCCCTTATATAACTACTACTTACCTAGCACAAAACAATAGTTCAGATACTCACATAAGAATAGTCTTACACTAGCAAATACAATCATTGCTCTACGTATAGATAACTACCTATGCACAAAACAAACATGGGTATACTACTCCCTAATATTTCATAGTATACATCTAATACCAAACACATCAACACATGTAGTCACACCATACCATTATTAAATCAAGTTTACTATATCTAATATACATTCACCACTACTATAATTTCACAATTATATAGTCATTCAAATGCATGCAAATATTTCACCATATATTCACATCACATACGGTCCTATAATTATATCCACGACACGCCACTCATACCATAGTCACCAATACCTATAACTAAGCACATACTTACCCGTGCATGGTTCACACCCACACACGCTAACCTTTCATTCATATATACCAATCATACCACTACATACTCAGCACCTCTACACACCTAGTTTAGCTAGCACACATACATTCACACAAGCAAGTCCTTAGTAAATAATTATACCACAAGACCAACACCTATAACTATATACTGGTATAGTGACTCACAATCATGTGCGTAACACAATCAGGTACAAACAATCCTATCACTATACATACATCATCCATCGCTATATTCATGATACCACACGCAACCACAGACATATGTAACAATATACTTATAGTATACCCACTCAAGCTTGAGTGAGACTCAAGAAACATATCAGAATACTCTATATACGTAACTCGGTATTTATACCTATACCAATACCACTCCAATGTATACACGTCTACCAATATAACCATATACATACCATAATGTCAATCACACTTAATATCTAGTCAGGTAACACCCACATAGTTCAATCACTTTATATACCATAATAATATTACAGACATCAGCATACTTATAATTATAATACCCTCCCTAAAACATACATTCATCGTATAGTCACACACAAGTAACACATATATTCACACCATATCCATTTACATATAATTAGTATACCAATACATCTACTTACATACATAGTTAAGGTATGCAATAATTGTGTATACCTCATGGTATACACGCACACAACATCCAGTAAGAGCAAGCGATATCAATCAAAATAATAATCCTACTACCATACGTATATCACATATATACTCATGCAGCAAATACATAACTACTTACGTCTAAGCACACTACATATTTACGTACGAGCACACACTCACACTTACTAACATATAGGTCATATAATAGGCTTACTCACTTAACTATAAGTACACCTATTATCATTACACCTAACATACTCACGACTTACTACTATATTATATACCAAGCATCAACAAGTATCTTCAAGCTACTTACACTACTAGTATATGCCCCAATACAGTTTCCAATATTTATACAGACATCCCTAAAGTGGTATAGCTATCCACACATATATAATAACACCACCATATACACAACTTCATAAACATCATGAATAACACTGATTATACATACATAATACAAGAGTCAATTATTAATACCCTAAGGGTAGCACGCTCATACGGGTCCACACACTCCACCTATATGCATGCACCTCCACGACATAACAACTTATACTAATGGGCCCACCAAGCTATACTATGGTTGACACAGGCAACGACAAGCACTAATGGCTAAACAATAGGAAAGAAACCGAAGCCAAAGCGTGACGAAGGAAAGATCGAAAAGTACGAGTTCAGATAGGACGAAGATAAGGAGACAACTTGGTTAGGTGAATCAAGGGTATAATTGTGAATGTTTAGGTGGGAAAAGAAAGATGTAATGATACTCTTATATGATACATGAAAATAGTGTGTAAAAGATATAAGTTAAAAACGAAGAGTACGAAACCGGTCGATAAAATGAGTTGTTCGAAATAAGTTTGAGTCGTATATACATAATAAGAAGAATGGTTTATTAGCTTATTGAAAATTTATTATAATGAAGAAGTAAAACATTCACACGAACATTAAGGACATAGGTTAGAAAATATTATGTGGTAGTAATTTAATAATTTCGGTAAAAGTTTCGAAATTCAAAGAATGAAATCATATCAACTATAGTGTAGAGAATTTAAGCACATGCTAAATGTTTTCCAAGTCTTAAAACTGGAGAGAAATTTCAAATAAATAATATTGAAAATACTTTTCGAGAAATCCGAATTTGCCAAACGAAACTGATTTATAAAAAGATCTTAAGGTACGAACACAACGAGCCTAGAACTGATATATATATATATATATATATATATATATATATATATATATATATATATATATAATTGAAGTTCTATTTATCTTGGAAGATATTCTAAAGTATAGATGGTAAATGGCTAAAATGAATTTCGTAGTTTAGAAAAAAGATGATATATCGAACTATCAAAGTAGTAATAAAGTTTTAAAAACCAAAATGCGAGAAATATAGGTTAGCAAATAGCTACGAGATAGTAATTAAAAATTTCAACCAATAGACTCCAAAATCTACGAAAGGATTTAACTCAATCGAATAGTGAGGAATTAAATACATAAGAAGAGGGGTTTTAAAAAACAATTAAACCAAGCGAAAATTTTTAGTAAGGAAAAATCGAAATTGACTTTGAAGGAATCAAGATTTGCAATGGAGAAAATTCGAAAGATTAATGATAATCGCCATGAAGCGATCTCGTGAAACGAGGGCAAGAATAAGATCGCGTGGTCTCATAAAAAAATACGCCTAGGATATGACTCATGAAACTCTACGGGGAACTTCTACGGTTGACCAACTAAAGATTAGGAAACTTAGCGCTAAGCCTTCCTAAGGATCTAGACTGTAATGAACTACGTCCGGCTTGGCCCAAAATCGATGAACCCAAGCGAACGACTAAAGAATTTCTAGATGTCTAATATGGTCAGAGCTAGGCAAGAACCACTAAGGTAACTCCTAAGACGATTATATCAATTTCTAGCATGGAGTCTAGCTAACAATCAGGGACCTCTAACTAGCAAGCACAGACGTCTAACTAAGTCTTACTAAAGTCCTGAGCTAATGGATTCCCTACTAAGCTGAGACAGATGTTCGGGTAACACGTCTACCAGCCACCAAAGACATAGGAACGATCAAAATTTAGACTCAGGGCTTATGATTTGGATGTTTTAATTTATTTAATGGATGTTCTATAATTATTATCGTTGTTCCGATAATTCGCAGTTGCAGTGACCTGCATGGGCCACCAACAAAACATGTCACGACCCTCTTCCCTAAAATGGAGGCGAGGCGTGAGAAGTCCGCTCAGACTTGGAGCTGTGAGGCTCCAGTCTGTAAAGCGTCTGGAATAACCAAGTATAGGTCCTTGAAAATGCGACACAGAACAAAAATAATAATAAAGAAAAGAGACAGATAAATTATTTCAATCTCACAATGTCCACAATAAATTCCAACATCACAGAAAAGCCACCAGGCTAAAAGAAGAGTCTAAAAGGCCCAAGCATGGCCAACAGAAATAATCAACGTACAGAAAGAAAGGTGCTACGCACCGGCAACCTAACAATAGACTAAGCAGGAAGTAACACCAAAGAAGTCTCTACGACTGGTCGCCGGTGTCCTCGTACTCCACGTCAATGGTGGACCCAGGCTCAAAGTCAGCAAACACCTCGTCCTCAGTAATGGACTCTGGCTCAGCAACTAACATGCGACACCCAAAATAGACGAGGGCGCATGTCAGCAAGTCTACAAGAGACTTGTGCAAGGAAACAAAAAGAAGGAAAGCAACCTAGCAGTTCTAAAATGTGTGATTACATGCAGTTTAATGCATGGATGCAACAAGTGAGACAATGCAGTAAGTATGACATGGCATCAAGTATAACATGGCAACACGTATAACATGGAAACAAGTATGACATGGCATGGGTAGCAAAGCTACTAAAACATTCACACGGATTTTACAAGTAAAGTAAACATGTCGTGCTCAGAGTTTACGTCTTCCAGCTGAAGTGGCTGTACGGGCACACTTCTACGCTGAGTGGTCGCTTAACCCTACCCCTCCACGTGTAATCGGGTATTGGCTTTTGACCAACACATGTAGCCCGCTTCTGGATCACGAGCCAGGAAATATATTTGGCATAGGGTTGTGCCTGCAACACAGATGCCTAGCCTCAACAAGTCGGGCATTGGCTTTTGACCAACACATGTAGCCCGCTTCTGGATCACGAGCCAGGAAGTGTATTTGGCATAGGGTTGTGCATGCAACGCTGGTGCCTAGTCTTGACAAGGAAGTACGTAGCGTGTGCTATGAATGCAACATTCAAGAATGGATGACATGGCATGGCAAGTTATAATTTAAGAGCGTACAAATAAGGAATTTAAACGTGACAGGTAGAGCACAAGTAAAGAGCATGTAGTTATGAAAATTTAAACGTGACAGGTAGAAATGCATGAATGACATGGCAGGGTGACAGATCTAGCTTCGTTGTCAAGCTAGATCTTAAAATTACGTCTAGGCGAGTATCATTTCGTCGCCTAGTCTCTTTTACGCCTAAAACAAGAAATGGCCTAAAGCATGGCCTAAACAAAGAACTGGCAAGTTTTCACTTGCATGTAATCAACTGTTCTGCAAATATCGTCCAACCAGTCCAGTCTACCTATGTGCTCAGATCCACCAGCCTACAGTCCCAAATTAAATTATCTTTATTAGTGATTTATCAGACAACTAAAATACCGATTTTTATCTTGTTTAACCTGGATGGGTTGGGGGTCCTAAGTGTTCAGAAATTTACCCTTACACGACGCGAGAGCTACACTGGCGTCGGGTAGCGACGCCAGGTGTTGAAATAATAAAACACGCTCCTAATCCAGATTCTAAATAAGATTCCACGCTCGTCAATTCTTGGGCAGCAACCAGATCAGCGAGCAAGATTCCAAACAGTGAGTAATAGGTTGGTAGGCGTTTTCACGGCTCCCGGGAAGCCGTAACAACGAACCGAGACGAACGGTTCGACGTACACAAAGTCTACGACGTTGAGCATCGTAGGGGACGATTAAAACATTGGGAAACACCCCTAGGAGAAGTAGGGGGCTGTCAGAAGACCCCAACAGCGATAGGGTACGACGAGATCACAACGACGCGTTACGACGTCGTTATAAACGTGCAACAGCGAGTATACTCGTTGTTTCAGAGCGACGATGCCCAGCGGGGGCTGACACGGTGGCAGAGGATCCAAGGGGAATGGAGGCACGTCGAAGAGGGCCTCGACGACGGCAGTGGTGGCCTGTAGCGACTGCGGCGGTCGCTGCGAGCTGCTGCAAGCTGCTGCGGCTTATGCTGTGAAAAAAGGCAGCTAGGGGCGGCTATTGTGGTGAAAACAGAGGCCCACAGTGACTCTAGGGGAGGAGGAAGGTCGACGGGGTGGCGTTGCAATGCCTGGAGATCGCTAAACGCCAGCGCTACTGCAAATAACGACAAGCGGGGCTATTTCCGGCGGTCAACGGCAGTGTAGCGGGGTCCCACGGCGGCCTGAGGGGAGGAGGCACATCGGGGATCGGAGAGGGGGCCGGTCGACGGTGGGTGGAGGCTGGAGAGCGCAAAATTGGCCGGCGCTCGGGGTTTTGCGTGATAAAGATTAGGGTCGGCGGCGGCTTCTTTGAGTTGCTGCGAGAGTTGTTAGCCTATGGTTATTTAAAATAGGGTAGAGGGCTGATTCACGTGGGTACTAGGGCTAGAACATGGGCTAGGGGCTCTAGGGTTAGGGTATAGGGTTGTTTTGATAAGAAAATAGTTATAATGAATTTAAAACCCAATATCTCACCCTCTCTCTCCCTAGGTGAGTGTGTGTGGCCAAACAAAAAGTGGGCTGGCTAAGTCAAAGTTAGGAGGGTGATTAAGATTATTAAAAATTATTAGGGACTAATCTAGGTGAAACTTAGGGCTAATCCAATAATTGGTTGGGCAAAAGTGAAAGTAGGTCAAACAGGGCACAAAAATCGTAAGCTAAATACTGGGGTGACCGCACAGACGAGAGAAATGCAACCAAGAAGACGGATCACAATTTTGACGACGAGAATCGAAATTAAAAATAAAAAGGCATCACGACAAAAGTGGAAATCGTGACGTCTCATCAAACAAAGTCAAATCGTGGGGGAACGACCCGTGAAATGACGTTTCAAATTAATTCCACAATTTAATATTTTTCGTGAGGGTCATAACGGCATATCACCCTATAGTGTTCGGTTACAGACAGAGTCAAAATAAATACGTGCATGAACAAGACTACGTGCACGTAAAGCGTATAAAGGAAACGGGGTCCAAAGGCGACAGTAATTCCAAGTTGGGCACACGTCAGGGGTCGGCTTGCTAAGGATGCAACCAAGGTGCTACGGCCCTATCGACTCAACGACACGACTCGCACACAAAGCAATAAAACCAATCAGGTACCCGAAATTGCTATACACACAGCCGTATTACAAATAGTGAATACCGACCGTTACAACGATGCTTATTACCTTTGACATGCTACTTAGAGTATTTCAGTATCTTACTATTCATATGCTTACATATATATTCTGTTGACGATCTCTCCATATGAATGCATGAAATAAATTGAAACTGAATGTATGCAGTAGTATTTAGTAAGCCTATATTGGATATGCACCAAGATTCACACATCTTTAGAATATCTGAAGCATCTACCTTGTTATCTTATTCACTTCTTATTGCATGCCTGCTATTATTGTGTGCGTTACCGCATGACTTCATTATCTGTTGAAATGAATGAAAATACATGTGCTTGCTTATGAGTTTAGTTGGAGTATTATCTTATTGAACCATTGTTCACATCTTATGAGTGAACCGAGTGATTATATTATTTCCTTCTTCACATATCTTATTATTCTCTATATGTCACTTGGGTTCACCCCCTTTGCAGCTACTTATACCACATCCACTTCCCAAAAATCCCAAAAGAAAAGGTTAGCTTCAAAAAGCCCCAAAAATCCAAAAAGGCACCCAAAAAATATATGTAGATCATATTGCTCCTACAAAAAAAGAAAAAAAAAGAAAGAAAAGAGTTCAAAAAGGAAAAGAAAAATATTTCCTATATCTTACTACTTGAAGCTACACAAATACTTGGGAAAAGGCCACAAAAATTCCTTTATTAATCTTTAGATGTGATACCTCAAACTAAGCTTGGGGGTGAATCCATTTGATTATACGAGTGAGTATGCCATTAGAGTGGAGTTGTGCACATTTGAGGATATTTGATAATGCTCAGACTTTACGAAATATATTAGCTATGGAGATTTTTCATGATTTGAGATGAATAGGTGAATGCCATGATCCTTATTATATTCTCTGTTGCATGCTTGGTATGACTCTTAAATGCTTTGTTTATCTATATTGATTAAAAATTCAGTCGCCAACATGTTTATACTAAACTCTATGAATTCCATGATGTGGATTTGAATTAATGGCATGATTTTGGAGAATCCCTTCCTTTGTTCTTAAATGCTTGCAAGTGATATGTTTAGATAAGATATGAAATTATTATTAGCATGTGATCTATTTTCGAAGTATTGTGATATATCGCTATGGCTTGAGATCTTACCGAATACTCTAGCACTCCCCTCCATCTTCCATTCTTTTTCTATTTTTTATTTTTATCGCCCGGTGAGCCTCGTATTCGTCTTCTTTGAGGACGAGTAAGAGGTAAGCTTTGGGGATTTTGATGTGTCCATATTTTACATGTTTTTATCGCATGATTTCATGTCATATTCACCTCCAAACTTCATATTTTTATATATTATCGTGCTTCTAATGCCATATTCGAGTTTTGTATAGCCTTTTGGATTTTCAGGAGTTTTGGATCGAATTGGAGCTATTTTAGGACATGAACACATCCGACACGTCCGGGACGTCATTGGCAAGGCTCCATAAGAGTTCGCCGAGGTATGGAAGAGAGAAAAGAGACATGGCCTCAATTTCATTCAGTTTCCCAGGTGACTTGACCGAGCAGACATCCGACTTGACCCGAGGAAATGGCCTTACCCTACTCGACCGAGCAGACATCCAACTCGACCCGAGTCGCACCAAACAGATGAAGATTTTGAGCTTTTCTCCAAGGCACCCTAGCTCGACCGAGCAGCTCACCTACTCGACCCGAGTCATCAAGAAACAGAGCATCATTTTGGAGGAAGTTTTGATCTACTATAGCTTGACCGAGTAGGGGCTACTCGATCGAGTAGGGGGCTACTCGACCGAGAAGCCCGTATCAGCCAGACGCAGAAGCAGCAGCAAGCGGAGCCTGAAACCGACTCGACCGAGCAGGATCTGCTACTCGGTCGAGTAACGCGACGTGACCAGCCTAGTTGGTGGGCCAGGTGCCCAGATTTTCTGAGATTTTTGGGATTTCCACCCAATGTATTTAAGCATGTTTTTAGCTCTATATTGAGAGCAATTTTGGAGAAACTTATATTTTAGTTTTACTTGGGTTTTTTAAAGTTTGTGCCGTCGCTATTTTTGTGAAGCAAAACTTGGATTTTTATTGCTATTTTGTGCAAGGAATCTTATTTTCTTAATTCTCTTTGGATTGCTATTGCTCCATGACATGTTGGTAACAACTTTCTTAACTTCCTATTGATTTTGATGTTTTCTATTTTCATGATGAATTCCATTGCATCTATGAATCTTTTGTTGTTATTTCTGTGACGTGTGAGTAGTCTATCTAGGGCTAATGGATTAGCCCATGGATTTTAGGATTTAGATGCAAAGTTAGGATTTTTAGGTTGCGTTGGTATAAAAGGGATGTATCTTGATTGATCTTGCAAAGTTTGTAGGAGAACTTGTACTGAGATCGTGCCCATGGTCGATGGAATCGATTGGCTTAAGAAGTATCCTATAGGCTTAATTAGGGAGTTAGTGGATTCAATTGGGACTCGTGACCATGTCTGACTCGTGTCTTGATGGGATCCACCGACGAACTATATTACTAATTGACGGCTACTGCTATTGCGTCAATGAGAGCTACCAAAATACATCGAAGATCTAACTCACGAGAGTGGCTTGAGCTGAGATCATTCTGTCCACAAGAGTAGCGTGAATATTATCGATTCTTAATGCATGTATCGTCTGCGCCTATCGTGAGAGCGGGGTTAATGCGATACGTTAGATTCGTGGTGCTTAGAGCCATGAATTCCACATCTTGGATGAGACAATCCCTATAAAACCAATGCAACATAAGAGTCTTAACCAAGCATCGACGTTCGATGATCCTAGTGGTGAGTCCTAAAGTCCTAGTCTTTATTAATTTTTCACAATCCTAAACAAACAACTTCTCGAAACCGCCTACTACATAAATTCTGAGATTTGAAAATAGCCCAAGACAATAACATCTCTACGTTCCCAGTGAGATCGATATCTTTTATACTATTACTTGACACCGTACACTTGTGTAAAGTGCCAGGAATTTGCATACATCTAGCACTTGGCATTCGTGCCATTGATAGGTGGCTTCTAGGTGTTAGTGTCCGAAGCATCAGTACTCTATTTCATCAGACTTGTGTTTCATCAAGAACACGTGTCGTAATAAAATGAGTATACCATATCTAGGCTAATTTAGACTTGAGTCTGAATACATCCATGTGTACGAGACCACGAGTTCTCCAACTCATTCTCCTATTGTCTTACAGAAGATGTTTGGTAATCATACCTTTTAGACAACACTTACACGTGTCTTTCGACTCATTATACGAGAGATCAAAACTCTCTTTATGTTACTTGTCAAGTCTATTCTCATCGGTACGGCTTAGTCTATTTTGCCATAGATAAAGTTTCTATAACTTGCGTATTCGTGTATTAATATTTAATACAATATCGTTAGACAAATTACTCACACAAAACATTGCATCAGAAGGAAGGTGATGACATTCGCCAAAATATGTTAGACGTTCTCTATGGTTCAAGAAACAACAATTGCTCCTTTTTTCCAACACGTAAACATTCTATTCTTTTGTATAACAATTATCATGAAACCGTGACATCAAATATGTCACATTTTCAGTTCCTCCTACTTATGCCTTTACTAATGATAGATGAAATTTATTTCTCAATTGACTTTTCTTAATGCCTTCTCCCTTTTCTAATTCTCATTTAGATATTACATGTCTCAACACAAATAACAGCCGTGCAAATATCTCATGTATTCAAACGCTTGAGCTTTGCAACCTTAAGTGTGCTCAACAAGTTACTCGTCCAAGAACCGTTTGGGATACATAGTCTTGCACCACTCATGCACTCACCTTCGATTCAAACAATTTTATCGAAGTTTCTAACTTTACGGATCAAAAATATTTTCCATACAACCTTGAGTTGACTCAACAAATTGTATGGAGAAACATGCTTTGAACATCAGTATGTTCAAGCTGCCCCTCATAGAGACGAATGACATGTAGAGTGCATTTATTGTGTTAGACCCAGAGCTTAAGGAAATCATTGTCCTTAAGCCTGTGCTAAGAAGGTCATTTTTAATGTCAGTGAGAACAAAGTTTAGTCTACCAATTAGAATTTGAGTTTATATTCCATTAACCAACCATTTGGACCAGTTAACTTATTCTCTTAGAATATTATGTTTTTGATTTCATTGATAACATATAACTAGCCTAGTTTAGCATATGTTTAATTTTAAATATAGATAGAATGTCTTTTATCTAACTATATCCTCCTACTATTTTTGTGCACATTTTTAGCTATAATAATGAACGATTTAATCAAATTAAATTTAATGGGAAAGAGATCCAACCACCCTGAGCCTCATAACCTTGAGTGTGCTCAACAAATTACTCGACTCTACGATTGGTAGTGACTCTTCATCAATCATATCATTTATGATTCCCGTATTGGTTTCTACCCCTAGCCACTTATGATCATGAGTGTACTCATCCAAATCACAATGGATAGTTTAGTCGAACTCTTGTTTTCGTGTCTAGCCTAACTTACGCCGGCGCTTGGTGTATGGGCACGACGCGACGGTTTGGGCTAAGTCTAGACTACATCTTATGTAATGAGAATTTGTTTCCATAAAATAGCTATGCCATAGCTTGAGTGTGCTCAACAACTATAACATAGAACTTATAGTTGCCAACCTCTAAAACAAGAAGGGTTATGGCTAATCTTGAAGAAGATTTTTAACGTAATTGACTAGCTGTAATCGACGGTGTCACATAATCATAATTTGCATCCTTGCGGTCCAACGGAACACAGCCAGTGATTTGAATAGGCCAGGATCACTATCCCTAGTCGAGCTAGGGTGATCCACAACACTAGCCAAAAAACATCAGACCGGATCATGGTCCATTGAAGGAAACTTATTATTCAAATGTGTGCCATCGACTAGAATTGGCGTCATTAAAACTAGTTAATCCTATCAACTAGTTGATTCCTAAAATTCAAAATTATTAGGATTGGTTAATAACTTTTATTAATGTCCTTATCAACTATAAGGATTTTTAAGGTGCTATTCTAATCATGTATTAGGCATGTAAACAACTTTTAAATTATAGCATGTCCAAAAAATTATCCTATAATTTTCTGAAAGGTTTTAATGGCTATCATAATAGTTTTTCTTAAATTATCACATAATTAAAAATAACAAATATAACCATTAAAATTATCAAGTAAACAATTTAGCATGATAATACAGCAATTAAAATTTATCTCATAAAATTTTCTTGTTAAACATGCAACTTAAAATTTATTGCATAAGTTTAAGTTACATAAAAAATTATCACATAATTTTAAAGATTTAATTTTAAAATAAAATTAAATCTAATTTTCAAAAACAATTTTCGAAAATAAAAACATTGCATGGGAACGACGATTTTAAAGTTTAAATAAAACTCTATCTCATGGAGAAACATGCTGTATCACATACATTTTATAATTGCAAAAAACATATATCATGTAGACCGGCTCTAATACCAATGAAGAATGTTACGGGTCCTTATGGCAATAAAATTGACGGGTTTTGCGGGTCCTTAGGGCAATAAAATTGACGTCCGTTCTACGTCGGTCGGACGACGAAAATAAAATTGCAGATGAAAAACAGATTTAAAACATTTTTAAACCAAGCCCTAAAGATTTTAACACTAGTCAAGATCTCTACTATCATGGGATTGGGTTCGACCAAAGCCTAAGGATAGATCTATCTAATATATGCAATTATAAACGCATATTTAATTTAAACTACATACCTTTCACTTCGTTTCCGCAGAATACGAAGCGTCGTTTTAGCAACATTTCTTTGGCCCCCGTGTCGCTTCTCCAAAGTCGCACCTTGTCCTGAGCCGAACCGCTTTCCGAACCGAACTGCATCCCGAGGCGAGCAAACCCTTGCCGTCGAGTCAACCATGTGTCAAAGAATATTTCACCTTGACTGGATCCTTTGTCAAGACTTCAGATCCGATCTGAGCTCCTTTGTAGCTTTGCTAGAGTCCGAACAAGAGCAAGGAAGAAATTTAGGGAGAAGGAGAATATTTTTATTTAAGCTCAGATCCGGGATTTCTCACATTTAATGGAGCTGCTCAGATCTAGAGCTTGGGAATAGTTTCAAGGAGGGGAGTAGGCCCCTATTTATATAGGCGGCTGACCCCTCCCCTTCACTCCATATCCGATGTGGGACTAAAAGTTTTGGAGGAAAAATTAATTAAAGGTTGCCTTTAATAAAGGCCAAACTTTAGAGGATTTTTTTCTCCCTAACCGTTGATCTTCACAAGTAATATAACCTATCAAATCGAAGAGGGTTGAACGGTGAACGCATAGGAAGAAACGACACGTCATTCGCAGTTCGTTTGACCCCTTAAACGAGGCTACAAAGATAGCCCAAAACTCAGTTGTTCACAAAAACCGAGCCGTCACAATACACAGCCACTAAGCATGCAACCCTAGCACCAGGTGGGGCCCACCTGCGGGCCCCACCCGTGCAACACACGTGCAGTGCACGTGAAACGTGCACGTGCCAGTTCGAGCACGCACACCCGTGCACAACGCGGGCGCTGCACTCGAGTGCAGGCCGTGCCTATGTCAAACACGGGCGTGCGCTCCTTTTATCGGGTCGGGCGCGCCCGACCCGCAATGCCCTATAAGGGCCTTTTGTGCTTTTGTAGCTCTAACTTGTGCGTTTGGAGTCTATTTTTGACGAGGTTTGAGACTCTATTTAGACCGAGACGATCCCGTCATCCAGGTAACCATTTCCATGCATTTATTATATTAAATATGCAAGTAAACTATTTACGACAAATTTAATTCCTATTGCATCATATGCAAACTTTCCACATCTAATATTAAAAACTCATTTGCATCAAATAAAAATGAACTGAGGGCATACATCCCTCAACACTAGCTCAGCCTACAATGCTTCCAGGTAATACCTATACCCTTACAAATGAATCTCCGTCAGTGACATGTGATCTTAATAATTGTGTCCAAGATAGTGTTATGTCTGACTATAGCATCCCTCCTCCTTTTACCAAGCATTTTGATTGTAATGTTGCTGACGACTATATGACTGTGGATGTACCCTCCATTGAAACTGATATTTATGCCTCTATACTAGTGATACATCTGCTTATGACAAATTTTTAAGTTCTTTTGATGCAACGGCTTTTCAGATTAGGTCATCTACCTCTGCTCTACGTAGTATACAAAATGATTGTGTTCTTGTTCCCCATGCCACCAATGATGTTGACACCCCCTAGATCTTATAGCTGAATACAGAGTGGATTGGTAGGTGAAGCTCACTAACATTTTGAATAGGAGAACCGCAAATTCCAGATCCAACCAAGATACTTATATGAAGAGAGCTTCTCCTTTGTCTTACCCTCGAAGGAGTTCACGACAGGTGAAGGGTATCCAACAGCATTAATATGTCTCACCCTCGGAGGTGTTCACTACTTTCCATGGCGATGTCAATACTACTTCATGCCCCAGGTGACACGGTCGTGCGAACCGACCATGCAGGATGAGGGCTTTCTGCCTTCTGCAGATGAATTTTGCACGGCCATGTGGATATATTCCACACGGTCGTGTCAACAAAGCAGATGCTCCCTCCTCGGGCTCATGTTATGACATAACCGTGTGGTTGCACACACAGCTGTGTTGCCTTTTTGGCCCGTTTATTCGTTTCGTTGACTCCGATCTTCGTTATTCTTTACCGCATTCTCTTCCATGCTCCATAAATCACCGAACTACGTCGTTTTGTGCATGGGTTCCCTAAAATACACAAAATACATCTCCAAAGCATCAAATGTACAAAAACAGGTAAAAACAGGCTAGAAGGCGAGAATGGTAGAGAATAAAGGTGGGGTGAAAGTGACGGAAAAAGGTGTAGAAAATACGCCTAACATACATCGACTAACCGTACGTGCCCCGCTCCATCGTTCGGGACATGTGGCCACATCTGAGCATCTCCCGCTCAGATCCAACTGGCATAGAAAGCGTCAATGTGGCCAACTCTGGGACATTGATCTCCGATTCGATGGCTACGAAGATGGAGGAAGAGAAGCAAAGAAGAGAAGTAGGCGCATTCCTCTAGGCCATGTGGCGAGATCTTAGCCCTTCTCCAACGTGATCGGACGGTTGAGGATGAATTCGAGTTAGGTTCGGATGCGAGCGAAGCAGGCGAAACCCGCTGGGCCACGTGTCAGCACCACATTAGATCCCGTCTTTGATCTAACAACGGGGATTTTAGGCGGACAATGGTGCGGGTTTAAGTGCTACTGGATGCAGGCTTGGATCCTCTAACGACTTAAAACCCGCAGTGTATTCTTTGCGTATTTAAGCTTTTCAAAGCGTATTTGGCCGTAACTTTTGGAGGCCTTGGAGACAAAGGCAGATGCTATTTTCTGAAAGAGATCTAGGGTTTAATTAGAGAGATTTGGTGATAAATTCCCTAAATTTTTTGTTGTATTTTGAGTATTTGCCTTGTATTTTGAGTATTAGAGGATGTATTTGTCTATGAATATTGATTCTTTTCTCTCAATGCTAGGCTAAAACTCATATGTGTTGGTTGTGATGTAGTTAGGGCTATGTGATCTCTGGTTTTAATGTCTTTACACCTTACTTTGCATGTTATATTGCATATTTTATTGGTTTCTGCACGTATAATTCAAGTATTATCGTAATTGGTGTACTTGGATTGAATATGATCTTTGCAGACTTATTCATGACGTGATCCTTGCGGACTTTTCGTGACCCTTACGGGCACTTAAGCTTAAATTCTTTATGATACTAATAATTTACGTGATTACACAAGGCGTTATTTTATGCTCCTTATCATTATATTTTCCAATGTTCTCATATCCTTGCGGGGTGAAACGTTGTGCTATTTAGATTAAGCAATTATTTCTAATATTTTAGATCTTGATTCACGTACATACTGTGAATATTCTGAGAGGATAATGTACATCGAGGATACATCTTTGTGTGCAGACCCGGAGAGACCCAAGAGGGTGATGATTCGCGAGGCTTATCTATGAATCCTGATTGCGAACATTATAAGCCAATTGATTAAATAATTAAAAGAAGTTAATAAGTATTGATTGCAAAACCCTTAACGAAATCACAACCGACACATACTCTCCATATTGGTACCATAGTATCAAATTCACCGTTATTATCTTAGGATTTCTTTATAGTATTTTAAACTCTTGACACCATTAGTTTGCCTTCGAAAGGTGGTAGTTTCTTGTCGTTTTAGTACTCTTTATAGACTGAAATTCATGGTTTTGCAGGTCAGTTGTCCCATGGTAACGATACATGGACTCACTAGGATTATTATTTGTTCGATCTCTTACCATTGGGAGTAGCGCTCGCATATTTCGAGACTAGTCACCAACCACCAGATAGATACTACATATTTCTCATTAATGGTGGAAGAAAGAATAGCATCATAATCAATGATGATCCTTTTATTTTTCAAGAAGTAATACAGAGTGGAGACTTTGTAAAATGGTTTGACGCTATGAAATTTGAAATGGAATCCATACACCCCCAACAAAGAATGGACTGTAGAGGATGTTTTCAAAGGGGTAAAACTCATTAGGAGCAAGTGAATATTTAAGAAGAGATCGATGCAGATGGAAAGGTAGAGACATACAATGCAGGGTTTGGGGCAAAAAGATATCATCAAAGACCTGGTATAGACTATCACGAAACCCTTTCACCAGTAGCCATGCACAAATCCATTCAGATACTACTTACTATAATAGCTTTCCATGACTATAAAATCTAACATATGGATTTAAAGACAGATTTTTAAATGGAGATATAAAAGTGTGTGTTTACATGACCCAGCCAGATGGTTTTGAAGTCAGTAAGATCATCAGAAAAGCATGTAGACTGCTTAAATCCTTCTATAGATTAACGTAAGTGTCAAGGAGTTAGAACATCTGATTAAATAATATGGTCAAAAATTTTGGCATCATCAAAAATAAGGATGAACCATGAGTACATAAGGTCACTAGGAGTGCTGTCACATTTCTTGTATAATATGTGGATGCTATACTTTTGATTGGTAACAACATATGAATGTTGCAATTAACTAAAGTTCGGTTGTCACGTAACCTCTCTATAAAGGATTCGTGAGAAGCATCTTATATACTTGGTATAAAATTCTGTAAAGATAGATCAAACTGGATGTTAGGATTGTCCCAGTTTAAATACATCGAAATAGTGTTAACAAGGATTAACATGAAAAACTTGAAGCGAGGTAATGTACCCACTTCATGGAATAACTTTCTTCAAGGATATGTCTCCCAAGACTGATGAAGAGAAAGTTTGCATTAGTAAGATTCCTTATGCTTTTACTGTAGGATCTATCATATATTCCATGCTATGTACAAGACCAGATGTCACATGTGCACTTGGTGTTATCACTCGATATCAATCAAATCCAGGGGAGAAGCTTCAGATTACTATAAAGAGCATACTTAAGTACTTGTGAATGACTAAAGATATATTCTTGGTCTACAGTTGCAGTAGTAATCTTTCAGTCGAAGGGTTTATGATGCACCCCGAACTCACACCTAAGATCCACTAGCGGTGTCACAATCGTCGGGCGCAATAAAGTTCATAGGTGCTGACTTCTGGGCTCTATTCGCAAGCGAACGGTGTCAAATTATAGTATATAAGATTTTCAAAACCTACAGGGACAGTGACAGTGTATTGGGGTCTCAGATTATCTTTAAATCTCAGAATGAGATAGCAATCGGTTTGGGAAGATTGGTTGTGATGGTTGTGATGGTGTTGTTGGTTCGATAATAAAAGAAGCTAGGGCCTTAGGGATCACCTCTAAGATCGTCGAATGTTGATGTTAGAATAGGATCTTTACATTGCATTGGATTTAGGGGGTTGATCTCTCAACTGATACCACTCTCGTGGGTTAAAATTTCGAGGTATTTCGGTGGCTCTCCTTTGTTGGATCTGGATCCTAGCCTAGAGGGGGGTGAATAGGCTAATAAAAAATTCTCGTGCAACCCACGAGAAATCACACGCAGTTAAAAGCACAACCAGAGCAGACACAGAGTACACAGCAGATTTACCCTGGTTCGGTCGTCCCAACGACCTACTCCAGCCCCCAAAGCTAATACTAGATTGAATAGTGCAATAGGTACAAAGTCACAAGTTAGAGCACGCTCAGAGCACTCTCTACGCCTCTACACTCGCCAGACTCTCAGTACCCCACACACAGTGTTTTCTCTCACTATCAATCCTAGCAAAGCTTTCTACCAGCTAGTCCCAAACTAGCTGGGTCCCACTTGTCTAGTCCCAACTAGACAAGTCCCAAAATAGTCACAGAAAATAGGTAAAAAGTTTTCCCACAGAGAACGTTACAATAAGACACAAATAAAAGAGTTTAAGGGTTTAGAAATGCTCAGTTTGTGTCCGTGTAGGCGTCTCTGTCAATCAGCACGTTGTCAGCTCCAATCTGACGCAAACGGTGTCTCAATCTGACTCCTGGATGTCAAGATACACACTGGTCTGTGTGAAGCAATTGCAGTTCAAACTGAAATATTCTTCGGTCTGTGCGCTCAGCAGTCCCCTTTAAATAAGCCGTCGGTGCGCAAAGTGATTCAATTCAAATTCCTTTATATCGGGTCGGTGCGCAGAGTAATTCCTAAATAAATCTCCCCGCCATGTCAGCACGAGGATTTCATCTTCGTTTCGTATTCTCCGTTCATAACTAGGCATGCAGCGGGATGTCGACTTCGTTTGCGCTGGCGGTGGTGGCACTCCGTCTTCGACAACGAACTACGGCGACAAGGGCTGCAGCGACAGCGACTCCGAGCTCCACTCCGACGGTAGCTGTAAGTCTTCGGTCTTCTCCTCGACAACAACCCACGGGAACGGCTATCAGATGACGGTGCTTGCGTGGTCGTTCAAGTGTGGCGGCGGCTTTGGATTGCAGTAGCTGCGATGATGCGGTGCTTGGCTACGACGGCGAGGAGGTGACGTCTATGATCGAGCAGCCACTGCCTTTCTACGGGAACGTCGACTTCGACATCACGGCGGCACCTCTCAGATGTGATCAAGGCAGGTCGACGGCGAGATCTTGATGCCGAAGGCAGCGACGATAGCTCACGGCAAACTTCTTCAGCGGCGGTGGTGGTTTCTTCACGGTTGCAGCGGCGGACTTCGGGTCTCAACGATGGTGATCTTCACCGGAGATCTCAGGGCGATCGTTCGCTCCGGTGATGGCTTCGCAAAGGCGGCTTCGTGCGGCACTTCTCCTTCGCTTCACGGCGTGCAGCAGCGGTGACTGCTCCTCCTTCGTCAGCAGCGCCTCCGGCGACGTCTTCGACTGCAGCTGCGACGATGGCGTAAGAGTCGTCAAGGAGCAGCAGCACTTGCCTCCGTCGTCTTCGAGCGCCTCTTCAACCAGTAACGACGGTGCATCAGCTCTCCATCGGTAATGGCTCCTCGGGACGGTGGCTCCGACTTCAAGGTGAGATGGCTCAGTTGTAGGGTTGGTCGACGACTTCGTTGATGATGGCGGCGACGGCTTTAACACAGAGGAGCTCGGACTTCAGGGACCACGGCAAGATGATGATGGGGGTGAGGTTTAAAGCGGATAGGGAAAGTCTTTTTTTTGCTTCCAATGCGTGAACCCCTCCTTTTATTTTTTTTGCCGTACTAGAAACTTGTAGCCCCTCTTTACAATTTTTTTTGGTTGCCGTGCCCCCTTTAGCTTGGTTGAAGATGGGGCTTATATAGCTAACCCTGGGTTTTTTTTTGGCAATGAGGATTATAGGATGGGTCTTGTTCTTTGGTGAGAGAGGATCCCATGAAGTTAGGGAAATTTGAATTTGAGCACAATTCAAATTGGTGTTTGAAAATCTAGGAGTTTGTAACCACTAGGATTTTGCACCCATCTCTGAATATGAATTGGTATTGGTTATGGAGATTGTATAGCCATAGGATATATTTCAATAGTTAAATAGGATTTGGCTCCATCTCTTCATGTTGGACCAATTCCAACTTTATTCTCAATTGACCAGGTCAAACTACGTTATGCACACACACACTCCCTCTCTCCCAACATGCTGTACGAATAGCAATTTCGCCAAATACTGAGAATACATTGTTTCACCAAGCCTGAAACACACTGAGCACACACATTAGATATACCGACACATTTGTCATCATCAAACCAAGTTCCTAGATCGTTGCTTCCAACAATCTCCCCCTTTTGGTGATGACAAACCCATAAAAGATTTGAGCAATAGGTATGGGTGTGTGTAGTGTGTTGAAGGGTGTAATGCAATATGATGATTGGATGAGAGTCATTCAAACATTATAAAGCATGCACAACAAGAATAGTAAATATAAAAGCATGCTCCCCCTTCTCATGAGCTCCCCCTTCAACATTTATTCAAGTATTTCAAGTATTACACGCTCCCCCTTCAACAAGCAATACCAATAACACACAAATCACACAAATCCACGAATCCACAAATCTTTCTTTCTCCCCCTTTGTGATCACCAAAAGTGGATTAATGGAGTCACAAAAATATTCCATGCAAAAATAAACCATTATTAAATGTAGCGTGTAATTTGCATGAGCATTCCAAATAATAGACAAGTCAAGTTCATAGAATTTCATACCAAGACTTCTCCACCTTTGTGTAAGTGAAAAGATATAGACAATAGAGTGTAAGAGGAGATTCAATATCAGAAAATCAACCAAAACAATCCACATTTTCCATTTTTCGTGAATATCACTAGGATTGACTTTTCCCACCTCATCAAAGATGAGTTCAAGTTACCGAACCCCGAAACATAGCCTAAAAGGACTTTTAAATGTGGGGTGGCATTGCTTGACGAGTTATATACACCAACGCTAATGATTACCCATGTAACACAAGTTGGATACTCGTGGGTTGTGTATTAGCCATGAAGTGTATCCATTTTTCATACGGAGCAAATTTTTTTTTTAATTCTTTTGTGCTCAATTTTAATTCATGGCTAAAACACATCATATCCCTTAGAAATTTCAGAAATTAATCATTCCTACATTCACTTTCCATTATTCTTCAAAAGAATCTCCAAAAGCACTAAAAAGTCAAATATCGTGAAAGTGCAAATGTAGGTGTAGAAGTCAAATTTGAAACTTATGAGACATGTCATGGCTACTAAAAAGAATAACATCATGTTCATGTAGCTACAACAATAATGAATTGACTTCTACAAGGGATAAAATTGATCATTCATACAATATCACTCAAGAGATTCAAAAGAGGATTCAATAAGCACATTTTTTTGATTTTTTTTTATTTTTCAAATTTTTTTTTTCAGAAATAAAAACATTAAAAATCATCCATGCAAGCACACAAAACAAAATAAATCAAGCACACAAAAAAAATCTATGAAGGTATGCAATGCAATGCAAAGAGGGATAAAAATTATACCTTCTCGTCGCTTTTTGACGAAGGAGCTACAAGAATGAGACATTGAGTTTATTGCTCCTCGCCAAAACTCCATCACACCTACATGAAAGGTGTTAAGTGTGACCTTGGAATCCAACAAGGTCCACTAGTGTTAGCCAATATTGTTTTAGGAACCCACACTTGTTTAAACTTGATTTTAGTGTTCCTAAATTTACAATAGTATGAAGTATGGCCTACACTATCACAAGTAAAGCACTTTGCATATAAGTTCTTCGCAATAGACGGTGCATTGTGGAATTTCTTGAATTTTTGCTTTTCAACGTTTTTCAGACCAAAACCAAGTCCTCTTCTATTATTGCCATATAATTGATTCTCTAAAATAGTGTCCAGCGATTTTTTTCCGGTAGAGAATTTCTTAATGGCCAATTCAAGATTAGAGACTTTGGTTTTCAACAATTTATTTTCTTCCACAAGCAGTGTGCATTTACTTATAAAAGCTCTCTTGTTTTCCTCTTCCTTCTTTTCAAATTCAACCATTTTTCTTTTAAAATCATTATCCAACATGCAGAATTTATCATTAAGCTCTCTAATAACATAGTCTTTCTCAGTTTCGAGCTTAATCAAATCAAGTTTAAGCATGCTAATATTATTCATCAAGGAAGGGCAAGAGAGACAAGGTGCTTCATCATTAAAACTGGATTTTTCCTTTTTCAAACTATCAATAGTAGAGTCACGAGCAACAATATCAATTTTGAGTTTTTCAATCTCTTTAGACATTTCATATTCAGATTGTTGCATTTCAAAGTTCTCATTTTGGTAGTCATCTATAGTGGATTCAAGCTCTACTATTTTATCTTGTATTTCTTTACAAAGAGTAAGGAGTTCAGTTTTACTACCAGAGGTTAGCTCATTGTGTATTCCCATCAATGCATGCATGAATGGGCTTCGTGTTCCTCCTCCTCGCTCTCAGCTTTGCTATCCATGTCCCAAGTAAGCACCTTGGATTTTCCCTTTTCTTTAGCTACCTGAGCTGTCTCATGTGGGCAATCCCTCATTCGATGTCCTCTTTTCTTGCATTAAAAACAAGTCATTCTATTAGTAGTATTCTGATCATAATTTTGCTTAGAAGACTGAAAAAAGTTAGAGCGATTAAACCTGGGTGCCATTTCTGCTCTTCCTTGCTTGGTCTGGACAAACTTTCTGAAATTTCTGACCATTAGCGCTATGTCATCATCATCTTCTTCACTTTCGTCAGCTTTCAGAGCAAGTGGCTTGGTAGCTTTCTCCTTTTCCTCAGGTTTCTCCCTTTCATCAATATTTTGCAATTCAAGCTCGTGGGACATTAAATTACCTATTAAGTCCTCCACCTTCATCTGTGACAGATCTTTCGCTTCTTGGATGGCAGTGACTTTAGGCCTGAAGGAGCTTGGCAGAGCTCTTAATATCTTCCTCACATGCTCAAGGCTAGAATATGGCTTACCGAGCGAACTAGACTTGTAGACAATGTTGGTGAACCTCGCAAACATTTCTGATATCGTCTCTGATGGTAGCATGCGAAATCCCTCGTATTCCGTGCTCAGAAGTGCAAGTCTAGACTCCTTCACCTGTGACGTTCCCTCATGTGCCACCTCCAAAGTATGCCATATTTCCTGCGCAGTTAGACAATGTGAGATACGATTGTATTCAGATTTATCTAATGCACAAATAAGAGCATTCATAGCTTTAGCATTAAGAGAATAAAGCTTCCAATCACTATCATCCCACTTATCATCAGGTTTAGCATTTCAGTATTTTCAATTTAATAACAGATGATTTATAGCCTTTTTCAACAATTTGCCAAGCTTTATAATCAATAGAAATCAAGTAGATTCTCATAAGATTTTTCCAATAAGCATAGTCTACTCCATTAAATCTAGGTGGACGTGAAATAGACTGACCCTCAGCAAAAGCACTATCAATGTGGTCCATGGTCAAACTAGGCTAGATCCTAAAACCTGCTCTGATACCACTTGTTGGATCTGGATCCTAGCCTAGAGGGGGGGTGAATAGGCTAATAAAAAATTCTCGTGCAACCCACGAGAAATCACACGCAGTTAAAAGCACAACCAGAGCAGACACAGAGTACACATCAGATTTACCCTGGTTCGGTCGTCCCAACGACCTACTCCAGCCCCCAAAGCTAATACTAGATTGAATAGTGCAATAGGTACAAAGTCACAAGTTAGAGCACGCTCAGAGCACTCTCTATGCCTCTACACTCGCCAGACTCTCAGTACCCCACACACAGTGTTTCCTCTCACTATCAATCCTAGCAAAGCTTTCTACCAGCTAGTCCCAAACTAGCTGGGTCCCACTTGTCTAGTCCCAACTAGACAAGTCCCAAAATAGTCACAGAAAATAGGTAAAAAGTTTCCCCACAGAGAACGTTACACTAAGACACAAATAAAAGAGTTTAAGGGGTTTAGAAATGCTCAGTTTGTGTCCGTGTAGGCGTCTCTGTCAATCAGCACGTTGTCAGCTCCAATCTGACGCAAACGGTATCTCAATCCGACTCCTGGATGTCAAGATACACACTGGTCTGTGTGTAAAGCAATTGCAGTTCAAACTGAAATATTCTTCGGTCTGTGCGCTCAGCAGTCCCCTTTAAATAAGCTGTCGGTGCGCAAAGTGATTCAATTCAAATTCCTTTATATCGGGTCGGTGCGCAGAGTAATTCCTAAATAAATCTCCACTCCACGTCAGCACGAGGATTTCATCTTCGTTTCGTATTCTCCGTTCGTAACTAGGGCATGCAGCGGGATGTCGACTTCGTTTGCGCTGGCGGTGGTGGCACTCCGTCTTCGACAACGAACTACGGCAACAAGGGCTGCAGCGACAGCGACTCCGAGCTCCACTCCGACAGCAGTTGTAAGTCTTCGGTCTTCTCCTCGACAACAACCCACGGGAACGGCTATCAGATGACGGTGCACGCGTGGTCGTTCGAGTGTGGCGGCGGCTTTGGATTGCAGTAGCTACGATGATGCGGTGCTTGGCTACGACGGTGAGGAGGCGACGTCTATGATCGAGCAGCCACTGCCTTTCTACGGTAACGCCGACTTTGACATCACGGCGGCACCTCTCAGATGTGATCAAGGCAGGTCGACGGCGAGATCTTGATGCCGAAGGCAGCGACGATAGCTCACGGCAGACTTCTTCAGCGGCGGTGGTGGTTTCTTCACGGTTGCAGCGGCGGACTTCGGGTCTCAACGATGGTGATCTTCACAGGAGATCTCAGGGCGATCGTTCGCTCCGGTGATGGCTTCGCAAAGGCGGCTTCGTGCGGCACTTCTCCTTCGCTTCACGGCGTGCAGCAGCGGTGACTGCTCCTCCTTCGTCAGCAGCGCCTCCGGCGACGTCTTCGACTGCAGCTGCGACGATGGCGTAAGAGTCGTCAAGGAGCAGCAGCACTTGCCTCCGTCGTCTTCGAGCGCCTCTTTAACCAGTAACGACGGTGCATCAGCTCTCCATCGGCAATGGCTCCTCGGGACGGTGGCTCCGACTTCAAGGTGAGATGGCTCAGTTGTAGGGTTGGTCGACGACTTCGTTGATGATGGCGACGACGGCTTTGACACAGAGGAGCTCGGACTTCAGGGACCACGGCAAGATGATGATGGGGGTGAGGTTTAAAGCGGATAGGGAAAGTCTTTTTTTGCTTCCAATGCGTGAACCCCTCCTTTTATTTTTTTTGCCGTACTAGAAACTTGTAGCCCCTCTTTACAATTTTTTTTGGTTGCCGTGCCCCCTTTAGCTTGGTTGAAGATGGGGCTTATATAGCTAACCCTAGGTTTTTTTTGGCAATGAGGATTATAGGATGGGTCTTGTTCTTTGGTGAGAGAGGATCCCATGAAGTTAGGGAAATTTGAATTTGAGCACAATTCAAATTGGTGTTTGAAAATCTAGGAGTTTGTAACCACTAGGATTTTGCACCCATCTCTGAATATGAATTGGTATTGGTTATGGAGATTGTATAGCCATAGGATATATTTCAATAGCTAAATAGGATTTGGCTCCATCTCTTCATGTTGGACCAATTACAACTCTATTCTCAATTGACCAAGTCAAACTACGTTGTGCACACACACACTCCCTCTCTCCCAACATGCTGTACGAATAGCAATTTCGCCAAATACTGAGAATACATTGTTTCACCAAGCCTGAAACACACTGAGCACACACATTAGATATACCGACACGTTTGTCATCATCAAACCAAGTTCCTAGATCGTTGCTCTCCTTGACGCAATGGCGGTAGCCGTCAATGTAGCGATATAGTTCGTCTGTGGATCCCCTCAATGCACGAGCCGGGCATGGTCACGAGCCTTGGTTGGATCCACTAATTCCCTATTTAAATCCCAAAGATATTCCTTAAGCTCATCAATATCGACCGTAGGCATGATCTCAGTACGAGTTCTCCTAGGGATCCGGGTGGATCGACCGAAATACTCCCCCCTTATTCCCAATACAACCTAGAGATCCAGGTCTACATCTCTTTCCTAAATTCTTTGGGATAAGCCATCAACCCTAGGGAAAACTACTCACACATAGTGATTACGACAAATAAAAACATAGTTTCTACCGTGGAAAACATCGTAGCAATAAAATCAAGCGAGGGATTAAGATCTTACGTACCACGAATGAGAAAGAGCAATAGCCAGTAGAGATCAAAGAATTCTGGCAGATTCCAAGACAAAAGAAATAATAAAAACTTAACCGTTCCCTAAAAACAACTCAATTCTCAAAACCTAGATCTAGATCTACAATAGTTTTCTCGATCTTCCCTCTAAACTCAATTCAAAAACATAATAATCAGCATTCTTCTTTCGTCTCCAAAAATCGCCTCATGTACCCTCGTCTGGGGCCCCACGAAAACAATGGAGCCTGGGCACGCACGTCGTCGACCGGTCGAGTAGACGCCTACTCGGTCGAGCAGTCACATTAACTGCTCTTGGCTTGGGCGAAGGGGTCTAGGCTACTCGGTTGAGCAGCCTGCTTACTCGACGTAGCTATCAGTAGGTCAGATCTCCTTCCAAAATGTCGCTCTGCCTACTCGGCCCGAGTAGGCTTTGCTCGGTCGAGTCGTCTGCTGGCTAGGTCGAGTAGGTCCTGCTCGGTCGAGCAGGATGTTGGTGAGATGGAGCTCGAAAATAGATCGACTCGGGCCGAGTCACCACTCTGATCGGTCGAGTTGGATGCGCTTTGTGCATCAGCTCGACCGAGCAGCTTGTGCTACTCGGTCGAGTCACCTGGGAAATATCCAAAACAACTCCTTTCTCTACCAGATTCTCCTCCACTTCTCCCATAAGCTTCCAAACCTCGATGAACTCCTGTAGAGCCTCACCAACGGACTCACGTGCATGCTGGATGTGTCCATATCCAAAAGTGGTTCCAAATCGCTCCAAAATCCCTGAAAATCCACAAAACTCTATGAAACTCGAATATGGCGTTAGAATTGCAGTATCGTGTGAAAATGCGGAATTTGGATGCGGATATGACATGAAATGCAATGGAATGATGATATGAAAAGATAGAAAATATGAACACATCAAAATCCCCCAAGCTTACCTCTTACTCGTCCTCGAGGAAGAAGAATACTAGGCCGGGCGATAAACAAAAGAAAATAAAAGAGTTAAGAGATGGAAGGGGTGCTAGAATGTCCAATCAAATCTCAAGCCTCATCAGTATATCACGATGCTTCGAATAATAAAACACATGCTAATAGTATCCTCAAGTCTTACTAATCATATGGCTAGCATGCAATAAAGGGATCGTAGGGATCTTCTAAAATCATGCCATCAACTCATATCAATTTCATGCAATCTATATAGTCTAGTATAAAAAGAGTTAGCAATGCATTTTTTCAATCAATAGATACAAGTGGAGCACAAAGAGATCACACTAACATGAAATAGAGAATGGAAAAAGATCATGTCATTCAAATATTCACTTCAAATCATGAAAAATCTCCAAAACTAAAATATTTTGTAAAGTTTAAGTATTATCGAATCTCCCCGTTGTACACCATCTCCACTATAATGTTATACTCACTTATATAATCAAGTGGTTCACCCCCCCAAGCTTAGCTTGTGGCGTCGCATCTAGGAATATGATATGGAAATTTTTTGTCTTTTCCCAAGTATTTGTAATAGATTCTAATAAAGGGATAAGAAATAATTTTCTTTACTTCTTTTCTCTTTTCTTTTCTTGTTCTCTTTTCACATTTTTTTGGAAGATATTTTTTTTTTCTTTTTTTCTTTTGGGATTTTTGGGGAAGTAGATGCGGTAGAAGTAGCTGCAGGAGGTGAAACCAGATGATGTGTAGAGAATCATAAGGATATGTGGAGAAAGAAAATAATATATCTCTCGGTTCACTCATCAGAGATGCACAATGATTCGATGGGATACTACTCTAACTAAACTCGTAGCTAGCATGGATATTTTTATTCATCTCAGTGAGTATTAAAAGCATGCGGTATAAAGCACAATAATATCAGGCATACAAACAGAAGTGGATAAGATAACAAATAGGTGCTCCAAATGTACTAATGATGCGTGAACCTAAGTGCATTACCCAACAATAGACATACTAGATACGATTTCATGCATTCAATTTTAAATCATATCATGCATTAAATTAGAAAGATCAGCAAGAGAATATGACAGCATATGAATAGTAAAACTGAGACTAACCTAAATAGCATGTCAACAGATATAAACATCGTGAGTAGCTACTGAGGGCTATGAGAGGCATCATCATGCAGAAAAATTCTAGCTAAAATGGAGAAAAGCAGAGAAAGTAAGAAAATGAAACAGGCATGTAGGCATGGCAAAAAGTGAAAAATGTGATGCTGAATGAGGAAAAATGAATAGGTTGAAAATGGGGGGAAAAGTAAAGTAAAAGGGTGAAAAATGAAAGGAAATATAAAGAGAATGAAAAACTAAAGCGATAGCGCTCATTCCCCAGGCTAAATACAACAGTGTCCTCACTGCTGAGAAAACACTAGTATGCTGGAAATGATGCTAGAGAGGGTGGGTGGGTGAGGGGATAGAAAAGGAATAGAAAATAAAACTGTGCAGAAGAAAGAAAACGTAATATGATGCAATGATAAAGAGATGATGCAAATGCATGGAATGATGCATGGCGAGTCCTCCCCCAAGCTGTGTAAGACTAGGGCCCAAAAAGATAGATGGGCACAATAAAAGAGGAGGGAAAGACAACAAGTGGTGGAAGGACATCATCAAGCAGGGACACCACCCTCTGAAGGTGGTGATGGGTCCCCCTGCATTGGAGCAGAAAATGCGGCAGCGGGTTGTGGCTCGATAGGTGTGTCGGCCGGGAGATCATAAGTGGTGGTGACGTGCGCAGCTGAAAATAGGACAATAGCAGTATCGACTGGTGCTAGAGTGGGTGTGTCGACGACTAAAGTGTAAACGACTGTGGTGACCAACTCAGGTGTAGAAGTGGCAGGCCATGCAGAAGCCTGAGAGTATGGTGCACTGAGTGGTGCATCAGTCGATATGGGGGCTGGTCTGGTGGGAGGGGCGTGAGCTAGGATCACGGGAGGTGGGCCCCATATCCGCAGTAGGTCTATAATAGAAGCTAGGTCCGCCACGACTCTCTCCTGATGGATGGCTGTCGAGCAGATGAAGTCATCGAAATCCCACTGAAGGCAAGAAGTCGAGTCCTCCAATGCTGTCAGACGAGCGTCAGTGGTACGGGAATCGAGGGCAGGACGAGAACTGTGAGACACTACTCTCGTAAAACGGCCCCGTGGAGCTAATCCATGGTGCCTAAGCTGAAAGGTCGGAGAGGGTGAACTCGATGGGATCTTGGCATTGGAAGTGTAAGGTGTAGTGTGGTCGAGATCAGGAGAAGCTGTGGAAGCAGCAGCGGCAGCGGCAGTGGAAGGTAGAGCAGTCGTCGACATGGATGTGCGGACAGAAGTCGATATGCTCTCGGTGAGTACGGCCACTGCGGGTAAGGAAGTGGAGCCAGAGGTAGGTAAATGGGACCCTATGGAGATAGGCAGGGATGCTAGAAGGTCCCTAAGTGGTGGACGGGTGATGGCTGGCTCGTCCTCTGGAAAGTCCAGAGCAGTAGGCTTGGGAGCAGATAAGATATAAGTGCCCTCGGGCATGGGTACAGAAGAGATAGCGGCAGGGGCCTCGGGGCAGAAGGTGGTGACAGTCCCCGAGGTCCCGACGGTGATGGAGGTGGTGGAGACAGGGGTGGAAGAGGTAATGCCTCCTGGTGGCGAAGGGTGTGCAGGCAGTACTGGAAGGGCAGCCACAATGGCGGCCAGGTCGGGCTCCTCATCCTCGGAGGAGTGGAGCACCCTGTCATCGGCGACGACCTCGACGGGGGCTCCAGGGGGCTCGAGTGCGTGGAGTGCGAGAAGTGGGTTGACCCTATCTATCATCCAGCTCTGCTGGACAGGCACTATGGTGGTAAGGTGAGGAGCGGGAAGGACAAAGTGGGGTGTGTGATGGGTGCCTACTAGATAGGTCCAGTGACGTGCCCCAGAAGGCTGAATGATGTGCATGTGCTCAAGGACACCTAAAGTCAAGCGTGTGTGGCCAGGGGGGTCACTAGGTCATCAGGAAGGTTGATACCTAGCATCCATACGAAGATGGTGAAGAATCTGCTACAGTAGATATCAGTGGCATAGTGAGAGTGGGCGGTCTGTAAAAGGCGATAACACAGCCAGTGGGCTATGTCAAAAAGGACAAATGGGCGGAGGGAGCCGTCAGGATGGAACCGCAGAGGTCATGTCATTCCCATATGATGGGAAATCTCAAGTAGGAACATGGTCCCGACCTCTGGCCTGCAGAAAATGGTGGTGGCTAGGTGTCGCTATGCGTAGAGAAGGGAAGGATGCACGATGCATGATGCCTTCACCTGGCTAAGGTGGTAATGGTCCAGACCAGAAATGCGATGCCAAAAAGCGAAGGCATCGAGCGAGGCTAGGTCGTAGTCTGGGGAGAAGACGGCTCGGGGGTCAGGGATGGCTGGGAAACGAAAGTGGGAGCGGATCATGGCGTATGTGACCACGAAGTTGTGGTCCAGTAGCCGGAAGGTAATGCCATTGCCTGCCTGGGTGCGAGCGATGGAACTCAATGCCTCCAGAGTGAGGCTTGTGTAGGTGGGTGCATGGACCGCCAGGAGTCGGTCAAAATCGATGGTGTGGTATAGCCAATGGACTCCCTGCAGGAGTCCAAGGCATCGGAGGGTGGGGACATCGATAAACTGTGTGGGGACGAGTCTCCGCTGCGACAACGCGACGAAGCGGTCGCGGTGTATGTCGTCGTGGAAGGTGATGTCGAATGTCCGCACACGTGGCAACAGAGCAGTGGGAGGGGAGGGTGGTGGGGAAGGAGCAGTAGTGGGTATGGGGGCGGAAGTGGCAGGGATCTGTGTGTGATGCAGGGGAGAAGAGTCCGACGTGGACGATGGATCGCCCGCGTACTCCTCCTTGGTGGTGGGTGTAGTGGCACAGCGAGTGCAGCGTGATGGTCGAGAAGAGGAGGCACCAGTGGCCTTCCTCTTCCTGTGACATGGAGGTGTGGGACCCCACTAGTGCGAGGCATAATGCAGACGACAAGCTGTAGTGTCGGTATAAAAGTAGAGGGTGTATAGAGTGTACTGACAAGGTGATCGCAGCGAGAATGCTGCGAGCGGGCATGTGACTGCTGCTGATCAGAGGTCTCCCCCAAGCTGATCTAGGATGTTTCCTCCTCTGTATGCGAAACATACCTGAAATAGAAGAAAAATAAAATGTCAGTGGTGAAAGGAGAAATATGCATGAGAGATGTGTGTCGCTGCTCGACCGAGCACAATCATTGCTCGGTCGAGTAACGTAAAGGACAGGGTTGGTGTGCTGCGGGTTGCTCGACTGAGCAGCAATAGTGCTTGGTCGAGTAGGTCAGATGGGTTGATCGATGACTTGACCAAGCACTAATTGTGCTTGGTCGAGTAGTTTCAATGGGGAGTGTGGTGTCTTATTACCCGGTTGAGCACCATTCGTGCTCGGTCGAGCAGATGGAGTTGCCCTAGACGGTTTTTGGGACTGTAGCGGCGGGGGGGAGGAATCGATGGAAAAAGGGGGAAAGGGATTTAACGAGAGAGAGAGAGAGAGAGAGAGAGAGAGAGAGAGAGGAATTCTGACCGGACGATGATGTCGGCGGCGACGGCGGTCGGCGGTCGGCGACAGCCGTGCGGATCGAGTAGGGGAAGGGTCTGGGTGCTCGGGCAGGACGTTTGGGGATATGAAAAAGGCTTCTGGCTTAAGGAAGATGGGTTGGGTTTTAATAACCCGACTCATACGGAAGTGGGCCCCGCATGCTTTAGGGTAACGCGACTCGATCGAGCAGCATAATTGCTCGGTCGAGTCTGACAAAAATTAATACAAGTTTTAGAACACTCCCTCGTCTACTCGATTGAGTAGGGTCTGCTCGGTCGAGTCAAAAGACCATGCTGCCGTTGTTTTCCATCTTATCTTTGCTCGGTTGAGCATGTGGCTGCTCGGTTGAGTAGGTGTCTACTCGGACCGAGTAGAGGCTACTCGGGCCGTGTAGGCAGAACGTCGTTTTTCCAATATTTCCATGTGCCTTCCGTAGCTCGATCGAGAAGATAGTTACTCGGTCGAGTAAGGGACTACTCGACCGAGTAAATGCTGCTCGGGCCGTGTAGACAGATCGACGTTTTCCTTTGCTTTTTATGGCACATACGGCTTCTGGCCCGCAGACCAGTTTTTGTTTCTGAAAAAAGGAGGGGGGCTAAAATAAGTTTTAAAAGTCTTTTTGGGGCTAAAAATTGATTTAAAAGGGTATTTGGGAGCCTATAAATTCATGAAAAATCATGATAAAATATGAGACATTTGGGGACATTTGGGGATAAATTGGGGATATTTAAAAAGGAAAATTTCTTCCTTTTATGAAGAACATGTTATATTTTGGGCTCTTTTTCAATCTCTTTGAATAAACACAACTAGCACAACCCTTGCATTATATGATACCTTGGTAGGATCATAAATATATGTTTCTCATCATGTTGGCTTATTCTGTAGATAAACTATGTTTGGTTGTGTAAATATTAAAACTTAATAATTAGGAAGATCATGTGACCACTCTGCCGTTAGTTAGCTAACCTAACAGTGTATAACGTTGTCCAGCGGTCCAATAATTATTAAGTAATTAACATGTTTATTCCTTTCTGTGAATATAAATGTCTGTGATGCCTTTGATGAAAATGTCGGCTGAAAATGTTTGATTAGCACAAAATTTTGCATGGATGGCTAATTGATTTTGGATCGGCAATTTAAGTCCCACATTTTATTTCCTGCACTTTTCTTTTACTTTTGAGAGAAATTGTAGTGAGGAATTTATATAAATGCCCAAGACCGAAGACCACTTTTCATGGAGATGGACGCCACAATTGAAGTTGAAGATCTTATATGGGACCCACGTGGTTTCTAAAGTTGTAATTTCTTTTTAAAAGCTTTCATTTGTGTAATATGGACTGTAATGGACTTTGGACTTTTTATTCATTTGGGATTGGCCGATCCATGCAATTAGCTCTTCATATAAAAATTGCCTCTGCATGAAAATGTTTATTGTTTAAATTATTAATTTTGGCAAATTTGTGCTATGCTAGATAAAATGGCTAAAATCGTAAGTGTCGATTTCAAAGTGTTGGATGTATCAGGAAGAAACTATCTGAGCTAGCAGCTCGATATGAAGTTTCTTCTGCGGGCAAAGTCCCTCATCTCTGCTGTGACTAATAATAAAACTGTAAGCCATATAGAAAATACGCAAGCCATTATTTATATTTGCCGCCATGTGGAGAAGACCCTAAAGGCTGAATACCTTACTGTCGAAGATCCACTTGAACTATGGACTGCCCTTGAGGACATGTATAAACATCAAAAAGATGTTATAATACCAAGGGCATGATACGAGTGCGAGAACCTGAGACTGCAGGACTTTAAGTCCATAGCTGAGTACAACTCAGCTCTTTCTAGCATCACCTCATGCTTGAAGTTGAGTGGTGAAAAGTCTCAGAAGATCGCATGCTGGAAAAGACGTACACGTCTTTTCATGAGAAAGATGTGATACTAATGCAGCAATAGCGTGAACAAAAGTTTACCAAGTTTTTTGAGCTGCTGTCATGTTAACTCATGCCTGAACAAAACAGATAGCTTCTCCTCGCCACTCACAACATGCGCCCCCTGGCACTGCCCCCACCAGAAGTTCACAATGCATCTTCTTTTTCCAAAAAGAAGAGAGACAATAAATAAAAAGAAAGGCTAAAGAAAGGGGGACAGAAAAAAAGGTCCAGGGCCCAAGTCCAGCAGCGAAGAAATGAAAGTAAGTGGAAGTTCACATGGTGCAGAAATGACAACAATAGAAATGATGCACCCCCACCCAAGAGGGAATGGAAAGATCAGTGCCATAGCTGTGGCATAAAAGGCCACTGGTCCAGAGTGTTCCGAACTCCAATGCATCTTTAGGATTTATATAAAGAAAACAAGAAAAATAAAGCTGAAACAAACCTGGTGACCTCTGATGCTCCAGTCAAGTTTACAGCTGACGACTTCGAAAATGATGACCTGCTTGATTAGCCTTCTATTTTTATCTTAGCTACTTGTTTTAAGAACCTTTCATGTTATGAGAGCTTTTTGAATTATGTAATTTTTTGAATGAAAATGTTTCTCTGAAAATGTGCCTATATGATTCATCTTTTAATAAGATGAACTGCTCTCATAACTGATTAGTAGACAATAAATAAACACATACGATCCTTCAATGCAAAGCCTAATATCATGGCCATATTGAAGGTTCTGGTAACGCAACACTGTTGCTCCCAAATGACACAAAAATAAAGGATGCACTTATCTCTCCGAATTCCAATCGAAACTTACAAGTTTCAAGGACATCTGTTTCAACGTATTCCATTTGGAAACAGCAAATATAAATAAAAAGAATTACTGTATATAAAGTCTCAAGAAAAAAGGTGTAAAATCCATACTTGAATGTTTTGAGAGCCTTTCAGGTCTCTACCATACAAAGATTCGGAGAGAGGAAGCGAATTTAACGGAGCACCTGACGTGCCTGACATCAGCCAAGTTTTTACTTTGGTATGATAAACTTGGCCACCCTGGATCAGTGATGATGCACCGCATATTATCTTATGGGTATGATTTGAAGAACCAGAAGATTCTTCAGAAGGGAGAATTCACTCGCATCCCTTGTTATAAGGTAAAACAAATTACAAGGCCATCTCTACTAAAAGTTGACAAAGAATCTCCACTCGTCCTCAAAAAGAATATAAGGTGATAGATGTGGACAAATCCACCCCCTAGTGGGCTATTTCGGTACTTTATTGTACTGATAAATACCTCCTCAAAATATTTGTATGTGTGTCTACTATCGACCCGCAACCTAGCTTTTCCAAAGCTATTGGCACATATAATAATGCTGCGGGTGTATTTTCCAGACAATTAAATAAAGAAAATAAGTAAGGTTAATGTTGGTGAATTTACCTCTCAATCATTTCAAAAAGTACTGCCAAGCAACGTGAATAGAAAATGAACATCCAGTGCCACGTGTTCATACCCAAAATGGGTTGGAAGATTCACTTAAAAAAAGACTCCAATGATTGCACGTCCATTGTTAATCCCAGTTGCCAGTGGTTGCATGGGGACATGCATTTTTGCATGCTACATCAAAAATGAAAATAATGTAGTGCCCTAGGAAGCCACTGCACATGTACTAGGGGGGTGAATAGTACTTTTAAAATAACGAGGAGCGTTATTCCTAATTATCGTGCAATTAACAAACAACGATGCGGAATAACTACAATCAAGAAATAATGCAAACGCAAACAAAATGGTTTAATGGGTTCGGATCCACCCAAGTCTCCCCGACTTGTTCCCGGTGATCCTACGTCCCAACCACCCAGATCCCTTCCGTATACTTGAGTTAGAAAACCTCTAACCCAAGATTTCCAATATGACCACTTGCGAAAACCTCACAAGTGCAATCGACCTACAATCGATGACCGTGAATCCCACAACCCGGGATCACGCAAAACCTCTCACAACCGAGAGTATACAATTCAAATATAACTGAAATGAAATGCTTACCAACAAAATACCTATGCCTTGATATTTCTTACCAAATTAGGGCAAAGATGATTTTGATGGAGGAAGAGTCACCAAACCCTAGCTTCAAGAAGATGACCAGCAATAGAAGCCAAGGGATGAGATGATGACCTAGAATCAAGCCATTGGCTTGGAAGGCTCATAACCAATGAATCTCTCTTGAGGAATAAGAGTGATGGAGAGATTCTTGAGAATGGGAGAGCTTGAAGATGAGAGTTGAAAGCTTCTCTTTGAATCAATAGAACTCTGGAAATAGCAGGCTTAGATCCTATGAAATAACCCCTCCAGGTATTTAAAGGATCAAGGGAAAAGAGAGAAAGAGACGTCGCTTTCAAATCTCCAACGGAACTAAATCTGAAGCAGACTAGTCGGTCAAAGAACAACCACTGACCGACTAGTTCATCAACTAGTCGGTCGGTGAAACAACATGAACAGACTAAGAGGTGAACAGTGAAGAGATGAAGATTTCAGACCTAGATAACTAGTCGGTCCAAGAAGACTTTCTGACCGACTAGTTTCACAACTAGTCGGTCGGTCAGTAAACTTAGACCGACTAAGAATCAAAAACTAATAGTCTGAATACAAATGATTTAGTCGGTCCAAGAACAAATGTTGACCGACTAGAACAACAACTAGTCGGTCACAAAACGTTCATAGACCGACTAACGATAAACAGTAAGTTGGCATGAATTTGGAAAGCTCAACTAGTCGGTCCAAGAAGGATCACTGACCGACTAGTTCACCAACTAGTCGGTCGGTGAGTCAACGTAGACCGACTAACTGTAAACAGTAAAGAGCTTAGAATAGAGAAGGCAAACTAGTCGGTCCAAGAAGCTTTGCCGACCGACTAGATCACCATCTAGTCGGTTGGTTCTTCTTCTTGAACCAACTAACATGCACTAGAAGTCCCGAATCGAAGCGCGATGCTTCGGAAAAGATCGAACGGACTTCTACTAAGATCCTAGCTCTAAAATATGAGCGATATGCAGAATATAATGTAAGTCCTACTCAAGGCTTAACATTCTACAAAATGAAGCAAGAAGACTATAAAATAAACCTTAACGATCCGTCTTCAAAGCTTCAATCTTCATTCTCGACTTCAAAGAAGGTACAAAAGTTTCAACGAAGCTTTAGGCATGCGATCACGCGCTTTGAGAAGTCTTGAGACGTCGCTTTGGATGTTCACATGAATTTGGCGACGATCTCCATAACTGCGCTCACAAATTGTTAGTTCATGATATATTTATGTTTGCTCATCACCCAAAACCAAATCCGGGGAGTCCAATACTCAACATTCTCCCCCTTTTTGGTGATGACAAACCAACATAAATAATAATAAAAAATAATGAACTAAATGGAATATACTTACTCCCCCTGCATTGATGACACATTAGTTCCATATGAAATAATAAGCACATACATCAAGCAGACGAGGAAAGTAAAAATTCAAATCCAATATTTGAAATTTAGGATTTGAAATCCATTTTTATATCTTAACTCCCCCTGAATCTAACATATCAAATTAGATTCATGGTAAATTATCATTTATCACATGCTATTATTATATCTCTCCCCTTTTGGCATAATCCAAAAAGAGCGAGAGGAAGCCAATGACAATAAATCATGGCCAAATAATTCATTAAGCATGGGAGTCTAAGAATACTACCACGTTTCATATGACACCAAAATAAAATTCGAATAAAATCAAAGCGTGTCAATGAGACCATAGTCGAAAATCGAAAACTTAAATCAACAAAATATCAAATGTAAATTCACTTATTGATGAAATGAATTTACTCTCCAATATCAACATTTATAGCTATTTTAGTGCATGGAAAACAATTCTATGTTTTCATACAACTAACGCTATTGAATCAAAATAAATCGTCGAGCGACGAAATCAATATCAGAGACATACATAAAATGTGCACAAAGGAATGAACCATCAGAAGAGTGGTGCACATCATAGAATATCAAATGACACAATATCGATCGAAAATGAACATAAAGTAAAAGCACATCAAAACTAAGTGAAGTGTGCGATGAGAAGTGACAAGGTGATAAAAGTAATACGAAAATCATCATAATAACTTTTAAAACATGTCATGCCAAAATTAGATATGAATTTCAAAGCATTTATGGCATTCACAACTCTATCATGCTAGGAGAAACAAAATGATACCAATGTAAAGAAATAGATTCTAACCAAGCATGCATTCAACCCTCATGGATACAAAATGTAATATCATACTTACAACATTAAGCTCCCCCTACATTGGTGCATTACCTAAGCACCATCAACTCCGTTTGAATGAAAGTCTTCGCAAATCGAGGAGTTGGTAGGGTTGGTATCCCACGGTGGATTGAACCTAGAAAACTTCATTTTGGTATCCAAAAACCCTTTTGAATCCAATGGGTTAGACAACAAATTTGAAATAAGAAATTAAAATAATTGTAACCCATGAGTTAATGTAATCAAAATCAATTTTATAATCAAATGCCTTGGTACCCATAACATGATCATAAACTCATGGTACCAAGCATTGAAGAGTTAAAGGAACTAACCCTTCGGAAACCAAGTCCAAGAGGAACTTGACTTTCCAACATAATCATCATTCAAAATAACATCATTAATATAGGATTACACATAAACATTCATATCATGATTACTAGTGTTCTTGGGACCCCAAATAGTGTAAATTTTGGGAATCCTCTTCCTAGTGGTTGCATGCACAAAAGGTTGATTTCTATGTGGTGCATGTGGCCTAGGAGCATGAGATCTAGCAATAGCATTATGATGAGCATGAGATCCATGATGTGTTGTAGCATACATACGTGGATAAGCATGAGGTGTGTATGCATGAGGATGATTATGAGAGAAGGCATTTGTTGGATATGGAAGACGTTTGTACACCCTTGTGGGGGATGTACGAGGAAATACGGACCTCGAACGTCGCGTACACGAAGTCGTGTGCAAAGGGAATCTGTTCCCTTGCGGAGAGGATCTCTGGATGAGTGGGAAAGTCGCATTATATATGCATAAGTGCATGCGACATATGGCTAATAAAGGGGGAATATCTTAAGCTTATGTTGTACCATGCATATGGTACAACTTAAGCTTATAATGTGCCATGTATCATGGTACACCTTAATTAAGTTGTTCCAAAGGAACAACTTACCCTAAAATAACTACCTTGGGGGCTATAAATAAGACCCAAGGGTAAGCCATTTCTTACACCTTTTGCATGAAATTCATGCATGCAACTTCATCCTAGCGAAGCTCTGCAGAAATCCTTTCTCTTCCTCTTTCCAAGTTCTTAATCTAAAATAGAGATTTAGATTGTGGATTAGTAGCCTTACTCCGTTCGTGAGAAGACTCGATCCGTCGTGGCGAATCCGAAGGCAAAGTTCCGAGACTACCGTTCCGCATACGCAAGTGTAAGTCTCAACTTTAATTATCGATCCTAACTCTGTTTTGGCAGGATCCAACATTGGTATCAGAGCCATATGGGTTCGCCCCGGTCAAACCACCGCCCCGTCGAAACTATGAACGAGTCGTTGTCTTTTTCACGAATGGGTCTCCTACTATTACGGATATAGTAGGACCGCTTCGTGACGGAGAGAACGCAGCGGTTGTTCTTTTCACGTTAGGGTCTCCTATCATTACGGATATGGTAGGAACTCTCCGTGACGGGATGAACCGACCATTCACGTAGTATGTTATTTTTCATTTTTGGCACACGGCCATTAGGAAATAACTAATTTCTCGACGAACGGGTGCTTCATCGACGAACGGGTGCTTCATCGAGGAAGTTGATGGTAGTTATTTCCATCAAGTAAGAGAAAATTTGGTGCATGTGCACCATGGCCAAATGGGCTATGAAGGCCATGCACCCCCTCTCCCCATGCGGAGGGGGTTGGCTACGGCCAATAACCACCGGCGACCACCCCATCAAGGGGGTGGAGTGCATGCGGCCACCCCATGAAAGGGGGGAGACCGGCCATGGCGAAAGGGCCATGGCCGGACAAGGCCAATAGGCCATGGCCGGGCCATGGCCGGACAAGGCCAATAGGCCATGGCCGGGCCATGGCCGGCCGGCCCTGGCCGGCCACGGCCAGGGCCAGGGAGCCCTGGCCACGGCCTGGCCAGGCCAGGCCAGGGCCGGCCCTGGCCGGCCAAGGCCAAGGCCAGAAGGCCCTGGCTGCGGCCAGGCCAGGGCCAGGCCGCCCTGGCCCCCGGCCAGGGCCAGGCCGCCCTGGCCGAGGCCAGGGCAGAAGCCCTGGCTCCGGCCAGGGGCCTGGCCGCCCTGGCAGAGGCCAGGGCCTGGCCGAGGCCAGGGCAGAGCCCTGGCCTCAGGCCAGGGCATGGCCGAGGCCAGGGCAGGAGCCCTGGCCCCGGCCTGCGGCCAGGCCGCCCTTGCAGAGGCCAGGGCAGCGCCCTGGCCTCAGGCCAGGGGCCTGGCCGCCCTGGCAGAGGCCAGGGCAGAGCCCTGGCCTTAGGCCAGGGCCTGGCAGAGGCCAGGGCAGGAGCCCTGGCCCCGGCCTGCGGCCAGGCCGCCCTGGCAGAGGCCAGGGCAGCGCCCTGGCCTCAGGCCAGGGCCTGGCAGAGGCCAGGGCAGCGCCCTGGCCTCAGGCCAGGGCCTGGCCGAGGCCAGGGCAGGGGCCCTGGCTGGCCGGCCCTGGCCGAGGCCAGGGCCTGGCCGACCCTGGCCGAGGGGGCCAGGGCCCCTGGCCGGCCAGGGCAGAGGCCCTGGCCGGCCCATTGGCCAAGCCCCGGCCAGGGCCTCTGCCCTGGCCGGGAAGAAACTGCAGTTCGAAAATTGGTCGACCAATTTGGTCGTTTTGGTCCACCAATCTGGCAGAAGGTCTGGGTCGACTGCAAACTTGCCTACTGACCCATACGGGGTGACAAAAGGCATTGGCCAAACTCGAATGTGCCGATTTGCCCATACGGGGCTAACCACAGTGCCGACTAGTTCATACGGAACTAACGTTTTAATGAAGTTTTTCATTGGGCTCTACTCCTTGAAGATTAGCCATAGTGCTCTACTTCATGCGAGATTAGCCATGTCATTGTGCTCTACTCTACGGAGATTAGCCAATGTACTTGTGACGTTGTGCTCTACTCTACGGAGATTAGCCAACGTGCTTTCAAAATTTTTTGGAAAAAGATGTTTTTCAAATAGGTTATGTCCCGTCCTTAAATCGGGATAGCGCAATTTAGAATTCCAAGTCCTACCACGATCCGGCCATGGTTATCTAACCCATGGGTGTGTAGAACAGGTCTCGTGGCTTGGCAATTGTTGCGTTAAAATTCTTTGCGCAAACTCTCACCTATTCTATTTTGAAAGATATGTTTTTCAAAGTAATTTTCCGCTGCTAATACCATACGGGTATTATTTCTGATTTCTTTTTACTTAAGATAAGTAAGAGGGATACTTTGAAAGTTACTTCTAGATGGTAGTTGGGAACGTAGTGAACTTCTCGATTCTAGAGTAACATTTCAACGCATCCAAGGAACTTATCAAGTGTTTAAAGAATCGAAACTTTATGCATAGAATTTTGATCGTGTTTTTCATTCTCTTTGCAGTTTTTTGAATCGAATATGTCTACCGCTTCTAAGAACATTGTCGCAGAGCTTAACAAAGGTAAAAAGCTCAACGGCGACAATTATAAACTTTGGTCAATAAAGATCCAATATGTTTTGGAGGAGCAAGATGTGCTCGAAACACTCCAAAACATAATGGTAGAACCTGAGTTGGGCAATACGGCCCAACACAAGAGGGACCGGGAAGCTTATGATACTTGGACTCGAAAGAACAAAATAGCACGCATTACGTTACTGTCCGCGATGGACAATGACATAATGCGTCTATTTCGGGAATTCGATCTAGCCAAAGACATATGGTCTGAGCTAGAAGTAAAGTTTGGTGGAACTTCGGTTACCAAACTCCATTCCTTGAATATTCAATTTGATTCGTACAAAGATGCGGCGAGATCATTCTATGAAGAAGCATCTCCGCCACATGGCGAATCTTATATCTGAATTAAAGGATGCAGGTGTTACGCTGTCTGACGAACAGCAGATCCAAGCAGTCATTCGTTCACTCCCAGATAGCTGGGATAACATGAAAATGCATCTCACTCATAATGAGTGCATTAAAACTTTAAGCGATGTATCGAAACACCTCGAACTCGAGGAAGAGCGGATTCAAGCCGCAAAACCTAGTGCAGAAGTGCACATGGCCGCTAGTTCCTCACATGGAGGAAATAAGCGGAATAATAAACGCTTAAGGTTTGTGAACGAACGAAAGCAAGAACCGGAAACCTCAAAGAAGACTAAGTGGCAAAAGAATGTGCACTCAAAGAAGAAAAACTTGAAGAAGATCAAGTGCTTTAAGTGCAACAAGTACGGTCACTTCGCCCGTACATGTACGGATGGAAGTGACAAGGTAACTTGTAGGGCTAGTTACATATGTGTTTCTAGTTCCATGTTTCTTGCTGAATCTAACTATTTTTGGTTGATTTATTCAGGGGCCACAGACCACGTAGCGAAGGACAAAAGGTTCTTCGCAGAATATCAAAGGATAACTCAAGGAACAAAGTGGATATACGTCGGCAACAACACTCGTGTTGAAGTCAAGGGCGTCGGAACATGTAAGCTTGTTCTCGACAACGACCGGACTCTACTATTGCACGACTTCCTCTTTGCTCCAGATATTCGAAGGAATATCGTATCCGTGGTCATGTTAATGTCTTTAAGTTATGAAGGAGGTTCTATATGTTGACCTTGTTTGTAATAGTTCTTTTAGTTGGGTCGGGTAATGTTTGTAATGGATTGATTGTTTTAAACACTTTGTATTCTTCTTCTATTTATGAAAGTTTCCATTTGACAAATGCTTCTTCTAAATCTGAGATCATTTGTTGGCATGCAAGACTTGGTCACATTGGACCAACTAGAATGGATAGACTTGCCAAAAGTGGCTTGCTATCTAATGTTTCAAAAGTTGAAATGTCAACTTGCAAACATTGTCTTGTAGGAAAACTTGTCGCAAGCCGTTTGGAACTGGCACAAGGGCCGAAGTTCCATTACAGCTTATCCATTCGGACATTTGCGGTCCAATGAATGTTAAGACAAGACGCGGGAAGTCCTATTTCATCACCTTCATTGATGATTTCACTCGTTTCGGTCACATCTATTTGATTTCCCACAAACATGAAGCTTTAAACTTGCTTCAAAAACTATATGAGTTTAGTGGAAAATCAACTAGATCGCAAGATAAAGGTCTTGCGAACCGATCGAGGTGGAGAATATCAATCAACGAGTTTTTCTGTGATGAAAAAGGCATAGTTCATCAAATAACTATGCCTTATACTCCACAACAAAACAGTGTTGCGGAAAGAAGAAATAGGACATTGATGGAAATGGTCCGATCAATGATGTCTCAGGCAAATTTGCCTATCACCTTTTGGGGTGATGCATTATTGACGGCAGCGTTCATCTTAAACCGTGTACCCTCGAAGTCGGTAAGTTCTACTCCTTATGAGTTGTGGAACGATAGAACTCCAGACTTAAGCATTCTAAAACCTTGGGGTTGTGCCTTTTATGCACATTTATTCTCTCACAAATATGGCAAACTTGGGCCACGTGGGAGGAAGTGTATCTTCATCCGATACGCTGAAAACTCCAAAGGATATGTTTTCGTCGGTCAAGAGGACAATGGGGGTCTTATAGAATTCGAATCGAGGGATGTTGTCTTCTTGGAAAACGAGTTTTCCAAGACAGGGTGAGATAAGTCAAGACTTATCCTTGTTTGAGATTTGGGATCAAAAAGGATCGGAACGTTCGAGTGGGAGAATTCTTGGTGAAGAAGAAAATACGTTTCAAACTTCACCTATGAATGATACGAACGATAATGATACGAACGATACCAATCCTATTCCGAGTGGGAGTGATGTTATTCCAAGTGGGAGTGATATCATTCCAAGTGGGAGTGATCAAACTCAAGCAAGACGTAGTAATCGAACGAGGCTAACACCCTCTCAGATTCGAGGATGAATTTCCTCAAACATTCATTACTACAAGATGATGACGAACCTGCAAATTTCAAACAGGCCGTCACATGCCCTGCTAAAGATAAATGGAAAGCGACGATGGAAGAAGAACTTCAATCCATGAAAACAAACCAAGTCTGGGACTTGGTTGATTTACCTAAGGGACGTAAAGCCATTAGGAACAAGTGGGTTCTCAAAATCAAGCATAAGGCTAATGGCTCTATCAAGAAATATAAAGCTCGCCTTGTTGCGAAAGGTTTCACGCAACAGGAAGGAATAAACTACGAAGAGATTTTTCCTTTCCTGTCGTGCGTTTTACCTCCAATAAGCAAAGGCGAGGGTCTATGTTTGGAAATGTGTCCCAAAGATCCAAAAGAATGCTATGGAAAAGGTTCCATACTCCAGTGCTGTCAGAAGTCTGAAGTACGCCATGATGTGTACCAGACCAGACATTTGCTATGCTGTTGGTATGGTAAGCCGTTACCAATCCAACCCAGGACATGCACACTGGAAAGCGGTGAAGAGGATATTAAGGTACCTCAAAGGGACTGCGGACTATGCGTTATGCTATTTGTAGCATTCGGCATGGCGGTCCAAGAAGCTGTTTGGCTTAGGAAATTCTTAGACAGGCTGACGGATGCCACTGACTCGAGCACTGTTCCTATATACAGTAATAGTCAAGCTTCGATTGCCTATGTCAAAGATCCTAAAATTTCATTATAAGACCAAACACATTGATATTCGATTCAAGTTTGCGAAGAACTATGACAAACGGAAGGAAGTAGACATAGGATACATATCCACGCATAAGATGATAGCGGATCTCCTTACTGAGGCGATCCCCAGAGATGTGTTTTTTCAAACACTTATCATCTATGGGAATGCGTAGGTGCTGAGCTGTATCATATAATATTTCCCATGTCTATAGAAGATCAAAGTTTAATTTGCATACAAGTTTCTTACAAATGATTTTATGTACATTTGTGTTTAAGTCTCAGCTATTTTATTGTGTGTATGTCGGACAGATTAAGGTTGGCTCTCTCACATGAGCAACCGCCTTATCTTATCAGATGGATAAGATAGAGATGAGACTAGTTTAAAGTCAAAATCATTAGACAAATGATTTAGAGTCGTGACTTAAACAAGATAGTCGAATGAAAGATCTGCATCATATGGATGCTTACAAAAGATCTGAGATCTGTATCACAAGGATATTTGAAAAAGATCTCATAGGATTTTTTAATCCTATCTGTCTTATGCAGGATGGGAGTCCGGGAATATTCCATGAGTAGTAAGGGGACTCAAAAGATAGACACTGTGGTGTCTGATCTTTCATCCGTACAACATCATTAAGACATACTCTCCCTGGGAAAGGAGTGATGTTGTAATACGTGTTCATACCACGTATGCATTTCGACCACTGAGTTAGTAGCAATAGTGTTTGCTATTATGTGAGACTCAAAGGCCATACGGGTCTTAACTCTTACCCTCAAGGACTCTAATTGGTTCCTTTAGATTTGACGAGATGATCGCTATCTTAGCGTGTTGCTAATGGGCTATGGTAATTCGGCTCGGCGGGGCACGTTAGAAAAGCGAATCAAGTCAAGATCAGAAGGTTCGCAAGAAGAGGAAGATTGATTTCATATTCGCATTTAGACTTTAATGATTCAAAGCTGGCCAGCCAATTGTAATCCAGATGGGATTCAATTGTTGAATATAAAGTATAAGAAATGTGAAGAAATAATCTAGGGTAAAGCATGCGTTGAACTACTCAACTTTGCACCTTCGAGGTCGTTGTGTATCTCTAACAAGTGCACAACAACAGACTCTACGCGCATGACGGTCGCACGGTCTATTTCTCGGTATGATAGATGAAAGAACTAAGAGAAAGACGTTCTCTTACAATCCCCTCAAGTGTGAGTGGGAGATGTTGGATATGGAAGACGTTTGTACACCCTTGTGGGGGATGTACGAGGAAATACGGACCTCGAACGTCGCGTACACGAAGTCGTGTGCAAAGGGAATCTGTTCCCTTGCGGAGAGGATCTCTGGATGAGTGGGAAAGTCACATTATATATGCATAAGTGCATGCGACATATGGCTAATAAAGGGGGAATATCTTAAGCTTATGTTGTACCATGCATATGGTACAACTTAAGCTTATAATGTGCCATGTATCATGGTACACCTTAATTAAGTTGTTCCAAAGGAACAACTTACCCTAAAATAACTACCTTGGGGGCTATAAATAAGACCCAAGGGTAAGCCATTTCTTACACCTTTTGCATGAAATTCATGCATGCAACTTCATCCTAGCGAAGCTCTGCAGAAATCCTTTCTCTTCCTCTTTCCAAGTTCTTAATCTAAAATAGAGATTTAGATTGTGGATTAGTAGCCTTACTCCGTTCGTGAGAAGAATCGATCCGTCGTGGCGAATCCGAAGGCAAAGTTCCGAGACTACCGTTCCGCATACGCAAGCGTAAGTCTCAACTTTAATTATCGATCCTAACTCTGTTTTGGCAGGATCCTACAGCATTCACATGTGGATTAGATGTGTGAACATAAGCATTAGGATGTGCATGATCATGATTACGTGCATGTGGGTGTCTAATATGAGTGTTTGCACATGCTCGTGGGTGCGGAGCATAAAAATCATTATTTGCATGCACCGGTGGAGTAGGATGTGTGTTCCTACGTGGCATAGCATGTGAGTACAAAAATGCATGACCCCTCTTTGGAGGTCTACCCAAAGTGGGTTTCTTTCCAATCGGGGGTGTGTACGAAGTGAAAGCACTATTAGTAGGAGAACTACCAATGGGGTGTTTGCTCCCACTCGTCGAGGCATCGGATGTCGGCCTAACAAAGGTGGTAGGCGATTTGGATGAGTCTCCCATCTTATACCCCAAGCCAATGTGGTGTTTGGCCGGAAGTAAGTCATTTAGGATATTATCCAAATGACCCTTACCTTTATTTAAATCATTGATACGGCCTAACGTGCACTCATACTTCTCTTTGAGAGAATGCAAAGAAGCATCCAAAGTGGATACTTGCGATGTGAGTGCATAAACACGTGATTTGAGATTCTTATTCTCAATACTCAAAGTTGAGTTTTGAGACGTCAAATCCGCTATCACATGTTCATCCGAATCCTCAACAAGAACATGCTCAAGTTGAGATTTGAGGGACTTCACCTCATTTCTCAACAAGCCATTATGAGTAAGTAAACTTGCTTTCTCATTGGCGAGTGTCTCAACAATGGTGTCATTGTTGGTGATGGTAGACTTAGGAGAGGTTTAGAGGCTAACAAGTTCAGCTTTGGTCTTATTATATCTATCTACTAATTTAGTAAATTTAGACCAAATTTCTTGGTTTGCTAACCTCATTTCATCAATAGTAGGTTCTCCGCTTTCATCCTCGCTACCATACTCGCTTTCATCCTCGCTATCATCGAATGAGGACTTTCGATATTTTGCCTCATTAGCCATGAAGCAAAGTTTTGCTTTATCCACATGTCCAACATCCGACTCTCCACTTGAGGAATCCTCCTCGGAGTCAGTGAATGTGCCAACAAGTCCTTTCTTGTACTTTCTCGACTTGTCGTACTTCGATGCTTTCCCCTTATCCTTGTGTTTGTAGAGAGGACAATCCGGTTTGATGTGTCCTGGCTTGTTGCATTTATAACACACTGGAGTAGAAGCATTAGTCGAACTAACTTTAGATTTATTCAAAGATATACCTTCTCGGAAGAATCGATCGAACTTCCTTGCCATACGGGCAATGGATTCCATGTCCAATTCGTCTTCCGATTCTTCATCATCGGTAGATGGAGCGGCCTTGAAGGAAATCGCCTTTTTCTTTGGCTCATCTTGCTTCAAGTACGCTTTCATCTTTTCCTTCATTTGGATCTTACTATCCTTGCGTACCTCGTAAGACAACAAGGTACCCATTAGTTGTATGACGGTATATTTATTCATGTCGTTACCTTCCTCGATGGCGAAGGTACGCTTTTCCCAATATGATGGAAGACCGTCGATAATCTTCGCGACTTTCTCCTTTTGGGTATAGACCTTCCCAAGAGCTTCCAAGTTGTTTGATATATCCACGAAGCGAGCGTAATATTCCTTCATGGTTTCGCCCTGCTCCATATGAAACAACTCAAATTCTTTATTAGCAACGACGAGTTTAGAATCTTTTACCGTACTCGATCCTTCGTGCAATATGTGGAGTTGGTTCCATATTTGATATGCACTCTTACATGTGCATATCTTGTTGAAGTCCTCGGGCTCCAACACACAATTCAAGGCATTCATTGCCTTGGCATTGGCTACTTCCGCGGTGACCTCCGCGGGAGTCCACTTCGCGAAATCTTCTTCGAAAGGCTCGACATACTCCGTCATGGTGGCTCTCCATAGTGAAGCGCTCCGGAGGAAAATTTGCATCCGGCATTTCCAGTACCTATAGTTGGTACCGTTGAAGTGTGGAGGCCTGACTGAGGATAGTCTTTCCATAACTGAAGAAGCTCCATTGCGGTTCTTGAAGACGTTGTAGTCGTTGTTCGTCATAGCTTTGAACTTTGGCTATGTGTAGCTTTGAACCTTGGCTCTGATACCAATTGTAGTGCCCTAGGAAGCCACTGCACATGTACTAGAGGGGGGTGAATAGTACTTTTAAAATAACGAGGAGTGTTATTCCTAATTATCGTGCAATTAACAAACAACGATGCAGAATAACTACAATAAAGAAATAATGCAAACGCAAACAAAATGGTTTAATGGGTTCGGATCCACCCAAGTCTCCCCGACTTGTTCCCGGTGATCCTACGTCCCAACCACCCGGATCCCTTCCGGATACTTGAGTTAGAAAACCTCTAACCCAAGATTTCCAATATGACCACTTGCGAAAACCTCACAAGTGCAATCGACCTACAATCGATGACCGTGAATCCCACAACCCGGGATCACGCAAAACCTCTCATAACCGAGAGTATACAATTCAAATATAACTGAAATGAAATGCTTACCAACAAAATACCTATGCCTTGAGATTTCTTACCAAATTAGGGCAAAGAGGATTTTGATGGAGGAAGAGTCACCAAACCCTAGCTTCAAGAAGATGACCAGCAATGGAAGCCTAGGGATTTGATGATGACCTAGAATCAAGCCATTGGCTTGGAAGGCTCACAACCAATGAATCTCTCTTGAGAAATAAGAGTGAGGGAGAGATTCTTGAGAATGGGAGAGCTTGAAGATGAGAGTTGAAAGCTTCTCTTTGAATCAATAGAACTCTGGAAATAGCAGCCTTAGATCCTATGAAATAACCCCTCCAGGTATTTAAAGGATCAAGGGAAAAGAGAGAAAGAGACGTCGCTTTCAAATCTCCAACGGAACTAAATCTGAAGCAGACTAGTCGGTCAAAGAACAACCACTGACCGACTAGTTCATCAACTAGTCGGTCGGTGAAACAACATGAACCGACTAAGAGGTGAACAGTGAAGAGATGAAGATTTCAGACCTAGATAACTAGTCGGTCCAAGAAGACTTTCTGACCGATTAGTTTCACAACTAGTCGGTCGGTCAGTAAACATAGACCGACTAAGAGTCAAAAACTAATAGTCTGAATACAAATGATTTAGTCGGTCCAAGAACAAATGTTGACCGACTAGATCAACAACTAGTCGGTCACAAAACGTTCTTAGACCGACTAACGATAAACAGTAAGTTGGCATGAATTTGGAAAGCTCAACTAGTCGGTCCAAGAAGGATCACTGACCGACTAGTTCACCAACTAGTCGGTCGGTGAGTCAACGTAGACCGACTAACTGTAAACAGTAAAGAGCTTAGAATAGAGAAGGCAAACTAGTCGGTCCAAGAAGCTTTGCCGACCGACTAGATCACCATCTAGTCGGTTGGTTCTTCTTCTTGAACCAACTAACATGCACTAGAAGTCCCGAATCGAAGCGCGATGCTTCGGGAAAGATCGAACGGACTTCTACTAAGATCCTAGCTCTAAGATATGAGCGATATGAGGAATATAATGTAAGTCCTACTCAAGGCTTAACATTCTACAAAACGAAGCAAGAAGACTATAAAATAAACCTTAACGATCCGTCTTCAAAGCTTCAATCTTCATTCTTGACTTCAAAGAAGGTACAAAAGCTTCAACGAAGCTTTAGGCATGCGATCACGCGCTTTGAGAAGTCTTGAGACGTCGCTTTGGATGTTCACATGAATTTGGCGATGATCTCCATAACTGCGCTCACAAATTGTTAGTTCATGATATATTTATGTTTACTCATCATCCAAAAACAAATCCGGGGAGTCCAATACTCAACAAATAAGACCCTCTGGAGGTCAGAGTCTATCTCCAATGCAACTTGCATATGGAATGCCACCGAACATTTCTCTCTTGAGAATCTTCAGTCGCGCATTTTACATCCCCACTGCACCACCACAGAGGACAAAAATGGGTCCTCAATGTCGCCTAGGTATCTATGTAGGGTTTGACTCACCCTCAATTTAAAGATACCTAGAACCCCAAACAGGGGACGTATTTAAGGCACATATTAAAGATTGTTATGAGACAAGTTTTTCCAAAATGGACCCAGATACTAGAAATCTGGCACAAAGCAAATTATAACGTGGGATACAAAAAGTTTGACCCACTATGATTCGGTAACGAAACAATGTGAAGATGAGATCCTGAAGATCCTCCACATACAGAACAATGTTCACCAATTACCGAACTTATTTACTGACAACCAGAAGATTGTCAGATCACACATCCCTACTGCAAATACTTCGGTTAGGATTGACATCCCCGAGAATGGATGCAATCCACCTACAGTAGAAGTGGCTGCTCCTCAACAGAAAAGAGGCAAACCACAAGGCTCCAAGGATGAAAATAAAAGAACAAAGAAAAATACCTGGAGACCTCGAGACAATACTACCACATGACAATGAGCTCATGTCCACACCCTCACCCCTTCCCGGAATCCACTACATAGGAAATGTCGGGAAAAACTGAAATTGGAAGTAAATGTTGTATGTACTGGGGAGGTGTTGGACAGAAGAACATAATTGTCGACAATGTATTCATGTATCATATTGACATATACATCGCAAAAGCAATGATGTTTATAAAATATCGTTCCATACTCCGTTGCTAACATACAAACGTAGAGATTGGCCAAATGTGGAACGAGAGAATAAAAGATGAGCTAGACTCACTTATGAAACGTGAAATGTTCGGACCTGAAGTCCAGACACCAAAAGATGTCAAACCTGTGGGTAAAATAAAGTATTGCACATATAAGAAAAATAAATACAAAATCGTATGCTACAAGGTACAACCTATAGCCAAATGAAAATTTCGCTGAAACTAGGGATTGAACAAATTAAAATGAGCATGACTCATAAATGATGCATCAGGCTCCCTAAGTTATCAGATGTGAATACCTTACGATTTGGCAAAGGACTGTTATTGGATGTTGTGACGGCATACCTTTGTGGATATCTTGGTAAAGATAAATTTCACATTTCCTTAAATGTCTGAATAGACTTCGGGACGTCTATTATATTGAAGAAAAACAATAAGAATAATAAATAATGTACAACCAAGAGAATCACTGGACAAAGCAATGATTCCTACTGAGGGTTGTCTTTGCATCTAAGCAAAGAACAGGATTTGAGATCATAGTTGTAAACAATTTAAATCTCATCGGATCTCCTGAAGAGAAAACCGAAATATCTGTTCAAGCCTGACTATAAAACATCAAATGAAAGACCTAGGCAAAAATAAATTAAGTCATGGCTCACAGATTTATTATCTTAATATAATCATGTTACATACGCCCAGAAGTGGGTTAAAGAAATTAAAAGGACCATTGTCATCCAAAGTACACCTATAGTAGTGCACTCTATGGATGTACAAAAAGACCCCTTCCGATCGCTAAAAGAGGGTGAGGATATAATTGGTCCTAAAGTCCCTTATCTAAGTGCAATCAGGCACTGTTGGCTAACTGCATGCGTCCTGATATATCAGTTGCAGTAAACTCATTAGTCAGAGATAGTGATAAGGGCCATTAGACCTGAGGTAAGCATCTTCTGTGCTTCCTCCAAGGGTTGAAAGATTTGGGCTTACATTATATGGTATCATCCTCCATGTTTATGCAAATGCAGGTTACAGGTCCGATCCCTATACTGAGAAATCACAGACTGGATACCCACAGTGGGATGGCCATCTACTGCAGATCTGCAAAGCAAATTACGAAAGCAACATCATCCTATTATTCTGAGATCCTCACCATTCCAGAAACACACCATTGGCGTATTTGAGGGTGCCTGGTGGTACATCACATCCCAGTGACGATTGTGATAGAGGCTGGTATTATGCAGCTGAACACATAGTCTGAAGACCACATCAGATGTGACGAAACTTAGCACACCTCTCCAGAGTTTCTAGATTCAGCAGCTACTTAATGGTGATAATATTTGTAATCTGTGTATATCTTTGGAATGTTGTAAATAGGAGTGATGAGATAATCCTACGCGATCTGAAAGCTTAAGGGCTTTTACAGATCAGAGGAAGTTGATGGAATTTGTACTCTTTTGCCTTAGCTATGGTTTTTCCGACAAGGTTTTCTATTGCCAAAGGTTTTAACGAGACAAATCACATCAACTCTGGATCCTAGAGTATCCACCCTTTGTGACGATCAGAATCCCGAAGTGTTCATGAGCAGAGTCGCTCGTACAAATCAGGGGGAGTTAGAGAGCGTTTGTACTCTTTTTCCTTAACCATGATTTCTCACATAGAGGTTTTCATAGCTAAAGGTTTTAACGAGGCAAACCTCACCAACTCAGGATCCTGAAGTATCCACCACATGTGAGACTCCTACTACACTCAGAATATTGAAGTATTCATGAGCAGAGTCCACACCTATGGCTGGATAAGTGGGAGTGTTATGAAGGGATAATACCGAGTTGGTTAGTCGGTTGAGATCACGGCTTATCTTATAGATAAGAACGTATCTCTTGTACATTATATGTATACGTTCCTCTATATGCTATAAATAAAGAGCTGTGGGTTCCTCTCCCAGATGTTGATTCATAACACTTCTAAAATCTATTTACCATTGCATAATTAATAAAATCAGAATATAAATAAATATAAAAAATTCCGGCATGAGTGTTGAGGCGAGCAGTAGCTCTTCCCTTAAAAAGTGAATCCCCGCTTCTATTGGGTTACAACAACTGGTCATTGTTCGGTACAGCAAACTTCAATATTAGACTTCATATAAATTTCAGCATCTCTTAAGATCGAAACGGGAAAAGAAAACGATCCCAAATGACTACGGCGGGGTTTCTTGGTTGAGTAGACAAAATTTGAAATATTTTGAAGAGAATTAAATAGAGTTTTAAAGGTGTTACAAAATTGAATTATCCAACAAAAGTTGCGTAATCTAGGTCTTTAGGCCACTTGTGTCACGTATTTCGTACGGATGTGTCACTCAAAGGTGGCGCTGTGTCACTGGTTGACCTGCGACATGCGCCAAGATGCTGCATCAGCGTACGAGATTAGCCGAAATTTTGGATCCACATCCCAGATTTGCGAGTAGTGGTGATGCCGTTGTGAGGCAGCCTGCAATGTTGAGGCGACCTGTTGCTTGGTGAATTTTCGTGGAGGACCATTTATGATCAACCTTGTTCTCTCGCTCTCACTCACTCACTCTGCCATCTTGAAGTGTTTTAGACATTTGACATTGTAGAGGACGAGGATATCAAGTACTCGAAGATGGTGCTCTATCACTAACTGGTCTGCCACATGCGGCTGGATCCGGTATCTGCAGTTGATATTGTAGGTTAACGCCGAGGTCATGCAGCGATCTGCATAGAGGAGCGTGACCCTGGTCCTTAGACGAGTGTCCATGGGCCGGCGTGCACGCTCGCAAAGGTGATCTGTCTTGACGAGATTGGCAATAGTCGTCTTCACTCTTGACACCTATTTGACATCTCAAGCTAAATTGGCAAAGGTGGACACCGGGCTCGGGGCGAGCCCTGGTCCGCGTGAGACGCTATATGCCTCATGAAAACTCAGAAACAATTAGGTACTGATGTTCTGGTTTAGATGGTGGGATGCAAACTCAAAAACAATTCAGGATCGGGCAGATCTTTTGTGCCAAGAAAACATGTAGGGATGTAGATGCGCAGGCTCTACAGTTCTTAGTGCTGTTGCCAAGCAACGGAGACGCATATATTTGTTTCGTACATATACTCTTTTTTTGCTAATGCAACACGATAATGAACACCATGAAGATAGGCCATATGAAATTTTATTTCATTATCCATCCTGATTACACACAGCATTAAGAAATTCAAAGAAATATATCTCTTCTTGCCCGTACTGTACCTATTGCGGGGTAAGTTCCGCGTACAATGAATTTGTATAGTTGGGGAACCAAGAGCACGGTGGTTACAAACCGTGGGATGATTGGGTAGGTTGTTTATAAGTAGTGAGGGGGCGTGAGGCTCGGCGCCCTTCGTAGGTCGATCTCTGGATCGATCCAGCAAGTCCGCCGCTTGTTCGCCGCTTCCCTCGAGTAGGTCGCCGGTTGATCGCTACTTAGAAGAACCAACCTGCGCACAGAGCAGCTCGTCAGAAAGGCTGGGTTGGGTTCCAACCCGAAGCCTCTCCGATGCCTAAGTCAGAATCATGGCTTTAAAATGTGGGTCGGACACTGATCACTCCATATTTTACACCTTTTTTCTGCATGTTTGCATGCCATTTAGATCGCTCAAATCATGTTTTTCATGTTTATTCGACAATATTGCAATGCTTTTTAAGATTTGTTGTTTTTGTCGTATTTCAGGAGATTTGGAGCGATTTGGAGTGATTCTGAGATGCACCCACTCCGGAGTGTCACCGACGACTCTCTTGAGGGGTATTTTGCTATTGGAGATGAGTGGAAGGAGAAAGAATGTCGTAGGAGCGACGAGGAGGCGAAAATATGAAGTTTGGGCATTTTCAGCATGCCACTCGGCTGAGTGAAGGAGTCACTCGGCCGAGCATAGACAGCCCGCTCGGCCGGCCAGATCGGACACTTTAAGAGCCAAATACAGTGTGCACTCGGCCGAGCATCGCCATACCACTCGGCCGAGCACCGAGTCTTCCCTCGCCCGAGCGGCGCCAAGACGACGGCAACAAAAGTTGCCGAACTCTCTGTTCTTTTCATCTGTACAGTCCAAATACCGACTCGGCCGAGTGACGAAGGACCGTCTGCCCGAGTGAAGAACGCCCATCGGCCGAGTGAAGAGAAGTCACTCGGCCGAGTGACCTCCGAGGAGACGACCCCCAAGACCCCCAACTCTCTGGAATCCGTCAGGGTCTCTCACTCGGCCGAGTGACATTTGTCACTCGGCCGAGTGAGCCGCGCTGCCTGTAGCGGAAACTGCGATTTTGAGGCTGCGCAGGGGCATTTTCGTCAGGATTTTTGGGCGATGGGGGGGGTATTTAACCCCAGTTTTTAACCTAGTTTAGATAGCTTTTTCCAGAACTTTTTGCAGCCTTTTTAGATTAACTTTTTAGGGATTAGATTTAGCTTTTAGGGAGGAGAGAAAAGGGAGATTTTGTTGGATGATATCTTGTTCTTCATTGGTTTGTATCTCTCCCCCCTCAAAAACTCCATTTTTGTTGATATTTTGAATATTGCTATGAATTCCATTGATTTTATTTGTGAATTTCTATTGCATTCTATTATGAATTGTGAGTAGTTCATCGTCTTAGGACGTAGGGATGAACCCTACGAGCCCAATTTCGAATTTGTGATGAATTGGTGAAACTATTGCTAGGATTGATTAGGGTTAGGTTGTGATCGATTTATTACGAATGGCTAGGGATTCATACCGATTGGGATTTGCAAGAGATTGGATCCCAATTCGATAGGAAGTCCTAGATATTTGAATTGGGTTGCGATTGAATTTCTCCGGAATCGGTTTGCAAGAGATTGGACCGAAACTAGGGTTTTCGATTGCAATTTTATCCCAATATCCGTTTGCAAGAGATTGGACCCTACCCTAGGTTGGCTATAGACCGACAATAGCGTGAGAGCGTGAGCTTGGTTCCACATTTAGTTGCAACTAGTTCACCCAAATTTCAATTCTAGCAATTGTGAAACCTACGAGTCATAATGATGAGATACGGAAAGTAGCGGGGATTCCCTATCACCTAAGCGTCTTTATTAATTTGTTAATTCTTTTATACTTTTGAACGACTGTGACCACATATTTGCGAGCATTTCCCGACTTTTCCTATAGCCAGGTGATTGAAGAAGACACTGTTATCAGGCCTCTCTGTGTTCGATACCCGCTCGCCGCTCCACCGTGCGCTTGCGGTAAGACTACAGCATCGCCGCTCCGGGACGTGTATCCGGAGCGGATCAAGTTTTTGGCGCCGTTGCCGGGGAGGCAATAGTGTTTGATTCCTATAACCTAGCTATTTTTCTTTTTGTTCTATTATTTCTATTTTTGTTTTACCCTTCCGTTGTGCTAACCATTTCTTTGAAACTCTGTTTTCCCTTGCATGTACACGAGATCCTCGGCGAACCCCGAAGAGATACTATACGATCCGGAGATCGAGCGTACATTGAGGAGGATCCGAGCAGAGAAGAGACCCATTACGGAAGGAGATTGTATGACCCATCCTGAGACCCCCGAAGAATTGGCGGCACGAATGGCGAGGATTATTTCCATAAGAGATAGGCTTCGGCCTAAGACTTCTTTCACGACCTCATCCATAGCCATGCCGGAGTTGGCGGCAGACAAAAATTTTGAGTTGAAGACCAGATTGGTGGTCCTTATGCAACAAGATCCTTTTCATGGGAACTCCCATGAAAACTCTCATTACCACATCCAGCTCTTCCTATCAAAGTGTGCCACATTCCAAATGCCGGGCGGCTCCGTGGATGCTATCAGACTGCGCCTCTTCCCTTTCACACTCAAGGAAAAGGCATTATATTGATTGAGGACGCAAGCTGAAGGAATCTTCACCACTTAGGATGAGTTGGCGAGTGCCTTCGTCGACAAATTTTACCCGCCCTCCAAGACCGTGAAGATTAGAAGTGCTCTCATGTCCTTCAAGCAAGGACCTCAAGAGACTCTCTACGAAGCATGTGAGCGCTTCAACGACTTGCAACACCAATGCCCCCATCATAGAATTGAGGATTGGGAGCTTTTCCACAGCTTCTACAATGGACTTCAACCGGGGACAAAGCAAATTATTGATGCCATGGCAAATGGAGCCATTTTGTCGAAGACCCCCGATGAAGCTACGGCCTTGCTTGAGGAAATGGCCTCAAACAACCAACAATGGGGGGACGAGCGAGGACATTCTTCATCCTCCTTGAAGCCCACAAGTATCTATGAGGCCAAGGCCGTGGCGGAGCTTTCTAGCAAGTTTGACTCTCTCCATAAGGTAGTGGAGAGGTTGGAGAAATTCATTACGGAGCCTCAAGGATCCCCTTCTATATCCACGCCGACAAATCATATGAGCGATTGGCAAGACCAATCGCAAGCCATGCATGTAGGAGGAGCGCAAGGAGAAGGAGCTTTGGAGCAAATCCAATACATCGCGGGGAATTCTGGATATTGGGCCAATCCGGCCGCTAGAAACCATCCGGGTTTCTCATATGCTAATAATGATGGTGCATTGAACCTCCAGCAACACCAACCTCCTCAAGCTCGAGCTCCACCACCACAACCAAATTATCCACCAAGGGGGCCACCGCAACAAAACTTCCCGCCGAGGCAACAAGTGGGACCTTATAGGCCACCCGGGTACAATCAAGGGTGGAGAAATCCCAACCCACCGCAAGCTCAACCACGTCCGGATTTCAAAGCTAAGGTGGATGAGTTTATGGCGGAACAAAGAAAGATCAATGCCACATTGAAGGCGGGAAAAGATTCTCTCGCCACCGTCGTCGCTCAAATTGGGGAGCAACTTGCGTTGCTCAATAAAAACAATCAACAGTTGCCGGCTCAACCCGAGCCGAATCCACGGGGCAACACCGGCCACATCAATGCGGTCGTTGCGGTTACTACAAGAGGAGGGAAGGATACCACTCCCCCCATGACTCAAGTCAAGAAGCCAGTGGTGGAGAATCTAGAAGAAAGCGAGCCGGTAATTGAAGTGGCAAAGGAAAAGGAGTCGCAAGGAGAAGTGAAATCTAGAACGGAGGAGCTTATCGATGAGCGCCGATTTATGCCACCGGTGCCCTTCCCTCAACGGCTAGCTAGAGCCAAGATGGAGAAACGGCTAGCCAAGTTTCTCGAGTATTTGAGAGGGGTGAGCCTCAATATCCCCTTCCTCGACGCTTTAGTGGAAATCCCATTTTACGCCAAGTTCTTAAAGGACTTGATCACGGGAAGGAAGAGGAAGGAGAAGATAATGCTCGCGGAGGAAGGGACTTGGTTCACAAAGAGGGAGAAGGAGCACACCAAATTTAAAGATCCGAGAAGTTTCCGGATTCCTTGCACTCTAGGCGGCGTCCCCCTACAAAAGGCATTGGTAGATTTGGGGGCTAGTGTTAGCCTCATGCCCCTCTCCATGTTTCGGAAGTTGAATACCGGCTCAGATTTGAAGCCTACCGACATGCGGATTCAACTAGCGGACGTGAGGATTACAAGACCGGTTGGGATCGCAGAGGACATCCCACTCCAAGTTCCGGGGGCATATGTTTGCCATGCGATTTTGTGATAATGGACGTCAAGGAGGAGGGCGATACATCACTCATACTAGGACGCCCATTCCTCGCCACCGCCGGTGTCATCGTTGATGTGAGGGAGGGGACCCTTACCTTGAACGTCGGCAACATCGAAGTGGAGCTCCATATACTGAAGGCAATGAAGCACATGCCGTATCACGAGGAGCTTGATTACATGGATCTTTTTGATGAGGTCATTGAAGAGGCGATCCCCCACTCCATCGGCACACCCCACGAAGATAGCTTCGAAGAAGGCTTAGATTTGACCGAGGAAGAGAAGATGGAGCACTCCCCTGATATCTCCATGGCAATTGATGATGGCGACGCTGATGTCGCAAGAATACGGGAGCTCTGCAAGCTCTCGAAGTTGAGGACTCCAAAGAAAGCTCCACCGATACGACGATCAGTGTCACCGGCGAAGTCGAAGACCGGATCAAGCTCTAGCTTGGGGGAGCCACCCCCTAAAATTGCCCGAGACGATGGGGCGCTGAGGAAGACCACACCCCACGATGATCCAAATCCAAGCGGTCTTCCCGGAAAATTCGACGGGTGCATCTCATATGCACCGAACATCCCGCACTAAATTGAAGATTTAAAGGGGGTCGAGCTCAAGACCTTAAACGAGCGCTTGTCGGCAGGCAACCCGACGGTTATCGCATTTTTCTAATTTTAGTTTTTATTTTTGTTTTAGACTTTATTAGTGTTTTTGAGTCGTTTGCCCGAAAATTTTTGACAACGGGTCCTATTTTCTTTGACAGGAGAGGAGAACGGGATATCTATCATATGGAGGATGACTAAGGCGAAGAATAGCGCTCCAGGAATGCGCTCGAGGCTTAGGAGAAGGAAGAAATCAACTGGAGAAAGAAAAACAGAGATTAGAACCAAAACGGAGCATCACAGCAGAAAACAGAGCCTCACTCGGCCGAGTACCATAGCCACTCGGCCGAGAAACCAACGTCGTCCGCCCGAGTGGCGCACCAACAAGAAAAGTCTGCTGCACCCAACTCTCTGTTCTTTTTTCGATTTCAGTATAAATTTCCACTAGGCCGAGTCTATATATTCACTCGGCCGAGTGAAACTGATACGCTCCTTGGGCGGCCGAGTAGCTTGTGCCACTCGGCGAATGGATTTTTTCCACTCGGCCGAGGGTGGCAAATCCACTCAGCCGAGTCGTAAGCGGAGGGAGAAATTTTATAAAATTTTTCGTTACGATCACTCGGCCGAGTGACTTAGTCACTTGGCCGAGTCATAACCTCTCCTATATAAGGCGCAGCGGGTCGGCGCGGAATTCGAAACACCAAAATCTCCCCAAATCGCCCGAACCGCGTGCGAATGCTGCTCCCTCGCCCGCTGCGACCTCTCACTCGTCCGACCGCTGCGCCCGTCGGTTTGACAGCCGAGCCACCGCCGGCCGACGTCGACCACCGACCACCCCGACCGCCGGCGACTCCATCGCCGCCGGCCGACCTCCGGTACCCCCGATTTCGCCCATTCTCTCCATTTTCTCCTATTTTTCGACGATCCGTGCACTAATCGAGCCCATACCCGAGATTAATTTCATTATCTATCTATTATACCCCTAATCCCCCATGCATTTTGAATTTTACACGCTGATATCGCTGTTTGATGTGCATGCTATCTTGGGGAGCTTAGGGGAGCTTAGGGGAGCTTCCGGGCGCGCTTTGGCCTAGTGGAGCGCACGCATCCGCTGTTTTGCTCTCGCGACGTGTTCAGGTACCTTCGTTCCATTTATTTTAGCACGTCGCACGTTTTACTTGTTGGGTGAGCACTCGGGGCGCACATGCCGCCCCGTACACGGCCTCGCACTAGGAGAGCTTCCGCCAAGCGGAAGCAGCCGGATGAGCCCGGCCCCTCCCACGAGATGGAGGACTCTCCTCCGCCTACACCACCTCACCCCACATAGCCACAGCTACCGATCTAGCCGACCCCGTTCACGCACAGCCACCACCGGCTCCCATTGTCGGGCCTCTGGGTATTAAGTTCCGAGACGACGCACATCGCGTCGCTTTTGAGCGTATCGCCCAGCGCTCGATAGTGCCCTCCAGGTTTGCACACCTTGCAGACCTAGGCCGCCTGGGGGTACTAGAGGGGTTACTCACGTTGTACGACAACGTGGGTTGGCGAGACTTTCTTTCTGTGTCGGCGGACACCTACGTCCGTCCGACACTCGAGGTACTCAGCTCGATCGCCCGGACCGCTGAGGGATGCTCCTTCTGACTTATGGATCGAGAGTGTCAGATCACTCTCGATATGCTTCGAGCATTCTTTCAGTGGCCTGCCATCCCCACGCCTGACCGAGCCTACGCCCCCACACACATCCCTCCCCCATCTTTCGATTCGCACGCCTTCTGGGCCAGGATCACAGGTTTACCACCGGCCTTTGACCCTAGTAGGGCCAAGGCCTCGGCCATTGTCCACCCTTGCCTCCACATAGCACAGCGCCTTATGGTGACCACTTTTCTAGCGAGGTACGAGCCTGGGAAGATCTCTACGCCTGAGCTCTATATGCTCTACGCGATGACTCGCCCCAGAGTTCTTGATGCGGATGGTGTTACGTTGGTCCCCGCCGTTGAGATTGACGTCACTAGCTGGTTTTGGACCGCATCATCGTATCGGTGGGCGCTCGCTCCCTGATATGTTGCGGCGGCCTGATCACCCTGCTAGCCCTGATGACCGGCGAGGACCTTCCGGCAGACCTTAGGGTAGCCCCGGGCCCCACATCACTCTCGATAGACATCATGGCCCGGATGAAGATGCTTCGTCCACACGGCCAGCGGCACTTGGTATGGTTGCACGGTCCTTTCGGTGCTGACTATATGATCCTTCTGAGCCCCGCTCAGACACACATAGGACCAGCACACGAGGACTGGCTTCCGGCGATGGATCTCCTGATCCCTGCCGCCTACGTGCTTGAGGCCGAGGGAGCTGAGCCTGCACACCCTGCACCTGTTGACCCTGTATTCCCTCAGCCTGAGCCTGCACTTTCTGCCGCTCCCAACACCTCTGTACACACTTCTGCCAGTGTCGGGAGTACACTTACTGAGCCACCCTCCACTGCCACCACGCCTACCACCACCCCCACCACTGCTGTGCCCCTGTCGGTTGAGCCCCTTCTCTCTTTGTCACTCGAGCGTCCACCCTCCATTGTTGAGAGCGGCGAGCCTTCCTTTACTTCGTTCGTGGAGACCGTACACACTCTGATCTCTGCTGGGATTTCACCTTTCGGATCCCACACTTCCTCCCCAGCAGTTGACCCCTCTGTCTCCACCGTCGCCGTCCTGTCTGAGAGCGTCGTGACGTCTGTTCCCACGTCTATGTCACTGACCTCTCTTGTCGCCTCGTCGCTGATTTTGACTTCCACTCCCACTGCTGCTGCTTCCACCTCACACCAGCCTACGTCCCAGCCTCACACTGAGGCTGGGCATCCACGAGTGAGCACAGCACCCTTACCACCCTTGCCTGCTGCCCCGATCACCTATACTGCCCGTGTCCGACAGCCCCGACCTGCTCAGCCTAGACCTGTCTGTCCCTCCGCTCCACCACCCCCTGACGCCTTAGTTCAGAGCGTTCGCGCTCTTGAGGGGGCGTTGAGTGGACTCCGGGGTGATTTTAGGGCTCTGTCTTCCACAGTCACCTCCATGCAGCACCGCCTCGAGCTACTTCCCAGCATTCACTATTGCCTGACCCAGATTCTCGAGCGACTGCCACCACCACCACCCACCCAGCAGACTGTACCACGCCCACCACCCCCACCACCACCCACCCAGCAGACTGTTACACCACCCCCCCACCTCCACCTCAGGACGGAGATGGCGCAGCCCCACCAGCTTAGGCACACCCTTGATGCCACTGATTTTTTTTGTCGTTATGATGCCCATTCTCTGCTTGGTCCTGATGATTTTTGCCCACCCCTCCTCCCCTTACTATTTTTGTCCACATTTTGATCACATCATTCTATATCCTTTTTCGGGAGTGAGGGAGGGAGTATTTTTGGTGACACACACTTATCTGCATCACTCTTATCCTTGCATGCATCACATCCGCAGCATATTTTCTTTTTCTTATTTTTATTTCTTATCATGCATGCATGCATACCCACCCCCCCTCCCATTACCCATCGCTCGGTGTGCCACACTTCGCACATTGAGGACACTGTGCACTTTAGCTTGGGGGAGTGAGTTCTCACACTTTTCGCTTTTATCACTTTTACTTTTAGTTTTTCCACGTTTTTTCCACTTTTGCACCCATTTTTCATCACATTTTTTCTTTTTTTTACCATGCATCACGTTTTTCTTATTTTTCTTGTGTGCTGCATTGTAAATAGTTTTTATTTTCCGTTTATCTTTATTCCTTTCATCTTTTGCTAGAGATGACTTTTCTGTGATGATGATGACGTGGTGTTAGCTTTTCTCTATTTGCATGCTACATTTGTCGTGTCATAGTTTTTTTTATTTCTGATATCATATGCTATGATCTGCTTTGCATTTAGAGATAGTAACCCACTCCCTTTTGGTGTATGAAAATGGATGAAATTCTATTATTAGCTGATGTCTGATAATTCATATGTATGATATCGTAGAAATCACACCAAGATTCACGCATTGATTGCTTATATCTGGAGTACTGCGTTCTTTTCTCTCATATCACTTCTTATTGCATGATTTGTACGCTTCACTTCGGGTTGATTGAATCGTTGCTAGCATTGATAAATCTGGACTAGTTTACTTTTTGAGATTAAACTGAGTAGACTAGATTACCCTGCTGAAGTTGTCATGCATGTACTATAGAGTGAACTGAGAGATACATTTATTTCTTTCTCCACATATCTTGAACATTATTTCTCTATTTTAAATTCATTGGTGAATCTCCCCTTAGCGATTCTATTATTGGCATTCCCCCGTTATTAAAATCACATGCTCCAAATTCCCCAAAACCCAAAGAAAAAATACTTGTATATCCTTCTCTTTGATTTGGGATCATTTGTGTATATATGTCTATTGAAAAAAAAAGAGAAAAAGAAAGAAAAAGAAAAAGAAGAAAAAGAATTGAGAATATGTGAAGAAAAGAGAAAAGAAGTTCGAAAACGATCCCATCTCATAGCCTTTCTCTCTTTCTTCCCTCTTTTGCTTTTATTTTAGTTTTCTTTGATTTTTGGAGCTTCATAAGAAACGGGGATGTAAATATTGTTTTGTATGTGCCACCACGCTTATAGATAAGCTTGGAGGAGAGAATCCAATGATGTGTGAGAGAGTGACTACTTGACGGTGCATGACAACCTAGGCTAAGTAATATTTTATACTCGGTGAGATTGCTAAAGTTTTACAAAATTCAGAAATCTATGCTTAGCATGCACTTCATGAAAGCCACACTTTTTCTATTCTTACTACTCTATCGTGTGATATCTCTTATACTCCTTATAGAAAGCATTCAATTGAAAAGTGTGTGATCTACGGTATTGTATACCTCTTTAGATGCTTCAGACGATGTTAATCTTAGAATTATTCCATTCTTCATGCTATATTGATATTCTTGGGTTTTCTATTTCAAATGCACCATTATACTATGATATCAAAATAAAAGTCTTTGACATGAGTTTTATATTCGATGCATGCTATATGAGTAAGCAAAACCCACGTCCTGAGAAAATGATCTAGCAACTTCCCTCTTCGTATTCTATTTTGTTTTTCGTTTTCCGATTTCCGCCTTTCCATCGTTTTTATTTTATCTTTATCCACCGGGTTCGCTTTTTACTTACCTTCCTCGAGGACGAGTAAGAGGTAAGCTTGGGGGATTTTGATCACTCCATATTTTACACATTTTTTCTTCATGTTTGCATGCCATTTATATCGCTCAAATCGTTTTTTACACGTTTATTCGACAATATTGCAATGCTTTTCACGATTTGTTGTTTTTGTCGTATTTCAGGAGATTTGGAGCGATTTGGAGTGATTCTGAGATGCACCCACTCCGGAGTGTCACCGACGACTCTCTTGAGGGGTATTTTGCTATTGGAGAGGAGTGGAAGGAGAAAGAAAGTCGTAGGAGCGACGAGGAGGCGAAAATATGAAGTTTGGGCATTTTCAGCATGCCACTCAGCCGAGTGAAGGAGTCACTCGGCCGAGCATAGACAGCCCGCTAGGCCGGCCAGATCGGACACTTAACAGAGCCAAATACAGCGTGCACTCGGTCGAGCATCGCCATACCACTCGGCCGAGCACCGAGTCTTCCCTCGCCCGAGCGGAGCCAAGACGATGGCAACAAAAGTTGCCGAACTCTCTGTTCTTTTCGTCTGTACAGTCCAAATAACAACTCGGCCGAGTGACGAAGGACCGTCCGCCCGAGTGAAGAACGCCCATCGGCCGAGTGAAGAGAAGTCACTCGGCCGAGTGACCTCCGAGGAGACGACCCCCCAAGACCCCCAACTCTCTGGAATCTGTCAGGGTCTCTCACTCGGCCGAGTGACATTTGTCACTCGGCCGAGTGAGCCGCGCTGCCTGTAGCGGAAACTGCGATTTTGAGGCTGCGCAGGGGCATTTTCGTCAGGATTTTTTAGGCGATTTTGGGGGTATTTAACCCTAGTTTTTAACCTAGTTTAGAGAGCTTTTTCCAGAACTTTTTGCAGCCTTTTTAGATTAACTTTTTAGGGATTAGATTTAGCTTTTAGGGAGGAGAGAAAAGGGAGATTTTGTTGGATGCTATCTTGTTCTTCATTGGTTTGTATCTCTCCCCCCTCAAAAACTCCATTTTTGTTGATATTTTGAATATTGCTATGAATTCCATTGATTTTATTTGTGAATTTCTATTGCATTCTATTATGAATTGTGAGTAGTTCATCGTCTTAGGGCGTAGGGATGAACCCTACGAGCCCAATTTCGAATTTGTGATGAATTGGTGAAACTATTGATAGGATTGATTAGGGTTAGGTTGTGATCGATTTATTACGAATGGCTAGGGATTCATACCGATTGGGATTTGCAAGAGATTGGATGCCAATTCGATAGGAAGTCCTAGATATTTGAATTGGGTTGCGATTGAATTTCTCCGGAATCGGTTTGCAAGAGATTGGACCGAAACTAAGGTTTTTGATTGCAATTCTATACCAATATCCGCTTGCAAGAGATTGGACGGGTGGGAAATATCCCAACCAAGGTCGTAGCTCGAGTTTGCATGAGAGTGGGCTTGAGATACGATTGAACGATGATGTTGTTCTTCACGCTAGTTTGCCTAGGTTAGGGTTTGCAAGAGATTGGACCCTACCCTAGGTTGTGTTGTGATATGATTCCCCAGATTTGGTTTTGGATGATGAGCAAACATAAATAATATATACTAACTTATTTGTGAGCGCAGTTATGGAGATCGTCGCTAAAAGAATACGAATATCAAAAGCTACGTCTCAAGACTTCTCAATACGCGTGATCGTGTGCCTAGAGCTTCGTTGAAGCTCAAGGAGCAATAGTGAAGTCAAGAGGAATGAAGATTGAAGCTTTGAAGACGGCTCGTAAGGTTTATTTTATAGTCTTCTAGCTTCATAGATTAGAATGTTAAGCCTTGAGTAGGACTTACATTATATTCTTCATTTCGCTCATATCTTAGAGCTAGGATTACCATAGAAGCCATTAGAAACTTTCCCGAAGCCTATCGCTTCTTCCCTCGGCTTCGAGTGCATGTTAGTTGGTTCAAGAAGAGTCACCAACCGACTAGATGATGATCTAGTCGGTCGGCAACTCTACTCGAACCGACTAGTTTGCCTTCTCTTATTCAGCTCTTTCTATGACTACAGTTAGTCGGTCAAAGAAGAGTCACCGACCGACTAGATGACGATCTAGTCGGTTAGGAGTCCTTCTTAGACCGACTAGTTGTGTACAGTCATTTTCAGCCTGAGCTACTGTTTCGAGTTAGTCGGTCAAAGAACGTTTACCGATCGACTAGTTAAGAAAATATTCGGTCAGCATTTGTTCTTAAACCGACTAAGTCATCTTGAAGTCATCATATTCTATTTCGACGTTAGTCGGTCAAAGATCATTCACCGACCGACTAGTTGTGAAACTAGTCGGTCGACAAGTCTTCTTAGACCGACTAGTTGTCTTTGCCTGTACTACGACTTCTTGGCTGTTCTACCATTAGTCGGTCTACGTTGATTGACCGACCGACTAGTTGATGAACTAGTCGGTCGGTGGTTGTTCTTTGACCGACTCGTTGGGTTCAGAAAAGAGCCGTTGGAGTTTCTCTTGAAACGTTTTTCTCTCCCTCTCTCCTCTATCCTATATATAGTTGGAGGGGCTCTTTCATAAGATCCAAGGCTGCCATTTTAGAGATTTGGAGAAATCTAAGAGAAGCTATTCAACTCCATTCTAAAGCTTTCTCTTTCTCACAAGAATCTCTCCCTCTACTCCTTGAGCCATTTCCTCAAGAGAGATTCTCTCCATTGTGAGCCTTCCAAGCCAAGAGCTTGATCCAAAGTCACCATCCTCCATCCTAGCCTTCGATCGCTGATCTTATTGGTGGAGATTCGGTTTGGTGACATTCTCTTCCCCAAAATCCATCTTTGCCCTAATTTGGTAAGTATACTCAAGGCATAGGATTTTGTAAGGTAAGAGTTTATTTCATTTCATATTTGAATTGTAAGTTTCACTCTCGGTTGTGAGAGTGTGGTTGTGATCCCGGGTTGTGGGAGTCACAAATTACTTTGTGTATGATTTGACTTGTGAAGGTTTTTCACAAGTACTTCATAGTGGAAATCTTGAGTTAGGGTTGCTAACTCAAGTATCCGGAGGGGATCCGGGTGGTTGGGACGTAGGATCACCGGGAACAAGTCGGGATGACTTGGGTGGATCCGAACCCAGTAATATTGTTTGTTTGCGTATGTTTTAATTCTTGTTGATAGTTGTTTAATTCCGCATTGTCGTTTGTTTCTTGCACAATAATTAGGAATAACTATCTTGATTATTTTAAGTAATATTCACCCCCCCTCTAGTACGTGTGCAGTAGCTACCACAGGGCACTACAGGTTGGCTATAGACCGACAATAGCGAGAGAGCGTGAGCTTGGTTCCACATTTAGTTGCAACTAGTTCACCCAAATTTCAAGTCTAGCAATTGTGAAACCTACGAGTCACAATGATGAGATACGACAAGTAGCGGGGATTCCCTATCACCTAAGTGTCTTTATTAATTTGTTAATTCTTTTATACTTTTGAACGACTGTGACCGCATATTTACGAACATTTCCCGACTTTTCCTATAGCCAGGTGATTGAAGAAAACACTGTTATCAGGCCTCCCTGTGTTCGATACCCGCTCGCTGATCTACCGTGCGCTTGCGGTAAGACTACAGCATCGCCGCTCCGGGACGTGTATCCGGGGCGCGATCAGACACGTAGGCCGAACTAAATGTAGGACGACCTTACGTGGCGAGATTGAGTGGAAGAACAAATATATGGACGGTATTTGCTCTTGTGTGTGAGTGAAAGTTTGAGAATTAATTAGTCAACCCCTCTCTCGATGGATGTGGAGGGGTATTTATAGCTGGTGGAGGCGGTTAGGTATGGCTGACCTGGCATGCTGAGCTGGCATGTCGGACTGCGGAAGGTTCGACCGAGAATGGCAGAGCTGTGTGTTGAGTATTGGTGTTTCATACCAATCTTATTTTGATGATGATCACAACATTATGTTGTGGCTAATGAATCTCATGTCTTAGTCTCTCAGTTTATTTCAAGGATATCTTTCTTGGAGACTAATCACTTGGTGTAAGGCTGGACATCATGTGAAGAAGGGCCAAAGGGCTCAAGGAGTGCCAAAGCTTGGAGATGATGGAGAGCTATCAAGGCATCAAGATTGAAGACTTAGACTCTTAAGAAAGCATTGTAATCCATGTAATTTACTTTATTACTTTCTCTCTCTTTTGAGTCTAGGGTTGATGTAATGCCTTGCTAGATGGTTTGCTCATTCATGCACTTGCATTTAACCAACTTAGTGAACCTTAGGATTATCATAGAATCCAACCCAATAGGTTCACTCTTTCCGATAGTCACCTGATGAGGGAAACACAGTCGACTGGGTGATAGCCAGTCGCCTGTAGATTCTTCTACAGTCTCCTGATATGCACTGCTCAAGTCAACATATACTATTGACTCAAACTTGAGATTTACGCACAATCGTCTGACGATCAGTTTTCAGTCGCCTGTATATTTACAGTCACCTGGAAATTGGCCAACAGTCACCTGTCTAGCGTAAGTGCAATCTCTGCATCTCTCTGTCTTCTCTCCATACTTTACAGTAGTCGACTGATGAAGAATGTACAGTCGCCTGACTATTTGACAGTCGACTGTATTATTAACATCAGTGGCCTGTGCGAAGAATTGGAGAAAGAGTGCAGCTCTCTGTTTCGATCCATCCCCTGCAGCAGTCGTCTACTAAAGGATTAACAGGCGCATGTCCTATTTGTCAGTCGACTGTATTGACTTCGTCAGTCGACTGTCCTGGCTCAGATTATAGCCGTTGGATTTTTTCTAGCCGTTGATCAGTCGAATGTCTTTTGATCTTCAGTCGACTGTTCCTGTCGTTTTCACCCAGTTTCTAGCAGTTGCAGATTTGCTTATTTGGCTGTTTCTTTGGGTTTTTGGTCTTGATATAGGATTCTTATATATATGATTGTGCTGCCTTTGCTTAAACTTCTTGATTGATTCTTGATTACTCTTGATTCTATTGAAAATCTCAAGAGATCTTTAAGCCACTCTCAAGCTCCCTCATTTCCCTCTATTGAGCATTCATCTTCCTTCATGCATTGAAGTCAAGCTCAAGGGAAATCATCCAAGTGCTCTCAAGCATATTCCAACACTTGGAGATCCTCTTCCATGCCTTGCATTCATTCATGAGTAAGCATCTTAAGGCATAGGTAAGAGTATTTAGTTTACATGGTGTAATTTGTTTTCCTATTTCTCTTTGTGGGATTAGGATACTCTCTTTGTGGGAGTTTCTCTCTTTGTGAGAGGTTGTCTCTTTGTGGGACTAGGGAATTCTCTTTGTGGGAATTAACTCTCTTTGTGGGAGTTCTTGTGTCCTAGTGTAGGGCTAACCCTAATTCTCTGAGTGGGAGTTAGTGATTCTCTGTGTGGAAGTCTTGATCCTTGTGTAGGATTGGTTGGGTCTTTGTGTAGGGCATAAATCCTCTTTGTGGTGTATCTGCTTGTGAGATTTGTATTCACTTCTCTGTGTGTGAATATAGTGAATATTGGTGTGGCTGGATGTACCCAAGTTTGGGGAAGCAGGGTAAAACTTTGCGTTTGCGTTTGGATTGATTGTGCATTTTAATTCCTCTTGCATTTATAATTCCGCATTTGCAAGTTAAATTTTATTTGGACAATTTTATTTCCATTACACTATTCACCACCCCTCTAGTGTGTGTTGTTAGTATTGCAAGGGTTAGACGATCCCCACAATTGGTATCAGAGTGAGGTTAAAGCATACTGAAACGATGACATTCAACGCCTCATCCGCGTCTCATGAAGAAGGTCACTCAACCGTTCGACCCCCGCTCTTCAACGGAACCAACTACCCTAGTTGGAAGATTAGAATGATGATCTACATGGAGGGTCAAGACCTATGGGACATCATGGAGGTGCCATTTGAGAAGCCCACTACTCCTACGGCTTCAAGGATAAAGGCGGAGAAGGACACAATCAAGTTCAATGCGAGAGCTATGAATACATTACATTGCGCTCTCTCTGCTAGTGAGTTCAACCGCATCTCCATGTGCAAAACATCGAATGATATTTGGCACACCTTGGAGATTTATCATGAAGGGATAACGAAGGTAAAGAAATCTAAACAAACTGTGTTTAGATCTAAATATGAAATGTTTAAGATGCATGAAGACGAAAGCATTTCAGAGATGTTCACAAGGTTCACAGATATTGTGAACGCTTTGGAGGGACTCGGGAAGACGATTTCCCAAGAGGATCGTATTGAGAAGATCCTAGACTCTCTTACACCTCTTTGGGAGTCAAAGGCCAACGGAATTTTGGAGTCATATGACACGTCCAAATATACCGTTGAGGAGTGCATTGGAAATCTCATGGCGTATGAAGTGAAGCTTCAACACAAGAGGGAGATTCAACCAACAAAGCCCGAGAACCTAGAGAAGCAAAAGGGGGTTGTATTTCATGCCAAGGAGGAGCCAATCAAGTGGAGGAGGAAATTCCATCGAGAAGCTTCTGGCGAAGAAGATGAGCAAGAAGATGCAAGTGGAGAAGAAATTGAGGATCTTGCCGAGCAATTCAAAGCTTTCCTCAAATGCAAGCAAGGTAAGTCTTTGTCAAAGTTTGCCTCCAATTCTAACACGGTTCCTACTTATTATACTTGCAGTGGAAAAGGTCACTTGTCCACCGAATGCCCTTCTAAACCCTTCAAAGAAACTTACAAGGGTAAATGGAAGAAGTATTGGAAAGGAAAGTCAAAGTCCAAAAATCACAAGAAGGGACTTGTCGGGACCTTTGATGATTCGAGTGAGGACACTTCTAGTAACGAAGAAGAGGATACAAAGGAGGATGCTCACGCATGCTTTGTAGCCATGGATGGTCCTACACCAATCCCCTCTGGATTAAACGAAGAAGAATTGGATGCTTGGCTTGACACATACAATTCTTATGAGGATTCGTGCCTCACGGCTAAGGAGGAGAAGTCGTCATCAAGCTCTTGCAAGGATGATGATGATGATGTTGAGATCGAGGAAGAAAAGATCTCATATGAGGAGCTCAAGATCAAAGTTTTCTAATGAAAATCTCATTGCTCAAAACCTTAGCTTAGATGCTCACATTCAACAACTTACGTTGAAATGTGAAGAGGAATCCTGGAAGCTCATAAGCTTTGTGTATTCTAGGGATTCACTCCACGATTTGTTGGAAAAACAACATCTAACAAATCATAGAGGAGGTTTGGGTTATATTCAAAATGTGGTTCCCAAACCCACCTCTAATTCTTCTTTTGGTGCAAATTCAAGAAATATTGCTAAAGCATCTAAGAAGAATCACCATGCTCTGTTGTACAACAATAACACCCACAAGAAGCATGTAGATCACAAGGTGATGAGGAAGAATGAAGAATCTTCATTTTTGCTAAGAAGCAAAATCCTCATTCTTTGCATGCTAAGAAACTTGTTTCTACACCTAAGCATGCCACATCCTTACCTCTTGCAAAGGCAAAACCATTGCCTAGGAAGTCCTTGAGATTGTGGATTCCCACTAAGGGTAGTGTGCAAGAGAGAGATAGTTACATCAACTCTCTAGTTAGGGATGTGATCACCTCGTGTGATTACGTTAGGAAATCAAACTCCTCTTGGGTTTGGTTACCTAATGTTTAGGTTCCTCACACATTTGCATATTGCATGGGTATTGTGTTTCTATGTTTATTTTAAGCATACCTATTGATTGTGTGTGTTTCATGATTTTGAAAATATTTTTCAAAATTATTTCTTTTCATGAAATTGGGACCTTGGGGTTTATTGACATGCATTTTTGATCCATGTGTATGTTAATGGGGGAGTTAATATATTATATATTATATGTTTAAATTATTTTAAGACATATTTTAACTCTCATTTCGGATGTTATTTGAGATCATTATTTACATTTGGTTATTTTGGGTCTCAAACCAAACCTCTTGTATATTGCCAACTTGTTTCATGTCTCATTGTTTTTGGCAATATCCTTGTGTATCTTTGAAGCTTAATTTTTCCATATCTATTGCTTTGATACACTTTTTAAGGCCCATGGCTCCATTAATTAATTGGTATTAAATCCTAGAAGTCATAAGTTGACCATTTCTATGATCTAGGGGGGCATGTGAAAGTGAATTGATACCCACTAAATTTTTAAATTTGGTATCATACTATCTTTCTTTTCTTGCATATTGTCACATCTTGGTTAAGATGATAAAGGGGGATATTTTTGATGTCCACCTTTTTGACGATGTCAAGGGGGAGAGATATATGCATTATGTGATCATATCTATAGGGGGAGAGATATATACATATGCATATGGGGAGAGATATCTCTATAGGGAGAGAGAGATATATGGGAATAGATAAATTATTCATGTTTGCATGCCTTTATACATTGCAATTGGTTTATGTAATCCATGCCTATTTTATGTCACAATGTTGTTATTGGTATTATGAGTATTTACCTTTGAGTAGCTCATTATATAATTGGTGCATATAAGTCGGGGGAGATCATTAGCATTGTGCTTTAATTCCTTATGATTTACATAATGTGTGTCATCATCAAAAAGGGGGAGATTGTTGAGTATTGGTGTTTCATACCAATCTTATTTTGATGATGATCACAACATTATGTTTTGGCTAATGAATCTCATGTCTTAGTCTCTCAGTTTATTTCAAGGATATCTTTCTTGGAGACTAATCACTTGGTGTAAGGATGGACATCATGTGAAGAAGGGCCAAAGTTTGGACTCAATGAGTGCCAAAGCTTGGAGATGATGGAGAGCTATCAAGGCATCAAGATTGAAGACTGAGACTCTTAAGAAAGCATTGTAATCCATGTAATTTACTTTATTGCTTTCTCTCTCTTTTGAGTCTAGGGTTGATGTAATGCCTTGTAGATGGTTTGCTCATTCATGCACTTGCATTTAATCAACTTAGTGAACCTTATGATTATCATAGAATCCAACCCAATAGGTTCACTCTTTCCGGCATTCGCCTGATGAGGGAAACACAGTCGACTAGGTGATTTCCAGTCGCCTGTAGATTCTTCTACAGTCTCCTGATATGCACTGCTCAAGTCAACATATTCTATTGACTCAAACTTGAGCTTTACGCACAGTCGTCTGACGATCAGTTTTCAGTCGCCTGTATATTTACAGTCACCTGGAAATTGGCCAACAGTCACTTGTCTAGCGTATGTGCAATCTTTGCATCTCTCTGTCTTCTCTCCATACTTTACAGTAGTCGACTGATGAAGAATGTACAGTCGCCTGACTATTTGACAGTCGACTGTATTATTAACATCAGTCACCTGTGCGAAGAATTGGAGAAAGAGTGTAGCTCTCTGTTTCGATCCATCCCCTGATGCAGTCGTCTGCTGAAGGATTAACAGGCGCCTGTCCTGATTGTCAGTCGACTATATTGACTTCGTCAGTCGACTGTCCTGGCTCAGATTATAGCCGTTGGATATTTTCTAGCCGTTGATCAGTCGACTGTCTTATGATCTTCAGTCGAATGTTCCTGTCGTTTTCACCCAGTTTCTAGCCGTTGCAGATTTGCTTATTTGGCTGTTTCTTTGGGGTTTTGGGCTTGATATAGGATTCATATATATATGAGTGTGCTGCCTTTTGCTTAAACTTCTTGATTGATTCTTGATTACTCTTGATTCCATTGAAAATATCAAGAGATCTTTAAGCCACTCTTAAGCTCCCTCATTTCCCTCTATTGAGCATTCATCTTCCTTCATGCATTGAAGTCCAGCTCAAGGAAAATCATCCAAGTGCTCTCAAGCATATTCCAACACTTGGAGATCCTCTTCCATGCCTTGCATTCATTCATGAGTAAGCATCTCAAGGCATAGGTAAGAGTATTTACTTTACAGGGTGTAATTTGTTTTCCTATTTCTCTTTGTGGGATTAGGATACTCTCTTTGTGGGAGTTTCTCTCTTTGTGAGAGGTTGTCTCTTTGTGGGACTAGGGAATTCTCTTTGTGGGAATTAACTCTCTTTATGGGAGTTCGAGTGTCCTAGTGTAGGGCTAACCCTAATTCTCTGAGTGGGAGTTAGTGATTCTATGTGTGGGAGTCTTGATCCTTGTGTAGGATTGGTTGGGTCCTTGTGTAGGACATAAATCCTCTTTGTGGGGTATCTCCTTGTGAGATTTGTATTCACTTCTCTGTGTGGGAATATAGTGAATATTGGTGTGGCTGGATGTACCCAAGTTTGGGGAACCAGGATAAAACTTTGTGTTTGCGTTTGGATTGATTGTGCATTTTAATTCCTCTTGCATTTATAATTCCGCATTTGCAAGTTAAATTTTATTTGGACAATTTTATTGGCATTACACTATTCACCCCCTCTAGTGTGTGTTGTTAGTATTGCAAGGGTTAGAAGATCCCTACACTATGTGTGTCAGTCATGCTTTTGTCAGACGTCGCAACGGCCATGGGTGCTTTGTCAGAGTGTCAGAGCTAAAAGCACCAAGCGGTAAGACGGCGCAGCGGCCAGGGGGTGCTTTGTCAAGCTGTCGAGTAGTGGAAGTGTCAGTAGGGTTCTCGTACAAGGGAACTTGTTGTACTCGAAGGGCTGGAAGGTCGTCTTGGGAGCGTCCGAGAAGCGGGGCCGCACATAAGTCACTTGGTCGCTCCCGGTGGATGACGGGCGAATTGGTTGTTCACCGGCGAGCTTGGAGGGAAGCGGGGACCAACTGGCGAGGTACAGGACGAAGTGCACCCTTCCCACTAGTTGAGGCAGACATCGTGGGTGGCGAGCGGGCTAAGGGGGGAACAGGCGACCAACCGGCAAGGTTGGGACGAAGAGCGCCCTTTCGCAAGTCGAGGCAGACTTTGCGAAGGACATGTGAGCTTGCCGTGTGCCTGACAAACTTGGATGGAAGGTCGAAGTATCACGATCTTTAGGTCATAACAATTGCCCCCGTCATTCGAGCTTATGGCGGAAAGCCTGGCCTAGCTCGGATGACGTTTCGCTCTTTCAGTGTGAGTGGCCTTCACTTAAAAAAGTTTTTGGTGGTAGCTATTTCGAATCGTCCGCCAATACTCCTTTCATAATTGTATTCCGCAGAGTCGAGCCATCACAGCTATTCAAGACATGATGCGTGGCAGATGTGACAGAGGGGGGCAGTCGAGGCGTCAGATACGCCCCGATGCGTGCCACGCGTCTCAGCTTTGACGGCTTGGATGAAGCAAAGATCGATATATAATGGGGATGGAAAACTTCGCAGCAAAATTTCCCTTTTTTCTCCTCTTCTCCAAATTTCCTTCAGCTGTTGTAGGAGAGATTTGTCACTGCTGTTGCCGTCACCGTCGTCCACTGCTCCGATCGCGATTTTCTCCTTACTTCTTTATTTCAGGTATTCTCTTGATCTTCTTTTAGATGGCTTCACATTTCGAGGTCGGAGGTGGCAGTGGCGCAGTGAAGGAGGAGGAAGTTGAGATAAAGAAGGATGAAATGGAGGAGGAGATGAGGGCATGGAGGCCCGTAATGCAGAGGAGAGGGCTCGGATCGGGCTTTGGAAGAGCCCGAACAAAGGTGCCGAGGGTGATAGCGACCACTCAGAGCAGAACAGACATTATCAATATCAGAGAGATCCGTGTGAGGTATGTTCGGCCACCTTATGAAGTGCGCCTCCCTGGAACCGATGAGAGGGAATATTGGCATGTGGATAATGAGGTTGGAGTCTATCTCCAGACTTTCGAATTAGGGCTTCGATTTCCAATCAATCCTCATCTTCTACATCTGTTGAATTTCCTCGAGCTTCCGCTCTTTGTGCTGACGCAGGCTCCATTGGCTTAATGATCGGCTTCGTCGTCCTCAGCCTCGCTAGTGGGATGAGTCCGTCCTTGACGCTCTTCCAGCATTTCTTTGAGGTGAGGAAGAGGGGGAAGTATTATTGTGTATATACGAGAAATGGGCGGTCTCGCATTCTTGGGGTGTCGGTTGATCGCTCCTTATTTTCACCTTTTTCTGCATGTTTTCATGTCATTTCAATCACCCATATTGCGTTTTTCACGATTATTTGACGATATCGCGTTCTTTTCACTATTTCTTGTTTTTGTCGAATTTCAGAAAATATAGAGCGATCTGGAGCAAAAATGAGATCAAGTGACTTTCACGCACACCAGAGCATCGCCCATGGCCTTATTGGGGAGCTAGCAGTGCTAGATGATAAGCGGAAGAGGAAGAAGTTCGATAGAATCGACGAGAAGGCGAGAAGGAGAAGAAAAGATCCCAGAAACAGCTCACTCGGCCGACCAGAGCGTTCACTCGGTCCAGTGAAGGAGTGCGTTTGGCCGAGTGAAACAGATACGAGATCGACTAAATTCAAGATTCACTCGGCCGACCAAGAAAACCCACTCGGCCGAATGGAGAAGTCCACACGTCCGAGTCTGACAGGAATTTTCTCCCAGAAATCATCTGACTTACTGGAATTTAGAGAAGACACACTCAGCCGAGCAAGAAAGCTCATTCGGCTGAGTGAAGAAGCCCACTCGCCCGAGTCTGACAGGGTGACAAACCCCCAATTTTTCCAGAATCTCTGTTTTTATTTGGGTTTATCACTAGACCGAGTGACATGTTCAACTCGGCCGAGTAGTGCAGTCCGACTGTATCGCGAATTAGGTTTTTTGGCTGCGCCAGGGGCAATTCTGTCAGGAATTTCTGGACGATTTTGACTTGTATTTAAACCTAGTTTTATTCCTAGTTTTAGGGGAGACTTGAACGTAATTTTGACGGCTATTCTATTGTAATTCTCAGCTGGAGATCAAAGACGCGCAATTTGGTTTATCCTTTCTAGTTAAAATTCTTGTTTTTATGAATTGTTCTCTCTTAACTATGAATTGTGCTATGATCTTATTCTTTGTTTCTGAGATTTCTATGATGAATTGTGAGTAGTTTCATTGTTCTAGGTCATGGGGATGAACCCTATGGACCCGATCTTTGAATTGTGATGAATGAATTGAATTGTTGCTAGGATTGATAAAAGGTTAGGTTGTGATTGATTTATTATGAATAGTTAGGAATTCCCATTGATTGGGGTTTGCAAGAGATTGGATTCCAATAGATGGGAATGCCTAGATATTCGATTTAGGTTTATAATTGAAATTCTCTAGATTTAGTTTGCAAGAGATTGGACCAAAGGTAGGATTTTTATTATAAATCTATACTCATATTCGTTTGCAAGAGATTGGACGAATATAAACTATCATAACTTAGATCATAGCTCGGGTTTGCATGAGAGTGGGCTCGAGGTGCGATTGGACGATGATGTCGATCTTCATGCTAGTGGCTTAGGTTAGGATTTGCACGAGAGTGGGCCCTAATCTACGTTGCTATAGACCGGCAATAGCGCGAGAGCGTGAGCTTGGTTCTATATTCAGTTACGACTAGTTCACCTACATACAAGCCTTGCAACAATTAGATTCATGATCCACAAGGATAAGTGACGATCCGTAGTGGGAACACCCTATCCCTAGGCGCTTTCATTATATTGAATTTTATTTTTTATTCAAATGACTGTGACACCATTATTATCCAAACCATTCCATTCTAACATCTATAGCTAGGTAATCAAGGTAGAGTACTGTCAATTGTCCTCCCTGTATTCGATACCTGCTCGCCATTACACCGTGCGCTTGCGGTAAAACTACAATTGTTTTTCGGGTGTATATCCGAGAGCGATCAAGTTTTTGGCACTGTTGCCGGGGAGGGCGACGGTATTCTATTTTGCTCATCCGGTTATATCTCGCCTTCTATCTTTCTTTTATTTCTTTTTGATTTTATTTGATGCTCAAATTGACGTGCTCTTCCAGATTTTCCAATAGAATCTTAAGCAGGTAATGTGGGAGACACGATGATGAGAATGGAGTCTAGCCCGACAGATGATGATTCATTTGCAACACTTCTGAAAGAACTTATTAATGAGGTCCAATCTACAGGGGCTTTGGCCATCGACATTAAGGACCCCATTGAACAACTATTTACTTGCTTTGTAATTGATCAAATCTCTCCGAAAGGGACTATCGAGGGAAACATTAAATTTGACGTAAGGGATGATAAGTTACACTTTGAAGGTAGCAAAGCATGCATCGGAGAGAGCTTTGCTTTCGAAGAGTCCATTTGGCAAGCCGAAGCTCAGTCTTCAACATTTATGAACGCACTGACCTATCTCTTGATTTCAGGTGTGAATCAGAGGAAAATGGTATCCCCATCGACGTCAAGGCATAGTTGTGTAGTACCCACTCCGATGCACCCTCCTCACCAAGAAGAGAATCTGAGCTGGAATACGAGAGCCTACCCTCTGAGGGGAAACTGAACTCAGAAGTGATCGAAGACGCCATGCTTTCACAGGAAGAGGAGGTAGGGGGTACAACGCCCCCTGAGGTAGTACTGGAACAATTACCTCCTAATTTAAGGTATGCTTTCTTGGGGGATAAACTGACCTACCCGGTGATTGTTAATGCCCACCTCAACCACGACCAGCTTGAGAGACTTTTAGATCTCCTTCAGAGTCATAAGGATGTCCTTGGCTACACCATCTCTGACCTCAAGGGAAGAAGCCCTAGACTTTGTACGCACATGTTCCTCCTTGAGAACATTGAAGCCACCTCTGTAGAGCCTCAAAGGCGGTTAAATCCTAACATGAAGGAGGTGGTTAAGAAAGAGATCATTAAACTGCTTGAAGCCGATATCATTTATCTTATTTCTGACTGCAGATGGGTTAGCCCTGTGCATGTCGTTCCTAAAAAGGGGGGATGACTGTCATAAAAAATGATAAGGGAGATCCTATATCCACACGCACCGTCACGGGTTGGCAGATGTGTATTGATTACAAGAAATTGAATAAGGCCACCCGTAAATATCATTACCCATTGCCCTTTATTGGCCAAATGCTAGAACGTCTCACCAAACATAAATACTTTTGCTATTTGGATGGGTATTTGGGATTCTTTCAAATTCCCTTACATGAAGATGACCAAGAAAAGACCACTTTTACGTGCCCTTATGGTACTTATGCCTACTGTAGAATTCCCTTCGGACTTTGTAATACCCCCGCCACATTTCAAAGGTGCATGATGTCCATCTTTTCTGATTATATTGAAAACATTATGGAAGTCTTCATGGATGACTTTTTATCTATGGTAGCGAGTTTGACACACGTTTGGCCAATCTTACTAAGGTTTTTAAAAGATGCTAACAAAATAATCTTACTTTTAACTGGGAGAACTGCCATTTTATGGTCACTAAGTGGATAGTTCTTGGGCATCGTGTTTCATCTAGAGGAATCGAAGTTGATAAGGCAAAAATTGAGGTAATCGAACAGCTTCCTCCTCCTATTAACGTTAAGGGCATTATGGGATTTCTTGGTCATACGTTCTACCGTCGCTTTATCAAAGATTTTGCCCTAATTGCCTGTCCTCTTACCACTTTACTAGCTAAAGATGCTCCATTTGTCTTTTCAGGAGATTGCTTGCAAGCCTTTAATACATTGAAATATGCCCTCATTTCCGCACCGATTATACAACTGCCAGACTAGAATCTTCCTTTCGAGCTTATGTGCGACGCAAGTGACCAAGCAATTGGGGCAGAGCTAGGACAAAGGAAGGACAAGAAGCTTCTTGCAATATATTATGTAAGCAAAAATTTGGACGAGGCACAAAAGAATTACACTACCACTGAAAAAGAGCTCTAGGCGGTTGTTTACTCTATTGAGAAATTTCACTCTTACCTCCTTGGATCCAAAGTGATTATGCATACCGATCATGCAACGTTGAAGTACCTCTTAAGGAAAAAGGAAGCCAAGCCAAGACTAATAAGATGGATACTATTATTGCAAGAATTTGACTTGGAGATCAGAGACAAGAAAGGTATGGACAACGTTGTGGCGGATCACTTGTCTAGGATTACTCGTGACGAAAGGGATGATAGCCTACCGATTGATGACACTTTTGCTCACGAGAGGGTATTCGCCATTAGACCCGAAGAAGTCCCTTGGTATGTAGATTATGTGAACTATTTGGCTTGCTGGATAAAGCTGTGTGGGATGGCCACTCAATAGAAAAGGAGGTTCATGCACGAAGTCCGAAACTATTTTAAGGAAGACCCGTATCTCTTCAAGATATGCAAGGATGGTATTATACAAAGGTGTGTTTCTAAGGACGAGGCCACATCTATCATTTCATATTGCCATGATATGCCTTGCGGAGGACATCATGCCGCCCCTAAAACCACCGCGAAGATATTGCAGTGCGGGTTCTTTTGGCCTACCATGTTCAAGGACACACATAACTTCGTCAAGTATTGTGATAGATGCCAACGGACAGGGAACATATCCAAACGGAACGAGATGCCAATGAAACCCATTTTGGAAATTGAGCTATTTGACTGTTGGGGCATAGATTCCATGGGGCCCTTTTCGTCAAGCAAAGGAAATGAGTATATCCTATTGGCCGTGGACTACGTCTCAAAATGGGTAGAGGCCATCGCAACCCCAACCAATGATGCTAGGGTGGTGTCTAAATTATTCAAGCAAAATAAATTTCCACACTTTGGAGTGCCACGAACATTGATAAGCGATGGGGGAAGCCACTTCATAGAAAGAAAGTCCGAGGCCATGCTAAAGAAGTATGGGGTGAATCATAGAATTGGTATGGAATACCATCCTCAGACAAGTGGACAAGTGGAAGTGTCAAACTGGGAAATTAAAAAAATTCTAGAGAAGACCGTCGATAGATCTAGGAAGGATTGGTCCATGAAATTGAATGATGCACTATGGGCATATCGCACGGCCTTTCGCACTCCCATTGGCACCACCCCATACCGGCTTGTTTATGGGAAAGCTTGTCATTTACCGGTAGAGTTGAAACATCATGCATATTGGGCAATCAAGACCTTGAATTATGACTACAAGAGTGCGGCATTACAACGACTCCTAGACATCAACGAGCTTGACGAGATTAGACGTGATGCTTATGAGAGCTCTAGGATTTATAAGGAAAGAACTAGAATTCTCCATGACGCACGCATCACCGTTACGGACTTCAAGGTCAGAGACAATGTCCTATTATTGAATTCTAGACCCCGACTTTTTCCCGAAAAGCTAAGGTCACGATGGTCCGGGCCGTTAACCATTAGGCACATACAACCGGGAGGGGCCTTCGAGTTGGAAGGAAAGACGGTGTCACGTTTAAGGTAAATGGACAAAGGCTCAAACATTATTCAGAGAGAGCCCCTACCGGTAAAGTGAATAGCATATACCTACTCAAGGGGTGGTCCCAAGATCTCTCGTACCTCCTCGACGAGGTGATTTACGATGACATGCCATTTGCCATCGGAGCCCAGCACGATGACGGCTTTGAAGAGGGCCAACCTTTCAAAGCTGGCGACATGATGGGAGACCCGCCGGACCCTCTTACGGACGAGGAGAAAGACGACGCTGATGTCGTCAAGATTAGAGAGCTATGCAAGCTCTCTACGGCAAAGAACATGAAGAAAGCTCCACCGGACAAGAAATTATCGCCACCGGCAAAAGAAAAAATGTTAAAATCTCAAGCTTGGGGGACTCATCCCCAACTCCCACCCATGATGAAAGGGAGCCGAGGAACGCCAATGAACGTCAACAACTAAATCCAAGCGGTCTTCCCGGCAAGTTTTGTAAGGATCGCCTTACCCTTGCAATACTAACAACACCCACTAGAGGGGGTGAATAGTGTAATGGCAATAAAATTGTCCAATTAAAATTAAACTTGCAAATGCGGAATTATAAATGCAAGAGGAAATAATTGACACAATTAATCCAAACGCAAACACAAAGTTTTAGCCTGGTTCCCCAAACTTAGGTACGTCCAGCCACACCAATATTCATTATATTCCCACAAAGAGAAGTGAATACAAATCTCACAAGGAGATACCCCACAAAGAGGATTTATGCCCTACACAATGACCCAACAAACCCTACACGAGGGTCAAGACTCCCACACAGAGAATCACTAACTCCCACTCGGAGAATTAGGGTTAGCCCTACACTAGGACCTTAAACTCCCACAAAGAGAGTTACTCCAACAAAAAGAGTTATTCCCACTAAGAGAATATCCTAATCCCACAAAGAGATAAACTCCCACAAAGAGAGAAAGACTAATTCCCACTAAGAGAATTAGTGTTACAAATTCACAAAGTAAAATAAATACTCTTACCTATGCCTTGAGATGCTTACTCATAAATGGATGCAAGGCATGGAAGAGGATCTCCAAGTGTTGAGATATGCTTGAGAGCACTTGGATGAATTCCCTTGAGCTGGACTTCAATGCATGAAGAGGAATGAGAGCTCAAAAGAGGGAATTGAGGGAGTTTGAGAGTTTCTTATAGATCTCTTGAGATATTCAATAGCATCAAGAAGATTAAGAGATGGCAGCACACTAATATATATATGAACCCTATATCAAACCCCAAAGCCCAAGTAAACAGCCAAAAGATCAATTCTGCAACGACTAGAAACTGGGCGAAAACGACATGAACAGTCGACTGATGATTATAAGATAGTCGACTGATCAACGGCTAGAAAATATCCAACGACTATAAGCTGAGCCAGGACAGTCGACTGAAGAAGACAATACAGTCGACTGGAAACAGGACAGGAGCTTGTAAAACCTTCAGCATGCGACTGCTGCAGGTGATGGAATAAAACAGAGAGCTGCACTCTTTCTCTAGATAGCATACAGGCGACTGATGTCAATAATACAGTCGATTGTCTTATAGTCAGGCGACTGTAATACCTTCATCAGTCGATTGCTGTATAAGATGGAGAAAAGACAGAGAGATGCAGAGAATGCACTTACGCTACTCAGATGACTGTTGGCCAATTCCCAGGCGACTGTAAATCTACATGCCACTGTAAACTGAGCAGCAGTCGACTATGCGTAAAGCTCAAGTTTGAGTCAATTGAAATGTTGACTTGAGCTGTGCATGTAGAAGGATCTACATGCGACTGGAAATCACCCAGTCGACTGTGTATCCTTCAGCAGGTGACTGATGGAAAGCCAGAGACCCCAAATGAGTCTTTGGACAGAGTGAACCTAATTGGTTGGATTCTATGATAATCCTAAGGCTCACTAAGATGGTTAAATGCATATGCATGAATGAGTAAACCATCTAACAATGCATTACATTAACCTAGACTCAAAAAGAGAGGGAAAGAAATAAAGTAAATATTACATGTATTACATTGCTTCCCTTAGAGTCTATGTCTTCAAACTTGAAGCCTTTATAGCTCTCCATCATCTCCAAACTTTGGCACTCCTTGAGTCCAAGCTTTGGCACTCCTTGCACTCCTTGATGTCCATCGTTGCACCAAGTGATTAGTCTCCAAGAAAGATGTTCTAGGAATGAAACAGTGAGACTATAATATGAGAGTCATTAGCAACAACATAATGTTGTGATCATCATCAAAATAAGATTGGTATGAAACACAATACTCAACAATCTCCGCCTTTTTGATGATGACACACATTATGTAAAACACAAAGAATTAAAGCACAATGCTAATGAGCTCCCTATATTTATATGCACCAATTATACAATGAGTTACACAATAGTAAATACTCATTCTACCAAATAAGATCATGGTGACATATAATAGGCATGGATAACATAAACCAATTGTAACGGACAATATCATGCAAACATGAATGGTTTATCTAATCCTATAAATCTCCCCATATACATATGAATATATCTCCCCATATATATTTACATAATGCAATATATCTCTCCCCCTTGACATCGTCAAAAAGGTGGACATCAAATATATCCCCCTTTGTCATCTTAACCAAGATGTGACAATATGCAAGAAAAGAGATGTATGATACCAACTTGAAAAATTTAGTGGGTATCAATTCACTATCCCATGCTCCCCCTAGATCATAGAAATGGTCAAACTTTGACTTCTAGTATTTAATACCAATTATAAAGAAGGAAATTAACAATCTCTAACAATTGAGGTAAATACCAATTGTAGAAAAAGAAACTTGGAAAATAATGCTCTTTACAAATTGATATACAATTAATGGAGCCATGGGCCTAAAAGTGTATCAAAGCAATAGATATGGAAAAATCAAGTTTCAATGATACACAAAGATATTGCCAAATCAAATATAACATGAAACAAGTTGGCAATAAACAAGATGTTTAGTTTGAGACCAAAAATAACCAATTGTAAATAATGATCTCAAATAACCTCCTAAATGAGAGTTAAAATATGTCTTAAAATATTTTAAACATATAACATATTAACTCCCCCATTGACATACACAGGGTTAAAAATGAATGCATGTCAATAAACCCCAAGGTCCTCATTTTCATGAAAAATTAGTTTGAAAGTATTTTCAAAATCATGAAACACACACAAACAATGGGTATGCTAAAAATAAACATTCAAGCACAATACCCATGCAATATGCATATGTGTGAGGAACCTAAACATTAGGCAACCAAACCCAAGAGGAGTTTGATTTCCTAATGTAATCACATGAGGTGATCACATCCCTAATTAGAGAGTTGATGTAGCTATCTCTCTCTTGCACACTAACCTTAGTGGGAATCCATAAACTCAAGGATTTTCTAGGCAAGGGTTTTGCCTTTGCAAGAGGGGTGGATGTGGCATGCTTAGGTGTAGAAACGAATTTCTTGGCATGCAAAAAATGAGGATTTTGCTTCTTAGCAAAAAAATGAAGATGTTTCGTTCTTCCTCATTACCTCGTGATCTACATACTTCTTGTTGATGTTATTGTTGTACAAGAAAGCATGGTGATTCTTCTTAGGTGCTTTAGCAATATTTCTTGTATTTGCACCATAAGAGGAATTAGAGGTGGATTTGGGTACCACATTTTAAATATACCCCAAACCTCCTCTATGATTTGCCGGATGTTGTTTTTCCAACAAATCGTAGAGTGAATCCCTAGAATACACAAAGCTTGTAAGTTTCCAGGATTCCTCTTCACATTTCAACGTAAGTTGTTGAATGTGAGTTTCTAAGCTAAGGTTTTGAGCAACAAGATTTTCATTTGTAAGGCTCAATCCTTAACTTGAGACAGAAGTGTGTCTCTCTCACTAGTGTCACAGACATGCAATGCATCATGATTATTTACACTAGTAGATTCTAAAGCATGCACCCTACTCATAGCATTATCAAGTTTAGCTTTCATTTTATCATATGAGTCGATGCACTTACTTGCCAAATTGGAGGCCACATTTAAGCGGTATTCGAGTTCCTCGTAGGATAGCTTTTCCTCCTCAACTTCCTCGTCACTTTCTTTCATGACTTCCTCATCGCTTTCTTTCTCGCTTGAGCTTGACGAAGACTCTTTCCCATTAGCCATGAAGCAACATTCTTCTTTGGAGTTGAGCCACACCTCTATCTCTTCATCGCTTGAGTTAGAGGAAGTTGATGAAGAATCATCAAAAGCAACAAAACACATGTGATCGTGCTCCTTGTCATCCTCTTCTTCATCATTTGATGTGTCCACATCGGAATCATCAAAAGTGCCAATAAGTCCATTCTTTTGGTTCTTCACCTCGGACTTGGCTTTCCAATATTTCTTTCCTTTAACCTTATAGGTATCTTTGGTGGGTTTGGAAGGACATTCAGTAGCAAGATGACCTTTTCCTTCACAATTGAGACAAATAAACTTGTTAGACTGGGAGGAAAACTTTGATGAAGATATACCTTGATTGTCCTTGAGGAATGCCTTGAAATTCTTGAATTGCTTGGCAAGCTCGATGTAGTCATCGTCGCTAACATATTCTTCATCATCATTTTCACTTGGAGCTTCCCGTTGAAAGTTCTTTCTCCGAATAAACGACTCCTTCTCGACATGGAGTGCAACCCCCTTTTTCTTCTCGAGCTTGGTTGGCTGAACCTCTTCCTAATGTTAAAGTAACACTTCATGGGAAATCTCCAAAGTATGCCAAATACTGTTGGCCGATTTGCACATGGAGATGCGTTCGAACTCATCCGAAGTGAGGGCATAATGGAGTACACACATAGCCCTAGCATTGACTCTGATCAAGTCCTTCTCCGCTTTAGTCCTCGAGGCTGCGAGTGAAGTAGGCTCCTCAAAAGTCGACTCCGTGATGTCCCGAAAGTCGTGACCCTAAAAATAGACCATCATCCTGATCTTCCAACTAGGGTAGTTGGTTCCGTTGAAGAGCGGGGGGTCAGACGGTTGAATGACCTTCTTCAGGAGACGCGGATGAGGCGTTGAATGCCATCGTTGTAGTATGCTATAACCTCGCTCTGATACCAATTGTAAGGATCGCCTTACCCTTGCAATACTAACAACACACACTAGAGGGGGGTGAATAGTGTAATGGCAATAAAATTGTCCAATTAAAATTAAACTTGCAAATGCAAAATTATAAATGCAAGAGGAAATAATTGACACAATCAATCCAAACGCAAACACAAAGTTTTACCCTGGTTCCCCAAACTTGGGTATGTCCAACCACACCAATATTCACTATATTCCCACACAAAGAAGTGAATACAAATCTCACAAGGAGATACCCCACAAAGAGGATTTATGCCCTACACAAGGACCCAACCAACCCTACACGAGGGTCAAGACTGCCACACAGAGAATCACTAACTCCCACTCAGAGAATTATGGTTAGCCCTACACTAGGACACTAAACTCCCACAAAGAGAGTTACTCCCACAAAGAGAGTTATTCCTACAAAGAGAATATCCTAATCCCACAAAGAGATAAACTCCCACAAAGAGAGAAAGACTAATTACCACTAAGAGAATTAGTGTTACAAATTCACCAAGTAAAATAAATACTCTTACATATGCCTTGAGATGCTTACTCGTAAATGGATGCAAGGCATGGAAGAGGATCTCCAAGTGTTGAGATATGCTTGAGAGCACTTGGATGAATTCCCTTGAGCTGGACTTCAATGCATGAAGAGGAATGAGAGCTCAAAAGAGGGAATTGAGGGAGTTTGAGAGTTGCTTATAGATCTCTTGAGATATTCAATAGCATCAAGAAGATTAAGAGATGGCAACACACTCATATATATAGGAACCCTATATCAAACCCCAAAGCCCAAGTAAACAGCCAAAAGATCAATTCTGCAACAGCTAGAAACTGGGCGAAAACGACAGGAACAGTCGACTGATGATCATAAGACAGTCGACTGATCAACGACTAGAAAATATCCAACGGCTATAATCTGAGACAGGACAGTCGACTGAAGAAGACAATACAGTCGACTGGAAACAGGACAGGCGCCTGTAAAACCTTCAGTAGGCGACTGCTGTAGGGGATGGAATAAAACAGAGAGATGCACTCTTTCTCCAGATAGCTTACAGGCGACTGATGTCAATAATACAATCGACTGTCTTATAGTCAGGCGACTGTAATACCTTCATCAGTTGACTGATGTATAAGACGGAGAAAAGACAGAGAGATGCAGAGAATGCACTTACGCTACTCAGACGGCTGTTGGCCAATTCCCAGGCGATTGTAAATCTACAGGCGACTGTAAACTGAGTAGCAGTCGACTGTGCATAAAGCTCAAGTTTGAGTCAATTGAAATGTTGACTTGAGCTGTGCACATCAGGCGACTGTAGAAGGATCTACATGCGACTGAAAATCACCCAGTCGACTGAAAATCACCCAAACGAGTCTTTGGACAGCATGAACCTAATTGGTTGGATTCTATGATAATCCTAAGGCTCACTAAGATGGTTAAATGCATATGCATGAATGAGTAAACCATCTAACAATGCATTACATTAACCTAGACTCAAAAAGAGAGAGAAAGCAATAAAGTAAATATTACATGGATTTCATTGCTTTCCTTAGAGTCTAAGTCTTCAAACTTGAAGCCTTTATAGCTCTCCATCATCTCCAAGCTTTGGCACTCCTTGAGTCCAAGCTTTGGCCCTTCTCCACTTGATGTCCATCCTGCACCAAGTGGTTAGTCTCTAAGAAAGATATTCTAGGAATGAAACAATGAGACTAAAACATGAGAGTAATTAGCAACAACATAATATTGTGATCATCATTAAAATAATATTGGTATAAAACACCAATACTCAACAAGTTTGAGCACGCATCTCACATGCGCCAAACATAGAGCAATAAACACGTATCTTAAGGAGTCGAGCTCAAGACCTTAAACGAGCGCTTGTCGGGAGGCAACCCGACAGTTTTATCTTATTTTTAGTTGGATTTTTTCTTTTATTTTTGTTTTAGATCTTTGTTAGTGTTTAGAGTCAAGAGTCGAGGAAAATCCTGATAACGGATGATATTTTTCACTGTAGGAGATGGAGAATAAGGAACCATATGAATGGAGGATGACCATGGCAAAGGGAAGCGCTCCAAAAACATGCTCAGGCTTCAGGAGAAGGAATAAACTGACAGGGAGAAGAAAATCAGAAAGTGGAGCAAAAACAGAGAGTTGGAGCTGAAAATAGCAGCCCACTCGGTCGAGTGACTTTGTTATTCGGCCGAGTGAATACCCTATTCGGCCTAGTAGGGTACTAATCAGGGAAGATTCTAAAAACCCCTCTCTGTCATTTATATGCCACTTGGCCGAGTGACTTTGTCACTCGCCCGAGTATATCAGACACTTTCAAGCTTTGAGTGGCCTTGCCACTCAGACGAGTGACTTTTATCTACTCGCCCGAGTGGTATGTGTTACTCGCTCGAGTCGGAACTTTTTACGAAAAAAATTTCTCAGAATTTAAACCTGTGCCACTCGGACGAGTGGACGCGTCACTCGCCCGAGTGACTAACCTTATAAATTCGACAGCTCGCGGCCAAAATTCCAAAAATTCCCAAAATCCCAAACTGTCGCACGAGCTTCCCCCAAATTGCCCGAACACTGTATCCGTTCACCCGAGCCGCATTCCCCCCTTCACCCGAGCCGATGACCTCTCACCGACCGCACACCACCGATGCCACGACCCACGCCGTCGATGCCACCCAGCTCATCGCCGTTCACCCCCTATTTCGCCCAATTTCTGTCCTTTTCTCCTTTTCTCCATTTTGTATGCCCCACTCTACCCCAAATCGAAATCAATATTTATATATATCTATTACTCTTGATTTTACCCCATATACATTGATATTCATTGCTAATTTGATAGTTTGTGTTTCAAGCTAGCTTGGGAAGAATCAGGAGCAGATTTGGAGCTTCTCGAAGGATGTGTTTCTCCACTCATGTCCACCGCTTGCACTCGCATCATGCTTGGGTACACTCGCTCCTTTTATATTCCATTTTGCATTTGTAGGCACGTTTCATGGCTCACATGCCTCCACGGACTAGATCACGTTCGCGGGCGCCCGCTTCCAAGCAGAAGAGGACCAGTGATCCTGGCCCCTCTTCCGCTAGGGTGGACTCCCCGCCACCTAGCCTACCACCACCCACACTTCTGCCTCCTACCGCACCCATTCCACTACCACCGGCACAAGCCGTCCCCGCTTTCGATACGATGTGGATTACTTTCCGAGACGATGCGCAGCACGTCCGATTCGAGAGGCTCTCCCATCGTTCGATTGTCCCATCTAGGTTTGCGCACATAACAGACTTTGAGCTCCTAGTGGTATTTGAGGGCCTACTCCAGTTGTATGACAACGTGGGGTGGCATGACTTTTTGTCTGTGTCGGCGGACACCTACATTCGTCCAACACTAGAGGTCTTTAGCTCCATTCGTCGGACTCCTGGGGGTTGCTCATTTCGATTGATGGATCGTGAGTGCAAGGTCACCCTTGACATGCTCCGAGCCTATTTTAAATGCCCCCCCCGTCCCGAACACCTCTCGCGCTTATGGACCCACGCACATCCCCTGCCGTCATTTGATACTCACGCCTTCTGGACACTTATCACAGGTTCACCTCTTGCCTTTGATCCTAGTCGGGCCAAGGCTTCCGCTATCCTTCACCCATGCCTTCGCATTTCACAGCGCCTTATGGCGACCACTTTTCTCGCGAGGTATGAGCCGGGGACGATGTCGAAGCTTAAGCTTTACATGCTCTATGCGATGACTCGATCGAGGGCCTTCGAGGTAGGTGGAGACATCTTACTCCCTACTATTTAGATTGACATAGCTAGTTGGCACTTAGATCGCATCATTATCTCTGTCGGTGTTACGTCCCGCTTCCCAAAACGATGGAAGAGAAACGTGACTAAGGTCTGCTTGGGCCAGAGCCGTGAGGCTCGGACCCAATAAGCGTCTGTAGGGTTACCATTTAATATTACAGGTTCTTGCATTTATAAAATTTCGGAACAACAAAAGTATTGAAAGAAGGATGCATTCATTTTATAAAAGAGACAATATCCAGCATGTGACAAGTCTAATAAAAGAAGCCTAAGCATGGCAACAAACTGCAGAAAAGGAAACTAATGGCACGAAGCACCCAACCTAGACAGAAAAGTAAACGATGCTATGCACCCGAACTAGAAGGCAGTAAACCTCTGGATCAGCAACGGTGAGGAACCTCTAGGTCTGGTCCTCGTCAGGTATCTACTCTGGGTCGGCGTCCTCTGGCTCCACGTAATCAGGTATGTCCGGCTCGTCCACGTACTCTGGCTTAACACCTGACGTACAACACCCAAGAGAAAAGGAACTGTGCATCAGGTAAAGTCTACAAGAAAGGGTTAGACTCTACTGCAAGCGTAATGTAATTTAGAGCAATATTTTGCTAGTTGATTAACATGCTGGGGTTATGACTTGATAGTTATACTATGCAGAAAGTAAAGCGGTGCAAGAAAGTAAAACGCAACAGGCAGTAGCTGTAGCGTATGCTACCGGCTATAGGACTAAGCTAGACAGGATAGGACAAGACAAGACATGTGCGACTCGAAAGGTTCACGCCTTACGGGTTGAGGGCGGCCAGACCCTCTCCTCATGCGACCGCTTAACGCTACCCCAAACCCAAGTGCTCAAGACAAGACAACCAGAGATCATCCTTGCAAGGAGGGCACCTGAAATGCCCGTAGGCTTGTTGTAACACAGAGATCACTCTCGCGTGGAGAGCATTTGAAACACCCGCAGGCTTTTTGTAAAATGGAGATCACTCTCGCGGGGAGAGCACCTGTAACGCCCGTAGGCTTTTTGTAACATGGAGATCACTCTCGCGGGAAGAGCACTTGAAACGCTCGAAAGCTTTTTGTAACCCGGAGATCACTCTTGCGTGGAGAGCTTGTGAAACGCCCAAAGGCTTTTTGTAACCCGGAGATCACTCTCACATAGAGAGCATCTGAAATGCCCGAAGGTTTTTTGTAACAGGACACGACATGACAAGTGTAAGGAATAGTTCTTTCTAGGGGGTCCACACGCACCCACACACAAAATAACCTAAGGTGTCAGTTGTTGTTGTTGTTGCGCTTAGACTTCGTCGTCAAGTCTAAGCTGTCAGGGGGGTCCCAGACGCTATCATTTCACGTCTGGTTCTCTTTAAATGTACTTTAACTTTCTAAGAAGTAGATGGCCTAAACGTGGCCGAAAGTACACAAGTGTAAACACTTGCCTGCGGTGGCGAGTGTGTCGTCTGTCCGGAGGGTCCCGTCGAAGTGGTGCGTCGACGAGGGTCCGTCTGAAATGGTTCAACGGTGGTGTCAGATCGTGTTTTCATCATTCCTATCAGAGTTCGTTTCTAGGTTCAACGGGGCTATCCTAGCATTCAAAGTCACGTTTTTGTTTCAGTTCTGCCTAATCGACGATCTATCCTATGTGCACAGATTTTCAAGTCCTTCGTCGATGTATAAAATTTAGCAACGTTTTAAAGGAGCAGAAATGAAATTTAGTTATTGTTGATGATTTTTAGATTAGGATTTTGATTTGCTACAGTGGGGGGTTCTTACTACGCGCTAGAGGACTAACCTTTTGACGTTGATCGAAAATCGGATGTCGGGTCTGAACGGCGATGGATCAGCGTCGTCTGTAAAATCTCGGCCACAGGTAGTGCAGCAAAACACTTCCAGTCAGCGAGGTGGAGGCACAAACAGCGAGCAAACGATGATCTCTCTCCCGTTGCAGGTAGCGCAACGGATCTACACGACGGCGGCAACGTCGGGGAAAAACACGTGAGTTCGGTGATGCACGTGAACTCCTAGGAACCAAGAAGGCTACCAAAGATTGAAGGAGGTCAGTGGGAGGTTGCTTGACTGGGTGGGTGGCCGACGGTGTCAGCGCACGACAGTGGGCGGCCGTGAGAAAACGAAGAGGACAGTTTTACGCAACGGTTGTTGTTGCGTGTTGCAGCAGAAAAGCAGCAACCAGAGGGGTCAAAGGAGACTTGCAGTAGATAAAGGGGTTTGATAGGGATATAATGGTGGTGGAGTGGTCTCTGGAATTGGTCAGACATGGCCGGGCGTCGGCGTTGAAGAGCAACACACAGATCTGTCAAAACAGCCATTAGAGCTTGGTTTCAAGGGGATTTCGAAGAGATCGAGATGAAAGAAGTGAGCAAGGAGGGGTGCAGTTGATAGGGAGACTCGAGAGGAGGCCAACGGTGGTAGGGTGGTAACCTGCAATGGCCAGAGGTGGCCAAACACGGTGCTTTTCCGGCGATGGACAGATCTGTCCAAACTGCCGTTTGTGTTGTGTTTGAGAGTGTTTTGAGGCAGATAGAGAGTAGAGGAAATGGGGTGGAGAGTTCAGATGATAGGAGGACTTGAGGGGAGTCCAAGGGAGGTGGAATTTGTCAGAGTGGTTTGCCGGAGCGGTGACGGTGGCGGTTTTCCGGCGGCGGCGCAAATCTGGGCTGCTGTTGCAAAAGCTGCGGCCATGGCTTTTTCTAGGGGATTTTTAAGGGAGAGAGAGCAGGGAAGAGGGAAAGGATGTTGTCGAGGGATGAGGGGATGCTAGAAGGGGGTCGTGCCCCGCCGGCAGCGGCCGGAGGCAGCCGGAGGCAGCCGGAAGAGGCTGGCCGTGAGATTCCGGCGACCTGGCCAAGGGCTGGGTTGTGTTGCGGTTAGGGAGAGAAAGAGATGAGGAGGGAGAGAGGAAGGGGGAAGGAAGATGATGGCCAGACTTGGGGGAAACCGATGGCTCGTCGGCGGCGAGGGAGGAAGGAGCAAACGCAGGTAAGGGGGCTGCTGAGTGTTGTGCGGTTTGGGTTTGAGAAAACCATAGGAGTAAAAGTTATAACGATGGAAGTTTGCTAAACACCATTAGGATATAGGGTTAGTTGAGAGAGGGATAGATAGGGGAAGTGCAAAGAGAGGGAAAGGAGGGTGAGAATAGAAAAGAAAATCTCATTACCATGATGCATAGGAGAGATTTAGGGGTTAGTTTTAAATGTGATTAGGATTTGAATTTGAACTTAATTGAGGGTCATTAGCGGATAGCTCGTCCTACGGGCATCGGAAAAATAATCCGAAAATAACGGAGCGATCGCAACAACGAGAGGCTCGAGGGTACGGGGGTCAATCGCACATTTGCTCCACGAAAAATGAACAAAAAAATAAAGGTCCGGTGACTAAGTCTAAAGCTACGACGATCCTTCTATCAAACCTGATTTGTGGGAGAACGACCCGTGAAATGACTTTTTCGAAAAATCCCACAAATAACTACTCTTCCATACGGTCACAACGACATATCACATTGCATAGTCCGAAACCAAGAAGATGCAAAAATAAATCACATATGAAAGGAGTTGTACGCGTAGAAAATACGAACGGCCGGAAAGCGGTCGTTACATTCTACCCACCTTAGAAATGATTCCGCCCTCAGAATCACTTATACTAAAAATAATAACTATTTACACTTATGCGTACAACTCCCACATTCCACATAATAATCGCTAATCCTATAACTTTTAATCAGTGTTCCTCAACTATTCATCATAACTCGTCTCTGCACTGAATAAGCTACAACTAGAATCACATCCTAGCACCTGACTATAGCCCCACATTGCTGTGTAAAAATCAACGATCATCTCGTCTCCAATATAGCATCCATCATATCGACTCATAAATCTAATCTCTATCATCAATGAACCATCGAACCACATCTATCCTTACCCCTATCATCTAATCTCCTAACCACACCAAATCCGTCTACCTAACCATCCATTCATCTCAACACGTCGTGTTACTTCCAATGTCTTCTCACGCCACCTAACAATCGGGTCTTGATGCTTTAAATGCTCTACTCATTCTCATGACCACCCTAACTCATACTATATCTTCCTAGCTACTCCTATCTACCACACGTCCAAGTTTCAATTCTAATAAGTTCTCATCTCACCGCATATAATTTCATCCAACCAGAATTCTCCATTGAGTCCGTCACACCTCGGTATTATAAATAATTCTTGGACACCTCATTCTTTTCATCCAAAGAAATCTAATCTAATATCCTTGTGTTCCAAAATCAATTAATCATCGCTACAACATATCTCATCTCACTCTATGCCTACCCGCAAACATAATCCTATAGCAATAATAACCAGTTCTAATAATGTAACAACAATGAAATAGCTCTCTGAAGAGGGAAAGAAAAGAAAGGCATGTTTTTTTAATAAAAAAAACCTTGCGGGAAAAACGTGTGGAGTTGTGGTATTGGACGAGGGAGGATAAGGGGTATGATCTTTGTGTGCTAGTTTCAAAACTTTAAAGATTTGGTCTAAAAGAAAACAAGAGTTTTGATACAATCGCATGCAGCCAAAGATAACATATACTACAATACGAAAGACTAAGTCTAAGAAATTTTCTGCTATGACGCTATTCACACAAATATGAATACCATCATTCAGACAACTTCATACATATATTACGAATAACACTGAGTATACCACATGACACCAGAGATAATCATTAAGATCCTAAGGGTAGCACACTCATACAGGTCCACACACTCTACCTATATACATGCACTACGACGACATCACAAAAACCAAAGGGCCCACTCCTAAACTAGAGTTGACACATGCAACTACAAGCACTAATGTCTACACAATAGAAAGGAAGCCAAAACCAAAAGTGTACCGAAATAAGATTGGAAGGAACGCGTTCAAGTAAGGCGAGATAAAGAGATAGATGGTCGGGTGGGACAAAAATATTGCTCAAAATAATTAAATAGATGACAGAAGGATACGTGTAAAATATGGCACCATATATATACTTATAAAAATATGTAGAAGTAGCAAGCAGGTGGTAAAATTATTACAATTCGGAAAAAGAGTTAGATGAAGGAATAAAGGGTAGGGTGAGGTAGTAATTTGTTTTGCAAATGAAAATAGTTTTATACAAAGGTTTTCGAAGTATGAGCACGATGAACTTAGAACTAATATATATATAAAAAATTTGAAGTTCTATTTAGCTTAGAAAATATTCTAAAAGTACGTACGATAGTGGTTAAAATAAATTTCGTAGTTTAGAAAAAAAGAATAATATATTTAATTAATTATCAAAACGGTAACAATGTTTTAAAACTGAAATACAAAGATACCAGTTAGAAATAATTACGAGATATTAACTTTAAAAATTACGACCACGAAGGATTCAAAATCCAAGAAAGAATTTTAACTCCACCGAATAGCAAGGAATTTAAATATATAATAAGGTGTTTTCAAAGAAGTTAAACCGAGCGAAGAGTTTAATGAGGAATTTTGAAAAGACTTTTAAAGGAAATAGGATTTGCAATGGGAAGATTCGAAGAATTTACGATAATCATCATGAAGCGATCACATGAATCGAGGGCAAAGAATATGATCGGATGATGAATACGCCTAAGATATGATTCATGAAAAGCTACGATGGAAATCTACGGCCGATAACACAGAAGTGTAATGATTAGGAAGATGTTAGAAATCAGGGGTTCTAATTATCAGGCCGTCTAAAGATCAGGAAAACTCAGCACTATGACTTCCTAATGACTAGACTGCAATAGAGATCTTAGGAAAAGGTTCCTAAAAGGATCAAGGTTACGTCATGCTGAGCCCGAAATTGATGGACCCAAGCGAACGACTAAAGAAGGACTCTAGAAATTTAACATGGTCAGAGCCGGGTGGGAGGCTACTAGTGTATCCTAAGACGAGTATGGCTAAATCTTAACCAAGGCGCCTGACTATCAAACCTGGAAGTCTATCTAAGTCTTCCTACCATCTAAGACAAGAAAAACCCTATTTAAACTTGTACATGTTAAACTGGATATATTAAATGAATGTGGTACTCTTATTGTTCCGAACTTTTTGCACGACCTACATGGGCCACCACTAAAACCTGTTATGCCCCGCTTCCTAAAACGACGGAAGAGAAACGTGACTAAGGTCCGCTTGGGCCAGAGCTGTGAGGCTCGGACCCAATAAACGTCTGTAGGTTTACCATTTAATATTATAGGTTTCTGCATTTATAAAATTTCAGAACAACAAAAGTATTGAAAGAAGGATGCATTCATTTTATAAAAGAGATGATATCCAGCATGTGACAAGTCTAATAAAAGAAGCCTAAGCATGGAAACAAACTGCAGAAAAGGAAACTAATGGCGCGAAGCACCCAACCTAGACAGAAAAGTAAATGGTGATACGCACCCGAACTAGAAGGCAGTAAATCTTTGGATCAGTAACGGTGAGGAACCTCTAGGTCTGGTCCTCGTCAGGTAGGTACTCCGGGTCGGCGTCATCTAGCTCCACGTACTTAGGTATGTCCAGCTCGTCCACGTACTCTGGATCAACACCTGATGTACAGCACCCGAGAGAAAAGGAACTGTACGTCAGGTAAAGTCTACAAGAAAGGGTTAGACTTTACTGCAAGTGTAATGTAATTTAGAGCAACATTTTACTAGTTGATTAACATGCTGGGGTTATGACATGATAGTTATACTATGCAGAAAGTAAAGCGGTGTAAGAAAGTAAGACGTAACGGGTAGTAGCCGTAGCGTGTGCTATTGGCTACGAGACAAAGCTAGACGGGATAGGACAAGACATGACAAGACATGTGTGACTCGAAGGGTTCACAACTTACGGTTTGAGGGCGTCCAGACCCTCTCCCTGTGCGACCACTCAACCCTATCCCAAAACTAAGTGCTCAAGGCAAGACAACCAGAGATCACCCTCGCATGGAGGGCACCTGAAACGCCCGTAGGCTTTTTGTAACACAGAGATCACTCTCGCGTAGAGAGCATCTAAAATGCTCGCATGCTTTTTGTAACACGGAGATCACTCTCGTGGGGAGAGCACCTGAAACGCACATAGGCTTTTTATAACACGGATATCACTCTCTGACATCCCCTAGTTTTGGCAATGTGTAGTCGGAACGGGGATACCAGATTTAAATATTTATAACCACAACCGTACAGTGTTGTATTGTGGCTTGGGGTCGAACACGAGGAGGCGTGTGTTGTACTTGTTGTCAAATAGGAACCGGATCACCCGGTGGGTGAGCTAGCCCTATCGCAAGGTGGGTTGTCACGAAATAGAACTACGGAAAGGTATAAGATATAAAAGGTAACCTAGGGCTTTGATTTTCACCCTATCATGTGTTCTCTCTATTACGACCGATAGGGTTTAGTGGTGAGACGTTGCCTCTAAAACTGATACCTAGTGTCCAATGGGCCCGATATTCCGGTCGATGCCCAAGATGATACGCTAGGTCGACCCGGGTTCAGACGGTGGGCATTCCCATGTCCATTAACACCGACCGACTCCGGGAGCGATATGCTCGCAACGATTACTTTCGACATTTCATCTTGTCGTTCCCATGCGCTAGGAATCAATGGCTACGCTAGGGGTGTAAGCTGTGGCTAGGGGATTAAACGCCAGTATTATTTCCCCTTGGCCTGACGGTCAGAGGCGGTCTTTCTCCCGCCAATGACAATAAAACGCCCTGTGTAACCATCTAAATCTCTATATCCTATCGAAACACTATTCCTATGGTCGTTCTAGGGAGAACCCACGAAGGGGTTTCCACCAATGCCCCATATTAGGAAACTACTCATAATTCATCGGAAGAAATTCAATAGCAAAAAATCCAGCCATCAAAATTAAGATCAAGCAATAGAAAACTAGTGCAAACAATACTATTAGAACAATATCAAATTATCAAGTCGATCAGAGAACTTACAAAATAAAATAAATTAGCAGCCGCCAAAATCCCTAAAAACGCTTAAGAAAAAGGGGATCTGTTTTCTGGGAAAACCTAGGGCTATATATATAATAAAGCATCCAACCGATCGGTTGAAGCATCAACCGATCGGTTGAGACAAACGTTGAAACGATCTTTAGCCTTTGAGATACTTCACCCGATCGCTGAACCGATCGGGTGAGTCGTCGGGTCGTGAGCTGGGGTAACTTCGGCTACAGATGAACCGATCTTTTGACAAGTCAACCAATCGGTTGGAATTCAGCTTCAAAAGACAGAGAGTTCTGTCACTACCACGCGATCATTGAACCGATCGGGTGGGGTCTTCTTCACTGCTGCTCCAGATCTGGTCGAATACGCATGCACAAACTGATCGGTTGGAACTGTCTAACCGATCGGTTGAGGGCTGATTCTTGATATGAGTTGACGTATGGCCCTCAGGATATTATGCGATGCCTCCCGTTGCTCTGGGGACTTATGATATTTGCTTTATATGTCCCCTACGCTGGAAATCTCCTGCAATAGCACAAAAACACAAAGAAAGTGAAAAGAAACTAAAAATCACAAAAGAATAGATATGAAATAAAGGAAATCAACGAAAAATCACGGAGAAGACGTGCATGAATATATAAAATATAAACACATGTCAAAATCCCCCAAGCTGAACCATTACTCGTCCTCGAGGAAGACGAGCGAGAGTAGGAGCTCGAAGGGAAAAATAGAAAGGAAGAAACAGAAAAAGAAAGCAAAATCCTAGATCACTCGTCAGAGCCAATGAAAACAAACTCACCCCACTAAGCAAGCATGCGATAAACATATCACTAAACCCAGGAACCTGAGTCCATACAAGTATCGTGGGTCCACGCGGTGAAGCGCAAGTGAGTGACGTCGTGAGCCAACAGACGATGTAAGTATCTGAATTGTGCAATAACGCTCCATATACACATACCCAAGAAATGATCCAAATATCGATTCAATTCCAATTAGCGATGAAATATAGCTCAAGCATGCATGAGAATAGAGTAGGAATAGAAGCATATCATGTATCGAGGAATCTACTGCTAGGAACTAGGAGATCACCGTACGAGTGCCAAGACGATTGCTAGAAAATTCCTATGCTAAGCGTGTTCGAAAATGAAGGGGGTTGAGTAGGTGTGGAGTAGAACACTCGGCGCAAACTCTCGCCTTCCCTTTATTCACGGTAGATATGAATAATATTCACAACGGGAATATTTTTGGGTTTTGGGTATTTGTATATTTTTTTGGATTTTTGGCTATACATATTTTTTTCTCCCTTTTTTCTTTTGGATATTTTCTCTCCCTTTTTTATTTTTGGGTTTTGGTAAAAATGTATACTCTCCCAAGTGGAAGAACGGTACACGACGAGGGGATTTGCACCAAGTAAAACAAAAAAGAATTCGAATTATAAACACTTGGGCAAAAGAAAAAAATTTCACGAATCAGAGCATAAGCAAAATGTGTTATCCTAGTCCTATTGGTGGAGTCCCGACACATGCGATTTGAAGTGTAATATACGTGTGTGTGTGTGTGTGTGTGATGTGCGTTTATATTTCATATATTTGCGCACGTTTTCTTCCGTGTTTTTCCGTTATTTACCGCCGTCTTATATTTGTTTTCCCGTGTTTTCTTGTTTTCTTTCACTTTTTCGTGGTTTTCGTATTTTGCAGGATTTTACTGGCATAGGGGACATTAAACGACGATATCGCAAGTCCCCGGAGCAACGGGAGGAGTCACACGTGATCCAGGGGGTCAAACGATGATGATATCATCTTTCAGCCCCTCACCCGATCGGTTGGTCATCTTCAACCGATCGGGTGATGCACGCGTACACCACCCAGACGCAGCTTGGAGCTCACAAGAAGTCACCTGGTCGGTTCGTAGGCCGGTTCAAATGCTCAAAGTCTCTGGATTTTTATTGTGATTGCCAACCGATCGGGTGACCTTCACCCGATTGGTTCATCTGTAGCCGAATCTCCAGAGCCAAGACACGGTCAGCTCAACCGGCCTCCTCACCCGACGGCACCAAGATCCAACCGGTCACATTCATATGTCAACCGACCGGGTGAAGATGACCGGGTGAAGTCCCGTATTGCGCTGTAAATGAGTGAAGCAGGTCACCCGATCGGTTGACTTGTCAACCGATCGGGTGATATCATTTTCTATATATAGAGCCCTAGGTTTTCCAGAAACGGGAGTTGGTTATATTTTACTGTCTTCTTCATTTTGTGACGGCTGTAATTTCCCAGTTTTTGTAAGTTTTTCAGATCTTTGTCAAACTTTAGTATTATCTTAATTGCTTTACTACCATTGCATTTCTATTGTCTGATTATGATTTTGACGGTCCATTTTCGTTTAGATCGCTTTTTAGTGAATATGTGTGAGTAGTTCCTGAATCTGGGATTTTGGCGGAAACCCCTTCGTGGGCTCTTCCCGATGCGCCCATAGGTCTAAGAAATCGATAGGGATAAGGAATCTAACGGTTACGTGGGGTGTTTTATTGTTATTGGCGGGAAAAAGACCGCCTTTGACCGTTGGGCCAAGGGGGAATAAACTTGGCGGTTGACTCCCTAGCCATAGCTCACGCCCTTAGCGTAGACGCCGAATCCTTGCGCACGGGAGCGACAGGATGAGACGTTGGGAGTTATCTTTGCGAGCTTAGTGCTCCCAGAGTCGATCAGTGTTAATGGACACGGGAGTGCCCACTGATCGAACCTGGGAAGTCCGGCGTATCATCCTGGGCACCGACCGGAATATCGGGCCCATGGGACGCTGGTACCACTCTTAGAGGCAACATCTCTGGTCGCGCCCCGGATACACATCCCAGGGCGACGGTTGTAGTTTTACCGCAAGCGCACGGTCAAGTGGCGAGCGGGTATCGAACACGAGGAGGTGGTGTTGGCTCCAATCTATCCTAGGTTGGTTCGACTACGAATGTATTATTGGTGGAGATGGCTATGGTATGATGTAATGGCAACGGTGGTGGATGTTGGTGTCGGTGATAAAAATGTTGGTTAAGTATCGATTCAAATACAATGTAATAAAAGATGTCTAGGGCTAGGGAATCCCCACTACGGACCGTCATGCATCATTGTGAATAGAGAATCGCAATATTAATAGACTTACGTTGAGGTGAACTAGTCGTAACTGAATAGAGAACCAAGCTCACGCTCTCGTGCTGTTGACGGTCTATAGCAAACCTAGGCTCGGGTCCAATCTCTTGCAAACCCTAGCCTAGGCAAGCTAGCATTAGGATCAACGTCATCGTTCAATCGCCCCTCGAGCCCACTCTCGTGCAAACTCGAGTTACGATCTAGGTTGTGATAGTTCGTATTCGTCCAATCTCTTGCAAACGAATATGGGTATAGATTTATAATAAAAATTCTAGCTTTGGTCCAATCTCTTGCAAACCAAGTCTAGAGAATCTCGATTATAAACCTAAATCGAATATCTAGGCCTTCCCATCGATTATGATCCAATCTCTTGCAAATCCCAAATCGATGGAAATCCCTAGCTATCCGTAGTAAATCAATCACAACCTAACCTCCTAGCAATTCTAGCAATTTAGAAATTCATTCATCACAAATATGAAATTAGATCCATAGGGTTCATCCCCAAACCCTAGAACAACAAATCTACTCTAGCATAGCAATAAGGATATGAGAATCAATAGAAATCATTGCTTGCATACAAAAAGATAGAAAAACAAAGATTCAAATAAAAAGAAGAAAATACTTAGCTTGATGAAGATCTTCAATCCAAAATACAAGCTTTTAGATCCAAGAGGAGGCCTAGGGCATGGCCTAACCTCTAAAATAATCTTAAGAAAAACATATGGGGACTAAGAAAACATAATGGGGATCCCCCCTAATGGTTGTTACAAAACCCTTATATATTCCCCCAAAACCCTAGCAAGAAAACCCTAGAAAACCCCTCAAATTCGTGCCCAAAAAACAGCCCAAACCGCAACTTAAAATCTGGGCCCGTCGCCGACTCGGCCGAGTGGAAAATGTGACTCGGCCGAGTGGAAATTCCTGCACTGCAGCGTCAACTTGCAGAAATTCTCCAGATTTCATCCGACCTCCGATTGGCACGTTCTTGGCGGCGTTGGAACCGTCATGAAGTCTTCTATCTATAAAAAATATGATAAAAATACTTTGATTGCTAAAATGATAGCAGATTTCAAAAAAAGTGGGAGGCTGTCTGAAAATCTGGGCGCTGCGTGTTCTCGGCATCACTCGGCCGAGTTGACTTCTCTACTCGGTCGAGTGGGCTTCTCTACTCGGCCGAGTGATAGACCCTGTAAAATTCCAGTAAGTCAGAGGTCTTGGGGGCCTGTCTTCGGAGGTGACTCGGCCGAGTGGCTTTACTAACTCGGCCGAGGGGCATTAGGTACTCGGCCGAGTCGGAACCCTCAATCGCCTGACGGAGTCCAGTAAGTCTGGGATTTTTGCTTGCCGTCGTCGTGATGCCACTCGGGCGAGTGGTGTCTCCATGCTCGGTCGAGTGGGATGGCGATGCTTGGCCGAGTGCACGCTGATACTCAATCTGCTGCGTGTCCGATCTGGCCGGCCGAGCGGGCTTCTTTGCTCGGCCGAGTGACTCCTTCACTCGGCCGAGTGGCATGCTGAAAATGCCCAATCTTCTCCATTTCTCCTCCTCGTCGCTCCTAAGGAGTTCCTTCTTCTTCCACACATCTCTCATCGCCGAATAGTCCTCAAAAGAGCCTTGGGTGACGCTCCGGAGTGGGTGCAAGTCCCTTAAGCTCATTTTTGCTCCCGATCGCTCCATATTTCCTGAAATCCGACAAAAACAAGAAATAGTGAAAAGTAATGCAATATCGTCGAATAATCGTGAAAATCGCAATATGAGCAACCGAAATGGCGTGAAAACATGCGGAAAAAAGGTGTAAAATATGGACCGATCAAAATCCCCCAAGCTTACCTCTTACTCGTCCTCGAGGAAGATAAGTAGAGAGACGAACTCGGGAGATGAATACAAAGGAAATGAAATGAAAGAAAAAGAGAGAACACGAGGTGGAAGGGGTCGCTAGATTCTTCTCTCGGATCTCAAGCCATAAGCTACACATCACGATAACTTGGAAAATACAAATCACATGCTATAAGGATTTCATATCTTAAATAAACATGGTACTTGCAAGCTTTTAAGAACAACAAAAGGGATTCTCTAAATTCATACAATCAATTCATATCCACGTCACGCATTTCATAGGATTTAATATACAAATGTTGGCGATGCACTTTTCAATCAAGAGTTATAAATGAAGCACATAAGATACACACCAAGCATGCAATAGAGAATAGAATAAGAGTCATGGCATTCACATATTTATATCGATTCATAAGAAATATCCATAACTAATGTATTTTGCTAAGTTTCTGCATTATCAAACTTCCCCATTCGTGCACCTCTCCACTCTAATGTTGTACTCACTCATATGGTCAAACGAGTTCACCCCCCCAAGCTTAGCTTGAGGCATCGCATCTAAAGGAATATGATAGTGGGAAATGGGATTTTTGCCTTGATTTTCCCAAGTATTTTGTGGCTCCAATAATGAGATAGAGAAATATTTTTTCTTTTGGCCTTTGTTTCTCATTTTTCTTTTTGAATTTTTTGTAGGAGCTATATGATTTGTATTTTTTGGATTTCGGCTCCTTTTTGGCTTTTTGGACTTTTTGGAGCTAACTTTTTTGTGTGTGGGGATTTTTGGGAAATATGTGTGATATAAGTAGCTTTAGGAGGTGAACTCAAGTGACATGTAGAGAATAAAAAGATATATATGGAGAAAGAAATAATGTAACACTCGGTTCACTCTAAGATGTGCACGAACGGTTCAATAAAATAATACTTCAACTAAAACTCATATGTAAGCATGGATATTCTCAATCATTTCAATAAATAGTGAAGTCAACCAGTAAAGTTTACAACCATATCAGGCATGCAACAGAAGGTGAATAAGAAGATAAAATTGATGCTTCAGATATACTAATGATGCGTGAATCTTGGTGCACTTCCAACAAAAGCATACTAAACACTAATCCATACATTCAGTTTCAATGAATATCATGCGATCACTTAGAGGGGTCATCAAGAGAAATAGATTTGCAAGCACATGTGAATAACAAGACTATGGAATACTCTAAGTAGCATGTCAATGAATAATAAGCATCGTGATGGCTACTAAAGCAATAAGAGATATCATCATAAGGAACAAATCTAGCAAACGGAAAGAAAAGGAAAATGAAGAAATAAAAGTAAAAAAAAGAGGAAAGAAAAGAAAACCAAGCACACAATATGATGCATGAACACACATAAAAGGAAAATAAGATGGAAAAATCAAAAAGATGATGCAAAAATTTTGAAAAAATTTTAAAAACCCTAAAATAAAGTAAAAATGCAACTAATGCATCTAAATGGCATGGAAATGCACTCCCCCAAGCTTAAACTTCACATTGTCCTCAATGTGATCATAGTGGAAGAATATGAGGAACAACGATAATAATAGGGGGAGAATGAAAAATGATGGAATGAATGATATGAAATCCTAATGCAACTACATGCACATGCAATGATGCATGAGAGCGCTTTCCCCCAAGCTTATACCAAACAATCCTATTCAAATGACTCAATTAAAAATGTCATGGTTTTGCAAAGCGTGATCAAGTCAAATGAATAAGAAAGTGAGTATTCACTTGAAAGAAATGCTCAATGGTGGTGAGCAAAAGGATGTGGCGTATCAAAATATGGAGAGGGGAATTAATATATATATTGGGTTTGGGGTGTAAAAGATTTTTGTTGCCGTCATATGAGCTGATATTTATTCAAGCAAATTTATACGGTCCTCTCGCTGTCGAGATGATTCGAGTTTATCTAAAGCATAAAAATTTCTACACTACTGGATTGATATCACCTATAGCAAAAGGCGGATCCAGTATCTTTACCGGTGCAGGCAATTGCTCCAACTGCTCTTTCCGTGGCTCTGCCAGATGCATGTGTCCACAGACTCCAACGAACTCCAGCAATGCATCCTCCAGCATTCTCACAAGGACTCCACCTGTACCCTGCAGAGAATAGGATGCATCAGTTCGCTGCAAAAATTTCACCCTCATAATAAAAGTATTCCAAAGAGGATCGTCTATAGAAATATATGAAATAAATAGTGGTGGATGATACTTCCCTGGAAATAATTTAATATCCTCTTATTCTTTGATAGCTATCTCCGTGGTGTCCTCTCTCAGCTGCTCAGGTAAATCTAGATCATAGGTGTGGACATCTTCGATAGGCTCGTCAAACTGTGACACGTCCAAGCATACCTCCGATCCATAAACGTACGTGCACTGTAAAAGGTATGACGTGTCAAAAATATCTAAATCAAATTAAACATCAAATGGAATACATGATTCAGAAATGGAGTGGGTAAAAATATCTCCCTGAGTGGGAGAAGTAAGCTCTATGGGATATTCCTCGATGTCAGTGGGAGGATGAGGTGGCTGCGGGAGCTCCAATGGAGGAGAATAGTGCTCGGGATCCTCATGAATGGCTATGTCCTCGTCCCGATGTACGACCTCCTCGATGATAAGCTCTGGCTCTGTATGTAAGGCCTCCTCAAAAGCATGCTCGGGCTCCGCATGTGAGGCCTCCTCGTCAATATGCTCTGGCTCGACAGTGTGCTACTTTGCCTTCTCATCAACTATCAATGTGGGCTCTCTCTGGAATGGTGATGTCGGCTGCTCAAGTGTGTCAACTTGTGGGGATGTATCATGTGGAGGGGAATGCCCGCGAGCAATCCAAAAATTTAATCTATCCCCCTCAAGACTGACATGTATGTCCTCCTCAATTGTTCCTGCAGCTGAAACACGGTTCATAACAAAATCTGCAAATCGTAGCTCAAATGCATCACCTGCTGTAATGCTCTCCGAACCAGTGAACCTCACTGACTCCAAGAGACCCTCCAATAATCTCTGAAATCCATCATCCTCTGGCTGCGCTGGTGGCTCAATTTCTGCTTCCTCCACTATACCTTCGTCCATCCACTCTTCATATGCAACAGCTGTATTGTAGGATGTGGGATCGACGGCGGCACATTCTGGCTCTGGTAATATGATTGGAGATGCTTCTTGCCCATAAGATGAAGGAAGAGAACTGATATCTTTGGGAATAATCGCAACCTTAAACATGAGCGTATTCATTTCAAGTTGCCTCTTCACCCGTTCCAATATGAGGTTACTCTTTTCAAGCCCGGCTTGCATTTCAACCTTGTGTGCATGCATCTCATCAAAAAAGATCCTTTGTCTCTCATCAAGCTCGGGCCAGTGCATCTCCTTAAAAAAGTATTCTCCCATCTGATCACTCTGATCAAAATAGTATTCTCCCGTCTGAGCACTCTGATCATAATAGTATTCTCCCATCTGAGCACTCTGATCAAAATAGTAATCTCCCATCTGAGCACTCTGATCAAAATATGTGGTCCACGTAGTATAATCCATAGCACCTGATCAACAAAGATAAATACCTGGAGAAAAGATATCAGTGGCACAAAATAATATAGAAATGATAATAATGGTGGCGGGGGTGAAAATTTCCTTTTGTTAGTTTTTTTTCGTAGTCTAATCAACCTAATTGTGACAAATTGGCACCCAACGGAAAACACCTCCCCAGCAACGGCGCCAAAAACTTGGTCGCGCCCCGGATACACGTCCCGGGGCGACGGTTGTAGTTTTACCGCAAGCGCACGGTCAAGTGGCGAGCGGGTATCGAACACGAGGAGGTGGTGTTGGCTCCAATCTATCCTAGGTTGGTTCGACTATGAATGTATTATTGGTGGAGATGGCTATGGTATGATGTAATGGCAACGGTGGTGGATGTTGGTGTCGGTGATAAAAATGTTGGTTAAGTATCGATTCAAATACAATGTAATAAAAGATGTCTAGGGCTAGGGAATCCCCACTACGGACCGTCATGCATCATTGTGAATAGAGAATCGCAATATTAATAGACTTACGTTGAGGTGAACTAGTCGTAACTGAATAGAGAACCAAGCTCACGCTCTCGCGTTGTTGCCGGTCTATAGCAAACCTAGGCTTGGGTCCAATCTCTTGCAAACCCTAGCCTAGGCAAGCTAGCATTAGGATCAACGTCATCGTTCAATCGCCCCTCGAGCCCATTCTCGTGCAAACTCGAGTTACGATCTAGGTTGTGATAGTTCGTATTCGTCCAATCTCTTGCAAACGAATATGGGTATAGATTTATAATAAAAATCCTAGATTTGGTCCAATCTCTTGCAAACCAAGTCTAGAGAATCTCGATTATAAACCTAAATCGAATATCTAGGCCTTCCCATCGATTAGGATCCAATCTCTTGCAAATCCCAAATCGATGGAAATCCCTAGCTATCCGTAGTAAATCAATCACAACCTAACCTCCTAGCAATTCTAGCGATTTAGAAATTCATTCATCACAAATATGAAATTAGATCCATAGGGTTCATCCCCAAACCCTAGAACAACAAATCTACTCTAGCATAGCAATAAGGATATGAGAATCAATAGAAATCATTGCTTGCATACAAAAAGATAGAAAACAAAGATTCAAATAAAAAGAAGAAAATACTTAGCTTGATGAAGATCTTCAATCCAAAATACAAACTTTTAGATCCAAGAGGGGGCCTAGGGCATGGCCTAACCTCTAAAATAATCTTAAGAAAAACATATGGGGGCTAAGAAAACATAATGGGGATCCCCCCTAATGGTGGCTACAAAACCCTTATATATTCCCCCAAAACCCTAGCAAGAAAACACTAGAAAACCCCTCAAATTTGTGCCCAAAAAACAGCCCAAACCACAACTTAAAATCTGGGCCCGTCGCCGACTCGGCCGAGTGGAAAATGTGACTCGGCCGAGTGGAAATTCCTGCGCTGTAGCGTCAACTTGCAGAAATTCTCTAGATTTCATCCGACCTCCGATTGGCGCGTTCTTGGCGGTGTTGGAACTGTCATGAAGTCTACTATCTATAAAAAATATGAGAAAAATACTTTGATTGCTGGAACGATAGCAGATTTCAAAAAAAGTGGGAGGCTGTCTGAAAATCTGGGCGCTGCGTGTCCTCGGCATCACTCGGCCGAGTTGACTTCTCTACTCGGTCGAGTGGGCTTCTCTACTCGGCCGAGTGATAGACCCTATAAAATTCCAGTAAGTCAGAGGTCTTGGGGGCCTATCTTCGGAGGTGACTCAGCCGAGTGGCTTTATTAACTCGGCCGAGGGGCATTAGGTACTCGGCCGAGTCGGAACGCTCAATCGCCTGACGGATTCCAGTAAGTCTGGGATTTTTGCTTGCCGTCGTCGTGATGCCACTCGGGCGAGTGGTGTCTCCATGCTCGGTCGAGTGGGATGGCGATGCTTGGCCGAGTGCACGCTGATACTCAATCTGCTGCGTGTCCGATCTGGCCGGCCGAGCGGGCTTCTTTGCTCGGCCGAGTGACTCCTTCACTCGGCCGAGTGGCTTGCTGAAAATGCCCAATCTTCTCCGTTTCTCCTCCTCGTCACTCCTAAGGAGTTCCTTCTTCTTCCACACATCTCCCATCGCCGAATAGCCCTCAAAAGAGCCTTGGGTGACGCTCCGGAGTGGGTGCAAGTCCCTTAAGCTCATTTTTGCTCCCGATCGCTCCATATTTCCTCAAATCCGACAAAAACAAGAAATAGTGAAAAGTAATGCAATATCGTCGAATAATCGTGAAAATCGCAATATGAGCAACCGAAATGGCGTGAAAACATGCAGAAAAAGGTGTAAAATATGGACCGATCAGTCTCACCATTAGACCCTAATTCCGATCGCTATCCTACCCGTAGGCCGTATCGGCGAGAATCGCACGATAGGGAGGAAACCAAAGTCTCGGGTTTTCCTTTATATTGTCTATACCTTGCATTTCATTTACCGTGACAACCCATCATTCGATCTGGGCTAGCTCGCCCATGGGGCAAATTTGATCCTCTTTGACACAAGCACATCCACGCCTCCCTGAGTTCGACCCCCAAGACACACTACAACACCGTGCGCTTGCGGTTACAAATATTTAAATCTCACTCCCCCAATCGTATTATTGCACACATCTAGCCACGCACATCCGGGGGGCGTCAAGATTTATGGCGCCGCTGCCGGGGAGGCAACGTGCTTGTTATTTTAGGATTTCATGAACCTTTGTGTCTAGCTCTCATCCCTGCCTCGCGATAATTTTCGCATTCTTTCTTTTTCCTTTTTATTTTCTTATTTTTATTTTTATTTTATCTTATCTTATCTGTTTCTTTCCCACTTTTCGCTTCACGGGTGTTTGTTGTTTTTAACGCGCAGGAGTTCAAGAAGTCTCGACGACTTGATTCCCGTTGATCTAGAGATAAACGCCACCCTAAGGCGTTTGGCCACCGAGAAGCGAAGAAGAGAGGATCCTGAAACCATGGGGGAAAACACCCCACCTCATAAGTCCCTGCTGGAGTACTCGATGCCATCCATCGAGTCCACCTCCGCCATCCGTCCTCCTGCTATTACGGCTCAAAGCTTCGAGCTTAAGCCATCTTTAGTGACGTGGATCCAGCAGGATCAATTTTCGGGTGCACCCATGGAGAGCCCGATTGAACATTTGGACTCCTTTTTGGAGAAATGTGACACCTTCAAGATAAACGATGTCACAACTGAGGCGATCCGACTGAAGCTGTTCCCCTTCTCTCTACGAGATAAAGCCAAGCTGTGGCTTAGGGGGAAGGAACCAAATACATTCAACACCTGGGAGAAGCTCTCAAATGCTTTCCTGATGAAGTTCTTTCCTCCGGGGAAGACCATGAAGCTGAGGAGTGAGATCTCCTCCTTCTCCCCGGCCAGCCACGAGTCCTTGCATGAAGTTTGGACGAGATACAAGGAGATGCAGCGAAGATGTCCCCACCATGAGCTCCCCAAGTGGCAGATCATAAATCTGTTCTATAATGGGTTGAGGGACGATTTGAAATCTTCCATGGACGCCGCGGCTGGAGGGTCCTTTATGTCAAGAAGCGAAGAAGATGCCGGACAGATTCTGGAGAATATGGCATCTAACAATGAGCGGTGGTGTGACGAGAGAGCCACACCTAGATCTGGAGGCATCCACAGGGTCGAGGACGTCGACAAATTATCGAGCAAGTTTGACTTACTGTCGACCCAGATCTCTGCATTGATGGTAGGCGTCGGTGGCACCAGTACACAACAGATTGCTGCGATGGAATCCGAAGTTTTTGGAGAATTCGACGGTGGTGACATCTCACCACAGTTGGATCAGGCGAGCGCATTATTTTACAATCCTACGGGGAATGCGCCTTTTCCACCACGAACCAACTCCAACACGGCCTACTCTCCAAACAACCGGAATCATCCCAACCTTAGCTACCGAGCGCCTTATCAACAGCCGACTCAGCAACAACAGCAGATATATCAGCCGGCTAGGCCTCAGCAGCAGTTTCAACCGCAACAATTTCAGCAGCAACAACCTCCACAACAGTACCAGCAGTACACTCCAAGAAATCAACAACCCACCCAGCGACAATATGGCCAGTAGAGGGCCATCTCTCCGGTTGAGTCCCTCTTGACTTAATACATCGCCAACCATGAGAAGATAAATCTGAAGCTAGAGATGGGACAGAGAGTCCTCACTGATCAGGTGACCCAGCTGGGGTTACAAGTGGTGAATCTTCATAGACCGCAGAATCTATTACCGCCACAGCCTGAGGTGAACCCGAGGGGGGTAAATCGAACCTTGGCGCTCATGCGTGAGCATGAGAATATGTCCACCATCTCTTGAGGAGCGGAACACAAATTCCTACTGGAGTGCCACCCAGAGAACCAGAAGCACCACTGGCCGTTAAGCGGCCAATTAAAAAAGCTAATGACGACGGTACCCCCCGTCGCCAAAGATTGTGATTCCGGAGGGAGCCCCCAAAAAAGAGAAGAAGAAAGGAGAAGAAGGGAATTTGAGGGTATTCAAGCCCGTTGTGCCCTTTCCACAACGTCTGGCCCAAGCGAAAATCGACGAGAAGTAAGGCAAATTTTTTGCCATGGTCAAGGATTTAAGCCTTCAAATCCCCTTCCTAGAAGCTATTGAGACGATCCCCTCCTATGCAAAATTTTTGAAAGATTTAGTGACAAGGGGATCCAGAAAGGAAAAGGTCGTCCTAACGGCGGAATGCAGCGCTCTCATTCAGAGAGCAAATCCGCTGAAGCTCAAAGACCCGGGAAGTTTCTCCATCCCCTGTTCGATTAGGAAAGTGCGAATCCAGAGGGCGCTCGTCGATCTAGGTGCGAGCATCAGTCTAATGCCCCTGTCGTTATACAAGAGAATAGGGATGGGAGATTTGGAGCCCATCGGCATGACATTACAACTTGTTGACCGTTCGGTGAAATACCCAGTGGGAGTGGTAGACGACCTCCCCATTGATGTGAGTGGAGTACAAGTACCGGTTGATTTTGTGGTGATGGACATGCCGGAAGACAAGCATACCGCTATTATCCTTGGACGACCCTTTATGGCAACCGTCGGAGTTTTGATAGACGTGAAGAATGGAAAGCTTTCCCTCAATGTCGGCCAAGAAAGAGTCGAATTTGACTTAGGGTTGTCGATGAAGCCCCCAAATCCTCCGGATGATCCTAGTATCAATGTGCTGAAGAACGAAGAACATAGAACTGTTGAAACAAGTGCCTGGGAAGTACTCTCGAGGAATCCCCCCGACCACTTGGGAGACCATGGAGAGCAAGTTGGCTCACCAAAGAATGAAGTTGCTGATGAGGCGGTCGCGTGACATGTGATCCCTCCCGGATTCCCAAAAGCTCCTCATACGAGGAGAAAAGGCAAGGAGCCTATGGACCTCACCGGTGATGAGGTCCAGATCCTGAAAAAGATGGCGGTAGACGCCAATTTGAGGGAGAAGCCCCCGGATCCTATCAACATGGGGAGGGTAGTCGAGCAAGTTCTTTAGTCGCCGCCGACTACGGCAAAGGGAGAATCTGAAGCGATGCCGCACTTTGGGCATCACCCCTATCGTCCGCCTTGAACATCATCAACGGGCGTCGAGCTAAACGACATTAAACAAAAGCGCTTCATGGGAGGCAACCCATGTTCTAAACTTTTGTTTCCAGTTTTTAGGACTTTTTCTTAATTTTATTTTATCTATTTTTATAAGTAAATCCAGCCGCAATAACTTCTGTGGTGGAACTTAGGCGATTTGTGGGTTTTTACAAAAAACAAGACCCCAACCGATCGGTTGATAACTCAACCGATCGGTTGGGATGTACCAGGTAGATGACGTGTCTGCCACTAAATGAACCGACCGGGTGAGGAAAGAAGACACCGGTTGGGAGACCGGGTGACCTGGGGTAAACTCTCGGGAAAATTTCAAAATTGGTCAACCGACTGGGTGGTGCGTAGAGCGATCGGGTGATAGACCAGGTGAACTGGGCTTAATTCTCGGGAATTTTTGGGAATTGATCAACCGATCGGTTCATACACTGAGCGATCGGGTGATAGACCGGGTGAGCTGTACCAAACTTTCGGGAAAATATGTGGAGCGGCCAACCGATCGGGTGAGTTACCACCTGACCGATTCGCCTGTAGCGTTTCTTCCTGCAACAATTTCGACCTAAGGGTCAACCGATCGGGTGACTTTTCACCCAATCGGTTTGACTTAAAATCCTATATATATCACCCTTCGCCCGTTCGTTCCGCCCTCGCCAGTTTCGCAATTCCGATTGCCGTTTCGCCTTCTCCGCCTTCGCCTGACCTCGCTCTTCCTCTCGGCCGACCCAAATCAATCTCTCCACTCTCCTTTTTCATCTTTCCATCAAATTCTTCTTCTTCTTCTTCGATCTCACCCACTTCAAGCCCTAATTTTCGTCTATTTTCCCCCATTTTCGAAATTGCTGGAAGGATTCACCGCGGCTTCATACGTGCTCCTGCTGCGTTGCGTTGGGGCATCTACGAGCAACGATCTCCACCTTAATTAGGAAACCTCGCTCCTTAGCTAAATTTTTATTTTTTGCCCTAGATTTCCATTTTGCTCATTTGCCGTGTTTGTGTGTATTCATCGTATTTTGCACACACTCTTACACACACACGATTCCCGCACAATGCTTCCTCGCCATGCTAAGCCCACCGACGCCAGCTCTTCCAACCCTAGGCCCACCCGTCATGCTCGTCGCACACAAACCACCACCCAACCCGCCACCACCACCAATTCATCCACCACCCCACGCGCCCCTGACCCCGTTTACATTGGCAATGCCGAATACGAGGTGTCATTCCATGACGACGACCAAGCCAACCGCTTCATGTCTATGCTCCTCCTAGCTGGTGCTGGTGATCGGGCAACTCAGGAGTCCGTCGAGCGTGACTTACCTGTCCTTCAAAGCCTCATGCGTCACATTTGCACTGACCCACCCGATGTGTCCGAGCTTCACATCCCACCCCCCACCATTCCTGGTCCTCAGCACAGGCCACCATCACCACCCCCAGAGGGTGGTGCCTCTGCTTGATACTTTCCCATCCAGCTTTTTCCTCCCCCTATTTTTATGCCCTCTGTCCTTGCGGGGCCCTACTTTACCACTGCTGGGGGAGGACTCATTCACGTGTCGTTTAGTGTGATTTTTATTTTCTGTTTTTATGTCGCGTGGTGTGCTTTTTATATCTATTTCTTATTTTCATTTTGGTTTGTTTGATTTTCTTGTTTTTCGTGTCTTTTTGTGTCTGTGCGTATTCCCCACCATATTCATTGCCCTCCCGTATTTAATTCTATTGCATTGAGGGCAATGCAAGTTTAAGCTTGGGGAGAGTCGCACTTCGTGCGTCGTTTGTGTCATTTTTCTTCGTTTTTGAGTCGTTTTACATCGTGTTTTTCTTTTTCTTCTCTTCTTTTTATCTCTTTCTCCTAGAGATGAACCCTATGATGAATTGCCACAAAATCACACACACCTAGCATGCATCGATAATCACACTCACTAGCCCTAGGATATCGAGTCATCTTGCATTTCATGCATCGTGGGTCCACTTAGCTATTTGTGAGTCGTGCGTCGTGCCTAGCTGTGTGGTGTACTTTTACTTTGTGATTTTACTTTATATACCTGTCCAGGAATGACCCCTAGATTATCATGCTTCGATTTGAATATACGGTATTTGTTTCTACTGTCTGCTTCTTCTGCATGCTATATATATATATATATATATATATATATATATATATATATATATATATATATATATATATATATATATATATATATCGTGCGCTTCATTTCGCATGTGTCGGGATTTTACTTTATATACCTGTCCAGGAATGACCCCTAGATTATCATGCTTCGATTTGAATATACGGTATTTGTTTCTACTGTCTGCTTCTTCTGCATGCTATATATATATATATATATCGTGCGCTTCATTTCGCATGTGTCGGGATTTCACAATTAAGGACTAGGGCACGGGCCGGGCTACGCGCCCGCTCCCCCCCTCCAGACCTCTGGGGCAGGGCCAACCCTAGCCACCCAAACCAGAGAAGGGCACGGGCCAGGCTACGCGCCCGCTCCCCCCCCTCCAGACCTCTGGGGCAGGGCCAACCCTAGCCACCCAAACCAGAGAAGGGCACGGGCCGGGCTACGTGCCCGCTCCCCCCCTCCAGACCTCTGGGGCAGGGCCAACCCTAGCCACCCAAACCAGAGAAGGGCACGGGCCGGGCTACGCGCCCGCTCCCCCCCTCAAGACCTCTAGGGCAGGGCCAACCCTAGCCACCCAAACCAGAGGTGGGCACGGGCCGGGCTACACGCCCGCTCCCCCCCTCCAGACCTCTGGGGCAGGGCTAACCCTAGCCACCCAAACCAGAGGAGGGCACGGGCCGGGCTACGCGCCCGCTCCCCCCCCTCCAGACCTCTGGGGCAGGGCCAAACCTAGCCACCCAAACCAGAGAAGGTCACGGGCCGGGCTACGCGCCCGCTCCCCGCTCCAGACCTCTGGGGCAGGGCCAACCCTAGCCACCTAAACCAGAGAAGGGCACGGGCCGGGCTACGCGCCCGCTCCCCCCTCCAGACCTCTGGGGCAGGGCCAACCCTAGCCACCCAAACCAGAGAAGGGCACGGGCCGGGCTACGCGCCCGCTCCCCCCCTCCATACCTCTGGGGCAGGGCCAACCCTAGCCACCCAAACCAGAGAAGGGCACGGGCCGAGCTACGCGCCCGCTCCCCCCTCCAGACCTCTGGGGCAGGGCCAACCCTAGCCACCCAAACCAGAGAAGGGCACGGGCCGGGCTACGCGCCCGCTCCCCCCCTCCATACCTCTGGGGCAGGGCCAACCCTAGCCACCCAAACCAGAGAAGGGCACGGGCCGAGCTACGCGCCCGCTCCCCCCTCCAGACCTCTGGGGCAGGGCCAACCCTAGCCACCCAAACCAGAGAAGGGCACGGGCCGGGCTACGCGCCCGCTCCCCCCTCCAGACCTCTGGGGCAGGGCCAACCCTAGCCACCCAAACCAGAGAACGGCACGGGCCGGGCTACACGCCCGCTCCCCCCCTCCAGACCACTGGGGCAGGGCCAACCCTAGCCACCCAAAGCAGAGAAGGGCACGGGCCGGGCTACGCGCCCGCTCCCCCCCTCCAGACCTCTGGGGCAGGGCCAACCCTAGCCACCCAAACCAGAGAAGGGCACGGGCCGGGCTACGCGCCCTCTCCCCCCCTCCATACCTCTGGGGCAGGGCCAACCCTAGCCACCCAAACCAGAGAAGGGCACGGGCCGGGCTACGCGCCCGCTCCCCCCTCCAGACCTCTGGGGCAGGGCCAACCCTAGCCACCCAAACCAGAGAAGGGCACGGGCCGGGCTACGCGCCCGCTCCCCCCCTCCAGACCTCTGGGGCAGGGCCAACCCTAGCCACCCAAACCAGAGAAGGGCACGGGCCGGGCTACGCGCCCGCTCCCCCCCTCCAGACCTCTGGGGCAGGGCCAACCCTAGCCACCCAAACCAGAGAAGGGCACGGGCCGGGCTACGCGCCCGCTCCCCCCCTCCAGACCTCTGGGGCAGGGCCAACCCTAGCCACCCAAACCAGAGAAGGGCACGGGCCGGGCTACACGCCCGCTCCCCCCTCCAGACCTCTGGGGCAGGGCCAACCCTAGCCACCCAAACCAGAGAAGGGCACGGGCCGGGCTACACGCCCGCTTCTCCCCTCCAGACCTCTGGGGCAGGGCCAACCCTAGCCACCCAAACCAGAGAAGGGCACGGGCCGGGCTACGCGCCCGCTCCCCCCCTCCAGACCTCTGGGGCAGGGCCAACCCTAGCCACCCAAACCAGAGAAGGGCACGGGCCGGGCTACGCGCCCGCACCCCCCCTCCAGAACTCTGGGGCAGGGCCAACCCTAGCCACCCAAACCAGAGAAGGGCATGGGCCGGGCTACGCGCCCGCTCCCCCCCTCCAGACCTCTGGAGCAGGGCCAACCCTAGCCACCCAAACCAGAGAAGGGCACGGGCCAGGCTACACGCCCGCTCCCCCCCTCCAGACCTCTGGGGCAGGGCCAACCCTAGCCACCCAAACCAGAGAAGGGCACGGGCCGGGCTACGCGCCCGCTCCCCCCCTCCAGACCTCTGGGGCAGGGCCAACCCTAGCCACCCAAACCAGAGAAGGGCACGGGCCGGGCTACGCGCCCGATCCCCCCCCAGACCTCTGGGGCAGGGCCAGCCCTAGCCACCCAAACCAGAGAAGGTCCCGTGGCCCTCGAAAAATCAAAAACATGGGCACACAAACCGGAACGAAACGACGCCAATTCCCGAGTAGGCGGCCCCGATGTGACACGACGAAACGACGCCAATTCCCGAGTAGGCGGCCCCGATGTGACTCGACGAAACGACGCCAATTCCCGAGTAGGCGGCCCCGATGTGACTCTACGAAACGAAAAGCCGCTCGAGAAACACGCCACCATTAATGATTCGCTCCAAAAGAGGACCCGTGAGAGCCACCTGGCAAAGACGATTTCCAATGCGCGTGAATTCAAGGAACCCATTAATGGTGCCAGCTCAGCGCAATAACTGGAGGAGAAACCGTCAGCGAGATCACCCTATAAAAACACCCCACCTCCTCCAGAGAATAGGGGAACCGGCAGACATGAGAAACCGCCACTTGATCCCCCCACCCACGAGGAAACGGGTCGAGATACAACGCCCTAACAAAAGAGAGGTCACTGGCCATCAATGGTTCCCGCCTCCCAGGGAAACGATGCCGACATCTCCGGCACTGTCAACAGGATATTCCACTTACAAACGGATCGTCAACAGGGTATTCCACTTACACAAGGGAAACCCACCTTTCACGCCTCCGTCCCCCGAGCAAGGACGAAGCGGAGAAAGAATGGAATCCGTTTAAAGCCGGCTGGGCAGGCAAGAGCCCCCAGGGCCAGCCGGCAGGTGCCCCCCCGCCCTCGACCTCCGACCAGGGACTTCGGAAAGGCTGCATCACTGACAAGCCCAAACGTCGAGTCCTGGCGTGTCAGCTCACCCATGCACCATCGGGCGCCGAACCCCACCCTCAAACCGAGGTAGTGAGGCTCAGGGCGACGGGGGACGGCCCTATGCTCAAGAACCTCCCCAAGGAGCAAGCCGCATCAAGATGGTTTCCCTGCTCGGTGCCTCTTCCGGACCGAGGAAAACCCTATCCGCGGAGAGAGAAGACGAAGCATTGGGGGGAGGGCGGAACGATCGCCAAAGAGACCTTGCAACACTTCAGCACGTAGGGCGGCCATTCTCCTCCTCGCCGAGCCTGATTCAAGCTACGAGGGGACCCCGACCCACATCGACGACCCGATCCGGAGATCGTTAAACCACGGGCGAGGACAGCTTTATGGCTCCCCCCCACCCAGATCGGACCCCACAACGGGCGATAAACTGAGAACTCCTGTACAAGCTGTAGATCAGCCTTTGCAAACCTAAATAAAAAGTTCTTCTTTATATATGCTCAGATCCTTCGGAGAACACCATAGTGAATAGCTATCCCCGCCAAGCTCTGGGTTAGCACCGCACTACCCCTCCTAACTAGCATAGAGCCTCTGGGACATCTACGCCTGCAGCGCGAGCCCCGCTCACTAAAATTCATCGACACCTTTCCCTCGAGGGGGAAAGAGATACGCTCGAACCCGCCCCGCCCAAAAGCAACACAAGCCAACAACATCCCCTTCCCCCAGACCTCGCGATCTCGGACACGGGAATGTTGGGGGCATAAGTGGTAATTTGGTAATTGCGTAACTTCCGCAAGATGCCAAAACAACATGACTCGGAACGGACCAGTCCCAAGGCAGAGGCCACGAATCATGGGCCCAGTCCCGAAAAGGCAGCGACCCGGTCTCGTCGGAACGACGCCCCGATGCGACTCAACATACCGAAAGGCTGCTCGATCGACGGGCCGTCAGCAGTAACACGATCCCCGAGAGGCCAGAGTGCCGGATACCGCCGAGGAAAAGCGACTCCCAAAGCACGTGATTCCACGGAACCCCTTAGAAACGCTAATCCCCCGCATTACTCAAGAAAAATCCTTCCGCAGAATCTCGCTATAAATACCCCCCCTCCATAGGCCATGAGTGAGGGGAAAAAAGAGAGAGGCAAGGGATTCCCATCCCCTCACTTCGGGCTTGAAACGGCCCCAAATGCCTCACCGAACCAAGGAGAAAGCCAAAAGCCGCCAACGGATCTCACTGCCCCCGACGGTGGCCGCTATAGCCCCGCCACCTTCAACAGGATATTCCCCTTACACGTGGGAGGCACCGCCCGCCAGCTTTCCTCCTGCTTGTTATTGTATCAAAGGGCAGGTCTGGATGGCCGGCGGCGTGCCGCAACACCCTAATTAACGCCATCACCTTCGGCGATCCCTACGGGGTGTCGGGGAGGGGAAAACCCCCCAACGGCTCGCCCTGCGGTGCCACCACCGCTACCTCGTCCTTCACCTCCCTGGGGTTCCCCCTCGGTGCGCGGGGTCCCCGGCGAGGCTGTACAACCCTCCAGCATGACGACAGCGAGGCAAAACACGAGGAGACGAGGAAAGGGAAAAGAAGAGGGCCCCCTCCGACGACCGAGGGACGCCCCCCCGAAGGCGGAAACACGTCAGGGCGACACACGGTGGTTCGGTTCCCGGCGCCTCGGCTCGCCCCGGGACAATGAGGCGATAGAAACTCGGTAATCGGCGTACAGGAAGGCCGCCCTGACGCGGGCACCTGCTCCTCCCGACGAAGCGAAGCAGCAAATGTGGACGACCCTCCGTCCCACACATCTTCCCCTAAATGTCATAAATGTCACCTAGATTTCCGATACAATTCGTTGTATGATAGTCCCCCTTTCGGACTCTTCCTCCTGAGCCCAAGCGCACGTCAGCTGGAAGGTCCACCGAGCATAGCCCGGCTGGGGTTCCATGAAAACTACAAGCGCGGCCGATGCGCGCCCCTCAACAAGGGCCATAACATTCTCAAGTAGTCGGACCCCCTCTTAAATCCGACCCAATACCCGCCAACAACGGCACCCCGTTGGGGGGTAACGCCCCGTAAGACCAGCATTCCCCCCCTAAGCTTAGGTCAGAGCCCGGGTCCCGGTAAAAGACTGTGTCGCGGCAGCAGTACGCCATCCGAGACCAACCGGGCTCCCGCCTCGCACTCGAATGCCGGGGGCAATTGTTACGACCTAAAGATCGTAGTAGCCCGACACCCACCCGGATCCGCTAACAAATCCCACTAACTCGCCCTGTCATAAAGGGGCCGTCGCCCCAGAAATCCGGGGCATCACGGAGACAGGCGCGCCCCGAACCGGGCGAGGCACACAGCCGCGGCCGACCGAGGCGAACAACCGCAGTCGGCCGGGGCGAACGACCACAGCCGCCCAGCCCGCCGAGGTAGCACGCTCGGTAACGCTGGGGCAGCTAGGCTAGGCCTGCTGACCGGCGTGGACGTATCCCTCCGCACCAGCGGGCCGTGCCCCTAGGCCAATCGGGTCGGCTCGCCCGACTCCCACGAACCGCGACGCCTAGGGTGACACCGCCCGGCTTTCAGCTCGTCGCTAGCGACAAACGGCCAAGGATAAGGACACGACCGACACATACGTCACCCGACCGTCTTACAAAGCACCCCCTGGCGGCTGAGCCATCTGACAATGCTTTCGACTCTGACACCCCGACAAAAGCTCCCCCTGGCCGTCGCGTCGCCTGACGAAAGCAGGTCAGGCGACCCGGTTCCCGACGTCCTTACCTGGAGTTTCCGCTGACAACCGAGCCAGCTCAGCGCGTCCAGTCAGTATGCCAGGTCAGCTCCGTCTAGTCATCACCCGTCAGGTATAAATACCTCCTCTCCTCTTACGAAAAGGGGGTTGGAAAATTCTCTCATCTTCTGTTATTCACACACGAGAGCAAAGGTCCTCCATATCTTTGTTCTCCCACCTATAGCTCGTCACGCGAGGCGGACACACAGTCAGTCCGGCCGGCGTGTCCAGCCCCCCATTTAAGCCCTTTTACTGACTTAGGCATCGGAGGGGCTAAGGGTTGGACCCCAACCCCGCCCTTCTGACGAGTTGTTCGTGCTGCAGGAGAGCTCGCCCCTTGGCCAAAGTCGGCGTCAGCCCCCCGTCGTCCGACCTTCCTCAGCTACGTCCGACGAGATACGATCCTGTGAGCTCCACCGGCAACGGATCCAACCTCTTCATCCCACTAATCACCTGTAAAACAGCCTACCTAACCCCTCATTTCCATATAACCACCGTGCCCTTGGTTCTCCACAATATAAATTCATTGTACGCGAGTTCCACCTCGTAACAGGTTTCCTTTGCCCAAGTGTTTAGATTCCGATTTCTCTTTTGTTTTACTTGGTGCAAATCCCCTCGTCGTGTACCGTTCTCCCACTTGGGAGAGTACACATGTATATATCCCAATATCCAAAAATTCCAAAAAAGGAGAAAAGAAAAGAAAAACCCAAAAAGAAAAGAAAAACCAAAAAAGAAAGAAAAAAATTTTTATAGCCAAAAAGCCAAAAAAATATACAAATACCCAAAAACCAAAAAAATATACCCGTGTGAATATTTCCCCTACTTACCGAGAATAAAGGGAAGGCGAGAATCTGCACCGAGTGTTCTACTCCACATCATCTCAACCCCCATCGTTGTTGAAAACACTTGGCTTAGGAACTTTTTAGCTATTATCTAGGCTATAGTGTGGTGATTTCCTTAACCCTAGTTGTGGAGTCCTTGACGCATACTATGTTTCGATTCTCTCTCTATTCTCATGCATGCTTGAACTACTTGTATTCACCGCTTTATTTGAATCGAATCGATATTTGGGTCATTTCTTGGATTTGTGTATATCGAGCTTTATCGCACAATGTAGATAGTGACACCGTTTGCTAGCACACGACCACGCTCACTCGCGCTTCACCGCGTGGGCCCACGGCACTTGTCTGGACTCGTATTCCTAGGTTTAGTGATGTGATTTGGCGTTTGCTTGCTTGGTGTGTCGTTTTTGATTTTGTTGGCCCTAACGGGCGATCTAGGATTTAGAGTTTTCTTTCTCTCTTTCTCTCTATTTACTCTCACCGAGCTCCTACTCTCACTCGTCTTCCTCGAGGACGAGGAAGAGTTCAGCTTGGGGGATTTTGACGTGCGTTTATATTTCATATATTTGCGCATGTTTTCTTCCGTGTTTTTCCGTTATTTACTGTCGTCTTATATTCGTTTTTCCGTGTTTCTTGTTTTCTTTCACTTTTCCGTGTTTTTCGTATTTTGCAGGATTTTACTGGCATAGGGGACATTAAACGATGATATCGCAAGTCCCTGGAGCAACGGGAGGAGTCACGCATGATCCAGGGGGTCAAACGACGATGATATCATCTTTCAGACCCTCACCCGATCGGTTGGTCGTCTTCAATCGATCGGGTGATGCACGCGTGCACCACCCGGACGCAGCTTGGAGCTCACAAGAAGTCACCCAGTCGGTTCGTAGGCCGGTTCAAATGCTCAAAGTCTCTGTATTTTTATTGTGATTGCCAACCGATCGGGTGACCTTCACCCGATCGGTTCAGCTATAGCCGAATCTCCAGAGCCAAGACACGGTCAGATCAACCGGCCTCCTCACCCGACGGCACCAAGATCCAACCGATCACATTCATATGTCAACCGACCGGGTGAAGATGACGGGGTGAAGTCCCGCATTGCGCTGTAAATGAGTGAAGAAGGTCACCCGATCGGTTGACTTGTCAACCGATCAGGTGATATCATTTTCTACATAAAGAGCCCTAGGTTTTCCAGAAACGGGAGTTGGTTATTTTTACTGTCTTCTTCATTTTGTGACGGCTGTAATTTCCCAGTTTTTGTAAGTTTTTAGATCTTTGTCAAACTTTAGTATTATCTTAATTGCTTTACTACCATTGCATTTCTATTGTCTGATTATGATTTTGACGGTCCATTTTCGTTTAGATCGCTTTTTAGTGAGTATGTGTGAGTAGTTCCCGAATTTGGGATTTTGGCGGAAACCCCTTCGTGGGCTCTTCCCGATGCGCCCATAGGTCTAGGAAATCGTTAGGGATTAGGAATCTAATGGTTACGCGGGGTGTTTTATTGTCATCGGTGGGAAAAAGACCGCCTTTGACCGTTGGGCCAAGGGGGAATAAACTTGGCGGTTGACTCCCTAGCCATATCTCACGCCCTTAGCGTAGACGCCGAATCCTTGCGCGCGGGAGCAGCAGGATGAGACATTGGGAGTTATCGTTGCGAGCTTAGTGCTCCCAGAGTCGATCAGTGTTAATGGACACGGGAGTGCCCACTGATCAAACCCGGGAAGTCCGGCGTATCATCCTGGGCACCGACCGGAATATCGGGCCCATGGGATGCTGGTACCACTCTTAGAGGCAACGTCTCACCATTAGACCCTAATTCTGATTGCTATCCTACCCGTAGGCCATATCGACGAGAATCGCACGATAGGGTGGAAACCAAATTCTCGGGTTTTTCCTTTATATTGTCTATTCCTTGCATTACATTTACCGTGACAACCCATCATTCGATCCAGGATAGCTCGCCCATGGGGTGAATTTGATCCTCTTTGACACAAGCACATCCACGCCTCCCTGAGTTCGATCCCCAAGCCACACTACAACACTGTGCGCTTGCGGTTACAAATATTTAAATCTCACGCCCCCAATCGTATTATTGCACACATCTAGCCATGCACATCCGGGGGCGCGTCAGTGTGTGTGTGTGTGTGTGTTATTCATGCATAAAGAAGCAAGCAGTGGAAGCAGATTACTGCATATTCGAAATTGAAGCATGATAGTCTAGGGGTCATCCAAGGACATGTATATAAATTAAAATCACAATGTAGAAGCACACCAACTAGCTAGTCACGACAAATAACTCACACAAAAGCAAAATGAACCCACGAAGCATGAAATGCAGTAGGACTCGGCTTCCTAAGGTTAGTGACAGTGATTATCATAGCTAAACTAAGTGTGTGTGTGGTTCCATGGCAGTTCATCATGTGAGTTCATCTCTAGGAGAGGGAGAATAGAAAAGAATGAAAGAAAAAGAAAAACACGATGAAAATGACTCAAAATGGGAAAAAGGACACAACTGATGCACAAAGTGCGACTCCCCTAAGCTGAATCTTGCATTGCCCTCAATGCAATAGAAATAAAAGCGGGAGGGCAACAAAATATGGGAGGGAAGTGCGCACCGACAAATAAAAGTGAAAACATGGAAAACACACGAAACGAGACATAAAGAAATAAAGAAAATAATCACTCGAACCAACTATATAACACATGCACACGAACACATATAAACAGGCATATAACAACGAAATGACACGACAACAACCACACAAAAAATTTGATTTCCCCCAAGCTGATCATGACAATGCTAGCGAAAATGTGTGATCATGGTAATGCAGAATAAATGGCAAGGGGGAATTCAATCTGAGCTGCTGTCGGAAGAATTGTAGGGAGATGGTGAGGAGGGTGGGGAATAGTGGACGAAATAAGATGGTGAGGACGAAGGAGAGGGTGTGTCGACAGGAGAAGGAGGGGCAACGTGCTGGATCACAGGCGCATCGAAATTGATCGGTGGATCGTGGTGGATAATGATGGTTCCAGGTGACCCGGCATAAGGGTGTCAATCGGGAGGATCGAAGGGTGTAAAATGGACTAGTGAAGAATACCAAGGATCCGAATAGAATTCCCACGGTAAATGAGAAGTGCGAATGGGGATCCGCTCAAGAGATGATGGTGGGAGGACGACAAAAGGAGTATCGTCAGGACTATAAATGTAGACAGCGCGCTCACGACCAAAATGAGTGATCATGCCGATATTGATCAAGTAATCGAGATCGATACGGGTCGACCCGGTAAAATTTGGAGGTCGGACGGCAGTCTCAAAACATGACTGACAATTAGAGTGATCATCCCACCACAACAAATAGGTCTGGAAGTTGCACGGCTAACAGATAAAATCTCGTGGATAATCCAATGGCCGGTGTTAATGGGTGATGGGTCATGTTCACGGATCATGTCGTAGGACATGGCATATAGGACGAAAAGCTCGTCCCTAGACACAGTGGAAACATCTACGCGGGAAAAAATGTTGTTGGCAAATAGGTAATAGGCGAAGCGGTAACAAGGGTGTATAATATAGGAGGCAAGTGCCCCCGATGGAAAGGTAGGATAACAGGAGAATCGTTACCAAACACCATCGTCCCCGAAGTAAGAATAGATATCAGACCGATCATGAGTTGAGCATTCAACATAACGATCGGGGTGAGGGAAATTTAGTGAATTGTTAAGCTCGGTAAACGTCATTGAAAAATCGGAATTGAAAACACGGAAAGCGAATCCCCATTCGTATACTTCGAGAGAAGAAAGGAACTCGAGTGTGAGGTTCCGATGTGTGTGGGCATAAGCACGCAGAAGGAAATCGTACCCAATGCATTCGAAGAGTTTGGCGATGCCCCTAAAAAGTCCGAGAGATTCAAGTGTGGGGTGATCAGCAAAAAGGGTAGATCGCATGGGGCGATGAAGAAGGGCGTGTAAACGTGCGGATTGTTCTTCAGATGAAGGATTAATGCCAAGGTAAGAAGGGGGAAAAGGGCCGTGTAGGTGGTATCTGTGTGATGATGATGCTGGCTCTTTTCCCTTCCTAGACATGGTAATGACGTAGGGGAAGAACAATAACGTGGGGGAGGGTGTCTATGATGATGATAGAACAGATGTAGTAGGCAAACACAAAATCAAGACATTGCACATAAGAAAAGAAACACAAAGTTTGGAAAGAGGTTACCTAAAAATGATGCAAGTCCCAGCTCCCGAAAGATCCCATGCTGTATGATGTAGTGATTTAGGGAGCCGCCGCTTGCTAACCCAATCAAGAACTGAAATTTCAAAAATTGGGGCTAGGGTTTGGGTAATTTACGGTTGAATGTGGTCGACGTGAGGTTTTTGATGATGGGGAAGCATGGGAGGAAGTGGGGGAGTGATTTTAGGAGTAAAGGGTGTGATGGAGGAGATCAATTTGGAAGAAGGAGAGATCAATCACGCGAATGAAAATTGGACGTTGGGTGAAGGAAGTCGGGCGAGGGGGAAGAGTATATAAATAGGGTGAGGCGAACTGTCACGCCCCTCTTCCCAAAATCACGGAGGCGAAGCGTGACGAAGGCCCGCTTAGGCCGGGGCTAAGAGCCCAGACCTAATAAGCGTCTGTAGTTTTCCATAGCGAAGGTACAGGTCCCTGCAAGTTAGTACGAAATAACAAAAGTACTGAAAGGAAACATTTCATTTTATTCCAAATTTATCATCAAAGTACTGAGAGTCTAAAAATGCCGTAAACGGCTACAACTGCTGAAAGGAAAACTAATGGTGCAAGCACCCAACCTAGACGAGAAAGTAAGAGTGCAACGCACCCAACTCAAACTGAACTGGATAATCTATGGATCAGCAACAGAAGCCCTCTAACTCTGATCGTCCTCTGGATCGTACTCCGGATCAGCGCCCTCCGGCTCCAAGTCAACTGGCAGGTCCGCCTCGTACTCGTACTCTGGCTCCACACCTGACGTACAGCACCAAAAGAAGGAAACTGTACGTCAGGCAAAGTCTACACAAACTGTCAGACTCTACTGCAAGTGTATCTACTTTTAACAATGATTTACTGGTTGTTTTAGCATGATGGGGTTATAACTGAGTAATGAAAAGTAGCGTAGCAGGAAAAATAAACGTAGCAAGCAGTAGACGTAGCGTGTGCTACCGACTACGGGACTAACCTACAGGTGTCAGGACAAGACGGGACGTGACGGACAGGACAGGACAAGACGGGACATGACAAGACAGACACGAAAGGGTTCACGCCTTACGGTTCGAGGGGGATCAGACCCTCTTGCCGTGCACACGCTCAACCCAACCCCAAACCCAGGAACTCAGGACAAGATTTACAGGGATCATTTCCGCTAGGGAAACATCCGAAACGCCCGAAGGCTTTTTGTATAACAGGGATCACTTCCGCAAGGAAAGCATCCGAAACACCCGAAGGCTTTTTGGTCACAGGGATCACTTCCGCAGAGGGAAGCATCCGAAACGCCCGAAGGCTTTTTGGTAACAGTCACGGGGATCACTCTCGCATGGAGAGCATCCGAAACGCCCGAAGGCTTTTTGTATCACGGGGATCACTTCCGCGGAGGGAAGCATCCGAAACGCCCGAAGGCTTTTTGTATCACGGGGATCACTTCCGCGGAGGGAAGCATCCGAAATGCCCGAAGGCTTTTTGTGTGACAGGACACGACATGACAAGTGTAGGGAAAGTTATTCTAGGGTGTCCACACGCACGCACACACAAGATAATCCTATGTTGTCAGCAGTTCATTGTTGTCAGGCTCAGACTTTGTCGTCAAGTCGGAGCCGTCACGGGTTGTCCCGGACGCTATCATTTCACGTCCGGTTCTCATCACACACAATCTAACAGTTCTACAAACTAGAACTAAAGCACAGTCAAATCGCAAGTGGGTACACTTGCCTGGAATAGCGAGTGCGTCGTCTGTCCGGGGCGTCTCGTCCAGTCGTCGCGTCCGCGGTACTCCGTCTGAAAAGAGATCACGGCGACGGTGTCAAGTCGTGATTTTCGTCAACTCCTATTTAGGTTCATTTCTAAGTTGAACGTGGCTACCCTAACCGTCACGAGTCAAGTTGTCCGATCAGCCTATCCGACGATTCTATCCTATGTGCACAGTCAAAAGTCCAAACGTCTGTCTACGGTTACACATCGATTTAAGAGAGCAGAAAATAAATTTACTAAGTTAAGTTGCCAGTTTTAGTTAGGTTCTCAGTTTTGCTACTGTGGGGGTTTTGCTACGAGATAGGGGAACCGACCTGTCCGGAGTCTGGGGTAGAGCGGACGTAGTGTCTGAACGGCGACTGATCTGACTGGCACGGCTACGGATCGTCTCCTATCGGTGTCTCGGCTACGGGAAGCATAGCCAGACAAGTTCCGGGCAGCGGACGGGATGCGTGAACAGCGAGCAGTGCGTCGGGTAGGCGTACTACGGCTTCCGGAGAACTTGCAATAGCAACCGAGATGAACGGTTCGTCGTACCCAACGCCTACAACGTCGGGAGTCGTAGGAAGAGTTCGTGACGTCGATGAGTACTCCTAGAAGGTGAAGGAGACTGCACGGAGGGCTCCAACAGCGAGGAGAGACGACGGGATCTTGGCGACGTGTCGGTACGGCGTCAAACACGCAAAACAGCGAGCAAACTCGCTGTTTCAGAGGGGTTACGGCCCGGGGTCGTAGCCAACAGCGAGAGGGGGCAGAGGGGGGTTCACGGCGATGTCGAGGCGGCTCCGGCGGTGGCGGCAGTGGCGGCGGCAGCCGTGGCAAGCTGCTGCGGCTGCTGTGCGGTTTCAGGCGTTTCGCGGCGGCTACCGGCGACGAGGGGCGGCGCAAGCGAGAGAGGGGAGGTCGGGGAGCAGGTCGGCGGCGACGGCGGCCTCCGGCGTGGGCTCAGGTGGAGGGGATAGGGTTTTTGCATGGGTAGGGTGTCTTTTTAGGGCCGGCGCTTGGTTGCTTGCGGCTGTGAAAAAAAAAGATAGGAGCTAGGGTTTTCTTTATAGAGTGGGGCCCACGTGACTAAGGGGAGGTGCTACACGTGAGGGGCTGCCACTCAACTAGGTTTAGGGTTTATTTAGAGTTTAATAGGGTTAAGTTTGTTAGGGGTAAACTCGTAATTAACCGGCTTTATTAGTGCACAAGGGTCAAACGGTGCCCAAAAATTATAAGAAAAATACCGGGGCGACCGGGGCGACGAGAGCAAGAAGTCGGAAGAGACGGATTACAATTTCGATGACGAGAAGCGAAATTAAAAATAAAAACGCCTCAAGTCAAAAGTGCGATACGCGACGTCTCCTCGGAAAAGGTCAAATCGTGGGCGAACGGTCCGTGAAATGACGTTGCAAGTCAACACGGCAAATGTTGTACCCTCAGATAGAGTCACAACGACATATCACACGATAGGGTTCGGAAACAAACAAAGTCTAAAATAAATACGTGCACGGTCAAGCGCACGTGCACAAAGAACTTACGATCGGAAACCGACCGTTACATCCTCCCCAACTTAGAAAGGATTCCGTCCTCGGAATCAACATCAAGCATCGCTCGGGAAAAGATGCGGAAAGCGCTCCCTCATATCATCTTCACGCTCCCAGGTGGACTCTCCAGGTGATCCGTGACGCCACATCACTCTCACCAGGCCGACTATCTTATTCCTCAACTGCTTCTGTCGACGGTCCAAAATCTGCACGGGCTGCTGGTCATATGTCAGATCCGGGCGAATTGTAATCTCAGAGAAGTCCACAGTGTGCGATGGATCACTGACGTACCGACGTAACTGAGATACGTGGAATACGTCATGAACACCCTCCAAAGATGGTGGCAGAGCAAGGCGGTAGGCCACTGCTCCCACACGCTCTAGCACATCAAACGGTCCAATATACCTCGGGCTCAGCTTTCCCTTCTTCCCGAAATGAATAACTCCGCGGTTCGGAGAAATCTTCAGGAAGACGTGATCTCCAGGCTGAAACTCCAAGGGTCTCCTCTTGGCATCAGCCCAATGCTTGAAGCGATCCTGTGCAACTCTAAGCTTCTCCCTGATGTCCCTCACGACATCCACAGCTTCCACTATCATCTCTGGACCCAACAGCTCCCGATCACCGATGTCATCCCAGCTCAGTGGTGAACGACATTTCCTTCCATATAGGGCAGCAAACGGTGCCATGCCAATGCTCGCCTGGTAGCTGTTGTTATATGAAAACTCCACCAAGTGAAGATGGTCCTCCCAAGAACCCTTCAAATCGAGCGTACAAGCTCGCAGCATATCCTCCAGGATCTGAATAGTCCTCTCGGACTGGCCATCAGTCTGCGGGTGGTACGCCGTGCTGAAACTCAGACTCGTACCCAAATTCTCCTGCAGACTTCTCCAGAACTGAGATGTGAACCTCGTGTCTCGGTCAGACACAATGCTCACAGGGACTCCATGTAAGCGTACAATCTCCTGCACGTACACGGTCTACATCACGACCATTTCAAAGAGAAAATCAGAATGGAAGTAAAAGTAGGAACGAAATTTTACCTCCAGATATTTCCTCACCAAAGCTTCCGTAGACTGGCCCACTCGGAAAGGGATAAAATGCGCAGACTTGGTCAACCGATCCACGATCACCCAAACTGCGTCGTTCTACCTCGGGGTCCGAGGTAAACCAGTCACGAAGTCCATCGTAATATGTTGCCACTTCCACTCCGGAATAGGAAGCGGTTGCAGCAACCCGGCAGTACGATGGTGCTCAGCCTTCACCTGTTGGCATATCAGGCACTTGGCAACGCTCCGTGCCACGCTCCTCTTCATGCCAATCCACCAATAATTCAGACGGAGGTCCTTATACATCTTGGTGCCTCCAGGATGTATAGAATAAGGCGAGCTATGAGCCTCGCTCAACAGCTCCTCGCGGACATCACCTGCAGGTACACATAGTCTACTGCCGTACCGCAGTGAACCATCATCATGAATCACGAACTCCGTCCGTAGTCCAGCTTCAACCTGCCTCTTGATCCTCTGCAGCTTCGTATCTCCTGCCTGAGCTGCCTTGATCCGATCCACGATTGGGGACTGAATCTGCAGATTCATGAATGAATGAACTACACCAGGTAGGACAACCTCCAAATCCATCTCCCTTAGCTCCTGCTGAATCCTCCAATCGGCAGTATGCATCATCGCGGCAGGGAGTCTACTCAAGGCATCCGGCACTACGTTCACCTTCCCCGGATGATACTGCAAATCAATCTCGTAGTCAGCCATGAGCTCTAACCATCGCCTCTGACGCATGTTGAGCTCCTTCTGCGTAAAGATGTACTTCAAGCTCTTGTGATCGGTGAAAATCTTCACACTCTCACCTAGCAAGAAGTGCCTCCAAATCTTCAGTGCGAAAATCACTGCTGCCAACTCCAGATCGTGCGTCGGGTAATTCTTCTCATGAGTCCTCAACTGACGAGAAGCGTACGCGACCACGTGGCCATGCTGATGCAAGACGCACCCTAGGCCCTTCCCTGATGCATCACAATAAACCTCGAAGCCTCCGCTTCGATCCGGTACTGCCAACACCGGTGCTGTGGTCAATCTCGCCTTCAAGATACTGAAGGCCTCCTCACAAGCATCCGACCAGAGAAACTCCACATCCTTCCTTGTCAGCTTCGTCATCGGCTCTGCAATCTTCGAGAAATCCTTGATGAACCGCCGATAATAGCCTGCTAAACCCAGAAAACTCCTGATGTCTGACACTGACTGCGGAGTCGGCCAATCTCTGACTACTCTGACCTTCTCCGGATCTACAGATATGCCATCACCGGACACCACGTGTCCCAGGAATGCAACTCTGTCCAGCCAGAACTCGCACTTGCTATACTTGGCATAAAGCTTATGTCTCCTCAGCGTCTCCAGCACTGACCTCAGATGACAGCTGTGCTCCTCCTCAGACTTCGAATAAATAAGAATGTCATCAATGAAGATGACAACAAACTTGTCCAGGAAGTCGTAGAATATTAAGTTCATCAAATTCATGAACACAGCCGGCGCATTGGTCACGCCAAACGGCATGACCACGAACTCATAATGTCCGTATTTTGTCCGGAAAGCCGTCTTCTGAACATTGTCCTTCTTCACCCTCAATTGGTGGTATCCACTCCTCAAGTCCAACTTTGAGAAGACTCTCGAACCTCCAAGCTGGTCAAAGATGTCGTCGATGCGTGGCAGCGGATACTTATTCTTCACGGTGACATCATTCAATCCTCGATAGTCCACGCACATCCTGCGGGACCCATCCTTCTTCTTCACGAGTAGAACTGGTGCGCCCCATGGCGACACACTAGGGTGGATGAAACCCTTCTGCAACAACTCATCCAACTGCTTCTGCAGCTCCTCGAGCTCAGCGGGAGCCATACGGTACGGCGCCTTCGATATCGGCTGCGCTCCCGGCATAAGATCAATACCAAACTCTAAGGCTCGGTCGGGTGGCAAACCTGAGATATCCTCTGGGAAGACGTCGTCGAAGTCTCGGACGACTGCTGGTCGTTCGATCTCCATCTCCATCGGCATAACTGCAACAATTGGCACCACCGGCGTGGCCCGATACTTGATGGGTCCAAGTGACTCATCTCTGCTGCGGAACTCGAACTCTGGATGGCCTGGAATACGGAACACCAACCTCTTGCAGCGACAATCGATCAAGGCGTGGAAATCTCCCAACCAATCGATGCCAAGAACGGCATCAAAATTAGGCAGGTCGTGGACAATGAAATCTGCAAAGAGCTCGTGTCCACAGACCACTAAAGGAATCGATCTACATCCCAAGTTCATTGTCACCACTCCGTTCCCTGTGGTGATGTCCCAACACTTGGGAAGTGTATGGGTGGAAATGGAGTGTCTTGTCACGAATCTCCGGGATAAGATGCACATGGATGCACCGGAGTCGAACAAGGCCAGAGCCAGGTGAGAAGACACTAGAATGGTGCCTAAGATATTAAAAGAAACTACGGTCAAACCAAGCTACTCTAATAAACAAGTCAGGCAAACAAGACTAACAATTTAAAAGCTAAACTATGAAATGAAAGACTAGAATTAAGGAGTTACCTGCAATGACTCCATCCAGCTCCTCAGTCTCCAAAGCCGTCATGGTGTACGCCGGCCTCTGGGGCTGCGCTGCTCTCTGAAACATCTGCCTCTGTGGCGCCAAGGGTGGTCCACGAACGGCAGGTCCTCTCTGAACTGGAGCGGGCGCTCTCATCTGCAGCGGGGCTGGCGCTCCAACTACAGCATGACGGGCTCTCGGACAATCCTTCGCAGCATGCGAGGCATCTCCGCAAACTAGGCACAGTCCCATCTTCTTCCGACAATCCTTCTGAACGTGTCCCAGCTTCCCACAGTAATGACACGGTCCCTTGCTCTGACTCTGAATGGGTGCTCCAGGCCTCTTAAATGGTACTGTCTGAACTGGCCTCATCGCCGGCCTAGAAGGTGGCCGGTACTGCTCCATAGGACGCTTCCCCTTATCAGCTGGAGGGTCAGGTAGGAGTGAAATAAGCTCATGATTCTTCGCAGCATCCAGCACCTCCCTTATAGTCGTGAAACTCGCCGAAGACATAGAAGCCTGAATCTTCGGACGCAGTCCCTGTCGGAAACGATCAGCTCGCTTCTCTTCCTTCTTCACCATATGCGGAGCAAAGCGACTCAGCATCTCAAACTCTGCCTCATACTCCTCGACGGTCATGTTCTCCTGCTTCAGATCTATAAACCTGCTCAGCAGCTCCCTCCTAGTAGTCTTGGTGAAGTACTTCGTCCTGAACATAGACCTGAAAATCTTCCAATCCACTGGCTTCTCCAGACGCCTCTCCTTAAGGCGCCACCAGTTCCTCGCATTCTCTGTCAGCTGCATCTTCGCTATCTCCACTCGGGTATCGTCTGGAATCTTCGCAGCAAATAACTTCTCCTCCGTGCTCTGGATCCACTCGTCAGCAGCTAGGGGTCCCTCCTTCCCTGAAAATGTCCTCGGCTGGAGCTCGTTGAACTGCTTCACTCCTGGAGCAGCTCGGAGGGCAGGTGGAGGTGGCGGTGGTGCAACTGGAGCCGCCTGGGCAGCACGCTGGGACTGCTGAACCAACTGATGATGCACCTCCAGCATCTCTCTCATCACGCCCAGAACCTGACGGAAGTCTCTGCTCTGGTCTTCCTGAATCCCATCTCCAGAGCTCCCCGATCGGGTAACACGTCGTCCTGCCATCCTATTGACAGAAAGACACAGATTAGACTCGTACAATTTCCGGATAAAATGAAATTTAATACTTCAATTATTTCATACTCGCAGAAGAGGGGACCTGCATGGGCCACCACTAAAACCTGTCACGCCCCGCTTCCCAAAAACACGGAGGCGAAGCGTGACGAAGGCCCGCTTAGGCCGGGGCTAAGAGCCCAGACCCAATAAGCGTCTGTAGTTTTCCATAGCGAAGGTACAGGTCCCTGCAAGTTAGTACGTGTAACGACTGGTTTTTGTATGATTGGATTATCAGTGTGTTTTGCTTGTGATGGTGGGTTCTCTCCTTGTGTGGTTTCCATTTCCATAGTTCTCGCTTTCATTCATCTCGTTGAGATTTCCTATCTTTCGTTTTCTTTCCTTTTGATGTGATCTTCTAGGTTCTTCCTTAGAATCAATGAATTCGGAGTAAGTCACTCGTGACGAGCTTCTTATCGATCATATCTTAGAGTATAAATCGATCCTAGAAGCCATGGAAATCTTCCCGAAGCTTCGCGCTTCGAATCGGCACTTTTCGTGCACGTTAGTTGGTTCAAGAAGATCAACCGACCGACTAGATTCCAATTTAGTCGGTCAGGAAATCAACTGGAACCGACTAGTTCATTCAATCAATAATTCAGGAGTTACTGTTTACTCTTAGTCGGTCTAAGAACGTTCATCGACCGACTAGATTCAAAACTAGTCGGTCAGTATTTGTTCATGGACCGACTAACTCTAAATCCTATTTTCGTTCAGGAGTTACTGTTTGCACTTAGTCGGTCTGCGTTGGTCGACTGACCGACTAGTTGCCAAACTAGTCGGTCAGTGGTTGCTCTTTGACCGACTAACCAGTGTTAAAACCCTAATTTCTGGGCAGCCGCCAGCCCATCCTATTTATACCCCTCCCAAACAACTTCATCTTCTCCAACACGACCCAAAACCCTAAAAACCTCCCCCTTCAGCCCCCATCTTCCTCCAAGCTTCATCCCTCCATTCTAAGCCCTAAATCCATCATCCAAACCATCCATCTACTCTATCTACCTCACATCTTCCCCAAAATCTCACCAAAACCCATCAAATCCCCAAAATCCCCCAAGAACCCTAATTCTCCAAACTTCCCCAATCTTTTCCAGATCTGATCCTAGGGTTCCCCGGAGTGTTTCTTCCGCCTCCTCTCGGTAAGAAATCATTCTACCGTTGTTTTTATAACTTATTCGTATTTTTATGAAACCCTAATATAAATTTCATATTGTTTGATGATTGTTCCCCCAAAACAGCGATTTCCCCATAGATTGGCGTCCGTGTGACGAAGTAGTCATCATCCCCGGTGCTAGGCAAGTGAAACTTGCATCTCTTGATTTAGGCCATGTCTTAGGCCATTTACCTTGCTTTAGCGTAAAAGAGACTAGACGGTGAAAGGATAGCCGTTTAGACGCCATTGACCTAGCTTGACAACGAAGTTTGGTTCGTCACCTTCATCATGCTTGTATGTCACGTTTACTTTCCCTTAACGGTACGCGAATTAACTGTTCATGTCATCCATGCATCTCTAACTGTCATGTCTAATTTCAATTAAACGGTACGCGAATATTGTTCATGTCATTGCATTTTGCCTGTCATGTCTAATTTCAATAAACGGTACGCGAATATTGTTCATGTCATTGCATTTTGCCTGTCACGTTTAATTTCTATTATAGGTACGCGTATTAACTGCTCATGACATTGCATGCTTGAATACTCATCGTGATTGCGTAGCATCGCTACATACTAGTGCTACTTGTTCCGGCTAGGTGCACCCCTACGCCATACTCATCGAATACACTTTCTGGCTCGTGTTCCAGAAGACGAGCTCATCACAGCCTGCGGGCAATAGGGCACTCGTTGAGTGATCCCTTGTACTTGATACTTGAACACAGCCTGCGGGCAATAGGGCACTCGTTGAGTGATCCCTTGTACTTGTACTTGTTACTTGACATTACATGTCACAACAACCCCTTGTCATTTGTACTATACCTTACCTTACTTGTTACTTGACTATACTAGTCACACTTACCACTTGTACTTGTCCGTGTTTTACTTGTAAAACTTGTTATCCATGACATACTTGTTACTTGCTACTTGTACTTTACTTGTCACTTCCATACTATACTTGCCATGCCATGCATCATACTATAACTGCTAGGTTGCTAGTTTACCTTTCTTTCAGTTTCCTTGCACAAGTCTTTCCAGACTTGCTGACATGTGCCCCTCTCTCTTTTGGGTGACACATGTTAGACCCAGAGCCAGAGTTTTGTTGCAGGGAATATGGTGTTGCTGATGCTGATGTTTGCTGTGGTGGTGAGTGGACACCAGGGGCCTGTCTTGAAGACCGCTCGTGTTCACTTCTTTGTTTAGGTTTGCTGTTTGTTGTTGGTGCGTGGCACCCTCGTATGTACGTTGTTCCTTGTTGGCCATGTTTAGGCCTTAGACTCTTTTTCCTTTAGCCTAGTGGCTTTTCTGCGATATTGTAATTTGTTTATGGACATTTGGAGATTTAATAAAATGTCGTCTCATTTCCTTATTATCATTGTTGTTTCGTTTCGCTTTGCAAGGACTTGCCATAATAAGTGTTTTTATACGCTTATCAGACTTGGAGCTTCACAGCTTCAAGTTTGTGCGGACCTTCTCACGTCTCGCCTCCACATTTTTGGGAAGCGGGGCGTGACAGGTTTTATTGGTGGCCCATGCAGGTCCATTTGCAAATGTGAACTATCGGAACAACGATAATAATTAAAGAATGTCCATTAAATGAATTAGAACATCCAAGTTATAAGCCCGGACTCTAGGTTTTTAGCGTTCCTATGTCTTAGGTGGCTGGTAGGCATGTTAGAGCATCTGTCCCGGCTTGGTAGGAAATCCATTAGATCAGGACCATAGTGAGACTTAGATAGACGTCTGTGCTTGCTAAGTTAGGAATCCTTGATTGTTAGCTAGACTCCATGTTAGTGATTTGTTTGATTGTCCTAAGAGTTACCTTAGTGGTTCCTGTCTAGCTTGACTATGATAGACTCCTAGGATTTCTTTGGTCTCTCGCTTGGGTTCATCGATTTCGGACCAAGTTGAACTCATTTCATCGATGACTAGCCCTTAGGGAGTCTTAGCGCTTAGTTCCATAATCTTTAGTTGGTTGACCGTAGGAGATTTCCGTAGATTTTCCTCGTCATATCCTAGGCGTATTTATGCTTGATCATCCGACCAAATCCCTTGCCTCGATTCCCGTGACCACCGCGTTTCTATAATCGTTGATCCTTAGAATGTCCCCATTCACGAAGCTTAATTTCTTTTAAAGTTGTTTTTCTATTTCCCTTATTAAAGTTTTCGCTAAATTTAAATTTTGTTTTAAACCCGCTACGTATGTACTTAAAATTTCTCACTTTTCGATTGAGTCAAATTCCTTGTAGATTTCGGAGTCTAATGGTTGTAATTATAATTGCTATCTCGTAACCATTTCCTTGTCTATGTTTTCGCATTTCGGTTTAAAGACTCCAATACTATTTTGGAAAATTCGATATACCATTTTCTAACTGTGAGATCCATTTTAATCGCATAGCATACATACTTTAAAATCTTTTCCAAGTTAAATGGAGTTTCAATTGTTATATGTATACTTATATCTCGTACTCTTTCGTTGACTTAAATTAATTTTCGGAATTCAAAAGTTTTGACGAGATTTTGATTACTGTTTTATAATGTTTTACAGCCTATACCTTTCATACCTATTTGAATATCTTGTCCCTTTTCATAAATCGATTTAATTCTGAGCCGCAATTCTATTTTCCAAATTCGATTTATGAATTTTCCTTTCTTATTTAAGCTATTCAAATGACTCGTCGCTCTCCCTTAATATACTTTTCAAGTCACAGATGATTTCAGCTTTCAACAAATCAAAGTTATGTTCAAACATTTTCCCGACTACAGATATTTGGAAAATTTCGTTTCCGTGACCACTTCCCTTGTCCTCAATCCACATGACCACCTCATTACAATTATCCTTGATCCTTCAAATGTTTTCCGTTGCAAATCTTGATTCTTCCAAAGTTATTTTCGAATGCTTTCCTTATTTGAAGTTTCACTCAATTTAAATTTTGTTCTAAACTTCTTTAAATATGCCTCCCTAAATTTCGATGGAGTTAAAAGTCGTTCTTGAATTTTGAAGATTTTTGGTCGTGATTTTAAAATTACTATCTTGTACTATTTTTTCTAACAATGTACCTTTCGCATTTCGATTCTTCTTTTCAAAAAAAAAAAACTTCATTACTATCCTGATGGTTCGATATACCATCCTTTTCCTAACTACAAAATTTATTTTAACCACTTATCTTACATACCTTTAGGGGTATTTTTCCAAACTGAATGGACTTCAACTAATTTTTGTATATATCAATTATAGGTTCATCGTACTCGTACTTCAAAAGTTTTTATACCAACACGTTCTTTTGGCGAATTCTTATTTCCCTAAAAGTATCTTCGAATCTCCTTTTCCGTTTAGTTTAAATTTGTTCGAAACACTTTTGATATATGTAATGTTTCATGCTCCTTTCGCCGACTTAAATTATTTATGTTTCTAAATCTCGAAACTTGTGTTGAGATTTTTAGATTAGAAGTTTATAATAGTTTCAGCATATACTTTCGTATCGATATAAATGTCTTGTCCCTTTTCATATACCAATTTCATTCTGAACCGTATTTCTATTTTCCTAACTCGATTCATAATTTCTTTTCTTACTTGTGCCATTAAAATTTTATTCGAAAACACCTCGTGCTTACTCATAATAAACTTTTCAAGTCCCTTTGGACTTCGGCTTTTAGCAAGTCGATTTTATGCTCAACATTTTCCATATTTCAGATTTTTGTTATAAAAAAAGGGGGTTTACTATTTCGAAATCATTCCTGACTTAGACCCTTCATAAAACGGTTTAAAAGTTTTAATACTAACTTGATGAGTTTAAATATCCTTTTCTCTTTCCATACTACTAAGATATTATCTTCCATTCACCATACACACTTTTAAGAAAATTTCTAAAATGTGACTTCAATTATTTTTATATATCGGTACCACGTTCGTTTTGCTCGTACATTAAGATCTTGTATAAATCAATTTTGTTGGCAAATCCGGATTTCTCTAAAAGTATTTTCGATGTGGTTTATTTGGGATTTCTCTTCAGTTTTAAGATTTGGAAAACCTTTAGCATGCGCTTAAACTCTCCACACTATACTTGATCTGATTTCAATCTTCGAATCTCAAAGCTTTTCCAAAATTCTTATGTTGCTGTCGCATAACATTTTTGACCTTTGTTTTAATGTTCGAGTAAACAATTTCCTTTTTCCTCATGATGATTTTATATAAGCCAATGAACCACTTTTCCTCTTATTACATATATTCGCCTCAAACTCGTTTTCAAACAATTTGTCTTATCGACCTCTGAATATTTTTATACAAAAAGGGACTCCAACTTTTGAAGTATAACGGTTTTCAAACTTTTCGTATTTTAGAATGTGTTAATCACACTATTTTCCATGTGTCCTAATGGAGCATCATTACATCATTACACGACAATTTTTCATGCTTTACGATCCTTCTATTCGTTACGCTTTTGATTTCAATTTCTTTCCTATTGTCTAGCCCCTAGGGCTTGTCGTTGCTTGTGTCAACCTTGTTATGGTTTGGTGGGCCCATTAGTTAAGTGGTTATGTCGTCGTAGTGTTGATTTCGTGGTGTGTATATAGTGGTATGGGTGTTGGCATTTGTGTGTTGTGTGTAGGTAATTTCTGCTTGAGTATGATGTGATATACGTATGATAGTAGGATTATAATGTTTGATTGATAATGCTTGTTTTTATGAGATGTCGTATGCGTGTATATCAGGAGGTATACCCGACTATTGCCTCTCTTAAACTTGTATGTAGTTGATGTGTTGATATGGTAAATATAAATGGATGGATATGGTGTGAAAATATGTGATACGTGGATGTGTATGCCTTGGAGTGGTATGGGTATGTGTATGGATACTGTGTTACGCATATAAATGTCCTGCTATGATTTGAGTCTCACTCAAGCTTGAGTGGGTATACTCTATGTACTTTGGTATACTTGGATGTAGTGGTGAATAGTGATGGATAATGCATGTATGGTGTTTGAGTTGTTTGTGCTTGGTTGTGTTACGCACACGATTGTGGGTGGCTATACCAATATATAGTTATAGGGCTATATGTGGGGTGAAAATATGGTGAAATATTTGCATGTACTTGAATGACTAAAAATGTGAAATTATTTTCAAATAAGAGAGGCTTGGTTATTTTCTTATAGTAAGTAATAAGTGTTTATTGTTGTATAAATATATTGACTATATATATGTGATTGAAATACGTGTATGAAATTGATTGACTATAATAAGTATGAGTGTACTATGTGCGTGAAAATATGTGTGTGGTAGTAATATTTGATTTCTAGTGCGTATATGTAAGCACTCGAAATGAAAGTACTTGGTTGAATTTATGATGTGAAATTGGTTGAGGGTAGTTACCCGAGCGACTATATATATGTTAGAAAGTCCGAGGACGGACTTTATTCTAAGGTGGGTAGGATGTAACGACTGGTTATTGTATGATTGGATTATCAGTGTGTTTTGCTTGTGATGGTGGGTTCTCTCCTTGTGTGGTTTCCATTTCCATAGTTCTCGCTTTCATTCATCTCGTTGAGATTTCCTATCTTTCGTTTTCTTTCCTTTTGATGTGATCTTCTAGGTTCTTCCTTAGAATCAATGAATTCGGAGTAAGTCACTCGTGACGAGCTTCATATCGATCATATCTTAGAGTATAAATCGATCCTAGAAGCCATGGAAATCATCCCGAAGCTTCGCGCTTCGAATCGGCACTTTTCGTGCACGTTAGTTGGTTCAAGAAGATCAACCGACCGACTAGATTCCAATTTAGTCGGTCAGGAAATCAACTGGAACCGACTAGTTCATTCAATCAATAATTCAGGAGTTACTGTTTACTCTTAGTCGGTCTAAGAACGTTCATCGACCGACTAGATTCAAAACTAGTCGGTCAGTATTTGTTCATGGACCGACTAACTCTAAATCCTATTTTCGTTCAGGAGTTACTGTTTGCACTTAGTCGGTCTGCGTTGGTCGACCGACCGACTAGTTGCCAAACTAGTCGGTCAGTGGTTGCTCTTTGATCGACTAACCAGTGTTAAAACCCTAATTTCTGGGCAGCCGCCAGCCCATCCTATTTATACCCCTCCCAAACAACTTCATCTTCTCCAACACGACCCAAAACCCTAAAAACCTCCCCCTTCAGCCCCCATCTTCCTCCAAGCTTCATCCCTCCATTCTAAGCCCTAAATCCATCATCCAAACCATCCATCTACTCTATCTACCTCACATCTTCCCCAAAATCTCACCAAAACCCATCAAATCCCCAAAATCCCCCAAGAACCCTAATTCTCCAAACTTCCCCAATCTTTTCCAGATCTGATCCTAGGGTTCCCCGGAGTGTTTCTTCCGCCTCCTCTCGGTAAGAAATCATTCTACCGTTGTTTTTATAACTTATTCGTATTTTTATGAAACCCTAATATAAATTTCATATTGTTTGATGATTGTTCCCCCAAAACAGCGATTTCCCCATAGATTGGCGTCCGTGTGACGAAGTAGTCATCATCCCCGGTGCTAGGCACGTGAAACTTGCATCTCTTGATTTAGGCCATGTCTTAGGCCATTTACCTTGCTTTAGCGTAAAAGAGACTAGACGGTGAAAGGATAACCGTTTAGACGCCATTGACCTAGCTTGACAACGAAGCTTGGTCCGTCACCTTCATCATGCTTGTATGTCACGTTTACTTTCCCTTAACGGTACGCGAATTAACTGTTCATGTCATCCATGCATCTCTAACTGTCATGTCTAATTTCAATTAAACGGTACGCGAATATTGTTCATGTCATTGCATTTTGCCTGTCATGTTTAATTTCAATAAACGGTACGCGAATATTGTTCATGTCATTGCATTTTGCCTGTCACGTTTAATTTCTATTAACGGTACGCGTATTAACTGCTCATGACATTGCATGCTTGAATACTCATCGTGATTGCGTAGCATCGCTACATACTAGTGCTACTTGTTCCGGCTAGGTGCACCCCTACGCCATACTCATCGAATACACTTTCTGGCTCGTGTTCCAGAAGACGAGCTCATCACAGCCTGCGGGCAATAGGGCACTCGTTGAGTGATCCCTTGTACTTGATACTTGAACACAGCCTGCGGGCAATAGGGCACTCGTTGAGTGATCCCTTGTACTTGTACTTGTTACTTGACATTACATGTCACAACAACCCCTTGTCATTTGTACTATACCTTACCTTACTTGTTACTTGACTATACTAGTCACACTTACCACTTGTACTTGTCCGTGTTTTACTTGTAAAACTTGTTATCCATGACATACTTGTTACTTGCTACTTGTACTTTACTTGTCACTTCCATACTATACTTGCCATGCCATGCATCATACTATAACTGCTAGGTTGCTAGTTTACCTTTCTTTCAGTTTCCTTGCACAAGTCTTTCCAGACTTGCTGACATGTGCCCCTCTCTCTTTTGGGTGACACATGTTAGACCCAGAGCCAGAGTTTTGTTGCAGGGAATATGGTGTTGCTGATGCTGATGTTTGCTGTGGTGGTGAGTGGACACCAGGGGCCTGTCTTGAAGACCGCTCGTGTTCACTTCTTTGTTTAGGTTTGCTGTTTGTTGTTGGTGCGTGGCACCCTCGTATGTACATTGTTCCTTGTTGGCCATGTTTAGGCCTTAGACTCTTTTTCCTTTAGCCTGGTGGCTTTTCTGCGATATTGTAATTTGTTTATGGACATTTGGAGATTTAATAAAATGTCGTCTCATTTCCTTATTATCATTGTTGTTTCGTTTCTCTTTGCAAGGACTTGCCATAATAAGTGTTTTTATACGCTTATCAGACTTGGAGCTTCACAGCTTCAAGTTTGTGCGGACCTTCTCACGTCTCGCCTCCACATTTTTGGGAAGCGGGGCGTGACAGTACGAAATAACAAAAGTACTGAAAGGAAACATTTCATTTTATTCCAAATTTATCATCAAAGTACTGAGAGTCTAAAAATGCTGTAAACGGCTACAACTGCCGAAAGGAAAACTAATGGTGCAAGCACCCAACCTAGACGAGAAAGTAAGAGTGCAACGCACCCAACTCAAACTGAACTGGATAATCTCTGGATCAGCAACAGAAGCCCTCTAACTCTGATCGTCCTCTGGATCGTACTCCGGATCAGCGCCCTCCGGCTCCAAGTCAACTGGCAGGTCCGCCTCGTACTCGTACTCTGGCTCCACACCTGACGTACAACACCAAAATAAGGAAACTGTACGTCAGGCAAAGTCTACACAAATTGTCAGACTCTACTGCAAGTGTATCTACTTTTAACAATGATTTACTGGTTGTTTTAGCATGCTGGGGTTATAACTGAGTAACGAAAAGTAGCGTAGCAGGAAAAATAAACGTAGCAAGCAGTAGACGTAGCGTGTGCTACCGACTACGGGACTAACCTACAGGTGTCAGGACAAGACGGGACGTGACGGACAGGACAAGACAAGACGGGACAGGACAAGACAGACACGAAAGGGTTCACGCCTTACGGTTCGAGGGGGATCAGACCCTCTTGCCGTGCGCACGCTCAACCCAACCCCAAACCCAGGAACTCAGGACAAGATTTACAGGGATCATTTCCGCTAGGGAAACATTCGAAACGCCCGAAGGCTTTTTGTATAACAGGGATCACTTCCGCAAGGAAAGCATCCGAAACGCCCGAAGGCTTTTTGGTCACATGGATCACTTCCGCGGAGGGAAGCATCCGAAACGCCCGAAGGCTTTTTGGTAACAGTCACGGGGATCACTCTCGCATGGAGAGCATCCGAAACGCCCGAAGGCTTTTTGTATCACGGGGATCACTTCCGCGGAGGGAAGCATCCGAAACGCCCGAAGGCTTTTTGTATCACGGGGATCACTTCCGCGGAGGGAAGCATCCAAAACGCCCGAAGGCTTTTTGTGTGACAGGACACGACATGACAAGTGTAGGGAAAGTTATTCTAGGGTGTCCACACGCACGCACACACAAGATAATCCTATATTGTCAGCAGTTCATTGTTGTCAGGCTCAGACTTCGTCGTCAAGTCGGAGCCGTCACGGGTTGTCCCGGACGCTATCATTTCACGTCCGGTTCTCATCACACACAATCTAACAGTTCTACAAACTAGAACTAAAGCACAGTCAAATCGCAAGTGGGTACACTTGCCTGGAATAGCGAGTGCGTCGTCTGTCCGGGGCGTCTCGTCCAGTCGTCGCGTCCGCGGTACTCCGTCTGAAAAGAGATCACGGCGACGGTGTCAAGTCGTGATTTTCGTCAACTCCTATTTAGGTTCATTTCTAAGTTGAACGTGGCTACCCTAACCGTCACGAGTCAGGTTGTCCGATCAGCCTATCCGACGATTCTATCCTATGTGCACAGTCAAAAGTCCAAACGTCGGTCTACGGTTACACATCGATTTAAGAGAGCAGAAAATAAATTTACTGAGTTAAGTTGCCCGTTTTAGTTAGGTTCTCAGTTTTTCTACTGTGGGGGTTTTACTACGAGATAGGGGAACCGACCTGTCCGGAGTCTGGGGTAGAGCGGACGTAGTGTCTGAACGGCGACCGATCTGACTGGCACGGCTACGGATCGTCTCCTAGCGGTGTCTCGGCTACGGGCAGCGTAGCCAGACACGTTCCGAGCATCGGACGGGACGCGTGAACAGCGAGCAGTGCGTCGGGTAGGCGTACTACGGCTTCCGGAGAACTTGCAACGGCAACCGAGATGAACGGTTCGTCGTACCCAACGCCTACGACGTCGGGAGTCGTAGGAAGAGTTCGTGACGTCAATGAGTACTCCCAGAAGGTGAAGGAGACTGCACGGAGGGCTCCAACAGCGAGGAGAGACGACGGGATCTTGGCGACGTGTCGGTACGGCGTCAAACACGCAAAACAGCGAGAAAACTCGCTGTTTCAGAGGGGTTGCGGCCCGGGGTCGCAGCCAACAGCGAGAGGGTGCAGAGGGGGGTTCACGGCGATGTCGAGGCGGCTCCGGCGGCGGCGGCGGCGGCGGCGACAGCAGTGGCAAGCTGCTGCGGCTGCTGTGCGGTTTCAGGCGTTTCGCGGCGGCTACCGGCGGCGAGGGGCGGCGCAAGCGAGAGAGGGGAAGTCGGGGAGCAGGTCGGCGGCGACGGCGGCCTCCGGCGTGGGCTCAGGTGGAGGGGATAGGGTTTTTGCGTGGGTAGGGTGTCTTTTTAGGGCCGGCGCTTGGTTGCTTGCGGCTGTGAAAAAAAAAGATAGGAGCTAGGGTTTTCTTTATAGAGTGGGGCCCACGTGACTAAGGGGAGGTGCTACACGTGAGGGGCTGCCACTCAACTAGGTTTAGGGTTTATTTAGAGTTTAATAGGGTTAAGTTTGTTAGGGGTAAACTCGTAATTAACCGGCTTTATTAGTGCACAAGGGTCAAACGGTGCCCAAAAATTATAAGAAAAATACCGGGGTGACCGGGGCGACGAGAGCAAGAAGTCAGAAGAGACGGATTACAATTTCGATGACGAGAAGCGAAATTAAAAATAAAAACGCCTCAAGTCAAAAGTGCGATGCGCGACGTCTCCTCGGAAAAGGTCAAATCGTGGGCGAACGGTCCGTGAAATGATGTTGCAAGTCAACACGACAAATGTTGTACCCTCAGAGAGAGTCATAACGACATATCACATGATAGGGTTCGGAAACAAACAAAGTCTAAAATAAATACGTGCACGGTCAAGCGCACGTGCACAAAGAACTTACGATCGAAAACCGACCGTTACACGAACCGATCGGTTAACAAGTCAACTGATCGGTTGGGTTGATTTTCAAAAAATAGCAGTTGGATAGCAGTTACAGGTGAACCGATCGGTGAGATTTCACCCGATCGGTTGACCGCTCCCCAAATTTCCCGAGAGCTCTGTAATCGTCACCCAGTCTTCAACCAGATCACCTCTTCTATCAAACGATTGGTTGAATTTTCACCAAAAATTCCCGAGAGCTCTGTAGTCATCGCCCGATCTTCCACCCGATCACCGCATGTGTCACCCAATCGGTTGGCGTATGTGCTGATACTGGCCATCTTCTGATACTGGCCACCCGATCGGTTGATGCATGAACCGATTGGGTGGGGGCAATTTCCTGCACAAATATAAAAATTATCTAAGTCTCCCAACGAAAATCCCCACAGCAGAATTTATTCACCAAAACTAGTAAACTATCCCTATAAATAACGACAAAAGTTCAGAACATGGGTTGCCTCCCATGAAGCGCTGTTGTTTAAAGTCATTTGCTCGACTGCTCAGTTCATGATCAATTCGGATCCGGAGGATTTGTAGCAGAGATATCGGTCGTTGAGCCTCCGACCAGAGAGATTACGGGCTCGCTGATCGCATAGTGTTTTAAACACTGCCCATTGACTTTGAACGGTTCATCTCTTCCCATTATCTCAATTGCTCCATGCGGGAAGACATTGGTGACTCGGCAGGGTCCTGACCATCTAGACTTGAGCTTTCTGGGAAAGATCCTCAGTCTTGAATTGAATAGGAGAACTAAGTCTCCTTCCTTGAATTCTTTCTTTAAAATATGCTTATCGTGCCACCGCTTCAACTTCTCTTTGTAGATCCAGGCATTTTCGTAAGCGTTGAGCCGGATCTCGTCAAGTTCATTTAGTTGTAGCTGTCGGTGGCTTCCTACCTCCTTGGCGTCGAAATTCAGATTCTTGACAGCCCAAAACGCCTTGTGCTCCAATTCCACAGGCAGGTGACCTTCCTTCACGTAGACAAGTCGGTAAGGGGTTGTGCCGATCGGAGTCTTGAATGCAGTCCTGTAGGCCGAGAGCGCATCTGAAAGTTTCGATGACCAATCCTTCCTAGAGCAAGCCACAGTCTTCTCAAGGACGCTCTTTATTTCTCTGTTTGAAACTTCCAACTGGCCAATTGTCTGCGGGTGATAGGCACGTCTGATTCGGTGCTGCACTCCGTACTTCTTCTAAAGAGCTTCAAATTTCTTCTCTATGAAGTGGCTCCCTCCGTCGCTAATTAAGACTCGAGGCACGTTGAATCTCGGGAAGATGTTGTTTTTAAAGAATTTGGCCACCACCCGGGAATCATTGGTGGGGCTAGCTATCGCCTCTACCCACTTGGACACATAATCCACGGCCACCAAGATATACTGATTTCCAGAGGATGAGGAAAACATCCCCATGAAGTCGAGTCCCCAAACATCGAAGATCTCGACTTCCAAGATGTAATGTTGAGGCATTTCGTTCCTCTTGGATATGTTTCCCGTCCTTTGGCACTTGTCGCAAGCCTGGACATAAGCATAGGTGTCCTTGAAAAGAGTCAGCCAATAGAATCCACTCTGGAGAATCTTCGCCGTCGTCTTATAAGCACTCGCATGGCCTCCACATTGTTGATCATGGCAATGATAAATTATGGAGGTCGCTTCTGTTTCGGGAATGCACCTTCGTATCACCACATCATTGCATGTCTTGTACAAATAAGGGTAATCCCAATAAAATTTCTAGACTTCGTGAAAGAATTTCTTCTTTTGCTGATAGCTCACATTGTGGGGTACGATGGCGCATCTTAGATAGTTGGTGATGTCATCATACCATGGAGTCCAAACAGAAGAGATAGAGAAAATATGCTCGTCAGGGAGTGAGTCATCAATAGGAGTGGCATCCGAATCGAGGCTAGGCAACCTGGACAGGTGGTCGGCGACGACATTCTCTGCCCCATTCTTGTCCTTGATCTCTAAGTCGAATTCCTAGAGGAGGAGAATCCACCTTATGAGGCGCGACTTGGCCTCCTTCTTGCTTACAAGGTATTTGAGGGCGGTGTGATCTATGTGCACGATTACCTTGGCACCCAAAAGATACGACCGGAACATGTCCATGGCATGGATGATGGCTAGCAATTCTTTCTCTGTTGTCGTATAGTTACTTTGGGCTTCGTCGAGGGTCTTGCTCGCATAGTAAATGACGTGCAGATTTTTGTCCTTCCTTTGTCCTAAGACGGCCCCAACTGCATAGTCGCTAGCATCGCATATTAACTCGAAAGGTAGACTCCAGTCGGGCGGTTGAATCACAGGTGCTGAAATAAGGGCTTGCTTCAAAAGGCGGAAGGCTTCCATGCACTTGTCATCGAAGACAAAAGGCTTATCCTTCACGAGGAGTTGAGTCAAGGGCCTAGAAATTTTAGAGAAGTCATTTATGAACCGGCGGTAGAATCCCACGTGCCCTAAGAAACCACGGACTCCCCGAAGGTTAAGTGGAGGCGGAAGCTTTTCGATCACAACTACATTTGCCTTGTCCACCTCAATCCCTCTTGAAGAAATAATGCGCCCCAATACGACTCCTTCTTGGGCAATAAAGTGGCATTTCTCCCAATTTAGAACTAGCCCTTTATCTTGGCACCTTTTCAGGACTTTAGTCAGGTTGCGGAGACACGAGTCAAATTCCGTTCCATAGACGGAAAAATCATCCATGAAAACCTCCATTATATCCTGGGAGTAATCCGAGAAAATTACGGACATCAATCTTTGAAATGTAGCTAGGGCGTTGCAAAGCCCAAACGGCATCCTCCTGTAAGCATACGTCACAAATGGACAAGTAAAAGTTGTCTTTTCCTGGTCATCATTGTGGATGGGAATTTGCAAAAAGCCAGAGTATCCATCCATGAAGTAGAAGTAGTTGTGCTTGGCCAGTCTTTCGAGCATCTGATCAATAAAAGGGAGAGGATAGTGATCTTTCATTGTCGCCTTGTTCAATTTCTGGTAATCGATGCACATCCGATATCCGGTGACGGTTCTCGTGGGTATAAGCTCGTTTTTCTCATTACGAATGGCAGTCATTCCTCCCTTCTTGGGCACAACATGTACCGGGCTAACCCAATGACTGTCGGAAATAGGGTAGATAATCCCCGCCTGGAGGAGTCCTACAATCTCATTCTTGACTACTTCCATCATGATGGGTTCAATCTTCGTTGTGGCTCAATGGAAGAGGCTTGCTCATCTTCAAACAATATCCTATGCGAGCAAAGCCCCAAGCTTACCCCCTTCAAGTCCTCAATCGCATACCCGAAAACATTCTTGAATCTTTTCAGAACATCAAGTAATTGTCATTTGGACTTCGGGTAGCGAGGAGTTCACGATGACCGGCTACGTCGAATCCTCTCCCAAATATTCACATTTCAATCCCGGAGATAAATCCTTCATCTCGACTTCCTGTGGTCCCGACACATATTTTTCAAGCTGAGCATCCTCCAATGAAAGGACTTCTTCCTGGGTCTCCTAGATGCTAGCATCTGGAACTTAACTTTCAGCCGTGGTTTTGCATGGCGAAGCCTTGCAAGGTAGTGAGGGGATTACGGAGAAAGGCTCTGGGTCCCTCTCAAGTGCATGCTAATCATCCGGGAAGAAGGCTTCAACGTGAAAACAGGTCTCAATAGTGGATAGTTCTCCACCACTACTTTCAGCTTCCTCATGGTCCCAATATCCAGGGTGCTCTGTAGAGGTCTGCAAGGATAAGATAGATTCCTGCTCATCGCACTCGATAAACTCTGCCTGATGATCCTCCAGACAAACCTCCCCATAGGTGCATAGCTCTCCTCCACTGAAGTCGGTACTGGGCATGTCAATGAACATCGCTTCATCAGGAGGAAAAAAAATTGTTATGTCGGGATGCTGCTGAGCATCATGATTCCTCTTTTGATTTTCTACAGCAGCTGACAGAAATGATAGGATGCTTGAGGCGCTTAGAGATTCTGCCAGACTCTGGGCCAAACAGCTGACATGGTGTGCATGTGCCCAGATATTGTAACGGCCGCTTTCCGACAGTTCGTATTTTCTGCGCGTGCGACTCTTTTCGTACCCGTATTTTATTTGGCCTCTTCTTAGATCCGGACTATACGATGTGATATGCCGTTGTGACCGTAAGGAAGATTAGTTATTTGTGGGATTTTTAGTGAACGTCATTTCACGGGTCGTTCTCCCACAAATCGAGTTTGATTGCAGGATCGACTTAGCTTTAGACATAGTCACCGGATCTTTTATTTTTGTTTGTTTTCTGTGGACCAAACACGTGATTGACCACCGTATGCCCAAGCCTCTCCTCGTCACGGTCGTCCCGATATTTTTTTCGTAATTTTCTGACACTCCTAGCCCACCCAAATCGCTAATCAAAACCCAAGCCCAATTAGCCTTAACCCAAATTCAAATTTCAAACTCTAATCAAATCATTAGGAAATCTCATACGTATCACATGAGATTTCTGTTGCTACCCTCACCCAAATTTCCCCCACTTCGTACCCCCCTCATTCACTCTCTCTCCTAGTCACCATCTCATTTAAACCCTCTTTAAAAGGCATTTAGCAAAACTCATCTCTTCAAATGCAAATCTGGCCAAAACCCTAACTCCTCACGTTTGAACCCATATCCGCCCTTTCCTCTTCTCCTCCGGCCACCCAAGGCCGCCGGCCATCTCTCCCCCTCCATCCCCTCTCCTCTCTCCTCTCCTTTCTCTCTCTAAAACCACCATAAAAAGCCCAGGCCGGATTTTCTAGCTGATGTGTGCGCCTCGCCAGAAAACGGCGGCCGCCGCCGCTCGGGCCACCCCATCCGGTCACCGCCGCCTCCGTTTAACTTCCCTTTGACCCCCCGATCATCTCCAACTCCCCTTACCCTCTTCCCTCATCTCTATCTCCCTCAAAATGCTTTCAAACACAACCCAACCGACAGTTTTGACAGCCTACGCCATCGCCGAAAAAAGGTCACGCCCGGCCACCTCCGGCCACCTACGACGACCACCCTACTGCCGTTGGACTCCTATTGAAACCCCCTACCAACTGAAACTTCCCTCACGCTCATAGACCACCTGTAGCTCCTGGAATCATCATCGGAACACGCCATATCGGCTGTTTTTCACAGATCTGGAAGCTGAACTTCGACGCCCGCGCACGATCACATCCGACCACCCCCGGCGACAAATCCACTGTCGTTGGATTCGTCTTGAATTCCTTTACCTTCTGCAAATTCCCGTTTTCTCAGTTCATCGCTGGATTTCCGCTGAGACGCGGGACAACGGACGTTGCGCAAATATGTCCTCTCCGGCTTCTCACGGCCACCCACCGCCGTACGCTCACACCGTCGGCCACCCACTAGGCCGAGCATCTTCCTCTGGTCCTACTTCATCTACCGATAGCCCCTTGGACTCTCAGAGTTCACGTGTGTTGCCGCATGCACATACTTTTAGCCGACATTGCCGTTATCATGAAGATCCATTGCGCTACTCGCAACGAGAGAAGAATCGCTGTTAGCTCGCTGATTTCGTGCCACCACCCCGCTGTCCAAAGGTACCTCGCTGCGCTACCCACGGCTGAAGAGTTCCAGATGACGCCGATGGTTCGCCATTCAGACCCGACTTCCGCTTGTTGGATGGCATCACGAGGTTGGTTTCACTAACGAGTAGTAAAACCCACACCGTAGCTAACCAAAACCTAAACTAATATTGGTCAACTTGAAATAAATTTATTTTCAGCATTTGTAAATTGATTGCCCACCGTAGGAAGATCGACGAACGGACTATTTTCTGTGCACATCAGGTAGACGTCGATCTAGTTTGAACGAAACACCAAACCGTGACTTTTTGATTATTAGGGTAGTCCCGCCAATTTCAGAAACAAACCCTAATAGGATTTGTTGAAAAACACGACCTGACACCATCGTCGTGACCCTGTTTCAGACGGACAACCGCGGACGCGACGCTTGGACGCGACGCTCCGGACGGACGACCCACTCGCCACCACAGGCAAGTGTACTCACTTGTACTTTTGGCTGTGCCTAGGCCTTAGACTGCTAGAACTATTAAACTGTGAATAAAGAGAACCGGACGTGAAATGATAGCGTCCGGGATTCCCCTGACGACTTAGACTTGACGATAAAGTCTAAGCGTAACAAACAACAACTTTTGACACCATAGGGTTATCTTGTGTGTGCGTGCGTGTGGACCCCTAGAAGAACTATCCCTGTCGTGTCACGTCGTGTCTTGTTTTGCACAGCTTACGTGCAATAGGGCACTCTCTGAGTGATCCCTTGTACGGATACACAGCCTGCGGGCAATAGGGCACTCACCAATCTAGAGTGAGTGATCCCTTGTACGGACTTGTCTTGTGCACTTGGGTTGGGGTAGGGTTGAGCGTGCGCACAGGGAGAGGGTCTGATCCCCCTCGAACTGTTAGGCGTGAACCCTTCGATTCACACGTGTCTTGTCTTGTCATGTCTTGATTGGACCCGTTTAGGTTAGTCCCGTAGTCGGTAGCACACGCTACGACTACTGCTTGCTACACTTTACTTTCCTGCTGCGTTTACTTCCTTTTGATACTCTGTTATAACCTCAGCATGCTAATCAACCAGTAAACTGTTGTTTAATAGTTCGGTACACTTGCAGTAGAGTCTAACACTTTTTGTAGACTTTACCTAATGTACAGTTCCTCTCTTTTGGGTGTTGTACGTCAGGTGTTGAGCTAGAGTACGTGGACGAGTCGGACACACCGGAGTACGTGGAGCCAGAGGATGTCGACCCGGTGGACGTACCTGATGAGGACCAGACTTAGACGTTTCCCACTGTTGCGGACTTCCAGAGGTTACTACTTTTAATCTGGGTGGGTAGCACCACTTTACTCTCTGCCTAGGTTTGGTGCGTCGCACTATTAGTTTCCTTTTCTGTAGCTTGTTGTCATGCTTAGGCTTCTCTTTTTAGACTTTTGTACTCACTGGATATTATCTCTCTATATTAATGAATGCCACTTTATTTTTGTACTTTCTATTGTTCCGAATCTTATTAATGCAAGAACCTAAAAATTTTAAAATGGTACCCCTACAGACGCTTATTGGGTCCGAGCTTCACAGCTCCGGCCTAAGCGGGCCTTGTCACGTTTCGCTTCTGTCGTTTTGGGAAGCGGGACGTGACAGGTTTTAGTGATGGCCCATGCAGGTCATGCAAAAGTTCGGAACAATAAGAGTACCGCATTCATTTAATATCCATGTACAAGTCTAAATTTGGTTTTCCCAGTCTTAGATGGTAGGAAGACTTAGATAGACGTCCAGGTTTGATAGTCAGGCGCCTTGGTTAAGATTTAGTCATACACGTCTTAGGATACCCTATTGGCCTCTCACCCGGTTCTGACCATGTTAGATTTCTAGAGTCCTTCTTTTAGTCATTCACTCGGGTCCATCCTTCGGGCCCAGCAGAGCGTAATCTTGATTCTCTTAGGGCCTTTCCATGAGATCTCTCTATTACAGTATAGTTCATTAGGGAGACTTAGTGCTGAGTTCTCCTGATCTTTAGATGGCCCGATAACTAGAACCCCGGACTTCTAGCGTCTTCCTGATCATTACACTTTTGTGTTATCGACCGTAGAGTTCCATCGTAGCTTTTATGAATCATATCCTAGGTGTATCCATCATGCGATCATTTTCCTTTCTCCTGATTCACGTGATCGTTTCCTGACGATTATCGTTGATCCTTCAAATCTTTCCCTTTGCCAATTCTGCTTCCTCTAAAAGTATTTTCGAAATTCCTTATTAAGTTCATCACTCAGCTTAATTTCTTTGAAAACCCCTTTATTATATATTTAAAATTTCTTGTTTTTCGGTTGAGTTAAAATTCTTTCACTGGTTTTGAAACCTTCTTGGTCGTAAATTTTAAGTTACTATCTCGTACTTATTTTCGAATCGGTATCTTTCGTCTTTCAATTTTAATACTTTGTTACAATTTTTAAAATTCAATATATCATTTTTCTAGACTATGAAATTTATTTATTAATTTTTTTCCACTTACCGTACGTACTTTTAGAATACTTTCAAAGATAAAAATAGAGCTACAATTTTTATATATATATCAGTCGTTCATCGTGCTCATACTTTAAAAGAATTTTTGTATAAACTAATTTTTCATTGCAAAACAATCACTATCTCACCCTCCTCTTTTTCCTTCGTCTAACTCTTTTTTCGATTTGCAATATTTTCTATCATCTGCTCGCTATTTCTACCTTTTTATAAGTATAAAGTATATGATACCATGTTTTACACGTAATTCTTCTTTCATCTATTTTATTATTCTGAGCAATATCTTAGTTCCATCCAACCATTTATCTCCTTATCCTCGCCTTATCCTAACTCGTTTTTTCTCTCTTTTCGTTCTTGTTCCTTTTCGCTTTTAGTTTCGGCTTCCTTCCTATTTTTTTAAGACATTAGTGCTCGTCGTTGCATGTGGCAACTCTAGTTTAGTAGTGGGCCCTTTGGTTTGTGATGTCGTCGTGGTGCATGAGTATAGGTAGAGTATGTAGACCTGTAGGAGTGTGTTACCTTTAGGATCTTGATGATTGTCTCTTGTGTCTTGTATGTATACTCAGTGTGGACCGTGATATACATATGTAGTTGTCCGAATGATGGTATTCAGATTTGTGTGGATAACGTCATGACAGGCAATTCCTTAGACCTAGTCTTTCGTATTATAGTATAACTTATCTTTGGCTGCATGCGATTGTAACAAAACTTTTGTTTTCTTTTTAAACCAAATCTTTAAAGTTTTTGAAACTAGCTCACAAGATCACGACCCCTTATTCTCCCTCAACCATTACCACCACCTCACATGTTTTTAACCACATGTTTTAAAAATGTTTCATTGGCCTTAAGTTTTCCTTTTGCTTCTCCCTTCTTTCTCTCTTCAAAATGTTGTGTTTATTGCTGTAATATTATTAGGACTAGCTATTGTTATTATAAGACCTTGTGTGCGGGTAGGTATAGTGTGTGGTGAGATATGTAATTGCGATGATTAATTGATTTTGGCACACCAAGATAGGAGATTAGAATCATTTAGATGAAAAGAATGAGTTGTCCAAGACTTATTTATAATGCCGATGTGTGAAGGACCCAATGGAGAACTCTGATTGGATGAAATTATGTATAGGGAGTTGAGTACTTAATCGATCTGAAACTTGGACGAGTGATAGATAAGAGTAGCTAGGACGGGATAGTATGATTTGGAGTGATCATGAGAATGAGTAGAACATTTAAAGCATCAAGTTCGATTATTAAGTTGACGTGAGAAGACATTGGAAGTAATACGACATGTTGAGATGAATGAGATGTTATGAAGATGGATTTTAGTATTATTAGGAGGTTAGATGTTAATAGTAAGGATAGATGTAGTTTCTGGTTCATTGATTTTGGGGAATAGAATTATGAGTTAAGGTGACAGATGATATATTAGGGACATGATGATTATTGAATTATGGACGGTAATATGTATCTATAGTCAGATGCTAGGGCGTGATTCTAGTTGTAGCATTATCCAGTGAAGAGACGTGTTGTGATGGATTATTGAGGAACGTCATTTGAAGTTATAGGATTAGCGATCTCTATGTGTAGATATGAGAGTTGCGGGTATAAGATTAGATAGATAATATTATTATTAGTATAAGTGATTCCGAGGACGGAATCATTTCTAAGGTGGGTAGAATGTAACGGCCGCTTTCCGACCGTTCGTATTTTCTGTGCGTGCGACTCTTTTCGTACCCGTACTTTATTTGGCCTCTTCTTGGATCCGGACTATACGATGTGATATGCCGTTGTGACCGTAAGGAAGAGTAGTTATTTGTGGGATTTTTAGTGAACGTCATTTCATGGGTCGTTCTCCCACAAATTGAGTTTGATCGCAGGATCGACGTAGCTTTAGACGTAGTCGTCGGATCTTTTATTTTTCTGTTTGTTTTCTGTGGACCAAACACATGATTGACCACCGTATCCCCAAGCCTCTCCTCGTCACGGTCATCCCGATATTTTTTTCGTAATTTTCTGACACTCCTAGCCCACCCAAATCGCTAATCAAAACCCAAGCCCAATAAGCCATAACCCAAATTCAAAATTCAAACTCTAATCAAATCATTAGGAAATCTCATGCGTATCACATGAGATTTCTGTTGCTACCCTCACCCAAATTCCCCCACTTCGTACCCCCCTCATTCACTCTCTCCTAGTCACCATCTCATTTAAACCCTCTTTAAAAGGCATTTAGCAAAACTCATCTCTTCAAATGCAAATCTGGCCAAAACTCTAACTCCGCACGTTTGAACCCATAACCGCCCTTTCCTCTTCTCCTCCGGCCACCTAAGGCCGCCACCAGCCACCCATGGACGCCGGCCATCTCTCCCCCTCCATCCCCTCTCCTCTCTCCTCTCCTTTCTCTCTCTAAAACCACCATAAAATGCCCAGGCCGGATTTTCTGGCTGCTGTGCGCCCCTCGCCGAAAAACGGCCGCCGCCGCCGCTCCGGCCACCCCATCCGACCGTCTCCACCTCCGCTGAACTTCCCTTTGACCCTCCGATCATCTCCAACTCCCCTTACCCTCTTCCCTCATCTCTATCTCCCTCAAAACGCTTTCAAACACAGCCCAAACAACAGTTTTGACAGCCTGCACCATCGCCAGAAAAACGTCACGCCTGGCTACCTCCGGCCACCTACGATGACCACCCTACTGCCGTTGGACTCCTATTGAAACCCCCTACCAACTGCAACTTCCCTCACGCTCATAGCCCACCTGTAGCTCCCGGAATCCTCATCGGAACATGCCGTATCGGCTGTTTTTCACAGATCTGGAAGCTGAACTTCGACGCCCGCGCAAGATCACCTCCGACCACCCCCGACGACAACTCCACTGTCGTTGACTTCGTCTTGAAGTCCTTTACCTTCTGCAACTTCCCGTTTTCTTAGTTCGTCGCTGGATTTCTGCTGAGACGCGGGACAACGGACGTTGCGCAAATCTGTCCTCTCCGGCTTCTCACGGCCACCCACCACCGTACGCTCACGATGTCGGCCACCCACCGGGCCGAGCATCTTCCTCTGGTCCTAATTCATCTACTGATAGCCCTCTTGGACTCTCGGATGCCACACGTACGTACTTTTAGCCGACGTCGTCGTTATCGTGAAGATCCGTTGCGCTACTCGCAACGGGAGGAGAATCACTGTTAGCTCGCTGATTTTGTGCCACCACCCCGCTGTCCAAAGGTACCTCGATGTGCTACCCACGGCTGAAGAGTTCCATATGACGCCGACGTTTCGTCGTTCAGACCTGACTTCCACTTGTTGGACGACATCACGAGGTTGGTTTCCCTAACGAGTAGTAAAACCCACACGGTTGCTAACCAAAACCTAAACTAAAATTGGTCAACTTGAACTAAATTTATTTTCAGCATTTGTATAATGATTTCCCACCGTAGGAAGATCGACGAACGGACTATTTTCTGTGCACATAGGGTAGACGTCGATCTAGGTTGAACAAAACACCAAAACGTGACTTATGACTATTAGGGTAGTCCCGCCAATTTTAGAAACAAACCCTTATAGGATTTGTTGAAAAACGCGACCTGACACCGTCGCCGTGACCCTTTTTCGGACGGACTACCGCGAACGTGATGCTTGGACGCGACGCTCTGGATGGACGACCCACTCACCATCGTAGGCAAGTGTACTCACTTGCACTTTTGGTCGTGCCTAGGCCTTAGACTGCTAGAACTATTAAACTGTGAATAAAGAGAACCGGATGTGAAATGATAGCGTCCGGGACGCCCCTGATGACTTAGACTTGACGACAAAGTCTAAGCGTAACAAACAACAACTTTTGACACCATAGGGTTATCTTGTGTGTGCGTGCGTGTGGACCCCCTAGAAGAACTATCATTGTCGTGTCACGTCGTGTCTTGTTTTGCACAGCCTGCTGGTAATAGGGCACTCTTTGAGTGATCCCTTATACGGATACACTGCCTGTGGGCAATAGGGCACTCTCTGAGTGATCCCTTGTACGGATACACAGCCTGCGGGCAATAGGGCACTCACCAAGCTAGAGTGAGTGATCCCTTGTATGGACTTGTCTTGTGCACTTGGGTTGGGGTAGGGTTGAGCGTGCGCATGGGGAGAGGATCTGATCCCCCTCGAACCGTAAGGCGTGAACCCTTCGAGTCACACGTGTCTTGTCATGTCTTGTCCGTCTTGTCTTGTCTTGTCACGTCTTGTCTGGAACCGTTTAGGTTAGTCCCGTAGTCGGTAGCACACGCTACGACTACTGCTTGCTACGCTTTACTTTCCTGCTGCGTTTACTTCCTTTTGATACTCTGTTATAACCTCAGCATGCTAATCAACCAGTAAACTGTTGTTTAATAGTTCGGTACACTTGTAGTAGAGTCTAACCCTTTTTGTAGACTTTACCTGACGTACAGTTCCTCTCTTTTGGGTGCTGTACGTCAGGTGTTGAGCCAGAGTACGTGGACGAGTCAGACACACCGGAGTACGTGGAGCCAGAGGATGTCGACCCGGAGGACGTACCCGATGAGGACCAGACTTAGACGTTTCCCACCGTTGCGGACTTCCAGATGTTACTACTTTTAATCTGGGTGGGTAGCACCACTTTACTCTCTGCCTAGGTTTGGTGCTTCGCACTATTAGTTTCCTTTTCTATAGTTTGTTGTCATGCTTAGGCTTCTCTTTTTAGACTTTTGTACTCGCTGGATAGTATCTCTCTATATTAATGAATGCCACTTTCTTTCTGTACTTTCTATTGTTCCGATTCTTATTAATGCAAGAACCTAAAAATTTTAAAATGGTACCCCTACAGACGCTTATTGGGTCCGAGCTTCACAGCTCCGGCCTAAGCGGGCCTTGTCAAGTTTCGCTTCTGTTGTTTTGGGAAGCGGGGCGTGACAGATATCGCCTGAAACAGCACACGACATTCTTGCTGTAGAGCCGAAAACTTGTAAGAAAAGGAGAGAAAGAGGACTGCAAGGATAGAGAGCACGTTAATAGCACAAGTTGTATGAATGGAGAGATAAGAAATAATGATGGCAGTATGGAGACATAGTCTACCAACCTTATACAACGAATATGTAAAATATGTCCAAGTAAAATTAAAACGTAAGTAGACGTGAAAATTATCACGGGGTAAGGATGTGAACTAGTCTCAGGGGTTAACAGGGTCCTAACTGAAACAATCACGTTGCCTCCCCGGCAATGGCGCCATAAAGCTTGACGTCCCCTAGTTTTGGCAATGTGTAGTCGGAACAGAGATACCAGATTTAAATATTTATAACCGCAAGCGCATGGTGTTGTAGTGTGGCTTGGGGGTCGAACACGGGGAGGCGTGTGTTGTGCTTGTTGTCAAACAGGAACCGGATCACCCGGTGGGCGAGCTAGCCCTATCGCAAGGTGTGTTGTCACGAAATAGAACTACAAAAAGGTAACCTAGGGCTTTGGTATCCACCCTATCATGTGTTCTCTCTATTACGACCGGTGGATAGGTATACGATTGGATCCTAGGATTTAGTGGTGAGGCGTTGCCTCTAAAAGTGATACCTAGCGTCCCATGGGCCAGATATTCCAGTCGATGCCCAGGATGATACGCTAGGTCTACATGGGTTCGGACGGTGGGCATTCCCATGTTCATTAACACCGACCGACTCCGGGAGCGCTAAGCTCGCAACGATTACTCCCGACATTTCATCCTGCCATTCCCACGTGCTAAGAATCAATGTCTACGCTAGGGGTGTGAGCTGTGCCAAGGGGATCAAACACCAGTTTTATTTCCCATTGGCCCGACGGTCAGAGGCGGTCTTTCTCCCACCAATGACAATAAAATGCCCTGCGTAACCATATAAATTCCTATATCCTATCGAAACCCTAATCCTATCGGCGTTCTAGGGAGAACTCATGAAGGGGTTTCCACCAATGCCCCAGATTAGGAAACTACTCATAATTCATCGGAAGAAATTCAATAGCATGAAATCCAGCCATCAAAATTACGATCAAGTAATAGAAAACTAGAACAAACAATAGTATTAGAACAATATCAAAGTATCGAGTCGATCAGAGAACTTACAAAACAAAATAAATTAGCAGCCGCCAAAATCCCTAAAAACGCTTAAGAAAAAGGGGATCTGTTTTCTGGGAAAACCTAGGGCTATATATATAATAAAGCATCCAAACGATCGGTTGAAGCATCAACCGATCAGTTGAGACAAAGGTTGAAACGGTCTTCAGCCTGTGAGATACTTCACCCGATCGCTGAATCAATCGGGTGAGTCGTCGGGTCGTGAGCTGGGGGAACTTCGGCTACAGATGAACCGATCGGTTGACAAGTCAACCGATCGGTTGGAATTCAGCTCCAAAAGACAGAGAGTTCTGTCACCACCACCCGATCATTGAACCGATCGGGTGGGGTCTTGTTCATTGCTACTCTAGATCGGGTCGGATACGCGTGCACAAACCGATCGGTTAGAAATGTCCAACCGATCGGTTGAGGGTTGATTCTTGATATGAGTTGACGTATGGCCCTGAGGATCTAGTGGGATGCCTCCCGTTGCTCCGGGGACTGATGATATTTGCTTATGTCCCCTACGCTGAAAATCTCCTGCAATAGCACAAAAATACAAAGAATGTGAAAAGAAACTAAAAATAAAAAAAGAATAGATATGAAACAAAGGAAATCAACGAAAAATCACGGAGAGAGCACTTGAAACGCCTGAAGGCTTTTTGTAACCCAGAGATCACTCTCGCGTGGAGAACATCTGAAATGCCTGAAGGCTTTTTGTAACCCGGAGATCACTCTCCCATGGAGATCATCTAAAACGCCCGAAGGCTTTTTGTAACAGGACACGACATGACAAGTGTAAGGAATAGTTCTTTCTAGAGGGTCCACACGCACGCACACACAGAATAACATAAGGTGTCAGTTGTTGTTGTTACGCTTAGACTTCGTCGTCAAGTCTAAGCTGTCAAGGGGGTCTCGGACGCTATCATTTCACATCTGGTTCTCTTTAAATGTACTTTAACTTTCTAAGAAGTAGATGGCCTAAACATGGCCGAAAGTACACAAGTGTAAACACTTGCCTGCGGTGGCGAGTGTGTCGTATGTCCAGAGCGTCCCGTCGAAGTGATGCGTCGGCAAGGGTCCGTCTGAAATGGTTCATTGGCGGTGTCAGATCGTGTTTTCATCATTCCTATTAGAGTTTGTTTCTAGGTTCAACGGGACTATCCTAGCAGTGAAAGTCACGTTTTTGTTTCGGTTCAGCCTAATCGATGATCTATCCTCTGTGCACAGATATTCAAGTCCTTCGTCGATGTCTAAAATTTAGCAACATTTAAAGGATCAGAAATGAAATTTAGTTATCGTTGACGATTTTTAGATTAGGTTTTTGATTTGCTATAGTGAGAAGTTCTTACTACGCGTTAGAGGGTTAACCTTTTGACGTTGATCGAAAAAGCGGACGTCGGGTCTAAACGGCGATGGATCGGCATCATCTGCAACATCTCGGCCATGGGTAGCACAGTGAGGCACTTCCAAACAGTGAGGTGGAGGCACGAACAGCGAGCAAGTGGCGATCTCTCTCCCGTTGCGGGTAGCGCAACGGATCTACACGACGTCGGCAACGTCGGGGAAAAACACGCAAGTTCGACGACACGCGTGAACTCCTAGGATACAAAGGGCTACTGGGGATTGAAGGAGATAAGTGGGGGATTGCTCGGCTCGATGGGTGGCTGACGGCATCAGCGCACGGTGGTGGGCGCCCGTAAGAAGACGAAGGTGACAGTTTTGCGCAACAGTCGTTGTTACACGTCGTAGCGAAAAAGCAGCAACCAGAGGGATAAAAGGAGACTTGCAGTAGATAAAGGGGTTCGATAAGGATCTAATGGTGGTAGAGTGGTCGTCGGAAGCAGCCAGAGATGGCCGGGCGTCGGTGTTGAAGAGCAGCGCATAGATATGTCAAAAACAGCCGTTAGGGCTTGGTTTCAAGGAGATTTCGAAGAGATCGAGATGAGAGAAGTGATCAAGGAGGGGTGCAGTTGATAGGGGGACACGAGAGGAGTGAAAGGTGGTAGGGTGGTTGCCGACGATGGCCAGAGGTGGCCGGACACTGCATTTTTCTGGCGTTGGACAGATCTGTCCAAACTGCTGTTTGTGTTGTGTTTAAGAGTGTTTAGAGGGAGATAGAGAGTAGAGAAAAGAGAGTGGAGAGTTGCAAGTGATAGGGGGACTTGAGGGGAGTCGGAGGGAGGTGGATTTCGCTGGAGGGGGTCACCGGAGCGGCAGCGGCGGCGGTTTTCCGGCGGCGGTGCAAATCTGGGCTGCTGTTGCAAAAGCTGCGGCCATGGCTTTTTCTACGGGATTTTTTAGGGGAGAGAGAGTAGGGAAGGAGGAAATGATGTTGTCGAGGGATGAGGGGATGCTAGAAGGGGGTCGTGGCCTACCAGCAGCGGCCGGAGGCAGTCGGAAGAGGCTAGCTATGAGATTCCGGCGACCTGGCCAATGGGTGGGTTGTGTTACGGTTAGGGAGAGAAAGAGAGGAGGAGGGAGAGAGGAAGGAGGAGGGAAGATGATGGCCGGACTTGGGGGCAGCCGGTGGCTCACCAGCGGCGAGGGAAGGAAGGAGCAAACACAGGTAAGGGGGCGGCTGAGTGTTGTGCGGTTTGGGTTTGAGAAAACCCTAGGAGGAAAAGTTATAAAGATGGAAGTTTGCTAAACACCATTAGGATATAGGGTTAGTTGAGAGAGGGATAGAGATAGGGGAAGTGCAAGGAGAGGGAAAGGAGGGCGAGAATAGAAAAGGAAATCTCATTCCCATGATACATAGGAGAGATTTAGGGGTTAGTTTTAAATGTGATTAGGATTTGAATTTGAACTTAATTGAGGGTCATTAGGGGATGAAAAGTAATTAGGGGATAGCTCGTCCTACGGGCATCGGAAAAATAACCCAAAAATACCGAAGCGATCGCAGCGACGAGAGGCTCGAGGGTACGGGGGTCAATCGTGCATTTGGTCCACGAAAAACGAACAAAAAAATAAAGGTCCGACGACTAAGTCTAAAGCTGCGAAGATCCTGCTATCAAACCGGATTTGTGGAGAACGACCCGTAAAATGACGTTCACGAAAAATCCCACAAATAACTACTCTTCCATACAGTCACAACAACATATCACATCGCATAGTCCGAAATCAAGAAGAGGCAAAAATAAATATGCACACGAAAAGAGTCGTATGCGTAGAAAATACGAACGACAGGAAAGTGGCCGTTACAGTCGGCGCTAGGACGCCGTTCTGTTGCGACGGTCTGATTACTCTTCTGGCTCCCATGTGTGGAGTAGACCTTCCAGCTGGTTTGCTACCCCCCGGGCCCCACTTCTCTTTCCGTTGACGTTATGGCCTGCATGAGGATGTTGCGTCCTCATGGTCAGCACCATTGGGTATGGCTGCACGGTCCTTTTGGCGTAGATTACATGGTTCTCCCGAGCCCTGCTCGAATACATACTGGACCCATATGAGGGGTGTGGATTCCAGCGATGGACGTCCTCATCCCAGCTGCGTACATGCTAGAGCCTGAGGGCGCTTAGCAGGAGCCCCTCCTTCCACCACTGGACCTGGAGATTCCTCAGCATGCGCCTGATTTGTCTGCACCTCCCGACACCTCTGTCCACACTTCTGTCAGTGTCGGGAGTACACTTGTTGAGTCCACCACCACTGTGCCGCTAGCCATTGATCCCATTTCTTTTCTGAGTTTCGAGAGCGCCCCCACCACTATTCTTGATAGAGGCGAGCCTTCTTTCGTTTCTGCAGTCGAGACCCTGTCCACTCTATATTTCTCGACCCATGGGGAGTCATTTTCTGTTGACTTCACGGCCTCCCCAGTCATCGACACTTCTGTCTCCACTGCCGCTGTCTTTTCGGAGAGTGTCGTGATGTTTGTCCTCATTTCTATGTCAGCGACTTCTCCACCCTTCTCGCCCTCTGTCACTGCCTCAACTTCCACCGCTGCTCACACTTCTGAGAGCATTCCTGCATCCCAGCCTCACACAGAGGCTGGGCGGATTGTAGCAAGCACATCACCACAGCCCCCCCACTTGTCGAACCACTCGTCTACGGTAGCCGTGCAAGGCAGCCCTGTTCTCCACTAGTTTGACCCTCTGCCCCTCCTCCCCCTGACACCCTAGTTCAGCACCTGCATGTTCTAGAGGGGGCTGTCATTGGGCTTAGAGGAGATTTCAGTGCTCTCTCCGCTACCGTTAGCGCTGTACAGTCTCGTATCGCTATACTCCCTGGTATTCAGGCTAGCTTGAACCAGATTCTTGTACGACTGTCACAGCCTCCACCTGCCGCTCCCCGTTCCACTTCACAGCAGCCACCTCCACCACAGGACAGTGCTGGTGCTCCACTACCAGCTTAGGCACACACTTGATGCCTACCATATTTCTTCCACTGCCGTAATTGATATCATTATGTCTGCTGATTTTGCACCCCTCCTCTACACACATTTTGGTCACTTTTTTGTTCATATTTGTCTATATCATCTTGGGAGAGAGGATGTATTTTTGGGACCATTACATTGCACCATTTTGATCTCTGCATGCTTCACATTGCACCATCTTGCACCATCTGATATCACTTCTTTTTGCATGAAAATTGTACGCTTGACTTTTAGGTTGATTGAATGTACACCATTTTGATATGACGGGATTAGTTTACTTTCTGAAATCAAACTGAGTAGATTACATTACTCTGCTGAAAGTTGTCGTGCACATTCTAAAGAGTGAACCGAGCGTTGCATATTTTTCTTTCTCCACATATCTTGAACATCATTTCTATACTTAAAATCATTGGTGAATCTCCCTTTAGCGAATCCTATATTGGCATCTTCCCCTTGTTATGAAGTCCATGCTCCAACACCCCAAAATAAAAAAGAAGCATACGTGCATATCTTTTTGTCTTTTGATTTGGTATCGTTATTGTATATATTGGCTTGAAAAAAACAAAACAAAACAAAACAAAAGGGAAAAATGAAAAAAAGAAAAAAGAGAGAAGATGTTCATACATGATCCCATTTCCTTCTTCTTTTCTTCCCTCTTTTATTTTTATTTTTCATAGAGCTTCAAAAAAATGGGGAAAAGCTATATTGTTCTATTTAAAGCCACCACGCTTATAGATAAGCTTGGGGAGAGGATCCAATGATATGTGAGAGAGTGACTACTTGTCTGTGCATGCTGACCTAAGCTAAGTAATTTTCTATACTCAGGGAGATTTCTAAAAGTGTTACAAATTCCACGAATTGAGATTTGGCATGCATTTCATGAATACCACTCCTTTCTATTCTTATTGCTCCATATTGTGTGATACCTCTCATACTCCAAATAGAAAGCGATTAATTGAAAAGTGTGTGATCTATGAGTATGTACATTACTTTAGATTCCTCAGACGATGCTAATTTTAGAATGATTTCATGTTTCATATCGTTTTGATATTCTTATCGAATGCATATGATCATGATATCGAGATAAAAATCTTTGGCATGTGTTCATTCGTCGTATGCTATTCGAGAAAGCAGCTCCACGTCCTGAGGAAATGATCTAGCACCTCCCTCTTTGTTTTCTTTTCTATCTCCTTTTTCCTTTTTCCTTTTTCTTATTTTTACCCGTCGGGTTCGCCTTTTTACTCATCTTCCTCGAGGACGAGTAAGAAGTAAACTTGGGGGGATTTTGATCGCTCCTTATTTTACACCTTTTTCTGCATGTTTTCACGTCATTTTGATCGCCCATATTGCATTTTTCACAATTATTCGACGATATCACGTTGCTTTTCACTATTTCTTGTTTTTGTCGGATTTCAAGAAATATGGAGCGATCTGGAGCAAAAATGAGATCAAGGGACTTTCATGCGCACCGGAGCGTCGTCCACGGCCTTATTAGGAGCTAGAAGTGCTAGATGATAGGCGGAAGAGGAAGAAGTTTGATAGAATCGACGAGGAGGCGAGAAGGAGAAGAAAAGAGCCCAGAAACAACTCACTCGGCCAACCAGAGCGTTCACTCGGCCGAGTGAAGGAGTACGTTTGGCCAAGTTAAACGGATACGAGATCGACTAAATTCAAGGTTCACTCGGCGGACCAAGAAAACCCACTCGGCCGAATGGAGAAGTCCATTCGCCCAAGTCTGATAGGGATTTTCTCCCAGAAATCATTCGACTTACTGGAATTTGGAGAAGACCCACTCGGCCGAGCAAGAAAGCTCATTTGGCCGAGTGAAGAAGCCTACTCGCCCGAGTCTGAAAGGGTGACAGACCCCTAATTTTCCCAGATTCTCTGTTTTTATTTGGGGTCACTCGACCGAGTGACATATTCTACTCGGCCGAGTAGCACAGTCCGACTGTGTCACGAATTAGGTTTTTTGGCTGCGCCAGGAGCAATTCTGTTAGGAATTTCTGGATGATTTTGACTTGTATTTAAACCTAGTTTTATTCCTAGTTTTAGGGGAGACTTGAACTTAATTTTGACGGCTATTCTATTTAATTCTCAGCTGGAGATCAAAAACGCGCAATTTGGTTTGTTCTTTCTAGTTAAAATTCTTGTGTTTATGAATTGTTCTCTCTTAACTATGAATTGTGATATGATCTTATTCTTTGTTTCTGAGATTTCTATGATGAATTGTGAGTAGTTTCGTTATTCTAGGGCATGGGGATGAACCCTATGGACCCGATCTTTGAATTATGATGAATGAATTGAATTGTTGCTAGGATTGATAAAAGGTTAGGTTGTGATTGATTTATTACGAATAGCTAGGAATTTCCATCGATTGGAGTTTGCAAGAGATTGGATTCCAATTGATGGGAAGGCCTAGATATTCGATTTAGGTTTATAATTGAAATTCTCTATATTTGGTTTACAAGAGATTGGACCAAAGCTAGGATTTTTATTATAAATCTATACTCATATTCGTTTGCAAGAGATTGGACGAATACGAACTATCATAACCTAGATCGTAGCTCGGGTTTGCACGAGAGTTGGCTCGAGGTGCGATTGGACGATGACGTCGATCTTCATGCTAGTGGCTTAGGTTAGGGTTTGCACGAGAGTGGGCCCTAATCTTGGTTGCTATAGACCGGCAATATCGCGAGAGCGTGAGCTTGGTTCTATATTCAGTTACGACTAGTTCACCTACATTCAAGCCTTGCAACATTGAGATTCATGATCCATTAGGATAAATGACGATCCGTAGTGGGGACTCCCTATCCCTAGACGCTTTCATTATATTGAATTCTATTTGTTATTCGAACGACTGTGACACCATTATTATCCAAACCATTCCATTCTTACATCTATAGCTAGGTAATCAAGGTAGAGTACTGTCAATTGTCCTCCCTGTGTTCGATAACCGCTCGCCACTACACCGTGCGCTTGCAATAAAACTACAATTGTTTTCCGGGTGTATATCCAAGAGCGATCACAGGTCGATGTAAAAGGGTGGAGGGAGAGATTTGTTTTCCTCTTGATGCCGACTGATGTGGTGTTGAGGTCGAACTGGGGGATGTTGAATCCTTCAGTGGATGATGTGGTGATCTTGGAGGGAGAGGATTTAGTGAACTCCCAGATCTTGCAGGAGATTCCTGAGGTGGACCGACAACTAGCAAACTTGGTCAAGGACAACCAGCTCGCTCAATACTTCCGGCCCGAAGGTATTTTGATCCTGGCGAACTTCCTTATATCGGCTCACCCTAATCTCTTTTCTTTGCAGGGGAGGACATGATACGTACGAGGGAGGAGGTGCTGAGGGCATCTGGGGTGTCTGTGACGAAGAAGTCAGGCCCCATAGATAAAGGCAAGGGGATGGAAGAAGAGGGACCGACGAATGAGATCGCCCAGAAGCGGGGCATTGGAATCACCATTGGCGAGAGGGAGGATAAGAGAAAAAAGGTGTCCTAATCGAATCCCCATCCTACCAGACTAGTGAGGCCTCATCGGGCGGTCAGGCTGACCAGGGGATGCCACTGCGGCTTCTCCTTCGAAGATTCTGACTGTGGAGAAGCTCGGTAGGGCACCCGTGAATGATCGCTGGCCTTACAGGATTCCTCTGTGGGAGATTGACCGGCGCCCCCACGATCTGAATCTGCGGTAAGGGCACGGTGTCGTTTACCGCAAGTTCACGGTTAGTGTAGGGTGCGGGAATATCGAACTCAGGGAGACGAGGTTGTGCTTGGGTCAGGTAGGACCTAAATCACCCCGAGGGGCGAGCTAGCCCGAATCGGTAAATGGTTGTCATGGAAAGAAATAAAGGGTATGAACAACAAGAAAGAAAACCCGGGACTTTGGTTTCCAACCCGACGAGAGACTCTCGCCGATACGGCCTACATGTATGGATAGCGATCGGAATTAGGGTCTAATGGTGAGACGTTGCCTCTGAAAGTGGTACCGGTATCCCATGGGCCCGATATTCCGGTCGGTACCCAGGATGATACACAGGACTTCCCGGATTCGATCAGTGGGCACTCCCGTGTCCATTAACACTGATCGATCCCGGGAGCACTAAGCCCGCAACGATAACTCCCAACGTCTCATCCTGCCGCCCCCGCGTGCTAGGATTCGACGTCTACGCTATGGGCGTGAGCTATGGCTAGGGAGTCAACCGCCAAGTTTATTCCCCCTTGGCCCAACAGTCAAAGGCGGTCTTTTTCCCGCCGATGACAATGAAACACCCCGCGTAACCGTTAGATTCCTAATCCCTATCGATTTCCTAACCCTATGGACGCATCGGGAAGAGCCCCCGAAGGGGTTTCCACCAAAATCCCAGATTTGGGAACTACTCACAAAAATCCATGAAAAAGCGATCTAAATAAAAATTAACCATTGGAATCATAATCAGACGATTGGAATGCGGAAGTAATAGAGTAGATAAGACAATACTAAAATTTGAGAAAGATCTGAAAACTTACAAAAGAGTAACAATTACAGCCGTCACAAAGTGAGAAAACAGTAAAAAACTCGCAGCTCCCCGTTTCTGGAACCCTAGGGGTTCTATTTATAGACTCTCGCATCAACCGATCGGTTGACAAGTCAACCGATCGGTTGATCCGTTACAAAATAATAACAGAAAACGGCGAGCTTTCACCCGATCACATGAACCGGTCGGGTGAGTTCTTGAGTGACCGGTTGGATCTTGGAGCCGTCGGGTGAATCGATCGGTTTGGTGCCCGTGTCTTCAGCTCCTTATCTTCAGCTACAGATGAACCGATCGGGTGAGAGTCACCCGATCGGTTGGCATTTTGCTCGAGAAAACAGAGAACAGGCCCCCGCTGAACCGGTCTGCGAACCGGTCGGGTGACTTCCATGTGAGCTCCGGCTGAGATCGGGTGGTGCACGCGTGCATCACCCGATCGGTTGGAGATGACCAACCGATCGGGTGAGGGGCTGAAAGATGAATTCTTCGTCGTTTGACCCCCTGGATCACGCGTGACTTCTCCCGTTGCTCCGGGGACTTGAGATATCATCTTTAAATGTCCCGTACATGGCCAACATCCTGCAAACATGGATAAACAAAGAAAAGTGAAAGAAAACGAGAAAATACAAGAAAACGAATAAAAGACGACAGAAAACACGGGGAAACACAAAAGAAAACGTGCGTGAATATATGAAATATAAACGCACGTCAGAGATGGGGAGGGAGGCGCATCCGAGCTACGAGAGGGCACTCGCTTGCTTTCGGTCGAAGAGGGCCGAGGTGGAGTCCTTTCAAAGGGTGGAGCTTCTCTAGCCGATTTATCGGATAGGTAGAGGGGAGTCCGTATTTGATGAAGCCGGGGTTGCGGCCCGTCTGCAGAGAATAGTATACTGCCGTGAGACTGTGAATCTCTGGCTGATGTGGCTCCGGAGCGGCTCTGTGCCTCCGCAATCTGGCACAGCATGGAGGTTCGTCGCTCTTTTTATTATGTCCCACTGGTCTTTTTGCTTACGTGTGTAATTATGTCTTTGTTTCTTTTGTAGGCGATGGCAGCAATGGTAGTTCTTCAGCGCCACACCCCTGTGGGCCTTGTCAAGGCATCCCTCGAGATGGCAAGGGCTAATCTTCAGGAGACCACCGAGAAATTCCGGGAGAAGGATGAGAAGCTGTAGCAAGTTCTGAGGCACTACGATGCCCAGAAGAAGATCATTGACGAGCTGGAAGTGGTGCGGGCGAAGCTTACTCATCAGCTCTGGGATGAAGAGACCAGACGGGCCAATGTACTGAAGGAGCATTCTGAGGAGAAGAATTTCATGAGGCTGGAGATGGGCGCCAAGAAACGGGTAATCGACGTCCAGCAACGGGAGATCGCCGACTTGAAGCAGGCGATGGATGTGGAGAAACGGGAGAATGCCTCCTTGAAGCGATGGGTGGAGAAGCTGGAAAAATTTGACCAGCAAGCTATAAGGGACGCCGCCGTCTGCCGATGTTAGGACAAGGAGCTTGTCCCTACGTTATGATTGGCGAAGGAAGCGGGCCTTGAGGGGGTTTCTCGAAGATGAAGAGAAGGTTGGCGAGGTTGCATCCCTCCTTAGTGGTCGACTTCCCCAAGCTAGACGTGCCCTTGGCTGAAGAAAAGGGAGGATCGAGAGATACGCCGGATGACGGTCGGGTGGATGGACCGGCTGGGGCATAGGACTTCCATCTCCTTAGTTTCCCCCTTTTTGGTTTGAAGTTGGGCCTTTTTGTAGAGTAGGTCGGAGTGATTACTCCTTGTGCGGTCGTATCTTAGGAATACCTGTATATACTTTCAATATTTTGATCGAATAAATTAAAGTTGTATGTTTTTCGGAATACCGTTGTCCGAACACATTTTGTAGTGTGGAAGGGCTTGGCACTTCCTTAGCCTCGCCTTTATATATGTAATACCCCTATAATTGAACTACTATATTGTGTATATTGTTGTACTTGTATGAGTATGGATAGTAATATATGATTATTACTGTACATATATGTGATATTTGTACATGTGTGTGATGTGTACGTATGTTTTACTTATATGCATGTGTACTATGGATATAAATTAAGAGTAAGTATGTATTTATAGGTGTGTATGCATACTAAGATGTATGTATGGCTACATGAATATTTGTATGTATCTTGGTGTGTAGTGTATATAGATATTGAATAATTGAGTGTACAAATGTGTATACTTGTATGTATTGATGTATATGGTAATGTATAATTGTATGAAGGTAGTATTGAAATGTATTATATAATATTGTGATTTATTATATGTATGACTATTTGTATATATGGTTGTGTGTATACCTAGATAAATTTGTATGTGTGTTTGGATGGATGATAATTATAGTTGATTATTGGTATTACTTTGGAATCTAGTTGTATATTTATAGTTGCATTTTATGTGTGTAGTGTTTTGGTGTGTATGTTGGTTTGTGTATATATGAATAAATATGTATGGTGTAGTATATTTAGTGTATGCATGTATAGAGTAGTTTTGTAAATATGTTAAGTAAAGAGATTATTGTGCATATTGCATATGTTTTATTATTTTCATTATTAGTATTAAGGAGGTGTTTTGTGTAAAGTTGGGTTTAGGACATATATGGTATTCTTGGGTAGGTGAAGGGTATTAGTGACATTTTACCTTTTTCATGATAATTTATTATTTCTTAAATCCTAATTATCCTAGGATGACACCTCATGTAACACTAAGCCAATGTTTTGACAAGTCATGGGACACATGGCTTATACTTGGATTTTTGGATTTAGGAAATAAGAAAAAGGGAAAGAAAGAAAACAAAAAGGAAAAAGGAAAAGAAAAAAAAAGTTTTCATTCTCTCATCTCTCCTCTTTCTCCCCACTTTAGGCCAAAACTATTGCCATACTCAATTATTAGAAGAAGAAGAAGAAGCTTGAAGAGGGAAAAGCTTAGGGTCATCAAGGATTAAGAAGGGCAAGACAAATTTTTGGAGGACTTTTTAAGGTAGAGCTCCTATCATTCTTAGTAGAATTTAGTTTTAGGATTAGGATTTTAATTTAAGTTAGCATGCTGAAATTTACACAGAATTGGACGAAACTTTGGTAGCTTACTGCACCTAATTGGCTACATGGAATTGCCTACAAAAAATATATGTTTCTCATATTGAAGTTCTTGACAACTTTCATTTTTACAAGTTTTGCAAATTCGTACTGAAAATTGGGGTAAAAACTCAGTTTCTAAAACTGGTCTGTTTTTAGACAGTTTTGACACCTTTCAGTAAAACGAGTAGAACTCCATGCACACTTTATAAAATATTATGATCTTGATGCCGTTGGAAAGCTAACTTCAAGATCTTCAACCTGTGATTTTTTTTAGATTTTAATTCTGTCTGTAACGTGTAGAAAAATGGACTTGAACTGAACTCAGTTTCTGGTTCAGAATGCTGAAATTATACCTGTTAGGAGAAAATCCACCATAAATCACATATGTCAACTGAGCTTATGAAAATTGGTCAGTGAAAGGAAAACACCCATATCTACAACTTTCTTGAAGGGACCAGACACCATTTCTGACTGTAGATAGGCTAAAAGTGATATTCTTTCTGCTGTAACAGTTTTGACAGATTCATATTCTAATTTTGCTTAGTACTTATCATGGTGTAGTTTTGTTTGAAGTTAAGTTTGTTTGTGCTAATCATGTTCTCAATGACATGCTCTTGATACATGTAGTTATGCAGATGGTTTATGAAATATTCGTTATGTCAATAATATTTAAGTTCAATTTGTTTATGCTTTCACATTAGTATGTTCATAACGATGGGTTTGTGATGATATTCCATGCAATTCTTTAATTGAGATAATGATGATAATGATGATGATGATGATATTGTTAAAAGTTGGTTAAAGCGGTATTCAAGTCTGCTAGATGATTCGTTGACAAACGAAGTAATATCTTGAAAACTGAGGGTGAGAATGAGGAATGTATCAGTCCTCCTAAAGGAGGGTGACACGGGTTTGGGGGAAAACGGGTAAACTTTAGGAGTTAAGGAGCGGACATATGATATGAATTCTCACCCTCTATATCACTCCCAGAAGGGCGAGTTGAAAGGGTTGGAGAGGCCACTGGTGTACTCGTGATGCATCATGACGGTAATTGATGGTTTGCTCCGTTTGTCCGACAGAAAAACCGAGTTTGTCTCACTCCCATACCTTGTTCCGTTCGGGTACGGAGAGTTACGAAAGGCCCCTCCAGGCTCATGTCGCTGGTTGTGGTACCACTTTTTCACCCACCCTGGGTGAAGTCCGCCTCCTTAGCGTTCTACGGTTTACACGGGTTCCAAATATGTGAATCAATAACTTATAGTAGTTGTCTTTAATTTATAAATGTTGTTATCTCATGTCTCCTTATTTTTGTTTACTTTAATGCTATTGTCCCATGGTAACATGTTCTTACGCTTCCTTTCAATAGCTGCATTTCATAATATGGTTTCATATGCATGTTTTTGCACATTCTCATAACTAGGTTCGCATGTTGGAATGTGATTACTTTTACGCACCATGAACCTTACTTGTTAGACTACCCTCCCTAGATAGACAAACTAGTTCTAAAACTGGGTTCTGCTAGAGTGTTAGGAGTTTCTACTGGGTCACGCGTTGACGTGTCCCCGTTGACTTTCAGGTCATATGAGTTGTAGGTTGGAGATAGCGGCTGGAGCTTCGGAGTTGGTGATCAGTTGTAGTATTGGGTGGTGCGGGGTATGATGAGAGACTTGTACTTTTTGGTGTTTCTTTTCAAGTGGACCTTTGTACTTAGAGTTGTGAATATGAAGATGTTGGTGTATGTATAAGATGTATCCATGTATCAATAAAATGGAATATTGTACTTTTGTTATTTTCTCAGTGTTTTTATCTGTGACGGAGTTTTACTTGTACTTCCCAGCACGTGCGTAATACCTGCAGTGTTCTTCCTACTCTCTTCTTTTCTTTCTTTCTACGTAACACTCGCCTCTTCGGGAATACCTGATACGGATTCGTACTTATCCGGTATCTCGGGGACCGGGTCGTTGCAATATATGCCCCTGACATATGGGGTGCAAGAGAGTCGAGGTGAGAGCGGGCCGTGTGTCGAACATAGGTCGGCCCTGGTGTGTTATAGTTTGTTACGGACAAAGCTCGGAAGCTTGCCTCGGAAGCTGTGGGAGGGGAGGGTATGAACCCGTGGCTCGACCCAACCCAGTGGCGACCTGTCGAGGGCGATGGATGCTCGGGCGTGCCCTGGAGGGCGAAGCGTGTTTAGGTGTGCCTCGGAATTCCTCGATGCGAGGAGCTAAAACTTTAGTTTGCATAATATGTAGACATAAATGCGAGTGTACAAGAATATACTTGTAGGGTGGATAGGGAGCGAGACGTGGCTCGGCCATGGTCCGCTAGAGAACTATAGATGGTAGTGCTTATACCCGGTTAAGGGTGCCTGAGAAGCCCCGGAGTTGAGGGTGGGGAGGGTGCGAGACGAGGCTCGGACCAAGCCCACCAGAGACCTATCAAGGGTAATGCATGCTTCGACTTGCCTTGTAGGGCAAAAGCTCGCTTGGGCTGTCTCGGAGTTCCTTGGTTCGAGGAAATGAAAATTTATTCCGCACAATATGCATGTAAAAATATAAATGCACCAGAGTTTACTCGTAAGGTTGGGGAGGGAGCGAGAGGTAGCTCAGCCCTAGCCCACTAGCGACCTGTCGAGGGCAAAGCTCGTGGGCTTACCCTGAGTTGAGGGTGAGGAAGGATACGAGCTGCCGCCCGGTCCCTCACACACTATCGGTCTATCGAGGGCAATGCTCGCGTGAGATTGCCCCAGAGTTGAGGGTGAGGAGGGTGCGAGACGAGGCTCGGCCCAAGCCCACCGGAGACCTATCGAGGGCAATGCACGCTTCAGCTTGCCCCGTGGGGCAAAGCTCTCTTGGAATGCCCAGGAGTCTATTGGAGCTATCGAGGGCAATGCACACTTTGGCTTTCCCCGTGGGATGAAGCTCGCTTGGGATGCCCCGGAGTTTGTTGAAACTATCGAGTGCAATGCACGCTTTGGCTTGCCCCGTGAGGCGAAGCTCGCTTAGGATGCACAGGAGTTTATTGAAGCTAACGAGGGCAATGCATGCTTCGGCTTGCCCCGTGGGGCAAAGCTCTCTTGGGATGCCCCAGAGTTTGTTGAACCTATCGATGGCAACGCACGCTTCGGCTTTCCCCGTGGGGGCAAAGCTCACTTGGGATGCCCCGAAGTTTGTTGAAGCTTTCGAGGGCAATGCATGCTTCGGCTTACCCTGTGAGGCGAAGCTCACTTGGGATGCCCCGGAGTTTGTTGAAGCAATCGAGGGCAATGCATGCTTCGTCTTGCCCCTTGGGGCAAAGCTTACTTGGGATGCCCCGGAGTTTGTTGACGGTGGGGAGGGAGCGAGACAAGGCTCGACCGTAGCCCACCGGCGCCCTTGGGGGTCAAATCTAGCTCCGTGACTTTGCCTTTCAGGTCCTACTGCGTCTTGGCGGAGTATGCTAGGGATTCGTCGACCTTTGTATGCGCGCTTTTTAGCCCCTATAAGGAGATGAAATTATCAGATAGAAACGACAATACTGTTGAGTATGTGCGAAAAGTTAACCTCTCACATATTTACAAAGCTCATTAATAAATGTCAAGTGAATGCTGAGTATTTCATAGGGGGCTAGCTCGCCGTCTCCCATGGTCACCAGGATGTAGATCATTGGTTAGACAACGTCGATCCCTTTATGGAGGGTCGTCCTCAGTTGTTTCGATTGGGGTTCTTCTCAACTGATGGAGCCTCGTAGAGTTGGTTCTGAGGACTCTGCTAATTCTAACAGAACGTGTCAAATTTATCATTGGAGACTACGTCCGGCTACGAGGCTTGCTCGAGCTTCTTCCCTTTGGTGGGACCAACGTAGAAGCTCCGAGATTGTTTTTGGCTTCCTCGCGCTTGTCCAACTCCGCACGGAGTTTGTAACTTCACCATCTGATGGAGCAAAGAGGGAAAAGCTTCGATGGCGGTCATGAATGGATGCCCAATGATACTGTTGTATGCCGACTTGGCATTGGCAATAACAAACTATGTCATTCGGATGATGTTCCTTGGCGCTTCTCCTAGAGATACCGGCAGGGTGATGATTCCGGTAATGGGGACCGAGTGGCCGGTGAAGCCGACGATCGAACTTGTACAAGGCTTCAAGTCCGCCTGCTTTAGTCTCATCTTCTCGACTATCGATATAAATAGAATGTTGCAAGAGCTCCCATGTCGACTAGGAGGCAGCTGATGATGGCCGTCTTGACCTGAGCTTCGATGACGATGGTGTTGTCATGTGGAGCTCGACCCCCTCTAAGAGAGATGGGGGGACGAGTTACTCTTCTTCTCTTTGCCCCTGTCGCAAGGTCCGCCACCATCACTTGCCAAATGTATACCTTCCTGGAAGACGATGAGACGCCACCTGAGGTTAGTCCACCGCATATCACATCTATGCGTATGACCGGCCTTGGGGGGGGGCGAGGAGCTTCTTGTTCGATGTTCCGGGGTGGTTCGGCCTCTGCCCTCCCTGGGGTGCTCTCTCTTCTTGGGCCAGCCTTCGTCCACCAATGTACCCTCGTAGATGGTCCTCTTGAATCAGCAGTGTTAAGTATTGATTTCCCGGATATGGTTTTGATGATGAACAAACATAAATATCGTGAACTAACTCTTTGTGAGCGCAGTTATGGAGATCGTCGCCAAATTTCTATGAACATCAAAAGCGACGTCTCGAGACTTCTAAAAGCGCATGATCATATGCTTGAAGCTTCGTTGAAGCTCAAGGACCATTATTGAAGTCAAGAGATTCGGATCGAAGCGATTGAAGACGGTTCGTCAAGTTTTATTTATAGTCTTCTAGCTTCGTTTCGTAGAATGTTAAGCCTTGAGTAGGTCTTACGTTTTAATCTTCATAACGATCATATCTTAGAGCTAGGATCTTATTAGAAGCCCATAGAAACTTTCCCGAAGCTTCGCGCTTCATTTCGCGGCTTTTTGTGCATGTTAGTTGGTTCAAGAAGAAGAACCAACCGACTAGATGGCAATCTAGTCGGTCGGCAATCCTTCTTGAACCGACTAGAATGCCTTGTTCAAATTCAGCTCTTTACTGTTTACAGTTAGTCGGTCCAAGAAGGTTCACCGACCGACTAGTTATCAAACTAGTCGGTTAGGAATCCTTCTTAGACCGACTAGTTGTGTGTTCAGTTTTTCAGCCTGAGCTACTGTTTATCATTAGTCGGTCTAAGAACGATTGTCGACCGACTAGTTGAGAAACTAGTCGGTTGGAATTTGTTCTCAGACCGACTAGTTCAACTTGTATTCAGCCTATCATGTTTTGACTCTTAGTCGGTCAAAGAACACTCACCGACCGACTAGTTGTGAAACTAGTCGGTTGGCAAGTCTTCTTAGACCGACTAGTTCTCTATCTCCTGAACTTCACCTTTTGGCTGTGAAGCTGTTAGTCGGTCCATGTTGATTGACCGACCGACTAGTTGAAAAACTAGTCGGTCAGTGATCCTTCTTTGACCGACTAGTCTGCTTCAGAATAGAGCCGTTGGAGCATTAAATGCCACGATTTTTGCTCTCTCTTTCCTCTATCCTATATATACTTGAAGGGCTGCTTTCATAGCATTCAAGGCTGATATTTATTGAAGTTTAGAGAATCAAAGAGAAGCATTAATTCTCATTTCCAAGCTCATTCATTTCTCAAGAATCTCTCTCTCACTCTTATTTCTAAAGAGAGATTCACATTGATTGTGAGCCATTCAAGCCAAGAGCTTGATCCAAGGTCACCAACATCTTCCTAGGCCTCCATTGCTGGTCAACATCTTGGAGCTAGGGTTTGGTGCCTTCATCTTCCCCAAAATCCTCTTTACCCTAAATCGTAAGTTTTACTCAAGGCATAGGATTTTGTTGGTAAGCATTTCGTATTTCATTTACTTTGCTATTACAAGTGTTTTACTCTCGGTTGTGAGAGTTTGTGTGTGATCCCGATTTGTGGGAGTCACATTTTCATTTGTGTATGATTTGATCTTGTAGAGGTTTTCTACAAGTATTTCATAGTGCAAATTTGAGTTAGAGGTTTCTAACTCAAGTAGCCGGAGGGGCTCTGGGTGTTTGGGACGTAGGATCACCGGAAACAAGTCGGGGAGACTTGGGTGGATCCGAGCCTGTTATATCGTTTGTTTGCGATTGCATTTCTTTGTTGTCTATATTTACATTTCCGCATTGTTGGTTGAGTTTGCAAGATAATTAGGAATTATCTTCTTAATTATTTTAAAGTACTATTCACCCCCCTCTAGTACTTGTGCAGTAGCTACGTAGGGCATTACATTTGGTATCAGAGCCAAGTACCTAGCAATGTCTTCCAACGACAACAAAACCGTACGTCCACCTTCAGACTACATCACCTTCAGGAACCGTGAAGGAGCTTCTCCGGTGATGGAAGGACACTCCTTGACTAGGCCTTCTTTCTTCAACGGTACCAACTACGGGTACTGGAAATGCCGGATGGAAACTTTTCTCCGGAGCGCTTCACTGTGGAGAGCCACGTTGACGGAGTACGTCGAGCCTGAAGAAGAAGATTTCGCTAAGTGGACTACCGCGGAGGTCGCCGCGGAGGTAAGCAATGCCAAGGCAATGAATGCCTTGCAATGCGCTTTGGAGCCCGAGGACTTCAACAAGATATGCACATGTAAGAGTGCATATCAAATCTGGAACTCTCTCCTCATCTTGCATGAAGGAACGAGTAGGGTAAGAGACTCCAAACTCGTAGTTGTAAATAAAGATTACGAGTTATTTCATATGCAACAGGGTGAGAAAATGAAGGAGTACTATGCTCGCTTCGTCGACATCACCAACGAGTTGGAGGCTCTTGGAAAGACCTACACCCAAAAGGAGAAAGTCTCGAAGATCATTGACGGACTTCCTTCTTGTTGGGAAAAGCGTACCTTCGCAATCGAGGAAGGTAATAATATGAGTAAATATACAGTTATTCAACTAATGGGTACCTTGATGTCTTATGAGGTACGCAAGGATAGCAAACTAAAGTTGCAGGACAACATGAAGTCTTACTTGAAGCAAGACGAGCCAAAGAAGAAGGCGATTGCGTTCAAGGCCTCTCCATCTACATCTACATCTACCGATGATGAAGAATCGGAAGAAGAGTTAGACTTGGAATCCATTGCCCTCATGGCAAAGAAGTTCAACCGATTCTTCCGGAAAGGTAATTTCAAGAACAAATCTAAATTTAGTTCTTCTAACGCCTCCGCTCCTTTGTGTTTTAAATGCAACAAGCCAGGACACACGAAAGCGGATTGTCCTCAAAACAAACACAAGGAGAAATGGAAGGCGCCAAAGTTCGACAAGTTAAAGAAGTACAAGAAAGGGTACAAGAAGGGACTTGTCGGGACATTCACCGACTCTGACGAGGACTCCTCAAGTGGAGAGTCGGATGATGACCAAGTGGAGCAAGCACGCATGTGCTTCAAGGCTAGAGAGGAGCATGATCAAGAGTCTTCCTCCGATGATAGCGAGGATGAAGGCGATGAGGTAACAATGGACGACCTTAGATTAGCTAACGAGCAAATTTGGTCTAAGTATTCTAAATTAGTAAATAGATATACTAAGACTAAAGATGAGTTAGTTAGTCTCCAAACCTTGCCTAAGCCTATCGTCATCAACAACGACACCGTTGTTGAAGACTTGAGAAATGAGATTGTAAATCTCAAATCTCAACTTGAGCATGTTCATATTGAGGAATCGGATGAACATGAGATAGCGGATTTGATTTCTCGAAACTCAACTTTGAGTATTGAGAATGAGAATCTCAAGTCTCATGTATGTGTACTCACAACTCAAGTGTCCACTTTGGATGCTTCTATACTTTCTCTCACCGAGAAGTATGAGTCCACATTAGGCTGGATTAATAAATTCAATAAAGGTAAGGACCATTTGGATAATATCCTAAATGACTTACTTCCGGGCAATCATTGCATTGGCTTGGGGTATAAGATGGGAAATTCATCCAAATCATCTACTACTTTTGTTAGGCCAACTTCCGTTGCCTCAACGAGTGGGAGCAAACACTCTATTGGTAGTTCATCTACCAATGGTGCTTCCACTTCGTACACACCCTCGTTTGGAAAGAAACCCACTTTGGGTGGACCTCCAATGAAGGGTCATGCATTTATGTATGCCAATACCATGCCACGTAGGAACACACATCCTACTCCACCGGTTCACAATTATGATGATTTTTATTGCACCGCGTCCACGAGCACTTGCACACCATGTGAGACACCCTCACGCACGTGTTCCTCCACATGCATATGCTCATCCACATTATTATATGAATGATTACCATCATGCACCATTTCATATGATGCCACCATCATTTCATCATGTGACATATGCATATCCACGACATGCATCACGTAGAAAGCAACAACGTATGCATGCTCCTAATAGGAATAGGGTTCCCAAAATATTCACTATTTGGGGCCCGAAGAACACCAATATGTATGAAAAACAAGCTTACATGAATTCTTATTTCATGAATGTAGTGCATAATGATGATTATGTGGGGAAGTCTAAGTCCAATTGGACTTGGCTTCCAAAGGTCTAATCTTTTAGGACCCAATGACCTTGGGTACCATGGAATGATATGTTTATCTTTAGGTACTCAAGAAAAATAAACAGAGCAACAAATCCAAATTTAGCTCCAAGAATAATTGGATACTCGATGGCGTGTGTTCAAAACACATGACAGGTGATGCTCAATTGCTCTCCGGAGTGGTGCCCATTGCAAATGGGAACCGAGTCGTCTTTGGAGGCAACGAGAGCGGAACCATCATTGGTGTTGGTAAAGTAGGTAATCCTTCTAAACCACTAATAAGTGACGTTTACCTTGTTAAAGGATTAAACCACAATCTTATTTCAATAAGCCAACTTTGTGACAAAGGTTACAAAGTTAGCTTTGCAAAAGAAATGTGTCATATTTTGAATAAAAATACTAATGATGTATTATTCTCTGGCACACGCCATAAGGATATTTATATATTAGATCTTCCAAAATCACATGAACAATGTCTCATTGCCAACACAAGTGAACAACACTTATGGCATCGACGTTTTGGTCATGTGAACTTTGGAACACTTTTTAAGCTTTCTAAGTTAAATTCTATTAAAGAATTTCCTAAGCTTGTCTTTCAAAAGAAAAGCTTTTGTGACTCGTGTCAACGAGGCAAGCTTCCAAAATCGTCATTTAAACCTAAGAAAAGCATTTCATCTAAGCGGCCTCTAGAGCTATTACACCTAGATCTTTTTGGGCCAACTAGAGTTGCTTCATTAGGAAATGCACGATATGGACTTGTCATCGTTGATGACTTTTCTAGATTTACTTGGGTATTTTCCTTATGTAATAAAAATGATGCTTTTGAAAACTTCACAATATTTGTTAAGAAAGTACAAAATCTCATTGGAACCACCATTGTCACTATTCGTAGTGATCATGGAGGGGAATTTGAGAATGAGTCTTTCTCAAATTTTTGTGATGAAGTTGGTATTACTCACACCTTTTCTTTCCCTCATGCACCTCCTCAAAATGGTGTTGTTGAGAGAAAGAATAGGACGCTAGTGGAATGTGCTCGCACTATGCTTGATGATAGCCAACTTGGCCATCAATTTTGGGCGGAAGCGGTACATACCGCTTGCTATGTGTTTCATAGAATACTTTTGAGGCCCGGCACCAAACAAACTTGTTATGAATTGTTGTTTGGTAGATTGCCTCAAGTTAAACATTTTCGAGTTTTTGGCGCAAAATGTTTTATTAAAAACACGTATGGTAGTTTGGACAAATTTGATCCAAGATCCGATGAGGGGATATTTGTTGGATATTCCTCCCGTAGCAAAGCCTACCGGATATACAACAAACGAACCTCAACGATCGAGGAATCACTTCATGTTTCATTTAATGAAGGTTTTGTCCCTACTAGAATTACTAAGGATGATGATTCCATGGATGTCTTATGTGATTCTATTGGTAATTCTAATTCTATTGATTCTATTAATACTAACCCTACTAATGAATCTTTTGAGAATGTTCCTAGTGATCTGGGAATTCCCAAACGGCTTCATACAGTTCGTGACCATCCCCATGAGCAAGTCATTGGCAACATACTTGATAGTGTCAAGACGAGATCTCAAGTCAACTACTTCGCTCATTGTGCCTTTGCCTCCTCAATAGAGCCAAAGAATATTAACGAAGCGTGCGAAGATAGTGCTTGGATTTTAGCCATGGAGGAGGAACTCATTCAATTCGAGATGAATGAGGTTTGGGAGCTTGTTCCATTGCCTTCGAAGAACCACACCGTTATAGGAACGAAGTGGATTTTCAAGAACAAGACCGAAGAAAACCAAATCGTCGTCCGGAACAAAGCTCGGTTAGTAGCTCAAGGCTACCGTCAAGAGGAAGGTATAGATTTCGAAGAATCCTTTGCTCCGGTAGCTAGATTAGAATCTATTAGATTATTGTTATCTTTTGCATGCCACAAAGATTTTAAACTCTTTCAAATGAATGTAAAAAGTACGTTTTTAAACGGAGATATTGTTGAGGAAGTTTACGTTTCTCAACCTCCGGGTTTTATAAATGAAAAATTTTCAAATCACGTTTTCAAACTTAAGAAAGCACTTTATGGTTTGAGACAAGCTCCTCGAGCTTGGTATGACCACCTAAAGAACTTTCTTTTGGATTTGGGTTTTAAAATGGGTGAAGTTGATTCTACATTATTTGTTAAGTATTCGAATAATGATATTATTTTAGTTCAAATTTACGTTGATGATATCATTTTCGGTGATACTAACTTCACTCTTTGCGAAGAGTTTTCTAATGTTATGAAGGATCAATTTGAGATGAGCTACATGGGTGCGCTCAAATATTTCTTAGGTCTCCAAATTCGCCAAATGAACGATGCAATCTTCATCCACCAAACCAAGTACACGTTGGAGTTGCTCAAGTGATTTGGAATGGAGAATGCCTCAGGTAAGAAGACTCCAATGAGCACTACTACACATCTTGATAAAGATTCAGGCGGGAAAGATGTAGACATTCGTCTAAATCGAGGTATGATAGGAAGTTTATTATATCTTACTGCTAGTAGGCCCGATATTATGTTTGTCGTATGTGTATGTGCTCGTTATCAGTCTCAACCTAAGGAATCTCACTTAGTAGCGGTAAAATGAATTTTCTGTTATTTAAGTTACACTCTCGACTACGGATTATATTATCCAAAGTCTAGCACATATGAGTTAATCTCAAATCGTGACGCAGATTATGCGGGATGCAAATCCGACAGGAAAAGTACTAGTGGCACTTGCCATTTTATGGGAAATTCTCTTGTCTCTTGGTTTTCCAAGAAGCATAATTCCGTATCACTTTCAACCACCGAGGCGGAATATATTGCCACCGGTGCTGTGTGTGCTCAGGTTCTTTGGATGAGACACACTCTTAAAGACTTTGGTATAAACTGTGATACTTGCCCTATCATGGTGGACAACCAAAGTGCAATATGTCTCTCTAAGAATACGGTACACCATTCCCGTTCTAAACACATAGATGTCCGTCACCATTTCCTAGATGATCATGTTGCTAAAAAGGACATCATTTTAGTGTACGTTGAAACCCAGAAGCAAATCGCCGATATTTTCACGAAACCACTCAAGGAAGACTCCTTTGTGCGGTTATGTCGAGAATTGGGGACTATGGGTGAATCTGAGATTTAGGATTCATATGTTCAATAATCTTGCATGATATTAAATTTCTTTATATATGCTCATGCTAGATTAGTTGAGATTTTCTGGATTTTTGGTTAAATTTTCGGAATTTATGATCGAATTATTCATGAACATCGTATTTAAGATTTTCGATGTTTAATGGGGTAGTATAATGATGTATGAGAGTATTTCGATGTATCGTCCAAGTGCGATTAGGAGAGAACTCAAAATTTCTAAATTTCAAATTTTTGGACTCTCTTAGTCGGTTCTAGTTCATTGGCCGACCGACTAGATTCAGTTCTAGTCGGTCAATGAATGAACTTAGACCGACTAACTCTTGCTCAAAATTTGGCTTCAGTTACTGTTTGCACTTAGTCGGTTTAGGCTCATTGGTCGACCGACTAGATCGTCATCTAGTCGGTCAGTGCTTGAACTGTGACCGACTAAATGCGCAGGGGCTGTTGTGTCTTTTGGCATTCCAAACGTTTTTATTCTTGCCCGCACCGATTAGAACTCATTCTAATCTGTGCAAACACTTCTTCTCAGCCCTAACCCTTCGACTTCCTCCCTTCCTCCGTCGTCCGACCGTCGATTTCCGACCATCTCCGCCGGTGCCGATCTCTCCTATCTCCTTCTAGGGTATAGCTCTCACTCTCTCTCTCGTTTTAGGGTTTCAGTCTAGATCTTTTCGTCGTTTTTCAATTTTTTTAAGTTAGGGTTTGATCTTAGGGTTTCGACCTAGATTTCGAGCTTTATTTTAAGTGCGCGTGTCATCTCGATCATGGCGAAGACACGTATCCCCATTAAACCCTCGCATCCGTCACCCATGACCGTAGAGTCTCTGTCTACGGACCCCCCTCAACCCAAACGCCGAGCCAAAATGACCCATCCATCGTCTTTTTCGCCTCCTCTTAAGAAGAAGAGGACGTCGACCGCGAAACCTAGAGCCCGATCTTCTCAGCCCAAGCCCAGCTCATTTCGTGCTCCCACTCCTCCCGGTGCTTCTGATTCTGACACCGAGGATATCCCTGAGTCTGAGCCTACCGATAGGGCTCCTACTCCTCCTCCTCGATCTAGCACTCGTCCGACATCTAGCACTCGTCCATCTAAGGGGAAGGCTCACATGGAAGTTGGCGATGTCGATATATCATTATGTCATGATGACCCGATGTGTCTCACGGCGTACAATCGTATCGAGAACTGTCCACTGATATTGGAGCACTTCGTTCAGTTCTCCGATTTCCCACATCTTGCCGATCTTGTTTCCTACAGCGGTCTTCTTGATTATCTTCGCCATGACCCCAAGGTGAACCCTCACCCGTACCCCCGTCTTGTTAAGATTTTCTATGCGAATCGTGTTCGGGGTCAGTATGACGACACCCATTCCATTGAGACGACTATCTTGGGGACACCTATTGTCCTCACGGCAGAAATCTTAGGGGAGTTGATAGGTGTGTCATCCTATGGCCTTCTTCCTGCTGATATCTCTGTCGATGATATTTCTGATCTTGATCAAGCCATGCTCGCCGAAATGTTTCATGTTATCCCTCCCGCCATGATTGGCTTCCCATCAAAATCTTTCAAGCCAAACGCATGGGTCTTAAATCTTATCTTGAAGTCGTGCCTCCTTTCAAAGTACGGCTCATCGAGCTTGCCATCCCAGCCATTCCTTAAGCTGATCTACGCTCTTTTCATGGGGAGCGAGATCAATTGGGCTAGGATTATCCTTGATAAGATGGACTCTTTCAAATGTATTTGAAAGTCCACCAAGTCAGCTCACATCCTATATCCCTGCCTTTTGACCCTCGTCTTTCATCACTTCAAGGTCCCTCTTCCTCCCGATGATGAGCGTCCTCTTGGTCCTCCCCTGAATGCGACGGCAGTCAAGAAGTCTCTTGCGATGCTTCGTAACGTTCAGAGGAGTACGCCCTCTGCTTCAGCTTCTTCTACTCCTCCTCCTGCTCCTACTCTCGCTGAGTTTGTCTGTAATGGTCACCTTTCGACCGTGCATATTTTAGCGCGTAGACATATTCCGAGTGCTTTTTGTGTATTTGTTTTTATTATTGTATTTCCGTAGTTCGAACGTGTGACCGGACTCCATATTCATGATCCTCTCGGAGGAGCGATCGCCCCGGTATCTTGTTTATATTTTTCGGATGTCTAGGTGAAATTGCAATAATACAATTATTTTTATTAACTTTTTCTAAATCCTTTTTCAAATTTTAATGTTTTATAACTTAAATGGGTTTTAACACTTTCTTTTATAAAGGGGGGGGGGGGACAAACGAATCCCACTTAACTTTTTAAAAAAAAACCTTAAATAATCATTTCATTTTAAAACCTCGACCAAATCTTCTCCATTTTGACTTACGCAGGTTGCTAGGGGAAATCAAATGTTCTGTTTGTATAAAAAAAACAAAACAAAACTGTTTAACAAATCATAACCCTTCGAATCCCAACGGCGAACCCACGATCCAGTATCTCTCCTCACGTGTTAACCCCCAAGCCCTATTAGAACCGCAGCAACCTAGGGCTATCTCTCCTAGCGCCGCACCCTCTAATCCTTTTCACGCAAACGCAGCGCCGCCCCCTGTTTCTTTCCGCTTGCAAGCGCAGCACCCCGCGCGCGCCTTCCGCAGGAGCGAGCGGCTTCCCTCCTCCGCGGCGCGTGCCAGTGGCACCCCCCAGGCGCAGCGGCGCCATCTCACGTCAGTAACATCAGCCGGTCTGGGCGCTGTAGGCCGCTCTTCGCGCGGCAGCGACGCACGTCAATCTCCAGACCTCCGTCGGCCTTCCATCCGACGCGCCGCCACCGTACGCTGCCCGGACCGCCGCTATCCACGCCGCACGTCCACCAGTCTGCGAATCGAACACGTGAGTGATTATTTTCGTACACAATTGCACGTTATCTTTTGCATGTCTTATATGCATCCAGAACAGTTTATAACCCCATATTGAAGGCTGAGTAAGTTTTAATTATTAAGTTTTATAAGGTTTATTATATGCTTGAAGTCTCAGGCAATCCAAGCAGCATTCCTTATGGCATGCACTATTTTGTTATAGATATACATAAACAACTGAAGCAAAATGAAATGCATTTGCTATGTCACTGGTATCAAACAGATCAATGGTTTAAAAAAAAGAACATATGATATTTTAGAAATAATTGACTGTAGAGAGCAGTATGAGATGAGATGCTATTTAATATAGCATATTTTCAGTATTGAAGATTAGAAATGAAATTTAGGAAACAACAATCATTAAACCATTATAATGGCACAAGATATAAACCAACTGAGTTGAAACCCATGCTCAAGTTTAATAGCTCAGTGGAGCGTCTATTGAGTACTCCAAACTCTATTACTATCCTGGCATCGAAGGCTTGTGCCCAAGCAATTCCACCCATAATACCATATGTTAGTGCTTATGCAGTAACGTTAGTTAATAACATGTTTTGAATACCCCTAGGGTAGAGAACCTAAATAAAGAAAATGAGTTATTGTTTAAATTATTTTGGGACGAACCTGATTTAAACATGTGTTTATCAAAACAGAGAACTTGTCGTTCCATACCGTCCGCTTTCCCAGACGAACCCACGACAACCGTCATCACCGGAAACAGGCAAGTGAAACTTGCCAACACTTCTTTAGGCCATGTTTTTAGGCCAATTCCTCGTACTAGCGTGAAAGAGACTAGGTCGTGAAATGATAGCGATCTAGGCGCAACTTTGTGATCTAGCTTGGCAACGAAGCTAGATCCGACACCTTGCCATATCATTTATGCATTGATATCTGTCATGTTTAAATTCCTTAACTGTACGCATTTGAAATGTTAACTGCCATGCATTGCATCATACATGTCATCCTAGTTAAACTTGCATCGTAGCACACTCTACACTACTTGTACAATCCATGTTTCCGTGTTACCGGCTAGGCACCCGTTATGCGGGCATAACCCTACGCCATCCGTGTTAAAACACTTCCTGTCTCGTCATCCAGAAGCGAGCATTTCGTGTTCGGGGGTAATGCCCTGGCTCGACACACGTGGAGGGGTAGGGATAAACGGTCACTTGAGTGTAAGAGTTGGCCCGTACAGCCACTCTAGCCAAAGGACGGAATATCTGTGCACGACGCGATTACAATTCCAGTACTTGTCTTTTTACTTGTTTACTTGCCATGCCATGTCATTTGTCATTTTATATCCATGTCATACTTTACTTTAGAACTGTTAGGTTGCTTTACTTTTATAGTTTCCTTGCACAAGTCTTTTTAGACTTGCTGACATGTGCCCCTTCTCTTTGGGTGATGCATGTTAGTTGCTGAGCCAGAGACAGTTGCGGAGAGTGACGAGTTCGTGGAGTTCGTGCCCAAACCCGTTGGTGACGTGGAGTATGAGGACACCGGTGATCAATCTTAGAGATCTTTCGTACTCTTCTTTTGTTAGCTTTGGTTGTCGGTGAGTAGCACCGTTTTGTTAGATTCTGTTGGCCATGCTAGGCCTTTTGCTTTTGACTCTTTTGTTGCCTGGTGGCATTTCTGGTTGTTGGACTTTTTGTTGGACTATGAGTTGGAATAATGTTATATTATTGTCTCTCTTTTTCCTATTATTGTTATTGTTGTTCTGAGTCACATTACAGGGACCTGCTACTTCGTTTTATTTGACGCTTATCGGACTTGCGGCTTTGCAGCTTCAAGTCAGTGCGGACCTTCCCACGCTTCGCCTCCATGTTTTTGGGAATCGGGGCGTGACAGGTTTTGTTGGTGGCCCATGCAGGTCCAATTTTTCTGTAACTGTGACTTAATAGGAATGACAATAAGAATTATAGCTAGTCCAATAAACAAAATTCAACACCGTGTCATAAGCAAAGAGTCTGACTCGTTTTGTTTTCCTGTGTCAATAGATGGCTGGGAGACGGAATACCCGTGCTGGTGGTGGTGTGCCCCCTCGTGACCAGGAGCCGGACCGAGAGCCCACCACTGGGGAGATGATGAGGATGATGCACCAGATGATGCAGGTGCAGCAAGGAATTCTGCAGACTGTCTGGAATGTTCCGCCTGCTCGTGCAGCGCCGGCTGTCCAGGCTGCTCCTCGCTTCGAGCCCGGAGCGAAGCAATTTCGGGAGCTGGGTCCCGCTTACTTCGATGGGACCGAGGGACCCCTGGCTGCAGATGAGTGGACCAGGAACATGAAAGACAATCTGAAGATGTTGAAGGTCGACCCGACTGGATGGGTTGATCTGGCGAAGCGGTAGCTGAAGGACAACGCGCGGAATTGGTGGGATGCCGAGGAGGAGTTGCTGGAGTAGCCGATTTCTTGGGCTACCTTCAAGTCCAGGTTTGATGAGGAATATTTTCCTAAGGCCGCCAGGAGGGAGATGGCTCAGCGCTTCATTGACTTGAAGCAGGGGAATTTGACGGTGGATCAGTACCACCAGGAATTCACGAGGCTGAGTCGTTTTGCACCGAAGATGGTGCAGGATGCTGAGGAGAGAGTCCAGAGGTTTCTGCAGGGGCTTTCGTTGGATCTGCAGAGCTATGTCACTTCTTCTGATGCGGAGACTTACCAGAAGGCTCTGATTGCGGCGAAGAGGCAGGAAAGGATTGTGAATCAGAAGAGGGGACAGATTTCTGGCACTGGGAAGAGACCTATGGAGCAGGCCAGAGCAGTGGTGAGACCGGGGCACGGGCCCAACCAGCCTGTGCAGTTCAAGAGGCCCGGAGGACCTCCTACTTTGAAGACTTGCAATTTCTGTGGCAAGACTGGGCACATCAAGGATCAGTGCCGGAAGATGCTGGGGCAGTGTTTAGTTTGTGGTGATCCTGCGCACACCATGAAGGATTGCCCGAGGTCGAAGCAGCTGTGGAGGGCACCTGTTGTAGCTCAGCCGTTGCAGCAGAGGGCACCTGTTCCTGCTGGTCGTGGATCGCCTCTCGTTCCACAGAGGCAGGCGTTTCAGCAGGCTGTTCAGCCGAGACGACAGGCGTTTCTGATGACTGCTGCTGAGACCGAGACGCTGGATGAGGTTATCGCAGGTAACTTTCTATCTAGCTGTTCCTTTCTTAGTTAGTTTGGTTGTTAGATATGATTAGTTATTTGCATATGTTTGATTGCTAGAATAGAATTTGATTGTTAGAATGTCTGTTAGGTGTGATTTTGGTTTGCGCTTTTCCTGCACGAGTTCTCTTTGACTCTGGTGCATCCATGTGTATCATTTCTCGGAGCTTCGTGTAGAGGCATTCCTTGTCGACTTCCTCTCTTCCCCAGAGTTGGAACATTGTCACAGGGAATGGTGTGATTTCGGTGCATCGTGGGTGCAATTCCTACCCGTTGGTGGTCTGTGGACACGAGCTGTATGCTGACTTTATTGTCCACGACATCATCAACTACGATGCAGTTCTTGGGATGGATTGGCTTGCGAGATTCTATGCTACGATCGATTGTCGGAGGAAGAAGGTGGTGTTCGAGATTCCCGGACATCCAGTGTTTGAGTTCAGTCGTGGTAGCAGTTCGCTTGGTCCGGTCAGGTTTCGGGCCAAGCCGGTGGAGGCTGTGGCTATGCTGATGGAGCAGGGTAGGCCTGCTGTGGTGCGTGAATTTGATGACGTCTTCCCCGAGGAGATGTCTGGTCTGCCGCCCGATCGAGCTCTAGAGTTTTCGATTGACCTGATTCCGGGAGCGCAGCCCATTTCGAAGGCACCTTATCGTATGGCTCCAGCGGAATTGGAGGAGTTGCGGAAGCAGCTGGATGAGCTCTTGCAGAAGGGTTACATAAATCCCAGTGTGTCTCCGTGGGGAGCACCGGTCCTGCTGGTGAAGAAGAAGGACGGTTCGCGCCGCATATTTGTGGATTATCGAGGGCTGAATGCGGTGACTGTAAAGAATAAGTACCCATTGCAACGGATTGATGATATTTTTGATCAGCTCGGAGGATCGATGGTATTCTCCAAATTGGACCTGAGGAGTGGATATCACTAGCTGAAGGTGAGGAAAGAGGATATTCCGAAGACGGCGTTCAGGACGAAGTATGGTCACTACGAGTTCGTGGTCATGCCTTTTGGTGTGACCAACGCGCCCGCAGTATTTATGAACCTGATGAACTTGATCTTCTATGACTATTTAGATAAGTTTGTCGTTATCTTCATTGACGACATTCTGATCTATTCTAAGTCAGAGGAGGAGCATGCGTCGCACTTGAGGACGGTATTGGAGATTCTGAGGAGGCATCGGTTGTATGCGAAGTATTCCAAGTGCGAGTTCTGGCTGGATAGAGTGGCTTTTCTTGGGCATGTGGTGTCAGGAGATGGTATAGCTGTGGATCCGGAGAAGATCAAGGCCATCAGAGAGTGGCCGGTTCCACAGTCAGCGACTGAGGTCAGGAGTTTTCTTGGGCTAGCAGGATATTATCGGTGTTTCATTAAGGATTTCTCCCGGATTGCCGAACCGATGACTAAACTGACAAGGAAGGATATACCGTATGTTTGGTCCGATGCTTGTGAGGAGGCTTTTTCTGTTCTGAAGGAGAGATTGACGACTGCACCGGTTCTTGCAGTGCCTGATCGTAGTGGAGGATTCGAGATCTTTTGTGATGCTTCTGGCAAAGGTCTTGGATGTGTGTTGCATCAGCATGGGCACGTGGTTGCATATGCTTCTCGTCAGCTTAAGGCTCATGAGAAGAATTACCCGACACACGACTTGGAGTTGGCTGCGGTCGTGTTTGCGCTCAAGATTTGGAGGCACTTCCTGCTGAGTGAGAAGGTGAAGATCTTCACCGATCACAAAAGCTTGAAGTATATTTTTACTCAGAAGGAGCTCAACATGCGACAGCGTCGGTGGTTGGAGCTCATGGTGGATTACGAAATCGATCTGCAGTATCACCCTGGCAAAGTGAATGTGGTTCCTGATGCGTTGAGCAGACTACCAGCGGTGATGATGTTGACTTCACAGTGGAGGTTGCAGCAGGATTTCTGTGAGTCTGGTATTGAGATTGTACTTCCTGGAGAGGCTTCGTCGTTGATGTGTATGCAGATACAGTCGACGATCGTGGATCGGATCAAGGCAGGTCAGGCTGGAGATTCGAAGCTGAAGAGGATCTGTGAGAAGGTAGAAGCCGGCCCGCGGACTGACTTTCGGATTCATGAGGATGGCTCGCTGAGGTATGGAGCCAGAGTTTGTGTGCCAGCTGGAGATATCAGAGAGGAGTTTCTTGTTGAGGCACACAGTTCGCCGTATTCTGTGCATCCTGGTGGGACCAAGATGTACAAGTATCTTCGTTTGAATTTCTGGTGGCATGGGATGAAGAGGAGTGTGGCTCGGAGTGTGGCCAAGTGCTTGGTTTGCCAGCAGGTGAAAGCGGAGCATCAGCGTACGGCGGGGTTGTTACAACCGCTTCCGATTCCAGAGTGGAAGTGGCAACACATCACTATGGACTTTGTGACTGGACTACCTCGGAGTTCGAAGCAGAATGACGCGATTTGGGTGATCGTAGACCGATTGACCAAATCCACACACTTTATTCCGTTCCGAGTAGGACAATCCACTGAGACGTTAGCGAGGAGATACATGGAGGTAAAATCTTTTACTCTCTTAATTTCCTTTTTCTAGTTTAGATAGTGATGTAACGTGAATCGTGCAGGAGATCGTACGACTTCACGGAGTCCCCTTGAGTATCGTGTCAGACAGAGACACGAGATTCACATCTCAGTTTTGGCAGAGTCTGCAGAAGAGCTTGGGTACGAGTCTGAGTTTCAGTACGGCGTACCACCCGCAGAAGGATGGCCAGTCCGAGAGGACGATCCAGATCTTGGAGGACATGCTGAGGGCGTGCATGTTAGACTTCAAGGGATCTTGGGAGGATCATCTTCACCTTGTTGAGTTTGCCTACAATAACAGCTACCAGGCAAGTATTGGCATGGCACCTTTTGCCGAGCTATACGGGAGGAAATGTCGATCACCATTGAGCTGGGATGACATTGGAGATCGGGAGCTGTTAGGACCCGAGATGATCGTTGAGGCAGTGGATGTTGTGAGGAACATCCGGGAGAAGATGAGGATTGCGCAGGACCGTTTCAAGCATTGGGCAGATGCTAAACGGAGGCCTTTGGAGTTTCAGCCTGGAGATCACGTCTTCCTGAAGATTTCTCCGAACCGCGGAGTTATCTGATTTGGGAAGAGAGGCAAGCTGAGTCCGAGGTACATTGGGCCGTTTGACGTCCTGGAGAGAGTTGGAGGCGTGGCTTATCGCTTGGCGTTGCCCTCGTCACTGGAGGGAGTTCACGATGTATTTCACGTATCTCAGTTACGTCGATACATCAGTGATCCGTCCCATGCTGTGGATTTCTCGGAGATCACGGTTCGTCCGGATCTTACCTATGACCAGCAGCCAGTTGAGATTCTGGATCGACGGCAGAAGCAATTGAGGAATAAGACCGTTGACCTGGTTAGAGTACAGTGGCGTCATGGTTTCCCTGGGGAGTCCACCTGGGAGCGCGAGGATGATATGAGAGAACGCTACCCGCATTTATTTCCTAAGCCGTAGTTGATGTAGATTCCGAGGACGGAATCTTTTCTTAAGGTGGGTAGGATGTAACGGTCACCTTTCGACCGTGCATATTTTAGCGCGTAGACATATTCCGAGTGCTTTTTGTGTATTTGTTTTTATTATTGTATTTCCGTAGTTCGAACGTGTGACCGGACTCCATATTCATGATCCTCTCGGAGGCGCGATCGCCCCGGTATCTTGTTTATATTTTTCGGATGTCTAGGTGAAATTGCAATAATACAATTATTTTTATTAACTTTTTCTAAATCCTTTTTCAAATTTTAATGTTTTATAACTTAAATGGGTTTTAACACTTTCTTTTAAAAAAAGGGGGGGGGGGGACAAACGAACCCCACTTAACTTTTAAAAAAAACCTTAAATAATCATTTCATTTTAAAACCTTGACCAAATCTTCTCCATTTTGACTTACGCAGGTTGCTAGGGGAAATCAAATAAACTGTTTGTATAAAAAAACAAAACAAAACTGTTTAACAAATCATAACCCTTCGAATCCCAACGGCGAACCCACGATCCCGTATCTCTCCTCACGTGTTAACCCCCAAGCCCTATTAAACCGCAGCAACCTAGGGCTATCTCTCCTAGCGCCGCACCCTCTAATCATTTTCACGCAAACGCAGCGCCGCCCCCTGTTTCTTTCTGCTTGCAAGCGCGGCACCCCGCGCGCGCCTTCCGCAGGAGCGAGCGGCTTCCCTCCTCCGCGGCGCGTGCCAGTGGCACCCCCCAGGCGCAGCGGCGCCATCGCACGTCAGCAACATCAGCCGGTCTGGGCGCTGCAGGCCGCTCTTCGCGCGGCAGCGACGCACGGTAATCTCCAGACCTCCGTCGGCCTTCCATCCGACGCGCCGCCACCGTACGCTGCCCGGACCGCCGCTATCCGCGCCGCACGTCCACCAGTCTGCGAATCAAACACATGAGTGATTATTTTCGTGCACAATTGCACGTTATCTTTTGCATGTATTATATGCATCCAGAACAGTTTATAACCCCATATTGAAGGCTGAGTAAGTTTTAATTATTAAGTTTTATAAGGGTTATTATAATCTTGAAGTCTCAGGCAATCCAAGCAGCATTCCTTATGGCATGCACTATTTTGTTATAGATATACATAAACAACTGAAGCAAAATGAAATGCATTTGCTATGTCACTGGTATCAAACAGATCAATGGTTTAAAAAAAAGAACATATGATATTTTAGAAATAATTGACTGTAGAGAGCAGTATGAGATGAGATGCTATTTAATATAGCATATTTTCAGTATTGAAGATTAGAAATGAAATTTAGGAAACAACAATCATTAAACCATTATAATGGCACAAGATATAAACCAACTGAGTTGAAACCCATGCTCAAGTTTAATAGCTCAGTGGAGCGTCTATTGAGTACTCCAAACTCTATTACTATCCTGGCATCGAAGGCTTGTGCCCAAGCAATTCCACCCATAATACCATATGTTAGTGCTTATGCAGTAACGTTAGTTAATAACATATTTTGAATACCCCTAGGGTAGAGAACCTAAATAAAGAAAATGAGTTATTGTTTAAATTATTTTGGGACGAACCTGATTCAAACATGTGTTTATCAAAACAGAGAACTTGTCGTTCCATACCGTCCGCTTTCCCAGACAAACCCACGACAACCGTCATCACCGGAAACAGGCAAGTGAAACTTGCCAACACTTCTTTAGGCCATGTTTTTAGGCCAATTCCTCGTACTAGCGTGAAAGAGACTAGGTCGTGAAATGATAGCGATCTAGGCGCAACTTTGTGATATAGCTTGACAACGAAGCTAGATCCGACACCTTGCCATATCATTTATGCATTGATATCTGTCATGTTTAAATTCCTTAACTGTACGCATTTGAATTGTTAACTGCCATGCATTGCATCATACATGTCATCCTAGTTAAACTTGCATCGTAGCACACGCTACACTACTTGTACAATCCATGTTTCCGTGTTACCGGCTAGGCACCCGTTATGCGGGCATAACCCTACGCCATCCATGTTAAAACACTTCCTGGCTCGTGATCTAGAAGCGAGCATTCCGTGTTCGGGGGTAATGCCCTGGCTCGACACACGTGGAGGGGTAGGGATAAACGGTCACTTGAGTGTAAGAGTTGGCCCGTACAGCCACTCTAGCCAAAGGACAGAATCTCTGTGCACGACGCGATTACAATTCCAGTACTTGTCTTTTTACTTGTTTACTTGCCATGCCATGTCATTTGTCATTTTATATCCATGTCATACTTTACTTTAGAACTGTTAGGTTGCTTTACTTTTATAGTTTCCTTGCACAAGTCTTTTTAGACTTGCTGACATGTGCCCCTTCTCTTTGGGTGACGCATGTTAGTTGCTGAGCCAGAGACAGTTGCAGAGAGTGACGAGTTCGTGGAGTTCGTGACCGAGCCGGTTGGTGACGTGGAGTACGAGGACACCGGTGATCAATCTTAGAGATCTTTCGTACTCTTCTTTTGTAGCACCGTTTTGTTAGATTCTGTTGGCCATGCTAGGCCTTTTGCTTTTGACTCTTTTGTTGCCTGGTGGCATTTCTGGTTGTTGGACTTTTTGTTGGACTATGAGTTGGAATAATGTTATATTATTGTCTCTCTTTTTCCTATTATTGTTATTGTTGTTCTGAGTCACATTACAGGGACCTGCTACTTCGTTTTATTTGACGCTTATCGGACTTGCGGCTTTGCAGCTTCAAGTCCGTGCGGACCTTCTCATGCTTCGCCTCCATGTTTTTGGGAATCGGGGCGTGACATTGTCGTCTCTCTGAGACGTGTGGAGTCTCGTGTCTCTCGTTCTGAGGCGATACTCGCTCGCATATGCTCTCACTTGGGCATTGAGGTTCCTCCATCTGTTTTTGACGATGAGGAAATGGATGAGGATGAGCTCCAGGAGCTTGTTGGATCCACTGCTCGTGCCCCAGAGGGTCCGTCTGCTGCTGCTGCTGAGTCTGCCGGTGCTCCCGAGAGCACACCTGCTGCCACCATTCCTTCGGTGGATACTTCGTCTGGTGCTCCCGAGACCACTCCCGTAGCGACTCTTCCTTCTGTGGACACTCCCGCTGACCCAGTGACCACCACCCCCTCTGCAAAGCCTGCTGCTGCTACTGACCCTGCCTCCGCCTACTGAGCTTACGTTGGAGGACTCTCCCTACGCACTTTGGATGATATATCTTGTAGTGAGAGTGTGGGATAGGATAGTTTGGGTGGTTATGATATTTTGATGTATTTTTGATGTTTTGATGATACACTTTTATTGTATGTTCATTTTGATGTCCGGTGTGACATATGTTGTATGATGTGCTCCGATCGTTCGATCGTTATGTTGTATGTTGGCGGATGTATACTTTTGATGTATCCATGTTCTTTTATATTTTTATACATTGTGTTGACATTTACTTCATTGTGCGCATTATATTCTTTTTGTCTCTGATGTTGACTTCGTCGCTTGATGACTTTCTTGATTAAATAGAAATTAATTCTATGAAAACATAGAATTGTTTTCCATGCACTTAATTCATCAAGAATGTTGATATTGGAGAGTATGTTCCATAACTCAATACATGAAATTAATTTGAGTTTTGATGATTTTATCTCTCGATTTTCAACTATGGTCTCGTTGGCACGCTTTGATTTACTTCGTATTTTCCTTTGGTGTCATTTGGACCGTGGTCATATTCTACGACTCCCGTGCTTTTATTTGAAGCCATTGTTGTTGTCGTTGTTCTCCTCCCACACTTTTTGCAAATGCCAAAGGGGGAGAGAATTAATAATGACAATTTAAAGCAATTTTCCGAGAATCTAATTTGATAAGTTAGATTCAGGGGGAGTTAAGATATAAAAATGGATTTAGATCCTAAATTTCGATAATTGGATTCACATTTTATACTTTCCTCGTCTTCTTGATGCTTATGATTATTATTTAATATGGAATTAACGTGTCATCAATGCAGGGGGAGTAAGTAAATTTCATTTGAATCATTATTATTGAATATTATTTATGTTGGTTTGTCATCACCAAAAAGGGGGAGAATGTTCAGTATTGATTCCCCGAATTTGGTTTTGATGATGAACAAACATAAATATCATGAACTAACTCTTTGTGAGCGCAGTTATGGAGATCGTCGCCAAATTTCTATGAACATCAAAAGCGATGTCTCGAGACTTCTAAAAGCGCGTGATCGTATGCTTGAAGCTTCGTTGAAGCTCAAGGACCATTATTGAAGTCAAGAGATTCGGATCAAAGCGATTGAAGACGGTTCGTCAAGTTTTATTTATAGTCTTCTAGCTTCGTTTCGTAGAAATTTAAGCCTTGAGTAGGTCTTACGTTTTAATCTTCATAACGCTCATATCTTAGAGCTAAGATCTTATTAGAAGCCCATAGACACTTTCCCGAACTTCGCGCTTCATTTCGCGGCTTTTTGTGCATGTTAGTTGGTTCAAGAAGAAGAACCAACCGACTAGATGGCAATCTAGTCGGTCGGCAATCCTTCTTGAACCGACTAGAATGCATTGTTCAAATTCAGCACTTTACTGTTTACAGTTAGTCGGTCCAAGAAGGTTCACCGACCGACTAGTTGTCAAACTAGTCGGTTAGGAATCCTTCTTAGACCGACTAGTTCTGTGTTCAGTTTTTCAGCCTGAGCTACTGTTTATCATTAGTCGGTCTAAGAACGATTGTCGACCGACTAGTTGAGAAACTAGTCGGTTGGAATTTGTTCTCAGACCGACTAGTTCAACTTGTATTCAGCCTATCATGTTTTGACTCTTAGTCGGTCAAAGAACACTCACCGACCGACTAGTTATGAAACTAGTCGGTTGGCAAGTCTTCTTAGACCAACTTGTAATGCCCTACAAGCTACTGCACAAGTACTAGAGGGCGGGTGAATAGTACTTTAAAATAATAAGGAGTATAATTCCAAATTAAAATGCAAACAACTACCAAATCAATTTGCGGAAGCTTAAATTGAATGACAACACAAAATTAACAACGCTAACAAGAGATGTTACTGGGTTCGGATCCACCCAAGTCTCCCCGACTTGTTCCCGGTGATCCTACGTCCCAACCACCCGAATCCCCTCCGGATACTTGAGTTAGAAACCCTAACTCAAGATTTCCACTATGAAATACTTGTGAAAAACCTCCACAAGTCAAATCATACAAAATGTAATTTGTGACTCCCACAACCCGGGATCACAACCACACTCTCACAACCGAGAGTGAAACTTACAAATCAAATATGAAATGAAATAAAGAAACTTCTTACCGAACAAAATACCTATGCCTTGAATATTGCTTACGAATTAGGGCAAGGATGATTTTGAGGAAGAAGTGGCACCAAACCCTAGCTCCAAGATGTAGACAGCGATGGAGAGCTTTGGGGATGTTGGTGACCTAGAATCAAGCACTTGGCTTGGAAGGCTTCACACTCAATGAATCTCTCTTTGGAAGTAAGAGTTAGGAGAGATTATTGAATGGAGGGAATGAGCTTTGAATGAGCTTGGATTGATTTCTCTTGAACTCTAAACTTGCATTAATATCAGCCTTGGCAGCAATGAATGCAGCCCAACAAGTATATATAGGTTAGAGGAGAGAGAGAGAGAAAAACGTTTCAATTAAAGCTCCAACGGCTCTTTTCTGAACCCAACTAGTCGGTCAAAGAACAACCACCGACCGACTAGTTCATCAACTAGTCGGTCGGTCAATTAACGTAAACCGACTAATGAGTAAACTGAGAAAAGATCAAAGTACAGACTAAGGAACTAGTCGGTCTAAGAAGAGTAGCTGACCGACTAGTTTCACAACTAGTCGGTCGGTTACTCAACGTGGACCGACTAACAGATAAAACTGAAGTCTGAGAAGAATTAGACTTAGTCGGTCCAAAAACAAATGTTGACCGACTAATTCACCAACTAGTCGGTCACCAAATGAACATAGACCGACTAACAATAAACAGTAAGTATGGTGAAAAATTTGGCATGTACAGTAAACTAAACTAGTCGGTCCAAGAAGGAAGGTTGACCGACTAGTTCATCAACTAGTCGGTCGATCAATGAGCACAGACCGACTAAAGATAAACAGTAGCTCAAGCTCAAATGTGCATGTTCAGGGAAAGCTCAACTAGTCGGTCACAGAAGCATCACTGACCGACTAGTTCACAAACTAGTCGGTCGGTGAGTCAACTTAGACCGACTAACTGTAAACAGTAAAGAGCTAAGAATTAACTGACAGAAACTTAGTCGGTCCAAGAAGCTTGGCTGACCGACTAGATCACCATCTAGTCGGTCAGTTCTTCTTCTTGAACCAACTAACATGCACAAGAAGTCCCGAATCGAAGCGCGAAGCTTCGGGAAGAATTGTATGGACTTCTACTAAGATCCTAGAGCTAAGATATGAGCGTTATGAAGAATTAAAACGTAAGACCTACTCAAGGCTTAACATTCTACGAAAGAAGCTTAAAGACTATTAAATAAACTTGACGATACCGTCTTCAATAGCTTCAATCGAATCTTCATGACTTCTAAATAGGTCCATAAGCTTCAACGAAGCTTTAGGCATACGATCACGTGCTTTGAGAAGTCTTGAGACGTCGTTATTGATATTCATGTGAATTTGGCGACGATCTCCATAACTGCGCTCACAAAGTGTTAGTTCATATTATATTTATGTTTGTTCATCATCCAAAACCAAATCCGGGGAGTCCAATATCAAACATTCTCCCCCTTTTTGGTGATGACAAACTAACATAAATAATAATCAAAAATAATAATTCAAATGAAATTTACTTACTCCCCCTACATTGATGACACGTTAATTCCAATTTAAACAAAAATGATACGCATCAAGCAGACGAGTGAAGTATATTAAATGAGAATCGATTGTTGAATTATTGAAATACCAAATGAAGGTTATTGAAATATCGGATTTGAAAATCCATTTATATATCTTAACTCCCCCTGAATCTAACACATCAAGTTAGATTCTTGGAGAAATGCTTTAAATTTTCATTTGGCACATCGTTATTATTATATCTCTCCCCCTTTGGCATAAGCAAAAAGAGCGGGAGGATAACAACGACAACAACAATGGCCTCAAATTAAAAAGCACGGGAGTCGTAGAATACGACGAAGGTTCAAGTGACACCAAAGAGAAAAATACGAATAGAATTAAGGCGTGTCAAAGATACCAACGTCGAAAAATCGTAAAACGAAATCATCAAAACTCAAATCAATTTAACGGATTGAGTTATGGAATATACTATCCAATATCAACATTTCTTGGTTAATTTAGTGCATGGAAAACAATTCTATGTTTTCATAGAAGAAATTTCTATTAAACCAAGTGAATATCGTCGAGCGACGAAATCAAACATCAGAGACATAAAAATTATACATTGCACAAAATAATGAAATGTCAACTGAGATATATATATATAATGCATGAAGCAGAGTACATCACCGATATACATACCGACGATCGACAGATCGGGGCACAAAAATACATCATACATCATCACAAAAAGAAATACATCATCTCTGAATACAAAATACATCAGCACAGATATCAAAACAAAACATCACAATGATCCAAAATACATAGCCACACACACTATCCTACCCAACATCTCTCACAACTAGATATATCATCCAAAGAGTATCAGGAGAGGCCTCGAAGCAACTCAAGAGGCAGCGGGAGGACCAGAAGCAACTGCAGGCTCAGCAGGAGCAGAGGAGGTGACTGGATCAGCAAGAACATCCGAAGCATCAGCAGGAGCGACGACAGAAGTGGCAACCACTGAAGCAGCGACCGTAGTGGCCTCGGGAGCACCAGTCAGAGTATCCACCACAGGAGTGGTGGCAACAGGTGTGCTCTCGGGGGCACCAGCAGACGTAGCAGCAACAGCAGCACCGGAAGAGGTATCACCAGCAGCAGCAGTACCAGCAGAAGTGCCCTCGGGGGCACGAGTCGAAGCACGACAGAGCTCCTCAATGTCCTCCTCAGCCATCTCATCAAACTCCTCATCCTCAGACACGGAAGGAGGAAGCTCAACACCCATCTGACGAGCCATACGGCAGACTACCTCCTCGGTACGAGCCAAGCGGGACTCGTGACGACGAAGTATCCGTAGGACTTCATCCAGGGTGGCAGAGGGAGCAGCAGAGGCACTGGCAGAGGCAGGGACAGACGCTGAAGGTGTCGTCCTCTGAACGTGACAAAGCGCCGCAAGAGATTTCTTGACGGCCGTCGCATTCAGGGGAGGACCAAGGGGACGCTCATCGTCACGAGGCAACGTGACACGAAAATGACGAAATACGAGGGTCAACATGCAAGGAAATGGGATATGAGCCGATTTATTGGACTTTCGAATACACTCGAAAGAGTCAATCTTATCGAGTATAATTCGAGCCCAATTAATCGAGCTCCCCATGAAGATCGCATAGATAAGCTTCAAAAATGGCTGGGATGGTAAAGATGAGGAGCCGTACTTGGGAAGCAAGCACGACTTCAGAATCAGATTTAGGACCCACGCATTTGGCTTGAATGATTTAGATGGCACGCCAATCATGGCAGGAGGGATCTGATGGAAAATCTCTGAAAGGATGGTCTGATCAAGAGAAGAAATATCGTCAACCGAGATATCAGAGGGAAGAAGGCCAGACGAAGAGATACCCAAAATCTCTCCTAAGATTTCCGCAGTGAGGACTATAGGGGTCCCCAAAACGGTCGTATCAACAGAGTGGGTCTGATCGTACTGACCCCGGATCCTATTCGCATAGAAAAGCTTCACTAATCTAGGGTAGGGGTGAGGATTCGCCTTCGGGTCAAATCAAAGGTAATCGAGGAGACCCGACGACGACAGAAGATCAGCTAACCCTATAAAGTCGCTAAACTGGACGAAATGCTCCAGAAGCAGAGGGCAATGTTCGATACGGTTATACGCCGCGAGACACAAAGGGTCATCGCGACATAACGAAATATCGACACCGCCCACCGGCATCGGACCCTTTCCCTTAGGCTTTCGGGTAGACGTACGAGGGTGGGTGCTAGACTCGGGATGTGTAGGAGGAGTGGGTTCCCTATGAGTCTCAGTCTCGGGGTTATACTCCGTATCGGAATCGGTAGGAGTATGGAACGAAGAAGCAGAGGAAAGAATTTTGGCCTTTGACTTGGGTTTGGGTTTCGGTTGACCTCTAGGTTTAGCGGTCGTCGTCCTCTTCTTCTTGAGAGGAGGCGAAGACGACGAAGGTTGGGTGGTCTTGGTTCGACGTTTCGGAGGGGTTGGACGATCGGGATCCGAAGGGTTTGGATCAACGGTCATCGGAGAGGGGCTAGACGGAGTGATCGGAATACGTGTTCTTGCCATATTCGAAGCAAGACACGGGACAAGGAGATCAAACGAAGAAGCCCTGGCCGAAAAAAATAGATAAACCCTAAGAACCCTAAAAACCGAGCAAGCCCTAGCTCTAGGAAAGGAAATCTAACCCTAGAAGGAGAAGAGATCACCTAGAAGGAGGGGCCGACGGTGGAGATCGATGGAGACGGCCGGAAAATGGCCGGAGAACGATCGGAAGTTGAAGGTTTTTGAGGGGAATCGGGGTTTCGAGCTGAGGGAGAAAGACTTTGGACCGATTAGAATGAGATACGACCGACTAAACTGAGTTTAAGTCGGTCGAGATCGAAAATGATCAAACAGTCCCTGGCACAACTAGTCGGTCACAGTTCAAGCACTGACCGACTAGATCACGATCTAGTCGGTCGGTCAATGAGCTTGAACCGACTAGTTGCAAACAGTGGCTGAATCCAAGATTTACTGACAAGATTTAGTCGGTCACAGTTCATTGACTGACCGACTAGATCTCAATCTAGTCGGTCGGTCACTGAACATGAACCGACTAAGGAGTCCAAAAAATGATAATCAATTTCTCTCCTTAATACGCTTGGACGATATATCTCAAAACTCTCAATAAACATCTAAACTACCCCATTAAACATCGAAAACTCAAAATTTGACGATTACGCACAAATCGAACGAAAAAATCAAAATAACACATAAATTCCGAAAAATCCAATAATTCTAGCATGAATGAGATATTGCCAAATATAATAGCATGCAAAATTATTGAATGAAACATGAATCCTATATCTCGGATTCACCCATAATCCCCAATTCTCGACGTAACCGCACAAAGGAGTCCTCCTTTAGGGGTTTCGTGAAAATATCGGCGATTTTCTTTTGGGTTTCAACGTACACTAAAATGATGTCCTTTTTAGTAACATGATCATCTAAGAAGTGGTGTCGGACATCTATGTGTTTCGAACGGGAATGGTGTACCGGGTTCTTGGAAAGACATATTGCACTTTGGTTGTCAACCATGATAGGGCAAGTATCACAATTTATACCAAAGTCTTTAAGTGTGTGTCTCATCCAAAGAACTTGAGCACACGCGGCACCGGCGGCAATATATTCCGCCTCGGTGGTTGAAAGTGATACGGAATTTTGCTTCTTGGAAAACCAAGAGACAAGAGAATTTCCTATAAAATGGCAAGTGCCACTAGTACTTTTCCTGTCGGATTTGCATCCCGCATAATCGGCATCACTATATGAGATTAACTCATATGTGCTAGATTTCGGATAAAGTAATCCAAAATCTAAAGTGTAACTTAGATAGCGAAAAATACGCTTTACCGCTACTAAGTGAGATTCCTTAGGTTGAGATTGATAACGAGCACATACGCATACGGCGAACATAATATCGGGCCTACTTGCGGTATGATAAAGCAAACTACCTATCATACCTCGATATAGACGAATGTCTACATCCTTACCGCCCGTATCCTTGTCAAGATGCGTAGTCGTGCTCATTGGAGTCTTTTTCCCGGAAGCACTCTCCATTCCAAATCGCTTTAGCAACTCCACCGTATACTTCGTTTGGTGGATGAAGATTGCATCGTCCATTTGGCGAATTTGGAGACCTAAGAAATACTTGAGCTCACCCATGTGGCTCATCTCAAATTGTTCCTTCATAACATTAGAGAACTCTTCGCAAAGAGCAAAGTTAGTAGCACCGAAAATGATATCATCAACATATATTTGAACTAAAATTATATCATTATTCGCATGCTTAACAAAAAGTGTAGAATCGGCTTCTCCCATTTTAAAATTCAAATCCAAAAGAAAATTCTTTAGGCGATCATACCAAGCTCGAGGAGCTTGTCTTAAGCCGTAAAGCGCTTTCTTTAGTTTAAAAACATGATTTGGAAATTTTTCATTTATGAAGCCCGGAGGTTGAGAAACGTAAACTTCCTCAACAACATCTCCGTTTAAAAATGCACTTTTAACATCCATTTGAAATAATTTAAAATCCTTATGGCATGCAAACGACAATAATAATCTAATTGATTCTAATCTAGCTACCGGAGCGAAGGATTCTTCGAAATCAATACCTTCCTCTTGTCGATAGCCTTGAGCAACTAACCGAGCTTTGTTCCGGACGACGACTTGGTTTTCGTCGGTTTTGTTCTTGAAGATCCACTTTGTCCCTATGACGGTGTGGTTCTTCGATGGCAATAGAACAAGCTCCCAAACTTCATTTCTCTCGAATTGAATGAGCTCCTCCTCCATGGCTAAGATCCAAGTGCTATCTTCGCATGCTTCATTAATATTCTTTGGCTCTATCGAGGAGGCAAAGGCACAATGAGCGAAGTAGTTCACTTGCGATCTCGTCTTGACACTATCATAGATATTGCCAATGACTTGCTCATGAGGATGGTCACGAACGGTATGAAGCCGTTTGGGAATACCTTGATCACTAGGAACATTCTCAACAATTTCGTTAGTTGGGTTAGTCTCAATAGAATCAATAGAATCATTAAACTTAGAATTATCAAATGAATCACATAAAACATCCATAGAATCATTATCGTTTGAAATTCTAGTTGGAACAAATCCTTCATTAAAAGAGACATGAAGCGACTCCTCGATCGTTGAGGTTCGTTTGTTGAATATCCGGTAGGCTTTGCTACGTGAAGAATATCCAACAAAAATCCCCACATCGGATCTTGGATCGAATTTGTCCAAACTACCATACGTGTTCTTAATAAAACATTTCGAACCAAAGACACGAAAATGTTTAACTTGAGGCAACCTACCAAACAACAATTCATAACAAGTTTGTTTAGTTTCGGGCCTCAAAAGTATTCTATTAAACACATAGCAAGCGGTGTGTACCGCTTCCGCCCAAAATTGATGGCCAAGTTGGCTATCATCAAGCATAGTGCGAGCACACTCCACTAGCGTCCTATTCTTTCTCTCAACTACACCATTTTGAGGAGGTGCACGAGGGAAAGAGAAGGTGTGAGTAATACCAACTTCATCACAAAATGTCTCAAAAGACTCATTCTCAAATTCACCTCCATGATCACTACGAATAGTGACAATGGTGGTTCCTAAGAGATTTTGTACTTTCTTAACAAAAATTGTGAAGTTTTCAAAAGCTTCATTTTTATTACACAATGAAAATACCCATGTAAATCTTGAATAGTCATCTACGATGACAAGTCCATATCTTGCATTTCCTAAGGAAGCAACTCTAGTTGGCCCAAATAAGTCTAGATGTAATAGCTCTAGTGGCCGTTTAGTAGAAATGCTTTTCTTAGGTTTAAATGAAGATTTAGGAAGCTTGCCACGTTGACAACAATCACAAAAACTTTTCTTTTCAAAAACAAGCTTCGGAAAACCTTTAATGGAATTTAATTTTGAAAGCTTATATAGTGTTCCAAAGTTCACATGTCCAAAGCGTCGATGCCATAAGTGTTGTTCACTTGTGTTGGCAACGAGACATTGTTCATATGACTTAGGAAGATCCAAAATATAAATATCTTTACGACGAGTTCCGGAAAACAATAATTTATCATTATCTTTTCTTAAAATGTGACACAATCCTTTCGCAAAGCTAACTTTGTAACCTTTGTCACAAAGTTGGCTTATTGAAATAAGATTATGATTTAAACCACTAACAAGATAAACATCACTAATTAGGGGTTTAGAAGGGTTACCCACTTTACCAACACCTATGATGGTTCCGCTCTCGTTGCCTCCAAATACGACGCGGTTTCCATTTGCTATGGGAACCACTCCGGAGAGCAAACTAGCGTCACCCGTCATGTGTTTTGAACACCCGCTATCGAGTATCCAATTTCCCTTGGAGCTAAATTTAAATTTGTTTCTCCTTTTCTTTTTCTTTTCCTTGAGTACCTAAAGATAGAGAATTTCATATCATGGTACCTAAGGTCATTGGGTCCAAAAGATTAGACCTTTGGAAGCCAAGTCCAATTGGACTTAGACTTCCCCACATAATTTCTACTATGCACAACATCCGAAAAATAAGCATTCATATACATTTGTTTTTCGTCCATGCTTGTGTCCTTTGGGCTCCAAATTGTGAAAATCTTGGGAGCCCTCATCCTATTGGGTGCATGCATGCTACGTTGATTTCTACGTGATGCATGTTGTGGATAGGCATACGGGACATGATGGAATGGTGCACGATGAGAATTACTCATATGATGAGGTGGGTGTACATATGCTTGTGTGGGAACACGTGCGTGAGGGTGTCTCACATGGTGTGCACGTGCCCGTGAACGTTTAGCATAGAAATCATCATATGTGTGAGATGGTGGAGTAGGACGTGTGTTCCTACGTGGCATGGTATGAGTGTACATGTAGGCATGCCCCTTCTTTGGAGGTCCACCCAAAGTGGGTTTCTTTCCAAAAGAGGGTGTGGACGAGGTGGAAGCACCATTGGTAGATGAACTACCAATAGAGTGTTTGCTCCCACTCGTTGAGGCTTTGGAAGTTGGCCTTACAAAAGTAGTGACCGACTTGGATGAATTTCCCATCATATACCCCAAGCCAATGTGGTGTTTGGCCGGAAGTAAGTCTTTTAGGATATTATCCAAGTGGCCCTTACCCTTGTTGAATTTGTTGATTCGGCCCAATGTGTCCTCATATTTCTCTTTGAGAGAACACAAAGAAATATCCAAAGTGGATATTTGCGATGTGAGCACATAAACACGAGATTTAAGATTCTCGTTCTCAATACTCAAAGTCGAGTTTTGAGAAGTTAAATCCGCTATCTTATGTTCTTCCGCATCCTCAATGCTAACATGTTCAAGTTTAGATTTGAGAATAACAATCTCATTTCTTAACTCTTCAACAACGGTGTCGTTGTTGGTGATGACAGTCTTAGGCGATGTTTGAATGCTAGCTAGGTCATCTTTTACTTTAGTATATCTATTTACTAATTTAGTGTATTTTGACCATAATTGAGAGTTAGCATTCCTAAGGTCATCCATAGTTACCTCATCGTTGCCTTCGTCATCACTATCATCGGAAGAGGAGGATCCTTGATCATGCTCCTCTCTTGCCATGAAGCACATGTGCGCTTGCTCCACTTGCTCATCGTCTGAATCTCCGCTTGAGGAATCCTCGGAGTCGGTAAACGTTGCTCCGACAAGTCCCTTCTTGTACCCCTTTTTGTACTTCTTGAACTTATCGAATTTTGGCGCCTTCCACTTCTCCTTTTGTTTGTTGAGAGGACACTCCGCTTTCATGTGCCCTGGCTTATTGCACTTGAAACACAAAGGAGAGGAAGAAGCGTTAGAAGAACCAAATTTAGCTTTGTTCTTGAAGTTACCTTTTCGGAAGAAACGGTTGAACTTCTTGGCCATGAGTGCCATGGACTCCAAGTCCAACTCGTTTTCCGAGTCTTCATCATCGGTTGATGTGGATGTGGATGGAGCGGCCTTGAAAGCAATGGCCTTCTTCTTTGGCTCGTCTTGCTTTAGGTAGGACTTCATCTTTTCTTGCAATTTGAGCTTGCTATCCTTGCGTACCTCGTATGACATTAAAGTACCCATTAGTTGAACTACGGTGTACTTGTTCATGTCATTACCTTCCTCGATGGCGAAGGTGCGCTTTTCCCAAGAAGAAGGAAGTCCTTCGATAAGCTTCGAACACTTCTCCTTTTGGGTGTAGGATTTGCCAAGAGCCTCTAACTCGTTTATGATGTCGACGAAGCGAGCGTAATACTCCTTCATCTTCTCGCCCTGTTGCATATGAAACATTTCGTAATCTTTGTTTAGAACTACGAGTTTAGAGTCTCTTACCCGACTCGTCCCTTCATGAAGAATGAGGAGGGAGTTCCAAATTTGATATGCACTCTTACATGTGCATATCTTATTGAAGTCCTCGGGATCCAATGCGCATTGCAAGGCGTTCATTGCCTTGGCATTGCTTACCTCCGCGGCGACCTCCGCGGTTGTCCATTTCTCGAAGTCTTCTTCTTCGGGCTCGATGTACTCCTTCATTGTAGTCCTCCATAAATATGCACTTCGGAGGAAGGTTTCCATCCGACATTTCCAGTACCCGTAGTTGGTACCGTTGAAGAATGGAGGCCTCGTAGAGGAATGTCCTTCCATCACCGAAGATGCTCCTTCACGGTTCCTGAAGGTGTCATAGTTGGAAGGTGGACGCACGGTCTTGTTGTCGTTGGCAGACATAGCTTAGTATCTGGCTCTGATACCAAATGTAATGCCCTACAAGCTACTGCACAAGTACTAGAGGGGGGTGAATAGTACTTTAAAATAATAAGGAGTATAATTCCAAATTAAAATGCAAACAACTACCAAATCAATTTGCGGAAGCTTAAATTGAATGACAACACAAAATTAACAACGCTAACAAGAGATGTTACTGGGTTCGGATCCACCCAAGTCTCCCCGACTTGTTCCCGGTGATCCTACGTCCCAACCACCCGGATCCCCTCCGGATACTTGAGTTAGAAACCCTAACTCAAGATTTCCACTATGAAATACTTGTGAAAAACCTCCACAAGTCAAATCATACAAAATGTAATTTGTGACTCCCACAACCCGGGATCACAACCACACTCTCACAACCGAGAGTGAAACTTACAAATCAAATATGAAATGAAATAAAGAAACTTCTTACCGAACAAAATACCTATGCCTTGAATATTGCTTACGAATTAGGGCAAGGATGATTTTGAGGAAGAAGTGGCACCAAACCCTAGCTCCAAGATGTAGACAACGATGGAGAGCTTTGGGGATGTTGGTGACCTAGAATCAAGCACTTGGCTTGGAAGGCTTCACACTCAATGAATCTCTCTTTGGAAGTAAGAGTTAGGAGAGATTATTGAATGGAGGGAATGAGCTTTGAATGAGCTTGGATTGATTTCTCTTGAACTCTAAACTTGCATTAATATCAGCCTTGGCAGCAATGAATGCAGCCCAACAAGTATATATAGGTTAGAGGAGAGAGAGAGAGAAAAACGTTTCAATTAAAGCTCCAACGGCTCTTTTCTGAACCCAACTAGTCGGTCAAAGAACAACCACCGACCGACTAGTTCATCAACTAGTCGGTCGGTCAATTAACGTAAACCGACTAATGAGTAAACTGAGAAAAGATCAAAGTACAGACTAAGGAACTAGTCGGTCTAAGAAGAGTAGCTGACCGACTAGTTTCACAACTAGTCGGTCGGTTACTCAACGTGGACCGATTAACAGATAAAACTGAAGTCTGAGAAGAATTAGACTTAGTCGGTCCAAGAACAAATGTTGACCGACTAATTCACCAACTAGTCGGTCACCAAATGAACATAGACCGACTAACAATAAACAGTAAGTATGGTGAAAAATTTGGCATGTACAGTAAACTAAACTAGTCGGTCCAAGAAGGAAGGTTGACCGACTAGTTCATCAACTAGTCGGTCGATCAATGAGCACAGACCAACTAAAGATAAACAGTAGCTCAAGCTCAAATGTGCATGTTCAGGGAAAGCTCAACTAGTCGGTCACAGAAGCATCACTGACCGACTAGTTCACAAACTAGTCGGTCAGTGAGTCAACTTAGACCGACTAACTGTAAACAGTAAAGAGCTAAGAATTAACTGACAGAAACTTAGTCGGTCCAAGAAGCTTGGCTGACCGACTAGATCACCATCTAGTCGGTCAGTTCTTCTTCTTGAACCAACTAACATGCACAAGAAGTCCCGAATCGAAGCGCGAAGCTTCGGGAAGAATTGTATGGACTTCTACTAAGATCCTAGAGCTAAGATATGAGCGTTATGAAGAATTAAAACGTAAGACCTACTCAAGGCTTAACATTCTACGAAAGAAGCTTAAAGACTATTAAATAAACTTGACGATACCGTCTTCAATAGCTTCAATCGAATCTTCATGACTTCTAAATAGGTCCATAAGCTTCAACGAAGCTTTAGGCATACGATCACGTGCTTTGAGAAGTCTTGAGACGTCGTTATTGATATTCATGTGAATTTGGCGACGATCTCCATAACTGCGCTCACAAAGTGTTAGTTCATATTATATTTATGTTTGTTCATCATCCAAAACCAAATCCGGGGAGTCCAATATCCAACACAACTAGTTCTCTATCTCCTGAACTTCACCTTTTGGCTGTGAAGCTGTTAGTCGGTCCATGTTGATTAACCGACCGACTAGTTGAGAAACTAGTCGGTCAGTGATCCTTCTTTAACCGACTAGTCTGCTTCAGAATAGAGCCGTTGGAGCATTAAATGCCACGATTTTTGCTCTCTCTTTCCTCCATCCTATATATACTTGAAGGGCTGCTTTCATAGCATTCAAGGCTGATATTTATTGAAGTTTAGAGAATCAAAGAGAAGCATTAATTCTCATTTCCAAGCTCATTCATTTCTCAAGAATCTCTCTCTCACTCTTATTTCCAAAGAGAGATTCACATTGATTGTGAGCCATTCAAGCCAAGAGCTTGATCCAAGGTCACCAACATCTTCCTAGGCCTCCATTGCTGGTCAACATCTTGGAGCTAGGGTTTGGTGCCTTCATCTTCCCCAAAATCCTCTTTGCCCTAAATCGTAAGTTTTACTCAAGGCATAGGATTTTGTTGGTAAGCATTTCGTATTTCATTTACTTTGCTATTACAAGTGTTTTACTCTCGGTTGTGAGAGTTTGTGTGTGATCCCGGTCTGTGGTAGTCACATTTTCATTTGTGTATGATTTGATCTTGTAGAGGTTTTCTACAAGTATTTCATAGTGCAAATTTGAGTTAGAGGTTCTAACTCAAGTAGCCGGAGGGGATCCGGGTGTTTGGGACGTAGGATCACCGGGAACAAGTCGGGGAGACTTGGGTGGATCCGAACCCGTTATATCGTCTGTTTGCGATTGCATTTCTTTGTTGTCTATAGTTACATTTCCGCATTGTTGGTTGAGTTTACAAGATAATTAGGAATTATCTTCTTAATTATTTTAAAGTACTATTCACCCCCCTCTAGTACTTGTGCAGTAGCTACGTAGGGCATTACAAGCAGCTCTATCTCCCTTTTCAACGTAAAGAAATCGTCGATATCATGACTGTGATCACGATGATACCGATGATACTTTTGCAGATCCCTCGCAGCAGGGTTCGACCTCAACCCTTGAGGTGGGTCTGGGAGTAATCTGGACCTCGTCTCGGTGGCCAACACCTCAATCATGGGGGCGTTGAGCTGTGTGTATTGGGCATGTTGCGGTCTCTCCTGCCTCTGGACCGCCTGCGGGAGCTCTCTGGCAGCGGGGAACTCCCACACTGGGCCAGGTCGATCTTTTGGCCGATGACCTTCAGGATCACGCCTTTGTTGGCCTGGCTGGTCGCGGCCCCTGGGTCGGTCTTCCTGCCTCGGCCGAAAGTTGGGCCGATGCTCACAATGGGGCCCCCTGACTCGGCGACCTCTCTTCCCGTTCCCTGGGCTTCCTCACTTAGCATGTACTTCTCTGCCTGAATGGCAAGTGCATCAAAGTCGGTCGACGGGTCTCAGAGGAGGGATTTGTGGAGACTCCGGCTAGTCAGTCCCTTCTTGAAGGCGTCATGGCGAGCTCGTCTCCACAGATCGCCACACCGAGCCTCTCATCTTGGAAGCGACGCAAGAACTTTCAAATATTCTCTCCTTCCTTTTGGACAATCGAGAACAGATAATCCAAGGGCTTCCTCCTTATCCACCCACACGGAATTGCTGGCAGAATTTGTGGGATAGTTTGCCAAAGCATTTGATGGTCCGAGTGAGCAGACCGTTGTACCATTCTAGGGCCGACCTCTGCAAACTGTTCTGGAAGGCCCGGTATATGAGCATGTCGTCCGTGCCCTGGATCTTCGTTTCCCCCATGTACCTCTACACATGCGTAAGGGGGTTGCCAACACCATCATAGAGCACAAGTTGGGGAAGCTTGAACCTAAAAGGTATCGGGGATGAAGTTACCCATCTTACCAATGGGGTGGTTTCCTCGGGGTAGGGGATGCTCGGGCGACCTTCGGACATCGCGATGCCCATCTCGGCCTTCACACTGACCTTTGGACCTGGTTGGCGAGACACCTCGGCGCTCGGGGATACGCCCTCCCCATCTCTCGGGGGTTCTACTCTAGTCGCGGCTTCGTTGAGGATGATCATCACGCCAAGGTGAATAGCACTGTTGTCGGAGTGGGCTCCTCCTGACCAGTGGGGACCCCGCTGACGGTGGCCTATGCACGTCCTTACATTATAGGCCTGAGGTCGACATCTCCGGGATCTCACGGTTCTCACTCCGAAGCCTTTCACGCTCGGTGACGATGAAGCGGAGGTGCCGATGAGCAGCTTCTTCATCGAGACGGGCTTGTTGGGCGGTTCCTGCCTCATCCTCCAGGCATCTTCTGTTGACATCAGCTTCTTCGTCGCGCTTCCACTACTAAGCTGCCTCTGCTTCTTTGTCAAGGAGTTTTTGCCGGGCAGCTATCTCTTTGGCGAGCCCTCTTCGCTGAGCACCGCTTCTTCATCAAACTGGGGACGATGGTTTTGCCTCAAGTTTGGGGGCTCAGAGGGGCCTGGGGGTGCCTCAGCTCTGGCCTCCTTGAAGTCTTTCATCAACTTAGCGAAGGCCGCGAAACTTTGTTGGATAGCACGTGCTGAGGCCTGAATGTTCTCAGCCGTCTCCTCAGGGAGTAAATCCATCGAGGGAGTCCTCTGGTGAGACTGTGACTACTCATCTATGTGGGCTTTTCCATAGGTGGGATTGCGGTTGATAGGTATGGAGTTTGACATGGGTGTGACCCTTCGTTTGCACAAACGGCACCAATTGTTAGGGGATAAGTTTCCACGGTGGTTACAAGCTGTGGGATGATTGGGTCAAGTAGTGAGGGGGGCGAGGCTAGGCGACCTTCGAATGTCGATCTCTGGATTGATCCAACAAGTCCGATGCTTGATCGCCGCTCCCATCGAGTAGGTCAGATCACTACTTGGAAGAGCCAACCTACGCATAGAGCAGATCGTCAGAAAGGTGGGACTGCGGTTGATAAGTATGGAGTTTGACATGGGTGTGACCCTTCGTTTGCACAAACGGCGCCAATTGTTGGGGGATAAGTTTCGCATACAATGAATTTGTATAGTGGGGGAACCAAGGGCACGGTGGTTACAAGCTGTGGGATGATTGGGTAGGTTGTTTACAAGTAGTGAGGGGGCGTGAGGCTAGGCGACCTTCGTATGTCGATCTCTGGATTGATCCAACAAGTCTGATGCGTGTTCGCCGCTCCCATCGAGTAGGTCGTCGTTTGATCACTACTTGGAAGAGCCAACCTACGCATAGAGCAGATCGTCGGAAAGGCTGGGTTGGGTTCCAACCCAAAGCCTCTCTGATGCCTAAGTCAGAATTATGGCTTAGAAAAGTGGGTTGGACACGTAGGCCGAGCTAAATGTAGGACGACCTTATGTGGCGAGCTTGAGTGGAAGAACAAATATATGGACGGTATTTGCTCTTGTGTGTGACTAAGAGTTTGAGAATTAATTAGCCAACCCCTCTCTCGATGGAGGTGGAGGGGTATTTATAGCTGATGGAGGCGTTTAGATAGGGCTGACCTGGCGTGCTGAGCTGGCATGTCGGACTGCAAAAGGTTCGACCAAGGATGTCAGAGCTATGTGTGTCAGCCATGCTTTTGTAAGATGGCGCAACGGCCAGGGGTGCTTTGTCAGAGTGTCAAAGCCAAAAGCACCAAGCGGTCAGACGGCGCAGCGGCCAAGGGTGCTTTGTCAGGCTGTCGATTGGCGGAAGTGTCAGTAGGGTTCTCGTACAATGACGCTTATCGTACACGAAGGGATAGAAGGTCATCTTGGGAGCGTTCGAGAAGCGGGGCCGCACATGAGTCACTTGGTCGCTCCGGGTGGATGACGGGCGAACTGGTTGTTCGCATGGCGTGCTTGGAGAGAAGCGGGCGACCAACTGGCGAGGTGCGGGGAGAAGTGTGTCCTTCCCACTATTCGAGGCGGACTTCATGGGTGGCAAGCGGGCTAAGGGGGGAATAGGCGACCAACCGGTGAGGTTGGGACGAAGAGCGTCCTTCCACTAGTCAAGGCGGACTTTGCGGAGGACGGACGAGCTTGTCGTGTGCCTGACGAACTTGGATGGAAGGTCGAAGTATCATGATCTTTAGGTCGTAATAGTACCAATTTGAGTAATCTCAATAACATCAGAAACGATTGCATCCAGAAACAGTGACGCAAACCGTTGTCACCGCTGCAGTGCTTTTCCCTTATCGGGTACTTCTTTGCTTCCCGATTGCCCACTTGTTTTCATCCAGTTTCGATTTTCTATGAGAGCTTTAGGATTGTCTTCGCCATATTTCTGCCATCGTCATGTCCCCATTCTTTCTTATTTGCTGCTAGTACTTCGTCTACACCTACGTTCATTGCCTTCTCACTGAAATTTGATGAAGAATTGATGCACATAAAAATAGCCAAGCAGTCGCTATCCATTCATTGGCCCTCTGTCACCATTTTCAGCATCAACTCCACTCCACGGCTCTCCCATTGATTAAATCATCCATGATTTTTGTTTCCCTAGCAAAATTGTTCAGCAGACACATCGTATAAGTCCGCATCACAATCGCCTCATTGCTCGATTTTTCTGTTGTCATCGAGAGCAACCGTGGAATGGCCGTCACGTTTGCAAGAAGTGTAAGGTTGTAAGTGCAGAGGGTCAGGAAATAGATCGCTATGGCTGCTTCTCTACGCGCAATGTGGCTCAAGGAATGGTCGTAGAAGATTTCAAGAAGAGGAGGAATTGCCTTAAAGATCTCCCTTGATCGTCATGTTCCGTTCTTCTTGGGCTAGGTTGTAGATGGTGCTGGCAGCATCAATGCGGCATCTCATGATGGTAGCATGAGCGAGGATGTGAAGCAAAGGCGGAACGGCTCCAGAGCCGGCAATCTTGATTCTGTTGGCTTGTGTCTCCGAGAGCGCCATGATGGCCTTGCAGGCATTGACCTGCAGGATGAGGATATGGTCGGAGCATAACATGAGGGCGATGAAAGCCACGATTCTTGGAGTGTAGAGAGAAACTAATCGGTCTCCTCTAGATTTTGTGTGTTGAAACATGGCATCAAGGGCTGATTCCCGCACCTTGGCCTTGGAATTCCATAAATCTTGGAAGATGTTCTCTTCTGTTAGAATTTGGGATGCGAACTTCACCTTAGAACGCAGCAGAAAGAAGACCTTAAAGTGAAGGATGAGAACATCACCTTAGAGTGCTTCAGATTGTTTCTCAATGAAGTATCAATTGGATAAAAGGGTTAAAACCTTAAGGACAGACAGATGGAGTGAATATCTATCAGATCAGTTTAAAGATCTATGTAATGAAAAAGGAATTCTAAGACAGCTTACTACTCCTTATACACCTCAGCAAAATGGTGTTGCTGAGAGAAGGAATAGAACTCGCTTAGAAATGGTTCGATGCATGATGTCACAAGCAAATTACCAATTACGTATTGGGGAGATGCATTGTCAACAGCAACATATATTGTGAACCTAGTACCCTCCAAATCGATTCATAAAACCCCATATGAACTCTGGACTGGTAGAAGTCCAAAATTTGAGTTTCTTAAGAGCCTTGCATAAAGGAATTCTTTGTTTAATTTTGCATTGATTCTAATCAAATCTGCCAAAATATTTTTGTTGTTTTTTGAGATCAGGCCTGGGAAGAACTGCAAGGCGGCATGGGATGAAGAAATGGTCTTCGTTCGTTCGTCGGCATTGGGTTTCACCTTGCCCTTCCCTCTCCAATCGGCCTAATCGGTGTTGGGTTTTTCCTTGCCCGGCCCTCTGCCGTTCGTCGGCGTTGGGTGAATAGTTTGGCCCGTCGGTGTGCCCATCGGACATTACCGGAAATTGATCGGAAGAAGGGAGTTTCCTCCCTCGCGTTGATGCTCGGCCACGGGATTCACCCCCTTGCCAAATGGCTCTGATTCCATGCAACTGGGGTGCTCACCGTGGGATAATTCGCTGGAGAAGGTCGATCCAGAGGGCTATGGTTGCCCGTTGGTCGGCAGTAGGGGATGCACCTCCTGTGCTTGGCCGTAAGGGATTCGCAACCTTGCTCGGGCCTAAGGCTCTGCCGCCTGCCACCGTTCGCTGTGAAGGAGCCATGGGACTCCGGTCCATTGTTGGCTCTGCAGTGATCAACTGATCGGTGGAGAAGCCATCTGTGTGTATGTTTTTTTTGTTGGAAAGAGGCTTGGTAGAGGACCGAGCCCTATGATTTGTTTGATTAATTTTTTTGAAGTTGTTTTTCATTCTGAATTTTTGGCCTGGGGATCGAGCCCTCTGATTCATTCTTAATAGTTGTGGTAGTTTGCACTTACGGTCACCCATTGGTACTTATCCTGTTCCACTAGATATTTTTTTATGGAAAGATGTTTATCTGTTTATGACTCTCTGTTCATTAGGCCATGGAATTTTATTTGATTTGGCCTGAATGGTAATTTGTAGTGGTCTGCAGACTTGTATCCATTTGGGCCTACTAATTATAATTTACTTAGGCCTGAATTGTGAGTTTTTAACAATGCCCTTTGCATTAATTAGGCATGCACTCATTATTTGTTTTAAGCATGACTCATTTGGTCATGCATTATTTTAAGGGCTTACTGTTTATTAAATGTCCTGGAAACATTATATTTATATTATGTTTTTTTAGCCGACATTGCTTACTAATTCTCATGTTGCTTCTCATGCTTGTATTTTTAAAGCATACAAATTTGCATGAATTAGATTGTTTAATTTTCTCACTGACTTTGATGTTATATGTTAACATTAATTTGATTGGAAAATTTTAGTTTGCTTATTATTTAGTTATCAGAATCATCCCACTTGCATATTTTGTGTAAAGAGAGCCGTAATAAAAGTTCAAGTAAATATTAATGATAATCTGTTTATTAATTTTGTATTCTATATGAATACATAAGTTAAGTGGGAGTGACACATTATTCTGATAATATATGGGGACTTATATTTGTTCAAAGTAAACAAAATATAATTATATTTTTGAAAGCGTATTTACATAATAAAGAGAAAGTTTTTAGTCATGGACGATGATTGGGAATTTAATGAACTTTCGACTCTATGCTATTAACTGAATCGTTATATTTAATACTTGACAGAAATATTTTTTTTGGGCAAAGTTACTTATCTTCTAAATGTCTCGCTATATTTCATTTATTACGTAGACCATCCTACAAAAATCGTAATAGTCCGACCTTCCATCCAAGCCCGCCGGATACCTGGCCAGCTCGCCCCTCCTTCACGAAGGCCACCTAGACCAGCGCCAGGGCGCTCTTCGCCCCAACCCCATAGGCCGCTCACTTGTTCCCCCAGGCCCCCTAGGCACCCGTCGACCCTAAAGTCCACACGACTAGGGGAAGGGCGCACTCCACCTCGACTAGTGGGAAGGGTGCACTCCGCCACGATCCTTACTGGTTGCGTGCATGTTCCCCTCCAAGCTCGCCGGGTGTAGCTCGCAAGGCGCACGACCGGATCGCTCATCATCAATCAGGAGCGACCTAGTGACTCATCTACGGCCTTGCTCCTCAAACGCAATCTGGCGACTCTTTAGCACGTCGGACACGACAAACAACCTAGTACAAGGACGCCATTGACACTTCCGCCGCTCGACATTCTGACAAAGTACCCTCTGGCCGCTGCGCCCCCTGGCCCTTGGTGCTTTCAGCTCTGACACCCTGACAAAAGCACCCCCGGCCGTTGCACCGTCTGACAAAAGCATGACTGACACTCCAGGTCCTGACATCCTCATCCGAAGCTTCCGCTGACAGATGGGCCAGCTCAGCACGTCGAGTCAGCACGACTGGTCAGCCTCACCTAACTGCCTCCATCAAGTATAAATACCCCTTCGCCACCATCGGGGAGAGAGGTTGGAAAATTAACTCTGATTCTCATTATTCACACACAAGAGTAAAGGTCTTTCATATCTTTGTTCTTCCACAACTGATAGCTCATCACGTAAGGTCGACTCACTCTTAGTTCACGTGCCTAGCCCCCGCTTTAAGCCCTAATATTAACTTAGGCATCGGAGAGGCTAAGGGTTGGACCCCAACTCGGCCTTTCTGACAAGCTGCTCCTTGTGCAGGCGAGCTCGTCTTCACAGGTCGCGCTCAACTCCCACCTCTGGTAGTGCAGTCGTGGGACAGAGTCCTCGTGGAATCGATCCCGTGGTCGGCCTTCGTAGTGCGCACAGCTTCGTCACTACCCTCATTTCCTGTCAAATAGCCTACCCTAATCACATCCAAATCCTAACCATCGTGCCCTTGGTTCTACTTAATACAAATTCATTGTACGCGAGTTTTACCCCGCAACAATTGGTGCCGTCTGTGGGATCGAAGGGTTACACCCATGTCAAACTCCATACCGATCAACCAGCACCCCGACCACGACAAATCCCCTCAAGGATCAAGAATCACATTCTCACCCGAGGACTCCCGCGACTAATCCGCCACCCGAGGCAGACGTCGAGACTGTCCAGGCCTCGGCTCGTGCCGTACATCAAATCTTCGAGGCCTTCACTAAGATGATGGAAGGCTTCGCGACGACCAAGGCCGAAGCACCCCCGGCCCCTCCGGGCCCCCGAACGTGAGACGAAATCTTCATCCTCAATTTGAAGAAGAATTGGGGCAGAGAGGGCTCGCCGAGGAGATAGCTGCCCAGCAAAGGCTCTTGGACGAAGAGGTGGAGGCTGCACGACAGTGCATGCACCAGGAAGAAGCGGCTGCAGATCAGAGACTCCAAGATGAAGCAGCGGAGGCCGCCCAGTAAGCCCGCCTCGACGAGGAAGCCGCTGATTGGCCCCCAGATACACGCCCCGGAGACACGATTATAGTTTTACCACAAGCGCACGGTGTAGTGGCGAGCGGGTATCGAACTCGAGGAGGTGGTGTTGGCTCCAATTTATCCTAGGTTGGTTTGACTACAAATGTATTATTGGTGGAGATGGTTATGGTATGATATAATGGAAATGGCGGTGGATGTTGGTGCCGGTGATAAAGATGTTGGTTAAATATCGATTCAAATACAATATAATAAAAGTGTCTAGGGCTAGGGAATCCCCACTACTGATCGTCATACATCATTGTAAATAGTGAATCTCAATATTACTAGACTTGTGTTGAGGTGAACTAGTCATAACTGAATATAGAACCAAGCTCACGCTCTCTCGCTATTGCCAGTCTATAGCAACCTAGATTAAGGCCCACTCTCGTGCAAACCCTAACCTAAGCCGCTAGCATGAAGATCGACATCTTCGTCCAATCGCACCTCGAGCCCACTCTCGTGTAAACTCGAGTTACAATGTAGGTTTTGATAGTTCATATTCGTCCAATCTCTTACAAATGAATATGGGTATAGATTTATAATAAAAATGCTATCTTTGGTCCAATCTCTTGCAAAACAAGTCTAGTGGATTTCGATTATAAACCTAATTCGAATATCTAGGCCTTCCCATCGATAGGAATCCAATCTCTTGTAAACCCCAAATCGATGGAAATTCATAGCTATCTGTGATAAATTAATCACAACCTAACCCCTTTAGCAATTCTAGCAACATATGAACCCAGTCATCACAATTCTAAAATCGAATCCATAGGGTTCATCCACATGCCCTAGAACAGCGAATCTACTCAAGCATAGCAATAATGATATAGGAATCAATAAAAACCATTGCTTGCATACAAAAGTATATCTAAACAAAGATTCAAATAATAAGAACAAAATACTTAGCTTTGATCAGGAAATCCGATCCAAATACAAGCTTCTAGATCCAAGAGGGGGCCAAGGGCATGACCTAACCTCTAAAAAAGACTCTAAGAAAACATTATGGGAACTCCCCTCTAATGACGGCTACCAACCTCTTATAGCCCCCTCAAAACCCTAGTAAAACCCTCAAACCCCCTCTAAAACCCGTACCCAAAATCAGATCTGCGTGTAACTTAAGTTCTGGGCTAGCAGTGACTCTGCTGAGTGGAAAGTTCACCCGGCCAAGTGAAAATTCATGCAGAAACTCCAAAAAACAGCACTATGTCAAAAACTGTCAAACTCAGCCGAGCTTAAACTGCACATCATCGTCCAATCGCACCTCGAGCCTACTCTCGTGCAAACTCGAGTTACAATCTAGGTTGTGATAGTTCGTATTCGTCCAATCTCTTGCAAACGAATATGGGTATAGATTTATAATAAACATGTTATCTTTGGTCCAATCTTTTGCAAACCAAGTCTAGTTGATTTCGATTATAAACCTAATTCGAATATCTAGGCCTTCCCATCGATAGGAATCTAATCTCTTGCAAACCCCAAATCGATGGAAATTCCTAGCTATCCGTGATAAATCAATCACAACCTAACCCCTTTAACAATTCTAGCAACATATGAACTCATTCATCACAATTCTAAAATCGAATACATATGGTTCATGCCCGTGCCCTAGAACAGCGAATCTACTCAAGCATAGCAATAACGATACAGTAATCAATAAAAACCATTGCTTGCATACAAAAGGATACCAAAACAAAGATTCAAATAATAAGAACAAAATACTTAGCTTTGATGAGGAAATCCGATCCAAATATAAACTTCTAGATCCAAGAGTGGGCCTAGGGCATGGCCTAACCTCTAAAAAGACTCTAAGAAAACATGTTGGGAACTCCTCTCTAATGACAGCTACCAACCTCTTATATAGCCCCCTTAAAACCCTAGCAGAAACCCCTAAAAACGCTCTGAAACCCGCGCCCAAAATCAGATCTGCACGTAACTTAAGCTCTGGGCCAGCAATGACTCGGCCGAGTGGAAATCTCACTCGGCCGAGTGAGAATTCCTGTAGAAACTCCAAAAAACAGCACTCTGTCAAAAACTGTCAAACTCGGCCGATTGGAAAGCTCACTCGGCCGAGTGACACTGATATACGAATTCTAGCACTGCATCATAAACTTGCAGAAATTCTCCAAATTTCATCCGACCTCCGATTGGCACGTTCTTGGCAGCGTTGGAACCGTCATGAAGTCTACTATCCATAAAAAATATGAGAAAAATACTGACCACTGAAATGATAAAAGATTTCAAAAGGGTGGGAGGCTGTCTAAAAATCTGGGCGCTTGTGTCATCGGTATCACTTGGCCGAGTGGGATTCTTCACTCGGGCGAGTGAACTTCTCTACTCGGCCGAGTAGGGTCTTCTGATGTTCTCTCAAAATTCCAGAGAGTCTGCTTCGAAGTCGGGGTTTGGGCACTCAAGCGCTCTACGTCACTTGGCCGAGTGGGATTCATCACTCGGCCGAGTGGGTCTTCTGCTGTGCTCCCCAGAATTCCAGAGAGTCTGGTTAGATTTCCTTCAGAAATTCTGACTCACTCGGGTGAGTGAAGTTCTCTACTCGGTCGAGTGGAATTCACCACTCGGTCGAGTGCATTGTGGCATTCAGGTCAGGTAGATGTTCTTCGTATCAGTCGTACTCGACCGAGTATACTGCTTCACTCGGGTGAGTGACTGGCGTGACTCGGCCGAGTGGCCTGTTTCTGGAATCCTTCCTTCTCCTCCTCCCGTCCTCGACAATTCTATCGATCTTCTTCTTCTCCTGATCATCGTCCAGTGACGTTAGCTCCTCAATAAGGCCATGAGCGATGCTCCGGTATGCGTACAAGTCCTTTAGGCTCATTTTTGCTCCCGATTGCTCCATATTTCCTAAAATCAGACGAAAACAAGAAATAGTGAAAAGTAACGAAATATCGTCGAATAATAATGAAAATCACAATATGAGCAATCAAAATGGCATGTAAATATGCAGAAAAGGATCTAAAATATGGACCGATCAGCCGCTCGTCGCCAGCTCCGTTTCTTCATCGCGGAGCGCGAGAGGCTCCGACGGGAGAACGGGGAGAACCGAGAGATCCCGGAGATATCGACCTCGGGCCTACGGTGCAGGAACGTGTGTAACCCACCGTCCGTCGGATCCCCGCCTCGAGGGAGAAGCCCTCCGCGACGGCCCCCTCCTCGCCAGAGAGGGGATACCATCGCCAACGAATCCGGGAGCGAAGTCGCACCCCGGAGAGGCGACAGGAGCGCACCCCAGACCGCTTCAACGAGGAAGCCATCTATCAGTAACTCTGCTTCCTCACTGCAGAGCGCGAGAGGCTCTGGTGGGAAACATGGAATACCAGGAGATCTCGGAGGCGTCGGCCTCGGGCCAATGACGCAGGAAAGCGCGTAGCCCCCCATCCGTCAGATCCCCACCGCGGGGGAGGAGACCCCCATGACAGTCGCCTCACTCATCGGAGCGGCGCGATCGTCACCAGCAAGTTCGAAACAAGAGTCGAACCCCGGAGAGACGGAGGGAGCGCACCCCGAGCGCCCGGCTTACCCGGAGGAGGCCACGCCATTGGCATGGTGGATAACTTCAGCCCCGAGACCTGCGAGGTCAATTCCCCCTAGCTAGCAACCTACAATGGGAGAGGCGACCCCCTCACGCATGTACAGCAGTACCGAGGGATGATGGAGATGTAGGACGTGAATGACGCACTCCTTTACCGGGGGTTCCAGCAGAGTCTACGGGATTCAGCCCTGGAGTGGTAACACGGATTGCCCGTGTGGTCCATCGAGAGCTTTGGTGAGTTATCTCATAAATTCTGCCAGCAATTTTGGGCCAGGCAAACGAGGAAGAAGCCTACGGACTACCTCTTCACGATCGTCCAGAAGGAAGGGGAGACGATTGGGAAGTACTTGAGCCGCTTCCAGGATGAGAAGCTGGGTGTGGTGGCCTGCGGTGACAAGGTGGTCATGATGGCCTTCAAGGCGGGACTGACAAACCGAAGCCTCCACAAGTCCTTGCTCCGAGACCCGCCTGCCGACTTCGATGCGCTAGTCGTTCAGGCGGAAAGATACACACTGAGCGAGGAGGCTCTCGGCGCAAAGAAGCAGGTCGCTCAGGCAAGGGTGTCCCAGGGTGAGCCTCGGTCTTATCCCAGGGCGAGGCAAGAAGATAGGCCCCGGGGCCACGACCAGCTGGCCCAGCCGAGGCGCGACCCAGAGGGGCATCGCCCGCAAGATTGCCATGGCCCGGTGCGAGAGTTTGCCCCCCGACAGAGAACCCGTGAAGGCGATCCTGAGGATGGAGGGACCCCTGTGGGCCCAATACACGTAGCTCAACACCCCAATGATAAAGATGTTAGCTGCGATGACAAGAGGCGGGCTGCTACCGGACCCACCTAGAGAATTGAGATCGGACCCGGCGAGGAGAGATCTCGAGAAGCATTATCAGTACCACTAGGATCACAATCATGATACAGACAATTGCTTCACCCTTAAGAGGGAGATCGAGCGATTAATCCATGCGGGTCACCTTGGGGGCTTCATCAAGAGCAGGAGGCCAATCTGAGAAGAGAGAGCTCCGCGAGGAGCGCGAAGGCTGGACCCACCCCCAAGCAACAAGCGAGAGAAGCCTTGCCTGCCAAGGGCAGTCATGCACATAGATGTGATATGCGGTGGACCATCCTCATGGGGTGCATCGCCATCGGGCAAGAAGGCATACACTCGGCAGGTGATGGAGGAGGACCTGGGCGGCGATGCGAAGCGGAGAAGGGTGGCTCGACTTCCCATTACTTTCACTGATGATGACCTGGAGGGAGTCGAGTTACCGCATAACGATGCCATCGTCATCGAAGCTCAGATCAGGACGGCCATCATAAGCCGCCTCCTGATCGACACCGGAAGCTCCTGCGACATTCTGTTCATGTCGACGGTTGAGAAGATGGGGCTGAAGCAGGCTGCCTTAAGGCCTTGCACGGGAACCATCGTCGGCTTCACCGGCCACTCAGTTCCCATTGCCAGGGTGATCACCTTGTCGGTGTCGCTCGGGGAGGAGCCGAGGGTCGTCACGTGCATGACGCAGTTCGTTGTTGTCGACATTGCGTCGGCATACAACGGGATCATATGGCATTCTTACATAACGGCCATTGAAGCGCTCCCCAGCCTACTGTACCAGATGGTTAAATTCCAAACTCTGCGAGGGGTGGGGCTAGTGCGCGGGAGCCAGAAGCTATCCCAGAGCTGCTATGTGGGATCGACCAAACACAAGGGCCCGGAGCAGGCCTTATCGGTCGACCTCCACGACAAGAGAGATTATTATTGCGACCAACGATCGACTCCTGCGGAGGAGGTCGAAGAAGTACCCATGGCCATGGAGGAGGGGAAGACTGTCTCCATCGGGACGAAGCTCCCGGCCTCTCTGAGGGCAGACCTCATCAACCTCCTCAGAGAGAACGTGGACATATTCGCATGGTCGCCCTCAGACAAGCCTGAAGTCGATCACGCAGTGATCTGCCATAAGCTGAATACGGACCCAGAATCCCGACCAGTCTTGCAGCAGAAGAGGAGCGCTGGAGGAGAGAAGATGAGTGCAGCCGGCGAGGAGGTGGAGCGGCTTCTTCAGGCCAAGTTCATCGGGCCGGTGAACTATCCGGAGTGGCTTGCCAATGTCTTCTTGGTAAAGAAAGCCAATGGGAAGTGGCTGATCGCTCCTTATTTTAAACCTTTTTTCTGCATGCTTTCATGTCGTTTTGATCGCCCATATTGCGTTTTCCACGATTATTCGACGATATCGCATTGCTTTTCACTATTTCTCGTTTTTGTCATATTTCAGGAGATATGGAGCGATCTAGAGTAAAAATGAGATCAAGGGACTTTCGCGCATACCGGAGCGTCGCCCACGGCTTATTTGAGGAGTTAGCAGTGCTAGAGGATGAGAGGAAGAGGAAGAAATCCAATAGAATCGACGACGAGGCGAGGAGGAGAAGAAAAGAGCCCAGAAGCAGCTTACTCGGCCGAACAGAGAGTCTACTCGGCCCAGTCAGAAGCTACGTTCGGCCGAGTGAAACGGATACGCACAGCAAAAATTCAAAGTTTCCATGACCGAGCAAGGAAGTCTACTCGGCCGAGTAAAGAAGCTCACTCGCCCGAGTAGAACAGGGATTTTCTTCCGAGAAGCGGCCAAGTTACTGGAATTTTTGAGAAGCCTACTCGGCCGAGTACGATTGCTTACTCGGCCGAGTAAAGAAGCATACTCACCGGAGTCAGTTAGAGAGACAAACCCCCGAAACCCCCAGATTCGCTGTTTTATTATTGGGTCTGTCACTTGACCGAGTGACATTGTTACTCGGTTGAGTGACGCATTCCGACTGCTACACAGATTGCGAATTCTGGGCTGCGAAGGGGCAATTCTGTCAGGATTTTTTGGACGATTTTGGCTTGTATTTAAACCTAATTTTATCCCTAGTTTTAGGAGAGACTTCTATTATTTTTTGACCGCTATTCTTTTGTGAAATCTCGGCTGGAGATCATTGGCGACAATTTTAGTTTGTTCTTTCTTGCTAAAAATCTTATTTTTATGAATTGTCTCTTCTTTGCAATGAATTGTGCTATGATCTATTTCCATTTTCTGAGATTTACATGATGATTTGTGAGTAGTTTATGTAGTGATTGTCTAACCCTTGCAATACTAACAACACACACTAGAGGGGGGTGAATAGTGTAATGGAAATAAAATTGTCCAATTAAAATTTAACTTGCAAATGCGGAATAATAAATGCAAGAGGAATTAAAAGGCACAATCAATCCAAACGCAAACACAAAGTTTTACCCTGGTTTCCCAAACTTGGGTACATCCAGCCACACCAATATTCACTATATTCCCACACAGAGAAGTGAATACAAATCTCACAAGGAGATACCCCACAAAGAGGATTTATGCCCTACACAAGGACCCAACCAATCCTACACAAGGATCAAGACTCCACACAGAGAATCACTAACTCCCACTCAGAGAATTAGCGTTAGTACTACACTAGGACACTAGAACTCCCACAAAGAGAGTTAATTCCCACAAAGAGAATTCCCTAGTCCCACAAAGAGACAACCTCTCACAAAGAGAGAAACTCCCACAAAGAGAGTATCCTAATCCCACAAAGAGAAATAGGAAAACAAATTACACCATGTAAAGTAAATACTCTTACCTATGCCTTGAGATGCTTACTCATGAATGAATGCAAGGCATCGAAGAGGATCTCCAAGTGTTGGAATATGCTTGAGAGCACTTGGATGATTTTCCTTGAGCTGGACTTCAATGCATGAAGGAAGATGAATGCTCAATAGAGGAAAATGAGGGAGCTTGAGAGTGGCTTAAAGATCTCTTGAGATTTTCAATAGAATCAAGAGTAATCAAGAATCAATCAAGAAGGTTAAGCAAAGGCGGCACACTTATATATATAGGAATCCTATATCAAGCCCAAAAACACAAAGAAACAGCCAAATAAACAAATCTGCAACGGCTAGAAACTGGGTGAAAATGATCGGAACAGTCGACTGTTGATCAAAAGACAGTCGACTGATCAACGGCTAGAAAATATCCAACGGCTATAATCTGAGCCAGGATAGTCGACTTAAGAAGACAATACAGTCGACTGACAAACAGGACAGGCGCCTGTTAATCCTTTAGCAGACGACTACTGTAGGGGATGGATCGGAACAGAAAGCTACACTCTTTCTCCAATTCTTCGCACAGGCGACTGATGTTAATACTACAGTCGACTGTCAAATAGTCAGACGACTGCATATTCTACATCAGTCGACTACTGTATAATATGGAGAGAAGACAGAGAGATGCAGTGATTGCACTTACGCTAGACAGGCGACTGTTGGCCAATTCCCAGGTGACTGCAAGTATACAGGCGACTGTAAACTGATCTACAGACGACTGTGCGTAAAGCTCAAGTTTGAGTCAATTGAAATGTTGACTTGAGCTGTGCAAATCAGGCGACTGTGGAAGGATCTACAGGTGACTGGAAATCACCCAGTCGACTGTGTTTCCCTCATCAGGTGACTGATGGAAAGCCAGAGACTCCAGATGAGTCTTTGGACAGAGTGAACCTATTGGGTTGGATTCTATGATAATCCTAAGGTTCACTAAGATGGTTAAATGCATGTGCATGAATGATCAAACCATCTAGCAAGGCATTACAATAACCTAAACTCAAAAGAGAGAGAAAGCAATAAAGTAAATTACATGGATTACAATGCTTTCTTAAGAGTCTAAGTCTTCAATCTTGATGCCTTGATTGCTCTCCACCATCTCCAAGCTTTGGCACTCCTTGAGTCCAAACTTTGGCCCTTCTTCACATGATGTCCATCCTTACACCAAGTGATTAGTCTCCAAGAAAAATATCCTTGAAATAAACTGAGAGACTAAAACATGAGATTCATTAGCAACAACATAATGTTGTGATCATCATCAAAATAAGATTGGTATGAAACACAAATACTCTGCGGAGGAGGTCGAAGAAGTACCCGTGGCCGCGGAGGAGGGGAAGACTGTCTCCATCGAGACGAAGCTCCTGGCCTCTCTGAGGGCAGACCTCATCAACCTCCTCAGAGAGAACGTGGACATATTCGCATGGTCGCCCTTGGACATGCCCGAAGTCGATCATGCGGTGATCTACCACAAGCTGAATACGGACCCAGAATCCCGACCGGTCTGGCAGCAGAAGAGGAGCGCCGGAGGAGAGAAGATGAGGGCGGCCGGTGAGGAGGTGGAGCGGCTTCTTCAGGCCAAGTTCATCAGGCCGATGAACTATCCGGAGTGGCTTGCCAACGTCTTCTTGGTAAAGAAAGCCAATGGGAAGTGGCTGATCGCTCTTTATTTTACACCTTTTTTCTGCATGCTTTCATGTCGTTTTGATCGCCCATATTGCGTTTTCCACGATTATTCGACGATATCACGTTGCTTTTCACTATTTCTCGTTTTTGTCGCATTTCAGGAGATATGGAGCGATCTGGAGCAAAAATGAGATCAAGGGACTTTCGCGCATATCGGAGCATCGCCCACGACTTATTTGAGGAGTTAGAAGCTCTAAAGGATGAGCGGAAGAGGAAGAAATCCAATAGAATCGATGAAGAGGCGAGGAGGAGAAGAAAAGAGCCCGGAAGCAGCTTACTCGGCCGAACAGAGAGTCTACTCGGCCGAGTCAGAAGCTAAGTTCGACCGAGTGAAACGAATACGCACAACAAAAATTCAAAGTTTCCTCGGCCGAGCAAGGAAGTCTACTCGGCCGAGTAAAGAAGCTCACTCGCCCGAGTAGAACAGGGATTTTCTTCCGAGAAGCGGCCAAGTTACTGGAATTTTTAAGAAGCCTACTCGGCCGAGTACGATTGCTTACTCGGTCGAGTAAAGAAGCATACTCACCCGAGTCAGTCAGAGAGACAACCCTCCGAAACCCCCAGATTCTCTGTTTTATTATTGGGTCTGTCACTTGGCCGAGTGACAATGTTACTCGTCCGAGTGACGCATTCCGACTGCTACACAGATTGCGAATTCTGGGCTGTGAAGGGGCAATTCTGTCAGGATTTTTTTGGACTATTTTGGCTTGTATTTAAACCTAGTTTTATCCCTAGGTTTAAGAGAGACTTCTATTATTTTTTGACGGCTATTCTTTTGTGAAATCTCGGCTGGAGATCATTGGCGACAATTTTAGTTTGTTCTTTCTTGCTAAAAATCTTATTTTTATAAATTGTCTCTTCTTTGCAATGAATTGTGCTATGATCTATTGCCATGTTTATGATCTATTGCCATTTTTTTGAGATTTACATAATGATTTGTGAGTAGTTTATTCGTTCTAGGGCAAGGGGATGAACCCTATGGACCCAATCTTTTGAATTGTGATGAATGAATAGAATTGTTGCTAGGATTGAAGAAAGGTTAGGTGTTGATTGATTTATTGCGTGTAGCTAGGAATTTCTTTCAATTGGGATTTGCAAGGATTGGATCTCAGTTGGTGGGAAGGCCTAGATATTCGACTTAGGTTTATAAATGAAATTTTCTAGATTTGGTTTGCAAGAGATTGGACCAAAGCTAGGATTTTTATTATAAATATATACTAATATTCAATTGCAAGAGATTGGACGAATACGAACTATCATAACCTAGATCGTAGCTCGAGTTTACACGAGAGTGGACTCGAGTTACGATTGGACGATGATGTCGATCTTCACGCTAGTTTCTTAGGTTAGGATTTGCACGAGAGTGGGCCCTAATCTAGGTTGCTATCGACCGGCAATAGCGCGAGAGCGTAAGCTTGGTTCTACATTAAGTTGCGACTAGTTCACCTACATTCAAGCCTTGCAACATTGATATTCATGATCCACAAGGATAAGAAACTATCCGTAGTGGGGATTTCCTATCCCTAGACGCTTTTATTATATTGATATCTATTTACTATTCGAAAATTTATGACACCACCATCAAAACTATTCTTATTCCACCAATAGCTAGGTAATCAAAGTAGGATACTGTCAATTGTCCTCCCTGTGTTCGATACCTGCTCGTCACTACGCCGTGCGCTTGTAGTAAAACTGCAGTCGTTTTTCGGGTGTATATCCGGGCGCGACCAAGTTTTTGGCGCCGTTTCCGGGGAGGCGACGGTATTTTACTTTCTTTACTTAGTTATTTCTTTTTCTTTTTATTATTTTTATCTTTTTATTCCTCTATTGTGCTAACGATTCCATCGACATTCTCTTTTTCTGTGCATGTACACGAGATCAAAGGCACATTAAGAAGACATATTATTTGATCCTGAGATCGAGCATACGGCATGGAGGCTTAGAGCCGAGACGATACTTGTTATAGAGGACGATCATATGAACTGATCGGAGACACTGAAGGAGTTAGCGGCATGCATGGCTAGGCTTGTTTCTATCAGAGATAGGCTACTGCTTAAGACTACTTCTACTACCTCGTCTATTGCGATGCCGGAGTTGGCGGCGGATAAGAACTTTGAGCTTAAACGGGACTAGTGGTGTTGATGCAACAATACCCATTTCATGGGAACTCTCACGAGAATCCACACTACCACCTACAGTTGTTCCTATCCAAATGCGCCACTTTTCAGATGCCCGGTGTACCGGCCGACTCTATCCGACTACGCCTCTTCCCATTTACCCTACGTGACAAAGCATTGTATTGGTTAAGGATGCAAGCGGAGGGGATCTTTACCACATGGGATGAGTTGGCGAGCGCTTTTGTTAACAAATTCTACCCACCATCCAAGACCGTCAAGATAAGGAGTGCGCTCATGTCCTTTAAGCAAGGACCGCATGAAACTTTATTTAAGGCATGGGAGCACTTTAAAGATCTCCAACACCAATTCCCCCATCATAGTATTGAAGCATGGGAGCTTGTGCATAGCTTTTACAATGGATTGCAACCGGGCACCAAGCAAATCATCGATGCAACCGCTAATGGAGCCATATTATCTAAGACGCCAGATGATGCTACGGCCCTACTTGAGGAGATGGCCTCTAATAACCAACAATAGGGCGACGAGAGATGACATTCTCCATCCTCCTTGAAGCCGACAAGTATTTATGAGGCAAATGTCGTAGCGGAGCTTTCTACGAAGTTTGATTCTCTCCACAAGGTCGTGGAGAGATTGGAGAAGTTGATAAGCGATCCGCATGGAACCCCCATCACATCTACACCGGGAGGAAGTATGGGCGATTGACAAGACCAAGCCCATGTCATGTATGTTGGAGGAGAGCAAGGAGAGGGAGCTATAAAGCAAGTCCAATACGTTGCGGGAAACACTTGTTATTTGGGTAAACCTGGCTGCAAGAAACCATCCGGGATTTTCATATGCAAATAATGATGGAGCCTTAAACCCACCATCGCAACAACCGCAAGCTCGGTCCCACAACAATCACAATATCAACCGAGAGGGCATCAACAACAAAACTTCCAACCGAGGCAACAAGCGGGATCATATAGACCTCCGGGGTATAATCAATGGTGGAGAGTACCTAATCCACCACAAGCACCACCGAGGTCCGACCATGAAGCGAGGGTTGAAGAATTCATGGCGGAGCAAAAGTAGGTAAATGCTAGATTGGCCGCTCAACAAGACTCTCTCAACACCGTCGTGGCACAATTATCAGAGCAACTAGCATGCTCAACAAAAATACTCAACAATTGTCGGCTCAACCGGAGCCAAACCCACGAGCAATACCGGTCACATCAATGCGGTAGTGGCGGTAACTACTAGGACAGGAAGGACACCACTCCCGCCATGATTCAAACCAAGGAACCGGGGGAAGAAATTTTGGATGACAAGGAGCTGGCTAATGAGGAGGAGTGCCTGAAAGAACCAAAGGACGGTGAAAATTCTGAAATTATGAAGCCACGGGAGGAGCGCAACTATATGCCACCGATACCCTTCCCACAAAGGTTGGCGAGAACAAAGATTGAGAAGCGGCTCACCAAATTTCTTTAGTACTTGCGGGGAGTAAGCCTAAATATCCCTTTCTTGGATGATATTGTAGAGATCCCGTCTTACGCCAAATTCCTAACAGACTTGATTTTGGGAAAGAAGCGAAAGGACAAGATAATGATCACCGAGCAAGCTACATGGTTCACCTGGAAGGAGAAGGATGTAGGATCCTGTCAAAACAGCGTTAGGATCGATAAATGAAGTTGAGACATACGCTTGCATACGCGGCACCGTAATCTCAGAACTTCACCCTCGGATTCGCCACAACGGTCGATACTTCGTCACAGAGGATCGAAGCAGAGTTTCACCGCCTAAATCTCTAACTAGAAGAGGATTTTAATGGAAGGGAGAAGAAGAACATAAGATTCCTTTTGCAAACTTATGGCATGAATGGGATGGAATGAATGCCTTACCCTTGGGTCCTATTTATAGGCTTTAGAGGTGGTTATTGTAGGAAATAACCAATTATAAGCTTATTAGCCTATATAAGCGCATTCATTTATCCTCTTCTTCATTCACTTATCAAGTGCCTTTATGCACCTATACAATGACTTTTTCCACTTATCGAGTGGCTTTTTCCACTTATCGAGTGGTCCTTTTCACACGAGAAAAGGTTCCCTTCGTGCACGCGACATCTGAGGTCCGTATACCCTCATACATCCCCTCATGGGTGTAATCGTGTCATCCATATCCAACATCTCCCACTCACACTTGAGGGGATTGTAAGGAAACATCTTTTCATTTAACTCTTCTGTTTGTCATACCGAGAAATAGGCCGTGTGACCGTCATGCGCATAGAGTCCGCTGTTGAGTAGATCAACGCATGCTTTACCCTAGATTATTTCTTCACATTTCTTATACTTTATATTCAACAATTGAATCCCATCTGGATTGCAATTGGCTGGCCAGCTTTGAATCTTTTAAAGTCCAAATGTGAATGCGAAATTAATCTTCCTCTTCTTGCGATCCTTTTGATCTTGACTTGACTTGCTTTTCTAACATGCCCCGCCGGACCGAATTAACTATAGTCCATAAGTAACATGCTAAGATAGCAATCACCCGGTCAAATCTAAAGGAACCAATTAGAGTCCATAAGGGTAACGAGTTAAGACCCATGTGGTCTTTGGGTCTCACATAATAGTAAACTTATTTACTATTCTAACCCAATGGTCAAAAATGCATACGTAGTATGAATACGTATTACAACATCGCTCCTTTCCCAGGGAGTGTATGTCTCAATGATGTTGTAAGGATGATGATCAGACACCACAATGTCTGACTTTGAGTCCCTTTTTCTACTCAAATAATCCTTTGGACTCACATCCCGCATTTAGACAGATAGGATTTCAAAATCTTCTTAGATCTTTTGAAAGCATCCATATGATGCAAATCTTTCATACGACCATTTTGTTTAAGTCATGACTCTAAATCATCCGTCTGATGATTTTGACTTCAAACAGGTCTCATCTCTATTCTATCCGTCTGATAGAATAAGGCGGTTGCTCATGTGAGAGAGCCAACCTCAATCTGTCCGACATACTAGAAAGTATAGCTGAGATTTCAAAAATGTACACAAACATTTCTCAAGAAATTCATATGCAATGTTTGAAAAAGAACTTATTCTTTTATTAATTTTGATTATTTACAGACATGTGAATTTACATTGGTACAACTCAGCTCTTACGCAATCCTTGAGATGATAAGTGTTTGTAAAACACATCTCTGGGGATCGCCTTCGTGAGCGGATCCGCTATCATCGCATGCGTAGATATGTACCTTATGTCTACCTTCTTGGTCTTATCATAGTCTTTTGCAAATTTTTAGCGGATATCTATGTGTTTGGTCTTAGAATGGAATTTCGGATCTTTGACATAGGCTATAGATGCTTGACTGTCGCTGTGTATGGGTACAGCACCTGAGTCACTTACATTAATTAGCCTGTCTAAGAACTTCCTAAGCCAAACAGCCTCTTGGACTGCCATGCTAAATGCTACAAACTCGACTTCCATGGTTGAAAGTGCGATGCATGATTGTTTCTTGCTACTCCAGGATATTGCACCAGATCCAAGTAGAAAAACATATCCTGAGGTCGATCGTCGCTCATCGAGATCACCCGCCCAATCAGCATCAGTGTAGCCTTCGAGCCTCAAGGCATCTCCTTGATAGCATAAAGCAAAGTATGCAGTTCCTTTGAGATACCGCATTATCCTCTTAACCGCTTTCCAGTGTACTTGTCCTGGGTTGGATTGGTAACGACTTACCATTCCAACGGCAAAACAGATGTCCGGTCTTGTACACATCATAGCGTACATTAGACTACCAACTGCACTGGAATATGGAACTTTTTCCATAATCTCCTTCTCTTTTTGGTTCTTCGGACATGATTTCAAACATAAATTGTCGCACTTGCTTATTGGAGTATCAATGGACTTGCAGTCCTGCATATTAAAACGTTCTAAAACCTTCTTTATATAAGTCTCCTGTGAAAGAGAAAGAAGTTTCTTCGAACGATTCCTTGAAATCTTAACTCCAAGGATATATGCGGCTTCTCACATGTCTTTCATCTCAAAAACTGATGAAAGCCAAGCCTTGATATCCATCACAAAGCCCTTGTCATTTCTGGCTATTAAAATGTCATCTACATATAGAGACATAATAACATACTTGTTCTTATTCCTCTTGATATATACACAGTTATCTTCATCAAGCATGGAAAATCCATTTGATAAGACAACCTCTTGAAATCGTATATACCATTGCCTCAAGGATTGTTTAAGACCATATATGGATTTAAGAAGTTTACAAACCTTATGTTCGTTTCCTTCTTTTACAAACCCTGTTGGTTGTTCCATATAGATCTCCTCGTCCAATTCTCCATTGAGAAAGGCAGTCTTTACATCCATTTGATGTAATTCGAGGTCTAAGCAAGCTACCATTGCCAGAATCAGGCGAATTGAGGTAAACCGAACAACAGGTGAGAAGGTCTCTTCGTAGTCTATTCCTTCCTGTTGCGTAAAACCTTTCGCGACAAGGCGAGCTTTATATCTGTCAATAGAGCCATCGGCCTTATGCTTGATCTTGAGAACCCATTTTTTCCCAATAGCTCTACGTCCTCTGGGTAAGTCAACTAAGTCCCAGACTTGGTTAGCTTTCATGGATTCTAATTCCTCTTGCATCGCTTCCATCCATTTGTTTTTAGCAGGGCAAGATACGGCCTGTTTGAAAGTAGCAGGCTCGTCATCTTCTTGTAGTAAAGTCATAAAGGTTTGCGGAAATTCATCCTCAAATCTTAGAGGAGCCAACCTTGTACGACTACTACGTCGTATTTGAGATTCTTCAAGTCCTTGTTGACTTGAATTTAGATCAATTCTAATATCACTCCCACTTGGAATGTCGTTAGAATTGCTCCCACTTGGATCATTATTCCCGTATGGAATAGGATAATCGTCATTCGTATAATCCATTGGTGAAGGTTGAAACGTATTTTCGTTTTCACCAAGAATTCTCCCACTCGAATGAGGTAATCCATCTTGATCATAAATCTCAAATAGAGATAAGTCCTGACTTATCTCGCCCTGTCTTGGAAACTCGTTTTCCAAGAAAGTGACATCCCTCGACTCAAACTCAATTAGCCCACCATTGTCTTCCTGACTAACAAAAACATAACCTTTGGAGTTTTCTGCGTATCGTATAAAGATACATTTCCTTCCCCTTGGCCCAAGTTTGCCATACTTATGGGAGGAAATATGTGCGTAGGATGCACAACCCCAAAGTTTCAAAATGTTTAAGTCAGGAGACCTTTGGTTCCACAACTCATAAGGAGTGGAGCTAACTGATTTCGAGGGTACTCGGTTTAAAATGAAAGCGGCCGTCAATAATGCATCACCCCAAAAGGTGATTGGCAAGTTAACTTGCGCCATCATTGAACGGACCATTTCCATTAAAGTCCTATTTCTCCTTTCTGCAACACCGTTTTGTTGAGGAGTATAAGGCATAGTTACCTGATGTACTATGCCTTTTTCATCACAAAGTTCCTTAAAACTTGTTGATTTGATATTCACCGCCCCTATCAGTTCGCAAGACCTTAATCTTGCGATCTAATTGATTCTCCACTAAACTCATATAGTTTTTAAAGCAAGCCAATGCTTCACTTTTGTGGGATATCAAATAGATATGTCCGAATCGGGTGAAATCATCAATAAAAGTGATGAAATAGGACTTCCCGTGTCTTGTCTTGACATTCATCAGACCACATATGTCCGAATGGATAAGCTGTAATGGAACCTCGGCCCTTGTGCTGGTTCCAAACGGCTTGCGACAAGATTTCCCCACTAGGCAATGTTCGCAGGTCGACATTTCAACCTTTGAAACATTGGATAGAAGGCCATGTTTGGCAAGTCTATCCATACGCGTTGGACCAATATGACCAAGCCTTGCGTGCCAATAAATCACATCAGACTCATAAGTCTTAGAATTTGCAATAAGGAAATTTTCATTACATGAGGAATCATACATTGTACTCATTACAATAAATCCTTTAAATACAAACCCAGTACCAATAAGAGTATTATTACAACTTAAGTCCACATTACAATCATGAAAAAACCAGTTATAGCCAAGACCCATTAATACGACCACGGAAATTATATTCCTTCGAATATCTGGAGCGAAGAGGACATCATGAAGTAGGAGAGTGCGGCCGTTGTCCAAGACTAGCTTGCAAGTCCCAACGCCTTTCACTTCAACACGTGTGTTGTTTCCTACATAGATCGACTTCGTTCCTTGGGGTATCCGGTGATACTCCACAAAGGACCGTCTGTCCCTTGTTATGTGGTCGGTGGCACCTGAATCAATTATCCAAAATGGATTAGATTCCACAAGAAATATTGAACTAGAAACACATATGTAACTAGTATATTTACAAGTTACCTCGTCGCCTCCACTCGTACACGAACGAGCATAGTGACCGAGCTTGTTGCACTTGAAGCACTTGATCCTCTTCAAGTCTTTCTTCTTGTGCCATTTCTTGTGCCCACCCTTATGTTTGGGTTTCTTGGTAGACTCAGGTTTCTTATTACGTTCATTAGTGAACTTCGAACGATCTTTCCGTTTCTTTCCCCCGTGTGAGGAACTAGCAACCATGTGCACTTCTGCACTTGGCTTGGCAGCCGCAAGCCGCTCTTCCTCTAATTCGAGGTGCTTGGAAACATCGCTGAAGGTCTTGATGCTCTCATTGTGAGTGAGATGCATCTTCATTTGGTCCCACCCATTTGGTAGGGAACGCATGACTGCTTGGATTTGTTGCTCATCAGTGAGCACTTGACATGCGTCCTTTAACTCCGAGATAAGATTCGCCATATGTCGCAGATGTTTCCCCATGGAATTATCTGGACGTTTCTTATATGAATCGAACCTTATAGTTAAGGCGCGAAGTTTGGACACCGATGTGCCACCGAACTTCTCCTCTAGCTTGGACCATATGTCCATGGCTAGGTCATGTTCTCGGAAGATGCGCATTATGTCATCAGCCATACTGCTTAATAACGTAATGCGCGCTATCTTGTTCTTCCGAGACCAAGCATCAAAAGCTTCCTTGTCTCGTCAGTGTTGGGCCGTAGTGCCCAACTCGGGTTCAATCATAACGTTCTTTAGAGTTTCGAGCACTTCTTACTCCTCTAGAACGTATTGTATCTTGATGGACCAAAGTTTGTAATTATCGCCGTTGAGTTTTTCACCTCTGTTTAACTCAGCGACGATATTCATTGAAGCGGAAGACATTTTACTTTTAAAATGCTGTAAAAGACACAAAACCAAAGGTTTGATCAAAAACATTGCATTGAAAATTCTTAAAATACAATTCCCATTTGAAGTGATAATAGAATATCCCATTTGGATAGTTCTAATTTCAACTCCCACTTGGAATGATATTTATAATTTGATAAGTTACTTTCGAAAAATATTGAAGATGTTACTCTAGAATCGGAAAGGTCACTATGTTTCCAATCACCATCTAGAGTAACTTTCAATATTTCTCCCTCACTTTATCAAATGTTAGTACTCTTATAGTACTTCGCAGCGGAAAAGCGTTTTTGAAAACGTATTTTTCAAAACGTATGAAAACGTATTTTTCAAAAAAAATGTATATTTCAACTTAGTACCCTTATGATACTAGTGAAATATTAGGCACTTCCTGACCATTTGCCGGGAATGAGCCGTAGCCGTGCCAAGGTTGGATCCCCCTTTTGGGGATTTTTCTGTAAACTATCATCGCCGGCTCCCGTATGGATCCAGGCGTTTCCCCCCGTATGAGAGAATTTTGGCGCAGACGATTGTCGTTTGGCCCCGTATGGGCTAGTCGGCACGTTCATGTTCGACCAAGGCCTTTTACCGAATTGGTCGACCAAAACACCCGAATTGGTCGACCAATAATAATGGTCTGAAACTTCTCCCGGCCAGGGCCTCTGCCCTGGCCGAGGCTGGCCAAGGGCCGGCCAGGGCCTCTGCCCTGGCCGAGGTCGGCCAGGGCCGGCCAAGGCCGGCCAGGCCCTGGCCGAGGCCAAGGCATTGGCCCTGGCCGAGGCCAGGGCTGGCCAGGCCCCGGCAGTGGCCAGGGCACCGGCCCTGGCCACTGCCAGGGCCGGCCAGGCCCTGGCCGAGGCCAGGGCGCCGGCCCTGGCCACCGCCAGGGCCGGCCAGGCCGGCCTCTGGCCTTGGCCTCGGCCAGGGCCCCCCGGCCCTGGCCGGGGCCGGCCAGGTCTGGCCATGGCCGGCTATGGCCATGGCCGGCCATTGCCGGGCCATGGCCCATATGGCCATGGCTGGCCACCCCCTTATATGGGGTTGCCGCACACCCCCACCGGAGGGGTGGCCGTGGTGGTTATTAGCCGTAGCCAAGTCCCTCCGCATGGGAAGGGGGGTGCGTTGCCTTCATAGCCCATTTGGCCATAGTGATCATGCACCAAAAGTCATCTTCTCTGATGTAGATAACTACTATCATCTTCCTCGATGAAGCACCCGTTCGTCGAGAAAGTAGTTATTCTCTAATGGCCGTGTGCCAAAAATGAAAAATAACACACTTTAAAGTTCGTAAACTACGCGCTCCACATGAAGAGAGTTCACATTCCCTATGAATGGAGACTCAGCATCCATGAAGAGAGCGAGCTTGATGATATGAACGGTCAGTTCTTCCCGTCACAGAGAGTTCCTACCATATCCGTAATGATAGGAGACCCTAACGTGAAAAGAACAACCGCTGCGTTCTCTCCGTCACGAAGCGTTCCTACCATATCCGTAATGGTAGGATACCCATTCGTGAAAAAGACAACGCCTCGTTCATCGGTTCGACGTGGCGGTGGTTTTGACCGGGGCGAACCCGTATGGCTCTGATACCAATGTAGGATCCTGTCAAAACAGCGTTAGGATCGATAAATGAAGTTGAGACTTACGCTTGCGTACGCGGCACCGTAATCTCGGAACTTCGCCCTCGGATTCACCGCAACGATCGATACTTCGTCACAGAGGATCGAAGCAGAGTTTCACCGCCTAAATCTCTAACTAGAAGAGGATTTTAATGGAAGGGAGAAGAAGAACATAAGATGCCTTTTGCAAACTTATGGCATGAATGGGATGGAATGAATGCCTTACCCTTGGGTCCTATTTATAGGCTTTAGAGGTGGTTATCGTAGGAAATAACCAATTATAAGCTTATTAGCCTATAAAAGCGCATTCATTTATCCTCTTCTTCATTCACTTATCAAGTGCCTTTATGCACTTATAAAGTGACTTTTTCCACTTATCGAGTGGCTTTTTCCACTTATCGAGTGGTCCTTTTCACACGAGAAAAGGTTCCCTTCGTGCACGCCTTCGTGCACGCGACATCTGAGGTCCGTATACCCTCATACATCCCCTCATGGGTGTATTCGTGTCGTCCATATCCAACAAAGGAGCCTACAAAGTTTAAAGATCCTGGAAGCTTCCGCATCCCTTGCACGCTTGGAGGAGTCCCGCTACAAAAAGTTTTAGTAGATTTGGGAGCAAGAGTGAGCCTAATGCCCCTAATTATGTTTAAGAAATTGAATACGGGGACCGACAAGCCGACGGATATGGGAATACAACTCGCGGACGGTCGGGTCACTCGGCCGATGGGAATTGCGGAGAACATACCGCTCCAAGTACCGGGAGGAATTTGCTTGCCGTGTGACTTCATGGTTATGGATATCAAGGAGGAGGGTGATACGTCACTAATTCTTGGACGCCCCTTCTTGGCCACCGCCGGCGTGATAGTTGACGTAAGAGGGGACACCTTGTCTTTGAATGTCGAAAACATAGAGGTGGAGCTTCAAATTCCTAAGGCAATGAAGCGCATGCCTTGGAAAGAGGACGTCAATTATGTGGACCTCCTCGACGAGGTCATTGATGATGCAATGCCGCATGCTATCGGCGCCTTGCACAATGATGGCCTCGAAGAAGGCCAATCTTTTAGAGATGGAGAAAAGTTGGAGGACCCATTGGATCATTCTATGGTTGATGACAAAGACGACGCTGATGTCACAAGAATTAAGGAGCTATGCAAGCTCTCCACGGCAAAGAATTTGAAGAAAGCTCCGTCGGACAAGAAATCTTCATCACCGGCAAAGAAAAAGAACACTAAAAGCTCAAAGGAATACTTACGAACAACAACAATTAAATCCAAGTGGCCTTCCCGACAAATTTGACACGCGCATCTCACATGCGCCGAACATCGAGCATTAAACAAATATCTTAAGGGGGTCGAGCTCAAGACCTTAAACGAGCGCTTGTTGGGATGCAACTCGGCGGGTTTTAGTTGAATCTTTCATTTTTATTTTATTTTTTAGATCTTTCTTAGTGTTTGGAGTCTTGAGTCGATAAAAACCTGACAACGGGCTCTATTTTTCATGATAGGAGATGGAGAACGAGTAACCATTTGAATGGAGGATTTCCATGGCAAAGGGGAGTGCTCCAGGAATGCGCTCAGGCCTCAGGAAAAGGAAGGAACCGACGGGGAGACGAAAAACAGAAAGTAGAGCAAAAACAGAGAGTTGAAGATGAAAACAGCAGGCCACTCGGCCGAGTGACTTAGTCATTCAGCCGAGCAAAGACCCTACTCGGCCGAGTAGGGTACTGATCAGGGAAGATCCTAAAACTACTCTCTGTAATTTATATGTCACTCTGCCGAGTGACTTAGTCACTTGCCCGAGGGAATCAGATACTTTCTTGCACTTAAAGCTCTGAGTAGCCTTGCTACTCGACCGAATGACCTTTGTCTACTCGGCCGAGTAGTAAGACCTACTCGCCCGAGTCAAGACTTTTGTGGAATAATTTCAAAAAAAAATTTAACAGTGCCATTCGGCCGAGTGAACGCATCACTCGACCGAGTGACCCATCCTTTATATACTCAACGCCCGCGGCTCGAAATCCCAAAATGCAAAATCTCCCAAATTGAGCCCGAGCCCTTTCGTTTTCCCACGCATCTCCCGAGCACAAACCCCTTTGATTTCCCACGCCTCGCCCGAGCCGCAGCCTCACCAGTCGTTGCTCGCCCACCGCCGATCTCCGCCGCCGCGTGCCGACGCCAGCACCGCCGCCCCCGCTGCCGCACATCCCCTATTTCTCCCAAAAATCCTATTTTTCTCCATTCTCTCCTATCTGTAAGCATGTTAAGCCCAAAATCTAAATTAATATATATATATATATATATATATATATATATAATATTATACCTGATCTTACCCCATACGTATTGATATTCATTGCTGATTTGAGTACTTTTGTTTCAGGCTAACTTGGGGAAGATTCAGGACGTATTTGGAGCTTCTCGGAGGAGGCAATTCTTCGCACACTCACACTGCTTGCTCTCGCGTTGTGCTCAGGTATACTCGTTCCATATTTTAAGCACTTCGCATTTTTTCTTGGGTAGGCACGTTTCGCGGCTCACATGCCACCCCGCACTAGGTCCCGCACGAGGGCGCCCGCCTCGAAGCGGAAGAGGACCAGTGAGCCTGGCTCCTCTTCTGCTAGAGTAGACTCCCCTCCACCTAGCCCGCCACCACCCACACTTCCACCTCCTACCGCACCTATCCCACCACCACCATCACAGCCCGCCCCCGAGTTCGACACGTTGGTGATTACGTTCAGAGATGACGCGAAGCGTGCCAGATTTGAGCGTATCTCCCATCGCTCGATCGTACCCACTAGGTTCGTACACATAGCCAACTTTGAGCGCCTAGGGGTATTAGAGGGGTTACTCTAGTTGTATGACAACATGGAGTGGCGTGACTTTCTATCGGTGTCGGCGGATACCTACATCCGTCCGATACTATAGGTCCTGAGTTCTATAGCTAGGACTCCTAGGGGTTGCTCTTTCCGATTGATGGATTGTGAGTGCGAGGTCACTCTCGACATGCTCCGAGCCTACTTTTAGTGGCCCCCAGTTCCGGACCCAGACCGAGCCTATAGTCCCACGCACATCCCACCGCCGTCATTCGACACACACGCTTCTGGACACATATCACGGGTTCTCCTCTCGTCTTTGACCCGATCCGGGCCAAGGCCTTCGCTATCCTCCACCCATGCCTCCACATTGCACATCGCCTTATGGCGACCACTTTCTTAGCGAGGTATGAGCCGGGGACGTTGTCGACGCCAGAGCTCTACATGCTCTATGCGATGACACGATCGAGGGCCTTCGAGAGGGGTGGAGATGTTTTGGTCCCTGCCATCGAGATTGACATAGCCAGTTGGTATTTGGACCGCATCGTTATTTCTGTTGGCGCTAGGACGCCAATCTGTTGCGGTGGTCTGATTACCCTACTGGCTCCCTTATGCGGAGTTGACCTCCCTACTGGCTTTCTTAGACCCCTGGGCCCCACCTCTCTTTCCGTAGATATTATGGCCCAGATGAGGATGCTTCGTCCTCATGGTCAGCACCACTGGGTGTGGCTGCACGGTCCTTTCGAAGCTGATTACAAGATTCTCCCGAGCCCCGCCCGGACCCATATTGGACCCGCAGGAGGGGAGTGGATTCCAGCGATGGACGTCCTCATCCTTGCTGCGTACGTGCTTGAGCCTGAGGGTGCTCAACAGGAGCCCCTCCTTCCACCCCTGGATCCCGTGATACCTCAGCCTGCACCTGGTTTGTCTGCACCTCCCGACACTTCTGTCAGTGTCGGGAGTACCCTTGCTGAGTCCACCACCACCACTTCCACCTCTGTGCCATTATCCATCCACCCCATTTCTGCTGTGAGCCCTGAGCGTCCTGCCACCACTATTGAGAGCGGCGAGCCCTCTTATGCCTCCGCAGTGGAGACCCTTTCCTCTTTCTTATTTTCGACACCTGGGGTGTCATTTCCTTCGCACTTCACGACCTCCCCAGTCGTCGACCTTACCGTATCCACTGTAGCTGTCTTCTCTGAGAGTGTCGTGACTTCTGTCCCCATTTCTGTGTCACCGACCTCTCTGACCTCCTCGCCCTCTGTCATTATTTCAGCCTCTGTTGCTGCTCCTTCTCTTCAACTATTCCTACGTCTCAGCCTCCCACAGAGGCTGAGCATCTTTTTGTGAGCACAGCACCTCAGCCCCACCAGGTAGTCGCACCCGTCGTTTACGGTAGCCGTGCGAGGCAGCCCGTTCCTCACCTGTTCGACCCTCTGTTCCACCGCCCTCCGACACCCTAGTTCAGCACGTCCGTGCTCTAGAGGGGGCAATTAGTGGGCTCAGAGGGGATTTTTGGGCTCTCTCCGCTATCGTCACCACTGTACAAAGGCACGTCTCTTTACTTCCTGGTTTTCAGGCTAGCCTGAACCAGATTCTTGCGCGTCTGTCACAGCCACCACCTGCCACCACCCGCACCTCTACCCAGCAGCCCCCGCCACCACCACCTCCACCACAGGACGGTGCTGGTGCTCCACCACCCCCTTAGGCACACACTGTATGCCTTTCACACTTCTGTTGATGCTATTCTAGATATTTTCTGCCTGCTGATTTTGCATCCCTCCTCCACACACGTTTTGGTCACATTTTGCTTATACTTGCCTATATCATTTTGGGAGAGAGGATGTACTTTTGGGGACACTTATATTGCACCATTTTGATCTCTGCATGCACCACTTGCATCTCTGCATACATCATTTGCATACCCATATCATTTTCTTTTAGTTGCATCCTTATCATTCATGCATCCTCACCCACCCCACCCATATCATTTTTTCTCGGTGTGCCACACTTTGCACATTGAGGACACTGTGCAGTTTAGCTTGGGGGAGTGAGTGTCTCACGCACTTTTCATTTTCTTCATTTTTTCTTTTATTTTTCCACCTTTCTTTATTTCACACTTATTTTTCACCCACTTTTTCTTTTTTTACATGCATCACGTTTTCTTACTTTTTGTGTGCTGGATATGTATAGTACTTTTCATTTTCTTTTATCGTTATTTCCTTTAGCCCTTTTTGCTAGAGATGAATTTTCTGTGATGATGATGACGTGGTATTAGCTTATCTCTATATGCATATTATCTTGTCATGACATCGTTTTTATTTCAGTTATCATATGACATGCTTGCTATGCATTCGAGATAGTAACCTACACCTTTGTTATATGAATGTGGATGAAATTCTTCTATTAGCTGAGTCTGATGATTTATATGGTATACTCTTCATAGAAAACACACCAAGCTTCACGCATTGATTGCCTCTATTTGGAGTACTGCTTTGTTGTCTTATATCACTTCTTATTGCATGAAAATTGTACGCTTCACTTTCAGGTTGATTGAATAAATGCTATGTTGATATAACTGGATTAGTTTATTTTGTGAGATCAAACTGAGTAGATTACATTACTCTGCTGAAAGTTGTTGTGCACATTCTATAGAGTGAACCGAGTGTTACATGTTTTTCTATCTCCACTATCTTGAGCAATATTTCTATACTTAAAATCATTGGTGAATCTCCCTTTAGTGAATCTTATATTGGCATATCCCCATTGCTATAAAAAAAATCCATGCTCTTACCCCCAAAACCAAAAAGAAAAATATTCATGTTTATCTCTCTATCTTTTGATTTGGGATCACAGTTGTATATATTTTTATGAAAAAAACAGAAAAAAGGGAGAAAAAGAAAAGAAAAGAGAAAAGAAGTTCATATATGATCCCATTTCATTTTCCTTTCTTTCTTCCCTCTTTTATTCTTTATTTCTTGGATCTTCTAAAATGGGGAATGGTCTTATTGCTAAATTTGATGCCACCACGCTTATAGATAAGCTTGGGGCAGATGATCCGATGATGTGTGAGAGAGTGGCTACCTGACTATACTTGGTGAGATTACTAAAAGTTTTACGAAGTCCAGGAATTGAGACTTAGCATGCATTTCATGAAAACCACTCCTTTCTATTCTTATTGCTTCATATTGTGTGATACCTCTTACACTCCAAATAGAAAGCGATCAATTGAACAGTGTGTGGTCTATGATTATGTATATTGCTTTAGATGCTTCAGACGATGTTAATTGTAGAATAATTTCATATTTCATATTGTTTTGATATTCTTGGGTTTCAATATGAATGCATCCTTATATGATTATGATATCGAGATAAAAATCTTTGGCATGTTTTTATTCGTCGTATAATATATGAGTAAGCAAGCTCACGTCCTGAGGAAATGATCTAGCACCTCCCTCTTTGTTTTCTTTTCTATCTTCTTTTTCCTTTTTCCTTATTTTTACCCGCCGGGTTCGCCTTTTACTTATCTTCCTCGAGGACGAGTAAGAGGTAAGCTTGGGGGATTTTGATCGCTCCTTATTTTACACCTTTTTCTGCATGTTTTCATGTCGTTTTGATCACCCATATTGTGTTTTCCACGATTATTCGACGATATCGCGTTGCTTTTCACTATTTCTCGTCTTTGTCGTATTTCAGGAGATATGGAGCGATCTGGAGCAAAAATGAGATCAAGGGACTTTTGCGCATACCGGAGCGTCGCCCACGGCTTATTTGAGGAGTTAGCAGTGCTAGAGGATAAGCGAAAGAGGAAGAAATCCAATAGAATCGACGAGGAGGCGAGGAGGAGAAGAAAAGAGCCCAGAAGCAGCTTACTCGGCCGAACAGAGAGTCTACTCGGCAGAGTCAGAAGCTGCGTTCGGTCGAGTGAAATGGATACGCACAGCAAAAATTCAAAGTTTCCTCGACCGAGCAAGGAAGTCTACTCGACCGAGTAGAGAAGCTCATTCGCCCGAGTAGAACATGGATTTTATTCTGAGAAGTGGCCAAGTTACTGGAATTTTTTAGAATCATACTCGGCCGAGTACGATTGCTTACTCGGCCGAGTAAAGAAGCATACTCGCCCAAGTTAGTCAGAGAGACAGACCCCCGAAATCCCAAGATTCTCTGTTTTATTATTGGGTCTGTCACTCGGCCGAGTGACATTGTTACTCGGCTGAGTGACATTGTTACTCGGCTGAGTGACGCATTCCGACTGCTACACAAATTGCGAATTCTGGGCTGCGCAGGGGCAATTCTATCAGGATTTTTTGGACAATTTTGGCTTGTATTTAAACCTAGTTTTATCCCTAGTTTTAGGAGAGACTTCTATTAATTTTTGACAGCTATTCTTTTGTGAAATCTCAGCTGGAGATCATAGGCGATAATTTTGGTTTGTTCTTTCTTGCTAAAAATCTTATTTTTTTTTGAATTGTCTCTTCTTTGCAATGAATTGTGCTATGATCTATTGCCATTTTTCTGAGATTTACATGATGATTTGTGAGTAGTTTATTCGTTCTAGGGCATGTGGATGAACCCTATGGATCCAATCTTTTGAATTGTGATGAATGAATAGAATTGTTGCTAGGATTGAAGAAATGTGAGGTTTTGATTGATTTATTGTGTGTAGCTAGGAATTTCCTTCAATTTGAATTTGCAAGAGATTGGATCTCAATTGGTGGTAAGGCCTAGATAATCGACTTAGGTTTGTAATTGAAATTCTCTAGATTTGGTTTGCAAGAGATTGGACCAAAGCTAGGATTTCTATTATAAATCTATACTAATATTCGTTTGCAAGAGATTGGACGAATACGAACTATCATAACCTAGATCGTAGCTTGAGTTTGCACGAGAGTGGGCTCGAGTTGCGATTGGACGATGATGTCGATCTTCACGCTAGTAACTTAGGTTAGGGTTTGCACGAGAGTGGGCCCTAATCTAGGTTGCTATAGACCGGTAATAGCACGAGAGCGTGAGCTTGGTTCTACATTAAGTTGCGACTAGTTCACCTACATTCAAACCTTGCAACATTGATATTCATGATCCACAAGGATAAGAAATGGTCTGTAGTGGGGATTTCCTATCCCTAGACGCTTTTATTATATTGATATCTATTTGCTATTCGAACGTTTGTGACACCACCATCAAAACTATTCTTATTCCACCAATAGCTAGGTAATGAAAGTAGGATACTGTCAATTGTCCTCCCTGTGTTAAATACCCGCTTGCCACTACGTCGTGCGCTTGCGGTAAAACTACAGTCGTTTTCCGGGTGTATATCCGGGCGCGACCAGTGGCGCATGTGCGTCGACTTCACGGATTTCAATAAGATATGTCCGAAGGACAGCTTTCCGATACCGAGGATCGACCATCTAGTCGACCAGGCGTCCGGTTATGAGTTGCTAAGCTTTATGGACACATTCTCGGGCTACAACCAAATCCCGATGGCGAAGGAGGATGAGGAGAAGACGAAGATGTCGTTCGGATTGAAGAATGTCGGGGCAACCTATCAGCGGATGGTCGACAAGATATTCAGCTCGTAGATCGGGCGGAATCTAGTGGTCTACATCGACGACATACTGGTTAAGAGTAAGAAGGCCCCGGACCACCTCACCGACCTGGGAAGACCTTCCAGAAGGTGCACCAATATGATCTAAGGCTGAACCCGGCGAAGTGCATCTTCGACGTGCAATCAGGGAAATTCCTGAGCTTCATGATAACGAAGCGAGGAATTGAGGCGAACCCCGACAAGGTGTCGGTCCTTATCAATATGGCAGAGCCTCGGACCATCCGAGACTTGTAGCGGCTGAACGGCAGGATCGCAGTGCTGGGGAGGTTCCTGTCGAAGTCCGCGGAGAGATCACCCCCCTTCTTCAAAGTCCTATGGTAGGCCCTCGGTACAACTAAAATTGATAGAAAAGTGATCCAATGGGACGACACCTGTGCATGAGCATTCACGGAGCTGAGGGCTTACCTGCAGAGCCCACTGCTGCTCGCAAAGCCCGAGGAGGGAGAACGGCTGGGGCTGTACCTGGCCACCAATGAAAAGGCCGTCAGCTCAGTCTTGATCAAGGAAGAGAATGTTATGCAACGACCGGTCTACTATGCGAGCTGGGTGCTCCGAGAAGCGGAGACCCGTTATAGCCCCATAGAGAAGGTCGCCTACTATCTCGTCACGATGGTGAGGAAGCTCCGACCATAGTTTCAGGCTCACACCATCGCCGTCCACACCAACCTGCCCATCGAGAAGAACCTGAAGAGGTTAGAGCAGTCAAGAAGAATGCTCAACTAGAGCGTCGAGCTCAGCGAGTTCGATATAATATAAAGAGCCCGGACGGCGATCAAGGGCCAGGCACTGGTAGACTTCATGGTAGAGTGCACTATGGAAGACCTTCCAGAGGAACTGTCGGGCGCTCTGCCGACGGTTGCGTTTCAAATAGCGATGGGAGTAACCGGACCCTCGAGGCCCGTCCACAAAGAAGTGGGCAGATTATGGACCGTTCACGTCGACGGGTCGGCCACAGGGTCCGGGACGAGGGCATGCATCGTCATCCAAACTCCCGACGGATGCCTGCTAGAGTACGCCCTACGCTTTAACTTCCCGGCAACCAACAATGTCGCGGAGTACGAGGCTGCGGTCAATGGGTTGAAGCTTTACCAAGCTATGGGAGCTACGAACGTGCTGCTACTAAGCAACTCGTAGCTCGTCGTCTAACAGGTCCAGGAGAGCTTTGAGGCCCGGGAGGAGGTCATGAAGCGCTACCTTAAGATCACCCAGGCCAAGCTCCAGAAATTCAAGAAAGCGGGGGTCCGGCACCTACCTCGCGCTAACAACCTCCGAGCTGATGCCTTGTCAAAGCTGGCCTCCTCCTCCTCGACCGAGTTTGTGAAGGCCATCTACGTCGAGAACCTACTGACGCCCACTATTGAAGTAGAGGAATTAATGTGTGTTGGCCCGACGTCGACGTAGATGAGCCCAATAATGAAATACTTGGCGACAGGGGCCCTGCCCGAGGAGTGGCTGCAAGCCAAGAAGGTCAAGAGGCGGGCCTTGTCGTTCGTGCTCTTTGACGGAGTGCTGTAACGACGGTGCCACACGAGCTTCGACATCCTGCCCTACCTGAAGTGTCTGGGGCCGGAGCAAGCCGAACAAGTCGTCTACGAAGTGCACGAGGGATTTTGCTGAAAACACTATGGCAGGCGTACTATCACCCACAAGATAGTGCGCCTGGGGTACTACTGGCCAACCATGATTCACGACGCGGCCCAGTACGTCAAGAAGTGTGGGGCGTGCCAAAAGTTTGGCCAACACACGGCGGCACCTCCGACGAACCTGGTGCCTATCATATGCCCAGTCCCTTTTACCAAGTAGGGGCTCGACATCCTCGGACCCTTCCCGAAGGCCTTCGGGGGAAGGAAATACCTGGTCGCTGACGTCGACTACTTCACCAAATGGGTCGAGGCCGAACCTTTGGCGCGCATCAAATGGACTGACATGAAGAACTTCATTTGGAAGTTCGCGATCTACTGCTTTGGGATACCTTGTTCCATAGTGACAGATAACGGTAGGCAGTTCGATTGCGAGGGCTTCCGAGATTTCTGTTCGGGCTGGGGGATCAAGCTTCGTTTATAATCCGTTGCCCACCCTCAGTTCAATGGAATGGCGGAGGCAGCGAATAAATGCATATTGGGCCCCCTGAAGAAGAAGGTCGACGACACTCTCGGATCTTGGATGGACGAGCTGTCTGGAATTCTCTGGTCGTATCGCACAACCCACAAATCTTTGACCGGAGAAAGCCCGTTTATGCTGGCATTCAGGTCGGAAGCAGTCATTCCCATGGAGGTTAGAGAGGAAACTCTTTGGCTTCGGTACTTCGACGAAGACATCAATGTGGAGGGCCTCGGCCTCAGCCTCGAGCTCGTCGACGAAGTAAGAGATCAAGCTCTGATGAACCTCGTCCGTCACAGCCAAAGGATGGCCCGACAATACGACTCCAGGGGCATGAATCGGAGCTTCAGGATCGGCAACCTGGTCCTCAGGGATGCCACCTTCAAGCCAGAGACCGCCCACCGAGGGAAGCTGGCAGCAAAATGGGAGGGGCCTTACGAAATCATCGACATCGGCAGGCCAGCCACAAATATTCTAGCAACCTTGGATGGGGGTGAGCTAGCCGACCCGTGGAATGACGAGCACTTGCTAAAATACTATTAATAAATTTATGAGTGTCAATACGATTACCCTCTCTTCTGCTATATTTCCAATTTTGGTGTCTCCACTTCAAAATTTCAGTTCAATACACATGACTCCGGGGCAAGCTTACGGAGCTTCGCCACCCAAACCGGAGAAAAAGGGCATGGGCCGAGCTACGGCTCCCTCCCCGCCCCTCAAATGAAGACTCCAGGGCAGGATCCATCCTCGCCACCCAAACTGAAATGATCAATGCAGGGTAGGCGACGGCACAATACCCGTCCAACTATATAGGCTGCGGGAGGCGACGGCCCAATACCCGCCCTCTCAAAGACTCCGAGGCAAGCTTACGGAGCTTCACCACCCAAACTAGAGAAAAAGGGCATGGACTGAGCTACGGCTCCCTCCTCCCCTCAAATGAAGACTCAGGGGCAGGATACGTCCTCGCCACCCAAACCGGAATGATCAATGCGGGGTAGGCGACGACCCAATACCCGTTCGACTATAGAGGCTGCGGGGAGGCGACGGCCCAATACCCGCCCTCTCAAAGACTCCGGGGCAAGCTTACGGAGCTTCGCCACCCAAACTGGAGAAAAAGGGCATGGGCTGAGCTACGGCTCCCTCCCCCCCCAATGAAGACTCCGGGGCAGGATCCGTCCTCGCCACCCAAACCGGAATGATCAATGTGGGGTAGGCGACGGCCCAATACCCTTCCGACTATAAAGGCTGCGGGATGCGACGACCCAATACCCACCCTCTCAAAGACTCCGGGGCAAGCTTGCGGAGCTTCGCCACCCAAACTGGAGAAAAAGGGCATGTGCCGAGCTATGGCTCCCTCCCCCCTCAAATGAAGACTCCGGGGCAGGATCTGTCCTCGCCACCCAAACCGGAATGATCAATGCGGGATAGGCGACGGCCCAATACCCGTCTGAATAGAGAGGCTATGGGGAGGCGACGGCCCAATACCCGCCCTCTCAAAGACTCCAGGGCAAGCTTACGAAGCTTCGCCACCCAAACTAGATAAAAAGGGCATGGGCCGAGCTACGGCTCCCTCCCTCCCCCCTCAAATGAAGACTCTGGGGCAGGATCCGTCCTCGCCACCCAAATCGGAATGATCAATGCAGGGTAGGCAATGCCCAATACCCGTCCGACTATAGAGGCTTCGGGGAGGCAACGTCCCAATACCCGCCCTCTCAAAGACTCCGGGGCAAGCTTACGGAGCGTTGCCACCCAAACTGGAGAAAAAGGGCATGTGCCGAGCTACATCTCCCTCCCCCCTCAAATGAAGACTCTGGGGTAGGATCCTTCCTCGCCAACCAAACCGGAATGATCAATGCAGGGTAGGCAACGGCCCAATACCCTCCGACTACAGAGGCTGCAGGGAGGCGACGGCCCAATTTCTGCCCAATCAAAGACTCCGGGGCAAGCTTACAGAGCTTCGCCATCCAAAGTGGAGAAAAGGGGCATGGGTCGAGCTATGGCTCCTCCCCCTCAAATAAAGACTCTGGGGAAAGCTTACAAAGCTTCGCCACCCAAACCAAAGAAGGGCACGGGTATCCATACCGGGGCAGGCCTCGCGCAGGGCTAAAACTTTCGGTCAATACACGGTCCTGATAAAGTAAGCCCTTGATGCGACCTGATATAACAAAAGGACACTCGGGAAGCCTGCCATTAATGACAATGTTCCCCTTGAGAGGCGCAGGCTTGACGCTTCACGTCTGACACCACCTGGCGAAAGTGGGTTCGAATGACTTGACCCTGACAAGCCAGCTCATGGTGCCAGCTCATCGCATCAGCCTATCAGAAGCTATCAGCTCTCTCCATCTATAAATACTCCCCTCATTCCCTTGAAGGAGAGGAAAAAGAATGGGAGTAAGCCTTAGTCCGCCTCCCATGAAGGTTGAAAGGGGGCGAGATCCCCCATAGTCGATCTCTCCTCACAAACCTGAGGCGTTAGGGTCGGTTTGCCTTTAGACACTCCCCCCTTCTCAAAAGGAATCCCCCAGGGGCCCAATTGTTGGATTTGCCCTCGGTCGACAATGGGCCACGCCTTCCCGGCGAGCTATTCCTCTTACATATGGATCGCCGATGGGATATTCCTCTTACACGAGGGATGACATGCCTTCCACTCCTCGACTTCCCCGGGACAACTTGCGACAGGGAACTTAGAGGACCTACGGCAGACCGCTCCTCCCTTCCAGCACCCACTCCGTGACGACCTCCACCATCGAGGAAGGCGTCGCCGCCCATGCGGCGACTCTCCAAATCACCGGTTAGGGGGCCGCCCTCCCAAGTCACCCCACTGGGCATACCAGCCTCCACCGGCCCGCCCTCCAATGGCTTGCCTTTTACTCCTCGACCTCCCGTGGAGGCTACGCCATCATGATGCCTCTTGCTCCTCCTCTCACAGGGTTTTCCTTCGAGTCGGGAATTCCCAGAAGAGATCAAGCAACCGACCATCATCGAGGAGGTGAAAGAGGACGCAATGAGTACTGGTAAAGAAGGAAGGCCACGCCTGAAACCGGAGTTCGCTCATCCTGAGCAGCCTACAACAGAGAAGAACGGTCCGCTAGCTCGTCTACGGAGGCCGTCACGCTCATCCAAACGCTGTCAAGTTTCTTGTAAAATTCAACGAAAAGACCCTCCCAAGCGAATTGCTAAATTCCGTCTATGAGAAAACTAACTTGTTTACGATCCCCGTCGAACTCCGTGGCGAGCTTACGGAGCTCCGCCTCCCAAACCAGAGAGGGTTATAGAACGAGCTATATGCTCGCCCCCCCCACTAGCACGACTTGATAACTCCTGCTGGTACTTAGACTACGCACTCTAAACCAGGCAAAGAAAGCAAAATTACAAAATTTTGTATTTTATTCAAAAGTCGGAGCAAAACTTACAAAATTATGCACCTTAAAATTGTCCAAACATCAAAGGGGCGAACTTACAAAATTGACCCCCCTAGTTCGCCCCCCAGTCCATAACAAGAAGGGAAGAGCAGTCCCAAAATTCTTGAGAGGTTGCCTACGAGGCAGCCCAGTTGTCACCCTCGAGGCCACCCCGTGGGGCGTTGCCCGACGCTTGGTCTCCGGCACTCGGCCCCTCGGGTTAACCGCGGGGGCGCCCTCTTCATCCTTGTCCTCCTCCCCTCCGAGACTGCCAACGCCTCAAAATCAACCTCCAGCAGAGGATGGAGAGCCTGGGCCCTCTCAGCGATCCTCCGGATACACGCCTCACATCCTTCTTCTCGTCCTTTCTCCAATCCTTCTCCCTGGCCCCTCTCCAGCGCCCTCATCTTCGCCTGAGCTAGCTGGGGAATGAAAGTATTCATCTGGAATTGCTGGAATTCCTCCATCCTCATCACCATCTCCTCCTTCACGGCATTTGCTTGTCCCTCCAGTTCGCCCATCCTGACCCCACCTTGTCTGCCTCGCTCTCCAGCTTGGCCTGGCAGGTGAGTCCGGCGACGACCTTCTTCTCCAGCTCTGCCACGTGCGCTTGGTACTCCTCGATCGATGTCTGCTGAGCGGCTTACAAATTCTTCAGCTTGGCATACCAGGACTTCTTTCGGTCAAGCTCTGTAACGACTAGTTTTCATGTATCTGGATTTATTATATTATATTATATGTTTTGGTGGATTTTCTCCTTGTACGTGGTTTTCGTCTCCGTAACTTTCATTTTCGATCGTTTCGTCGTGTTTTCTCGTTTCTTCCTTAGGATCGTCGATTTTGGAGTAAGTCATTCGTGACGGGCTTCGTATCGGTCATATCTTACTGTTAGATCAAGCCTAGGAGTCTTAGGAATCGATCCCAGAGCTCCGCGCTCCATATCGGAACTTTTGGTGCATGTTAGCCGGTGTAAGAAGGGGAACCGACCGACTAGATGACGATTTAGTCGGTCGGCAAGCCTTCATGGACCGACTAGTGGGCTTTCAAAATTATTCAGGAGTTACTGTTTATCATTAGTCGGTCTAAGAACGTTGGTTGACCGACTAGGTTGCAAACTAGTCGGTCGGCAATGCTACTTTAACCGACCAACTCATCAACTATTTTTGATACTAGTTACTGTTCCCTCTTAGTCGGTCTAAGTTCATCTTTCGACCGACTGGTTGTTAAACTAGTCGGTTAAGTTATGTACTCAGACCGACTAATTCTTAGTTCTTCTGAACAGTCGAGTACTGTTTACTCTTAGTCGGTCTAAGAACGTTCATCGACCGACTAGATGCTAAACTAGTTGGTCAGTGGTTGTTCTCTGACCGACTAATCTGTGCCAAAACCCTAATTTCTGGGCAGCCGCCAGCCCTTCCTATTTAAACCCCTCCCAAACGTTTTCTTCTCCTCCCTCACGACCCAAAACCCTAGTTTCTCCCCCATTGAGCCCCCTACTTCCTCAAACCCTTATTCCTTCATCCCAAGCCCAAAATCCATCATCCAAACCCTCCCTTAACACTTTCTACCTCTCATCTTCCTCAAAATCTCATCAAACCCCCAAAACCCTATTTCTCCAAACTTCTCCAATCATTTCCAGATCTGAACCCTAGGTTCCCCGGAGCATTTCTTCCGTCGCCGTGGTTGCTCGGCATCATTCCTCCGTTTTCGATACGGTAATGATCGATCTCTTGATGTTTTCATAACCCGTTGTGTTTTTGTGAAACCCTAATGAATAAATGTTGTTTTGATGATTGTTTCTCCATAACAGCGACTCCCCCGTAGATTAGCATCTGTGAGACGAACCCTCGTGATCGTCATCCTCGGTGCTAGGCAAGTGAAACTTGCCTCTTAGGGTTTAGGCCATGTTTTAGGCCATTTGCTTGTTGTAGGCGTAAAAGAGACTAGGCGACTAAATGATACTCGCCTAGGCGCAAATTGAGGAACTAGCTTGACAACGAAGCTAGATCCGACATTTATCATGTTGCACAATTACCATGCCATGTTTAATTTCCATTAATGGTACGCAAGTTAATTGTCATGTCATCGCATTCTTAAGTGTTACCGTGATTGCGTAGCTTCGCTACAATACTTGTACTTCCTGGCTCGTGACCAGAAGCGAGCATAATGAGTTGCTAACCCCAACGCTCGATATTGAATCGTGAACTAGGAAAACAAGCTCCCGTGCGGGGCAACCCTGGCTCATTTACTGGGCTCATGTACAGGGACCCTGGCTTGTTTACGCGTGGGATGGGGTAAGAGTTAAGCGGTCATTCAACTGGGAGTCTGCCTGATCAGCAACTGCAGTTGTAAGGCGTAAACTCTGGGTTTTGGGGTAGTGTTAAGCGGCCAATCAACGTGAATGTTAAACCATTCAGCTGTAAGGCGTAAACATCTACAAACAACTTGAAACATGACTAGTGAAATGATTGAGATTGTTTGTAGCTTGGCTACTCTTGACTTGTCCCGATAATTGTTCTCTTGTACTTATTGTTTCACCATGTCTTGCTTGTGCACTCATGTTATAACTGCCATGTCATGCATACTATAACTGCTAGGTTGTTAGTTTGCCTTACTTTCAGTTTCCTTGCCCAAGTCTTTTAGACTTGCTGACATGTGCCCCTTTACTCTTTTGGGTGACACATGTTAGATCCTGAGCCTGAGTACCTTGTTGAGGACGAGGTGTTTGCTGACGCCGAGCCCGAGCTTGTGTTTGACGGGGAGTACGTGGACACTGGGGACCAGTCCTAGTGTCTTCGTTGTGTTTTCCCTTTTGTTTAGACTGCTATTTTGTCATCGGTGCGTAGCACCTATACTTTGTTGCGTTGTTGCTTTTGTTGGCCTTGTTCTGGGCCTTTAGACTCTTTCTTTTAGCCTGGTGGCTTTTCTGGATGTTGAACTTAATTTTCATGTTGGACAAATTATGAGATATGATATTTTATTTCTGTCTCTCCTTGTGTTATTATTGTTGTTCCGTTTGTGGTTACATGGACCTGCTTATGTTTTATTGACGCTTATCGGGTTTGGGGCTTCACAGCTTCACTCTCGTGCGGACCTTTTCACGTCTCGCCTCCATTTTAGGGAAGTGGGTCGTGACAAGCTCCACCTTCATCCTCGCTACTGCGGCCTCAGCCTTGATGATGGCCAAGATGCAGCGCTGCAAGGCAACCATCAAAGCAGTGGCATGCACGCCTGAACAAGGGAAAATTAGGTTCGACAGTGGTAAACACTAAAACACCCATAGAATAGCCCGTCAACAAACCAGCACAAGATGTCATGTCACGGTGGCTCCCAGCCTCTCCGAACCAACTTGCGACAGGGATTCTTTGTCCCTGGGCAGCTGGAAATTCTCGACGATCCTCACCGCCACGTCGGCCTCGTCAAAGATAGACTCGCCCTTTCCAACCGGGTAGGTCGTCCCCAAGAGGGCGTCCGTTGGCAACTTATCGACATCGGCCTTCTTCAACCGAAACGTCGCTAGCTTCTCCTCGCAGCTCGGGTGGGCGGACCTCTCCAGGGCAAACCGGGGGCAGCCATAGGGCCACGAGTCCTCAGCAGTCGACCCAACCCCCGAGCTCGACCCTGCAGGGTCTTCCTAAAGGACTGGGGTTTGATAGGAACCGACGATGAGGTAACCCACCTCTGATGTGCCCCTTTGCTCGGAGACAACTGGCCCACCGGACAACTGTGCTCCGCTTCCCCCGCCTTGAGGCCAATGGTCTGGGGGACGTCGACGTGCCCGAAGCCTTCAACAGTCCCGCCAGAACCAACCTCAACGACGGTCGGACTCCCCACCGTCTTCGTCTTCTTCGGCCTGCTGAGCTTCTCGGCCTTCTTGGACTCTCTTCCCTCCCTTGACCCTTTCTTATCACTCCTAGCGGGCGACGGAGCGACTTGTTCGTCGGCCCCCTATTCTGTGGCCATCTATTCGTCGGCCATCCTATCCAGATCTTCGAAGGATAGACTCATCGTCGGATATGCAAAAAAGAAGGAGTTCAGTGTGAGCAAATTAGGTATGGAAGCCACTATGTCAGGATTACCTTTGGGTCATAGGTATCATGCTAATATCTTCTTGTGAGCAAGCCAGGCGTACTGCCTGCCTTCGGGGGGAATAGCCTCCAAGAGCCTTGCCCGCTTCGCCTCCACTTCGTCCAAATGGACCCCTTTCCTCGCCTCAGTGTTAAGCGCTCCCCAGTCCGACTTCAGTGCTACGTCGACGGGTTGGGAGACGAACACAAACGACTCCCTCCAACCTTTAATCTTCCCCGACAAGACTCGGATGATAGGATGGCTCTTCCTCGCCGATAAGTAGTAGTACGACCTCAACCTCTTGACCACAAAGAAGTAGCAGAATAGAGGGAGGGTCAGACTACCGTCATTCCTCATGTAGAGAAATAGAAACCCCACGATCGCGCTGATGGAGTTTGGCATCAGCTGGAAGAGCGACAATCCCAGGATGTTGAGGATCTCATGGTACAGGGGTTGGAGAGGGAATCGTAATCATTGTTGAAAGCATGCCACGTAGACCCCCAGTTTTCCCCCTTCTGAGAAACATACCCTCTTTGAAGCATTCGGTAAGCAGACTGCATAGGGCGGCCTGAGGTACTTCGCACGTGCGGTGGAAATAACATATGTCCGCACCACCGACCTCTGACCCGTTATCACGGCAGGAACGACCCCGAGCTCGGCCACTATTACGCAGACTCCGGTGGACGTTCTCGCCTTCGATTCCAGGGGTCCTTCCCTTTCCTCGGGTCCCTACTACACGACACGGATGATCGAACTGCGGCCTCAACCCCCGACCTGTTCCCGGCTCGTCCCTGACTCTCCGGTAATACTTCCCCCGCCACCTCCATCGAATCCATCGTGGAGCTGTCCGTCGACCCCGACGGCTGGGTTGAGGATGAAGAAACCATCTCAGAGAAAGAAAAAGAAATATACCTATCGAATCCCTGCTACGGTGGCGACGACGGCGACTGCGATGGCACGAGCTTCGGCGATGACTGCGGTGGCGGCGAAGACGATGAACTCAGACAGAAGAGAGCTCTGGGAATTTTCGGAAGTGAGAAACTCTTCCGCAATGCCCCCACCCCTATTTATAGAAATCTCCTACCAATCTCTGTCGCACAAGCCCGGCCACGTGTCGCCAATCCAGACCACCTGACGCTTCACCTGACATCCGCGGTCACGTCCCCCACGCGTCGCCCGAGGAATAGTCGGGACGCTTCGATACCCCCTACCTTTAATTCAAAATGACAGCTAAGATTCGGCTGAGATTTGGGGGGTAGGTTCTTCGAAATAACTTCCCGCCTTTTCCCAACGCTTGGACTATGCACCCACTGTCACGACGCTTGAGCTAACAAGGTGGACTAAGCTGCTCGGCTCGGCTAGCGCTGGTGCACCGAAAGGATCCGAGGCAAGGTTCTGCACAGTAAGTCATGCCTGGGCGAACCAGCTCACTGCCTACGCTCGCCTAAATACCGCGTTCCTAGTCAGACTAACATCATCACAACTTTCCCCTCCTCCTCGTCCGAACACTCATCCTAGGGGGAACGTTGGGGGCATTCATCAATCATACATAGGCATGAACACCAACCTCACAACCAACAAAGAGAACAAGAGGTAAGGAAAACAAAAAATATATACTTCGTTTATTCAACCTTTTGCTAACACAGAGCCCGTCAAGAATAGAATGCGACACCAAGCTCGGCCAATAGCCAACCGTACAAAATTCGCTTACACTAAGAGCTCCTCAACTGTGTCGCCTCACCCTCGGCCGCCACCCCCCGGAGCCGGCGTCTCCGCCAGCCGAGCCTTCATCTTCTCCATCCCTTGGAGGACGCCCGCCTTCCTCGCCTCTTGCAGCAACGGGATGAGCTCCTCGTCCTGATATCGGCGGAAAGCGATGTCCATCATGCCATGGTCGACCTTCCCCTTCTCTTCTAGCTGCTTCTTCAGGACAGTCTTCTCCTTCTTATCCGCCTTGATCGTCTGCCTCAGCTCGCTATCTTGCCCTGCTGAAAATCGATCATCCGTTTCTTGCTGGCTGCCTGCTCGGCGTGCCTCTTCAAGATGTCATCCCTCTTACCCTCTTCCTCCTGAAGTTGACGCGTAAGTGCGGCCTGCTCCGCCTCGAGCGTGGCCTACCTCACCGTGAAGTATTCAGCCCGTGCCTTCTAAACGTCACGGGCCGTCGTGACCCGTCCCAGCTCTGCCTACTTTTCTCGCAGCTTCTCCCTTGCCTCATTAAGATCGGCCCTCGCCTGCTCGAGAGCAGCCTTTGTTATGGCTGTCGGGGTGTGGCACTGCATGGCCACCATAGTCACCATCGCCTATAAAAGGATCCGACACAGTCAGACATAAGCGAGAAAACTTCGAGGGCGAAGTGAGGAGTTTGACTTATCTGCATAGTGTGCCATATCGTGGAGTCGCACAACCACTCTGAGCCCATATTGGTCAAGGACTCACGATCCCACGGTAGCATGCAGTAGTCCACCAGACGGGCCACCACCCCAGCATCCTCAAATACCGACTCTTCCATGCCTACCGGTAGGTTGGCCGGTGAAGATCCTCGCTTAGCTGAGCCTCGGCCTCAGCCTTCATCAACTTGAAGTGGGCAAGCGCTCTCCCGTAACTCGGGTGCGCATCTCTTCCCATCTCCCATATAGGAATCCCGTAAGGCCACTTCTGGACGGGGGGTCCCTTGCGAGGCTTATACACGGTTGGGATCCGCGTAGGGGCCGAGGCGACCACACCTGGGTTGGACGATCCCTTTGGTGCATCCCCGCTAGCTTGTTGGGGGAGCATCCGATTCAGACATCTGTCGCCTCCTGTTCGCCCCCTCCATAACCGGGGTCTCGACATTTCGTTTTTGGGCCACCACCTTCGCTGGCCCTTCCTCGTCCATTGCCCTCTTGCCCTTGTCCAGAGGGTCGGTCTTCTTCGCAACCGATACACCGGCAGCCCTCAGCACTTCCTCCCACGAGAGCATCGCGTCTTCACCTGTGAAGGAGAGAAAGATCAAGGTAAGCCTATGCGAGGGCTCGCCAGATTCAAAGTACCTTAGGGCCAAAAATCCTGGGCGAGCCGATCGTCCTGCGTCAAGCTCGCCAGTCGGCGGTCCACCTCGAGCAACTCCGCCAAAATTTGGGCCTTCGCCAGATTTTCACCCATCAATTTCACCTTCTCGTTCACCAGAGGGTTCAAACTCCCCCAGTTCGACATCAGCACCACGTCGATTGGCATCATGACAAAGACAAAATCCTCCATCCACCCGTTCGCTTCGACAGGCACCCCAACAATGAGCTCCCGTCCCTTCCTCACACAGACACAGTAGTACATCCCTCTCTTCCTTAATTCAAAGAAATACTGGAACAGCGCCAGGAACGGGCTCAATGAGCTGGCGAGGCATAGGACGACAAATCCCACCAGCAAACCTAAGGAGCAGGGCGCCAACACGAAGATTGGCAGCTCCAGGAAATTTAAGAGATGGAGAAGGTAAGGATGGATCGGGAAACAGAGCCCTAACTCGAAGGACCGAGTGTAAACCCTAACTTCGTTATCCCCAGGCCAACATACCCTCTCCACAGGCCTGGGGAGCCGCACTTCATAGGGCGGATGATGAACCGCACCAGAGTCTCCCTAACGTTAACCATGTCCGACCTACACTGGACGGCTACAATCGCCATCAGCACGTCTGTTCCCAAATCCTCTGCCTCTGCGGCCTTCGCATCCACCACAACCTTTCCTCTTCCACTGACTCTTCCTCTACTACCCCACTACCATCTCCAAACTCAAAACGAGAAGCCATCGATCGGAAGATCAAGAAATTACCTAGCAGAGCAGCCGAGCTAAGGAGCCGACCGGAAGTGGATCTCCAGCTAGGGCAACGGCAACGACGTCGTCAAATGATGAACGGTAAATGGGAATCGCGAAGTGAAGTCGAAATCGGGAGAAACTTTCGATCGATCCCCCTCCTTCCCGTACTTATAGCAAGCTACAGGACATCCCAACCGCTGATGCACCGCCACACAGCGCCCATCTGAGCCTCACTAACGCCTCGACTGGTGCGACGGTCACTTTTGCCACGCGTCATAAGCTCAGTAGCGGAGACGCTTCGAGTTTCTCCCACCCTTTCAAATCGTAATAATGGCTAGCGGGGCGGGTACTCTGAGACCACCCCCGCCACTTCCGAGCGCGGCCCGAAACCCAGGCCGCCTCTTTCAAGGAAGAGATGGGACATCATCCGAGCCGAGCCGGGCTTCCGCCTCGAACCCGAATGATGAGGGCAATTGTTACGACCTAAAAATCGTAATAGTCCGACCTTCCATCCAAGCCCGTCGGATACACGACCAGCTCGCCGATGAGCGTTTATATTCTATATATTCACGCACGTCTTCTTTGTGATTTTCCGTTGATTTCCATCGTTTCATACCCGTTCTTTCGTGTTTTTTGTATCTTTTCACTTTCTTCACGTTTTTGTGTGAATGCAGGAGATTGCCAGCATTGGGGACGTTTAAAGAAGCTATCATGATCCCCGGAGCAACGGGAGGAGTCACGCGTGATCCAGAGGGTCAAACGATGAAGACTGCTATATTTCAGCCCTCAACCGATCGGGTGGACATAGCCACCTGATCGGTTGATGCACGCGTATCCTACCCAGACGACAACTAAAGAAGAGCAATAGCTCGCCCGATCGGTTCAACGATCAGGTGAACCGACAGAACCCTCTGTCTAATTGCACTGAATTCCAACCGATCGGGTGAAATATCACCCGATCGGTTCACCTGTTGCCGCAATTCCTCGAACGACGACCCGGTCACGCCACCCGCTCGCCTCAGCGCCCGGTTGAAAATCTTCAAAACTCTCACCCGATCGGTTGACTCATCAACCGATCGGGTGGCGATTTTTCTGCGGGTTTGGACCCGAACCATTAGGGTTTCGAAGGGGACTATAAATACACGGTGTTGGCCGACTGAAAGGAGATCTTCTTCAGTTTTTTAGGGATTTTTGCCCCTTTCTCTTGTGAGACTTAGATTAGTTTAGATTAGGTCTTTTGATCAATAAGTCTTGTAATGGATTAAAGTTTCAAACTCAAGATAAGTATTTCTTTCTCTTATTTTCCATTGTTTTGTATTGTTTTCATTTTGCTCAATGGTGAATGTGTGTTTGTCATTTTTATTGCTTTCTTTTATGTTCTTCACCATTGAGTAGCTCTTGATGAACCCTAATACGGGTTAGAGTAGGATTGATGCTTGGGTTGTTTCATTTGGCTTGGTTGCATGGCATGTGTTTGATGAAATGTGTCAATGGGGATTTCTAGTAATCTGAGTCCAATTCGTATGGTAACACACTAGTTGTATTGGGGATTGGGGTCCGGTGTCTTGTCCAGTCAAGATCCGCTTCGATGTATTGCTAGAAATCACATTCGACCTATTTGGCCATTAGGGTTATGCGGGGGTGTTTCATTGTCGTTGGCGGGAGAAAAACCGCCTCTGACCGTCGGGCCAAGGGGGAATAAACTTGGCGGTTGACCCCCTAGCCATAGCTCATGCCCCTGGCATAGACATCGAGTCCTCGCGTGTGAGAACGGCTTGGATGAAATGTTGGGAGTTATCATTATGGCCTTAATGCTCCTGGCTGCGGAAGGTGTTAATGGACATGGGAATGCCCACCGTCCGGAAATGGGTAGGCCTAGCGTACTAGGCACCGACCGGAATATCGGGCCATGGATGCTAAGTACCACCTTTTGTGGCAATGTCTCACCCTGGGTCAAGTCAAATGCCAAGTGTCATGAATGCTCTAGCCCGTGTTAGTGGGGATTCATTTCATGTCTTTTTTATTTCTTTCTTTTATTTCCACACTTCCACCCACATTGTCCGCGTAGCTAGCTCACAACCTAGGCGATGCTAGTAGCCATTCAAGCCATCCACCTCCCTGAGTTCGATAAACCTGCACCCTACACTAACCGTGCACTTGCGGTAAAACGACACCGCGCCCAAACCGGAAACGGGGCGCCGGTCAAGTTTTTGGTGCCGTTGCCAGGGAGGCGTTTGGTTTGATATTAGTTTAGCTTGGGTTCGTTAGACTACGCATAAAAACACAAAAAAAAATTTAAAAAAATATTCAATAACCAAGAAAATTTTCCCCCACCATTATATTATCTTTTTGTTATTCTCTTGAACTATTGACGCTCCTCTCTAGTTTTCTTATTTTTGTTGTCCAGGTATCTTACTATTACCATGTGGAGATCAAATTTCGATGCTCAGATGGGAGGATACGATCCTTATTCATGTGTGGTTTATGAGACTTGTGGGATGGTAGGGCACATGTATTATGATTGCCCATTTACGCTTGAGAGCCTCCCCCAACTCCAAGGCCAAACATTTTCCCACAACCATTGCCCAAACACCTCCCATCCATTTCCTCAACCTTATATCCCTCCACCAACACAAGAAGAATCAAGCCTCGTGTCTCTCCTTGAAAGTGCCATGTTTAACCAAGGCCAATTATTACAAGACTTCATGGTACCAATCACCGAGCCTACACCGAGGAGAGGGGATGAAGGAGAGGATATACCCACTTTCATGGTTGAGATCACCATCTCATCGGCCCCCATAGACAAATCTTATGCCGATACCCCATTTTTCCAACACTACCACTTGGATGACGAAGCATTTTTTGATGGTGATAGTGAGGATGGGGAGATGTCTCTAGGATTTGTGGGAGAGACTTCTCATCTTGATTTGGATACCCCACATGAGTCCTACGAGGGCACCGAGGAGACCACAGAGCTTATGCATACCAGCAAGGAGGATGTGTGTGAGGACACGGACACCACGACAACATACGAGTTGTCCGCTCCACATCCACCTCCACTGTCATCTCTGTTGCTGCTTCTTCCTTGGTCTTTGGTCAACCACGAGGATGTCATTCAGGACATCGGGCAGATGGTGGAGTATGAGCATATCGTCGAGGAGAATGTGCATGAGGGCTTGGATACGATGGTCCACTCCATGGAGCCCGAGTCACATCTACCTTTACCGTCGCTCTCCACTTCTTCTGTGGCTGAGCATCTACTTGAGCATATTGCCCCTATTCAGGGAGATTTTCATACTCACTCTCACTCCACTTTTGAGTCTCGCTTTTCACGTCCTATTTCTTTAGACTTATATGTTTTTGACACACCATATCTCTCGTAGGACACAGGATCTATTTCCCTTGAGGTATGCTGCGGTGCGTCACTACCTGGAGAGCCACTTCTCATAGAGAGCGAGAATTCGGTCGTCGCTAGTACAGAGGATAGCGACCCATTCTCAGGGAGTATTCGTCACCCTTTTATTATTTGTCCATCTTATGTTGACGATTATCTCTGAGATACATTTATTTTGGGAAATAATTTCTTGCCATGGACTAATGCACCTCGTCCTTTGCAGGTCACAGGTGGACACCTATGAGGGATGCTTGGAGGTGCATTGCTTGGGTCCATTGGCACATGTGGCACATCGCTTCTGGCGGAGCCACAGAAGGAGCAGTTAGAGCAGCTACCTGCCCCACTCCAGATCTTGGATCCGCCTATGCTCAGGTGTATCCTAATCCAGTAGTGTAAAATTTTACCTATTTCTATTTTAGATTTGAATAATCTCGTCTCCTCTCATTAGGGAGGGGAGCGTATCTAGAATTTGCTTTTGCATCATAATAACCCTTCATGTCGTGCCCTTCTATCATTTCACCCCCATCCTCTACCGAGGAGGACGAGGACTCGTCCTCTCCTGCATTTTGATTTCTTTCTTTTCTTTTCCGATTTTCCCCTAGCATATTTCTGCATCATATTGATCATGTCATTTCGCTAGCATTGTCATGTTCAGCTTGGGGGGAATCGATTTGTGTGCATGTTTTCGTGTGTCGTTGTTCTGTGTCTGTGTCTATGTGTTCTTTCGTCGTGTTTTATATCTTTTATTTGAGTGTTTCTTTTTCTTTATTTTTTAGTTTCGTTCATGTGTTTTTCATGTTTTTCATTTTTTTTGTCGGTGCGTATTCCCCCCATTTTCTTTGCCCTCCTGTATTTACTTCTATTGCATTGAGGGCAATGCAAGTTTCAGCTTGGGGAAGTCACACTTTGTGCGTCATTTCTGCTCTTTTTCTTCATGTTTTGAGTCGTTTTCCATCGTGTTTTTCTTTTTCCTTCTCATCTTTTGTTCACTCTCTCCTAGAGATGGTCCCATATGATGAATTGCTACATGATCACACACACACTTAGCATAGCTTCGATAATCACATTCACTAACTCTTGGAAACTGAGTCTCATGGCATTTCACGCTTCGTGGGTCCACTTTGCTTTTATGTGAGTCGTGTATCATGTCTAGCTTATAGTGTGCTTCTACTTTGTGATGTTGATTTATATACCTACCCTTGGTTGACCCCTAGATTATCATGCTTCGATATTGTAACGCCCCGCTTCCCAAAAGACACCGGAAGCGATGACGTTACGCGGTCCTCTTGAACTGGAGCGGTGAAGCTCGAATTCAATAAGCGTCTGTGATAAAAACACAGAAGAGGTCCTTGCATTTGCGTATCAGAACAATCAGAAAATGTTTCATTAAATTAAAAATCACATCCAGAGATACAAAGTGTTCATACACAAAATTAAACCATAAGCCACAACGGGGCTAAAGTAGCAACAAGAAATAAAACGTACACAACTACTGCAACGACTGAAAGTAAACTAAGAAAAACTGGAAGGGAAGGGATCCTCTAGTCCTCAGCTGGAAGAGGCACTGCGTCAGGTACGGGTCCTCCGAGTACTCAAGCACTGAATCTGACATACATCCACAAACATGAATGTATGTCAGCTAGGGGTCTGCAAGAAAAGTTAGCATCCCAAGGCAAAATATATGACAGATATATGAATTTTAGAAGCATTAATAATTTAAGAAAAGTGACTGCATCAATTTAACATTTAACAATTCATAGAAACGGAAACGAACAATCCTAGCATGCAGTTCCAGACGGTTGCAAGATTAAAGTTAAGATTTCTCTGAGTTTCAATAGCATTTCAATTGTCAAGATGACCAAGTTAGCGTTACAAGTTTTCATGTCAGGAGTTAGCATTCTAATCTAGGGTTCACGCCTGTAGGTCGTGATGAGAAGGTCGTTCCTCTCACGGGGGCTTACCGTGATTGACGCTAACCCACCGCGTGCGGGTGGTGCTCTTGAGGAGAGTACCTTTCATACGCCTAGTGGCCGCTCAACCCTAACCCCACCTAAAAGTTTGCCGGAACACGAGCCGGCCTAGTCGACTCACAAGACATCACGATATCACGATACCGCCTTCGAGGCACACGATAGTCACGATGTCAAAATTTGTTAAACATGTCCGAATTCGCAGAAATTTGATGTTATCAACATTTTTACATTTTGGTGACAGTTCTACAACGCGGAAACGGGTCGAACGACCGTTACCGTAATTTTAAATAATGACGAATATGTCCTGTTTGTTCAACTTGCTAAAGAAATGATTTCTTTCTCTTATTGTTTAAAATGGGGATATATCGTATGATATACCGTTGGATCCCAGATTTCGTCCAGATTATCATGGCATCGTTTTCATGCGTCATTTCACGTCAAGTTTTCAAGTTACACATCCATAACTAAAAGTGACGCAAAAGTTCCGAAACTTCAAAAATTCATATAAAATCAAATACTCGCCTGTTTTCTTCGTTCTAAGTGTCGTTGGAATCGTCTCGACGTGTACTACACCGTAGAGGGTTTGGTTCGCTGTTTTGGCAGAACATAAAATCAGGATAGTCATTTTTCGTTCAGAACAGATTTACAACAAACTCCTACGACGTCTAATCACCCGGTTTTATTAAGTTCTCTACTTTACGGTGTGGGTTAAGAGTTTTTAGGGGTAGATCTACTGACCTGAAGTGCAGCGAGGGATCGGATGACGACAACGGCAACGGCGACGCGTACGGTTCTGAAACTTCGACGCCCAAGGTTCGAACTCGTCGCGGCAGCGAGTAAACGACGGACAACGGCAACAGCGAGCTCCGGGGGCTGTCGACGTCAGATCTGAGGCAAGCGGCACATGCACACGGCTGTATCAGTGTTGTACGCATGCGTGGCGGCCGTTGATGACTAGAAACCACTGAAAAGGCTATCTACAGACTGGAGGGATGGCGCACGGCTGCCTGGCACGGGTCGAGGCTGTGGACAGGTCGGAGGGGTGTTGCGCGCGAGTGGTGGCGCACGGCTGACGGCTTGGCGGCCTGTTGGGGTTCGCAAATAAGCTGGTGTGCATGGAAGAAGCGGACTGGGGTGCGTGCACTGCAGGGGAGGTGGCTGAAGTGTGGTTTTGCGAGGAAGAAGAACTGAGCTTTTGGGTGTTCCACCTGGAAGAGAAGAGGAGGGCTTGCGTGGGCGAGGGTGAAGGAGGAGGCCACGGGCTTGGGGGATCTGGTCGGTGAGGGCTTCGGTGCGTTGTTGAGGGGGGTGCTGGGCGCGTTCTGTGATGCGTGGAGGTGGGGCGATGGTGTTTGTCGGCGAACTGGGCCGCCGGAGGGAGGAGTAAGAGGAGGAGGTCGCGGGCATGGGAGCAGCTGGGCGTGGAGAAGAAGATGGAGGCCGCTCGTCGGCTTGGGTTGCCTCGCGGGGAGAGAAGGCCATGCGAGGTGTTCATCGCGTGGAGAAGAAAGAGTATAGGGGTGCTGCTGTTCACAGAGGGTAGCCCTAGGGTTTATTTTATATAACTAGGGGAGGCTAGCTGTGTTGGGAGAGGCTAGGAAAGAGAAAAACACTCTAGGGTTATATAATAAGGCAGTAGGTTGCGGTTGCCAAGGCTTAGGGTTATATATATATTTTTATAACGTTTCCTATTGTAATGACTTTTATGTGCAAGGGTTGTTAAGGATTTGAAAAGAACAGCATGTCAAATGATAACCTAGGTTAGGATTTTCTATTGTTTTATTCTTTCTCCTATATATTTTTTTTGTTTCAAGAGTGCTATGTGTGTGTTATACAATTGGGTATGTGCGTTGATTCGGCCTGGGTAGTTACAAAACATGGGTGTTATATTAGGAATGTAATTTAGATATATAATTAATGGGTTTGTAATTACTAGGTTTAAATCAAGAGAATAATATCTAATCAATAGGGTTTGATGGGTCCAAAAACGATAAGTCTTATTTGACTTTTAAAATGATTTTGAAAGAATTTGAAATACGAATTTTGAATTCGAAAATTTAAATCAGTTATAAGAATATATTATCAAAATAATTATACGAGGGATTTAGAGCTAATTAATATATTTAAAAATGGGTCTAAAAAGGAAACTGCATTTGAATTCTAAATGTTTTAAGATAATAATGGGTATCATACGCCATATGAGAGCCTCTCTCATACGCCCTCTCACATAAAGCACCCAAGTACAAGCCCACATGGGCTTGTACTTGGTTGTACTTGGGTGCTTTCTGTGAGAGGGCGTATGAGAGATGCTCTCATATGGCGTATGATACCCATTAATCCCATGTTTTAAACATACATTTTGAAATTTGAATTTGAATTGGAAGTCTAAATTAATTATAAGAAAAGATGTTAAAAATAATAATAACAATAATAAGGATTTAACCAAGTGGTTTAGAATTAATGATAGAAATAATTAATATGAAAAAAAATATTAGAAGTTGACATATGTACGGGGACAGAAACGCTGAACTACAGATACAGAAAAATAATACACGAGGAAAACCGATAAGTTGTATCGATAAAAACCGGTCGTTACAGATATTGAATATGCGGTATTTGTTTCTACTGTCTGCTTCTATATGCATGCTATATATATCGTATACTTCATTTCGCATGTGTCAGGATTCCACAATTAAGGACTAGGATAACCCATTTAGCACATGCTCTAACTTACGAGAAATATTTCCTTTGCCCAAGTGTTTAGAATCCAATTTCTTTTTTGTTTTACTTGGTGCAAATCCCCTCGTCGTGTACCGTTCTCCCACTTAGGAGAGTACATATGTATATATCCCAAAATCCAAAAATCCAAAAAAGAGAGAAAAGAAAAACCCAAAAAAAGAAAAGAAAAGAGAAAAAGAAAAAAAAATATGTATAGCCAAAAATCAAAAAACAATGTGTACAAATACCCAAAACCCAAAAAAAAATTCCAGTGTGAATATTTTCCTACCTGCCGAGAATAAAGGGAAGGCGAGAATGTGCACCGAGTGTTCTACTCCACACCTTCTCAACCTCCATCGTTTTCGAAAACACTTGGCATAGGAACTCTCTAGCGATTACCTAGGCAATAGTGTGGTGATTTTCTAGTCCCTAGCTATGGAGTACCCGATGCATGATACGCTTCTATTCTTATACTCTTCTCATGCATGCTTGAGCTACTATTCACCGCGATTTCAAATTGAATTGATATTTGGGTCATTCCTTGGATTTGTGTATATGGAGCCTTATTGCACAATGTAGATAGCGACACCGTCTGCTAGCGCACGACCACACTCACTCGCGCTTCACTGCGTGGGCCCACGACACTTGTTTGGACTCACATTCCTTGGTTTGGTGTTGTGTTTTGTCGTATGCTTGCTTAGTGTGGCGTGTTTGATTTTGTTGGCTCTGATAGGCGATCTAGGAGTTTTCTATTTCCGTCTCTTTCTCTCTATTTTGCCCTCCGAGCTCCTACTCTCACTCGTCTTCCTCGAGGACGAGGAAGGGTTCAGCTTGGGGAATTTTGACGAGCGTTTATATTCTATATATTCACGCACGTCTTCTTTGTGATTTTCTGTTGATTTCCATCGTTTCATACCCGTTCTTTCGTGTTTTTTGTATCTTTTCACTTTCTTCATGTTTTTGTGCGAATGCAGGAGATTACCAGTGTTGGGGACGTTTAAAGAAGATATTATGAGCCCCCGGAGCAACGGGAGGAGTCGCGCGTGATCTAGAGGGTCAAACGATGAAGACTACTATATTTCAGCCCTCAACCGATCGGGTGGACACAGCCACCCGATCGGTTGATGCACGCGTATCCTACCCGGACGGTAACTAAAGAAGAGCAGCAGCTCCCCCGATCTGTTCAGCGATCGGGTGAACCGACAGAACTCTCTGTCTAATTGCACTGAATTCCAACCGATCGGGTGAAATATCACCCTATCGGTTCACCTGTTGCCGCAATTCCTCGAACGACGACCCTGTCACGCCACCCGCTCGCCTCAGCGCCCGGTTGAAAATCTGCAAAGCTCTCACCCGATCGGTTGACTCATCAACCGATCGGGTGGCGATTTTTCTGCGGGTTTGGACCCGAACCATTAGGGTTTCGAAGGGGACTATAAATACACGGTGTTGGCCGACTGAAAGGAGATCTTCTTCAGTTTTTTAGGGCTTTTGCCCCTTTCTCTTGTGAGACTTAGATTAGTTTAGATTAGGTCTTTTGATCAATAAGTCTTGTAATGGATTGAAGTTTCAAACTCAAGATAAGTATTTCTTTCTCTTATTTTCCATTGTTTTGTATTATTTTCATTTTGCTCAATGGTGAATGTGTGTTTGCCATTTTTATTGCTTTCTTTTATGTTCTTCACCATTGAGTAGCTCTTGATGAACCCTAATACGGGTTAGAGTAGGATTGATGCTTGGGTTGTTTCATTTGGCTTGGTTGCATGGCATATGTTCGATGAAATGTGTCAATGTGGATTTCTAGTAATCTGAGTCTAATTCGTATGGTAACACACTAGTTGTGTTGGGGATTGGGGTCCGTTGTCTTGTCCAGTCAAGATCTGCTTCGATGTATTGCTAGAAATCACATTCGACCTATTTGTCCATTAGGGTTACGCGGGGGTGTTTCATTGTCATTGGCGGGAGAAAGACCGCCTCTGACTGTCGGGCCAAGGGGGCATAAACTTGGCGGTTGACCCCCTAGCCATAGCTCACGCCCCTAGCGTAGACATCGAGTCCTCGCGCGTGGGAATGGCTTGGACGAAATGTTGGGAGTTATCATTGTGGCCTTAATGCTCCTGGCTGCGGAAGGTGTTAATGGACATGGGAATGCCCACCGTCCGAAACCGGGTAGGCCTAGCGTACTAGGCACCGACCGAAATATCGGGCCATGGACGCTAGGTACCACCTTTGGGGCAATGTCTCACCCTGGATCAAGTCAAATGCCAAGTGTCATGAATGCTCTAGCCCGTGTTAGCGGGGATTCATTTTGTGTCTTTTTTATTTCTTTCTTTTATTTCCACACTTCCACCCATAATGTCCGCGTAGCTAGCTCACAACCTAGGCGAGGCTAGTAGCCATTCAAGCCATCCACCTCCCTGAGTTCGATAAACCCGCACCCTACACTAACCGTGCACTTGCGGTAAAACGACACTGCGCCCAAACCGTAAACGGGGCGCCGGTCACTCGCCCCTCCTTCACGAAGGCCACCTAGACCAGTGGCTGGGTACTCTTCGCCCCAATCCCGTAGGCCGCTCACTTGTTCCCCCCAGGCCCGCTAGGCACCCGTTGACCCTAAAGTCCAACCGATTATGGGAAGGGCGCACTCTGCCTCGACTAGTGGGAAGGGCGCACTCCGCCATGATCCTTGCTGGTTGCGCACCCGTTCCCCTCCAAGCTCAACAGGCGTAGCTCGTAAGGCGTACAACCGGATTGCTCGTCATCAATCAGGAGCGACCTAGCGAGTCATCTGTGGCCTCGCTCCTCAAACGCAATCCGACGACTCTTTGGCACGTCAGACACGACAAACAACCTAGTACAAGGACGCCACTGACACTTCCGCCACTCGACAATCTGACAAAGTGCCCCTGGCCGTTGCGCCCCCTGACCCTTGGTGCTTTCGGCTCTGACACCCTGACAAAAGCACCCCTGGCCGTTGTGCTGTCTGACAAAAGCATGACTGACACTCCAGGTCCTGACATCCTTGTCCGAAGCTTTCGCTGACGGATGGGCCAGCTCAGCACGTCGAGTCAGCACGCCAGGTCAGCCTCACCTAACCGCCTCCATAAAGTATAAATACCCCTTCGCCTCCATCAGGGAGAGAGGTTGGAAAATTAACTCTGAATCTCATTATTCACACATAAGAGCAAAGATCTTCCATATCTTTGTTCTTTCACAACTGATAGCTCGTCACGTAAGGACGACTCACTCTTAGTCTGACCCGCGTGCCTAGCCCCCGCTTTTAAGCCCTAATACTAACTTATGCATCGGAGAGGCTAAGGGTTGGACCCCAACCCGGCCTTTCTGACAAGCTGCTCCTTGTGCATGGGAACTTGTCTTCACAGGTCACGCTCAACTCCCACCTTCGGCAGTGCGGTCGTGGGGCAGAGTCCTCGTGGAATCGATCTCGTGGTCGGCCTTCGTATTGCGCTTAGCTTCGTCACTACCCTCATTTCCTGTCAAATAGCTTACCCTAATCACATTCAATTCCTAACCACCGTGCCCTTGGTTCCACTTAATACAAATTCATTGTACGCGAGTTTTAACCCGCAACAGGTTTCGCCTTGCCCTGCCCTCTGCCGTTTGTCGGCGTTGGGTGAATAGTTTGGCCCATTGGTGTGCCCATCGGACATTGCCGGAAATTGATCGGAAGAAGGGAGTTTGCTTCCTCGCGGTGATGCTCGGCCACGGGATTCACCCCCCTTGCCAAATGGCTCCGATTCCCTGCAACTGGGGTGCTCGCCGCGGGATAATTCTCCGGAGATGGTCGATCCAGAGGCTGTGGTTGCTCGTTGCTCGACAGTAGGGGGATGTGCCTCATGTGCTTGGCTGTAAGGGATTCGCAACCTTGCTTGGGCCTAAGGCTCTGCTGCATGCCACCGTTCGCTGTGAAGGAGCCATGGGACTTGGGTCCATTGTTGGCTCTACAGAGATCAACTGATCGGTGGAGAAGCCATCTGTGTGTATGTTTTTTTTGTTGGAAAGAGGCTTGGTAGAGGACCGAGCCCTATGATTTGTTTGATTAATTTTTTTTGAAGTTGTTTTTCATTCTGAATTTTTGGCCTAGGGGATTGAGCCCTCTGATTCATTCTTAATAGTTGTGGTAGTTTGCACTTGCAGTCACTCATTGGTACTTATCATGTTCTACTAGATATTTTTTTATGGAAAGATGTTTATCTGTTCAGACTCTCTGTTCGTTAGGCCATGGAATTTTATTTGATTCGGCCTGAATGTTAATTTGTAGTGGTCTGCAGACTTATATCCATCTGGGCCTACTAATTATAATTCACTTAGACCTGAATTGTGTGTTTTTTTAACAATGCCCTTTGCATTAATTAGGCCTGCACTCATTATTTGTTTTAAGCATGACTCATTTGGTCCTGCATTATTTTAAGGGCTTACTGTTTATTAAATGTCCTGGAAACATTATATTTATATTATGTTTTTTAGCCGACATTGCTCACTAATTCTCATGCGGCTTCTCATGCTTGTATTTTTAAAGCATACAAATTTGCATGAATTAGATTGTTTAATTTTCTCACGGACTTTCATGTTATATGTTAACATTAATTTGATTGGCAAATTTTAGTTTGCTTATTATTTAGTTATCAGAATCATCCCACTTGCCTATTTTGTGTAAATAGAGTCGTAATAAAAGTTCAAGTAAATATTAATGATAATCTGTTTATTAATTTTGTATTCTATATGAATACATAAGTTAAGTGGGAGTGACACATTATTCTGATAATATGTGGGGACTTATATTTGTTCAAAGCAAACAAAATATAATTATATTTTTGAAAGCGTATTTACATATAACGAGAAATTTTTTAGTCATGGACGATGATTGCGAATTTAATGAACTTTCGACTCTATGCAATTAACTGAATTGTTATATTTAATACTTGACAAAAATATTTTTTTGGGTGAAGTTACTTATCTTCTAAATGTCTCGCTATATTTCAGTTATTACTTAGACCATTCTACAAATATGGCTGCTGTCAAGAACATCATTGTTGACCTCAACAAGGGAGATCGTCTCAATGGAGACAATTTCAATATCTGGAGTCTCCGTATCAAGTATGTCTTGGAGGACAAGAGGTCATTGAAACCATAAATCATAAATTGGAATATCCTGGTGAGGGGAACACCGCCCAACACAGGCATGCAATTGAGACTTACAATGAGTGGAAGAAAAAGGATGCCACTGCGCGTGGTATTCTTGTAAGCTCAATGAAGGATGACTTTGCTTGTGAATACAAAGATTATCCTACTGCATATGACTTGTGGAAGGCCTTATCTGATAGGCTGGGAGGAACTTTTGTGTCAAAGTTACGACAACTAACTATAAAGTTTGATACTTATAAGATGGCTTCCAACAGACCATTAAGCAACATCTCCGGGAGATGTCTAGAATGATTAAGGAACTTGCTGCTGCTGGGTGCAACCTCACTGATGAACAACAGGTTCAAGCTGTGATTCGTTCTTTGCCTGGTTCCTGGAAACATATGAAAGTCAACTTGACACATAATGAAAGTGTTAAGACTTTTGATGATGTGGCACGTCACGTAGAATTGGACGACGAAAGGTTGTCTTCTCTGAAACCACAATCTCATATATACGTGACGGAGTCAAGTTTCAGGAAAGGAAACTTCAAGAGGAAGAGGTTCTGGAAGAAGAACCATGGCAAAAATTCAACTATGAAAAACAAATCCAAGGGGCTGAGGAAATTTGATAAGAAGAATAAGAAAAGAATAAATGTTGATAAGCTAATGTGCTTCAACTGTCGTCAGAAGGGACACTTTGCTCGGGATTGTCCTGAGCCGAAGAAGGTAACTTCTGAATTTTTTTTGTCTTATCATAGTGCATATGTGTCTAGTTCTGCTATGCTCATTGAACCTAATCCTTGGTGGGTTGTTGATTCAGGAGCGACAGACCACATAGCCAGAGACAGAGACTACTATGTGGAGTACTGCCGCATTCCTGGTGGAACAAAATGGGTAAATGTGGGCAACAACAACAAATTAGAAGTAAAGGGAGTCGGTACGTGCAAAGTGGAATTGTGCGGAGGATGAACTTTATTATTACATGATGTGTTGCACACTCCTGATATTAGGCGGAACTTGGTTTCTGTAATTTCCTTAGCAAAGTTTGAATTTAAATTGTTGTTTGATGAAAATGGTTTGCAAATAAGTTTGTATAAGAAATACTATGGATATGGTTCCTATGTTAATGGTTTGGCAATTCTTAATACAAATAATTGTTCTTTTGGTTATATGTTAACCTCATCTTCATCTACTACATCTGATAATGCAACATTATTATGGCATGCTAGACTAGGTCACATTGGAAAAGCCAAGATAGGACACTTGGCTAAAGAGGGTCTTTTGGGATCTCTCACCAAAATAGAAATTTCTACTTATGAACCATGTTTAGCAGGCAAAGCAACTAGGAAACCATTTGGAAAGGCAATACGAGCTGAAACTCCGTTACAACTAATAAACTCTGACATTTGTGGACCCATGAGTGTGAGGGCTAGGCATGGTGCCTCATATTTTATTACATTTATAGATGACTATTCTCGGTTTGGAAAGATATACCTTATATCCCATAAATAACCTCTTCTGAAGGCACAGCAGCGACAGTGCTGCTGCTTGATTGGGAGGACTGCCCTTGAGCCCAAGTGTTTGGAGATGGTTCTTCATTGCCACCTTCTCAGCCTTCGCTGTACTCGCTGTTGCCATTCTTCAGTTTTTCGACCAGCGGACGAGCTTCTTCTTATGACAAATGTGGAGGGGATGGACGGCCAAGGCTATCGCACCAGCGGAGAATGGCACCTTTAAGGGCAGTATTGGGAATTAAAGAAAACGAATACAAGTCGACGGAGGAGGATGAGGATCAGGGGCGGACCCACGTTGAAGGTGGAGGGGGCCCGCCCCCCCCCCCCCCATTTTTCAAAAATTACATACCTATACACATGGCAGCAGACCCGAAATTAAAGGGTAAGTAAATATAATTCTTCACTAGCAACAAGGCTCTTACTTTGGCTTGGTGGTTGTGCGTCTCCACCCCACTCATATGGTCATGGGTTCGATTCCTGTGGAGTAAGCTTTTAGATTTTAGTGAGTAACTTTTATGTTTTTGGATTAGAATAAGGGTTATTCTCTAGTAAACTTTTAGATTTTTATATAAAATAACATTAAAATTTATCCACAAAATTTTTAGATTTTCATTTGAGGCTATGCCATTTTTTCTTCATGTTTTTAATTATTGCATGATGGAGTCGGCATCTAATTGAGAAAAGAAAAATGGCTAAACAAAAAAATTTTCTTCATGTTTTTTCTTCTTGTTACGCTTTCCGCCCCCCCGATCATCGAATCCTGGTTCTGCCCCTGATGAGGATGAAAGAAGCAGAGGATGGATGTAGCAGAGCTCCTTGCAGGCTTCGATGCAGGATCGATGGAAGCTGTGGCCTGTAGGGACGACAACGGGGTCCTCCATTAGAAGCCCCGAGACTGGGCACAAGAATTCAGCGGGGGCAGATTCTTCGGGTGCATTTGAGGGTGGCGGTGAGGTGGAAGGAGATGGAAAACAAGAGAAGATTGACAGGATGACCGAATAACTGCTTCCTGACATAATTCGCAAACAAAAAAAGAACATGAGCAACTTTCTTTTTTCGTCTTCTATTTTCTTTCGTTTTTTCTCTCTCTTCGCATGAGGAAATGGGGCTCAACTAGTTTCCTATCATTTAAATGGGAAACTTGGGCAGTTGGAGAAGTTGTTAGTTGTTATAATTAGCTCCACTTGAGGACCTTTCCGTTGGATTCATCAAACGGCGTAAAATTATCAGGCCAAAGGTCGAATGGCATGGAACAGATCAGCATGAAGAAGGCACAAAACTCATTGATTGGTTAACTCTTAATTTGTTGGTTCCACGCCAGTTACTATTACTACAGGTTTAACAAATGTCCATCTTCTTAAACCGAATTAGAAGGATGTAACAAGAACGACTTGGATTCACGGTATCCGATCGAGCCATGTCATCCTGGTCCGGCAACTGGGTGTATTGGTATCACTACTACTTTCCTGAGAATGCAAAATGTGAAATACACACTGTTATGTGCAGTGTGATTTCTAAAATTTAACGGTTGCAAAACATTAGAAGGATCTAACAAGTATGCAGACAAATTATTTGCTTAGGGATGTCATTATAAGTTCGCTTCAATTATTCCATATCTACAGAGCGTTTCAAGAAATATGTTGCATTCATAATTCAGAATGCATCGATCATTCCCCAGATGTGTTCCACATCTTGCATCTGCATTATTTTTCAAGTGAATCAAGTTACAGTCACGCAGGAGTTGAGATCTTTGCAAAGTAGAATGTTCTTAGATTTTTTCCTGATTTATAAAATAATTAAATCTGATCTTAGGACTAACTGATAGAACGAAGTCTAGTGCCTATATATTATTTCCTTTAGTCTATTGTGATGTTTGAAGGAATATGTTCCAGTAGATTAATCAATGTATGCAATAGTATCTCCCTTATCTGATTAAAGAATCATATGTTGCTGACTTTTACTTCAACATGAAAGGTTAATAGGTTACCTACGGATTCTGGAAACGCAAAGACATGTATTGCTCATGGAAATCGTGTTGCACGTCAAGCGGAAGCAACCAAATCGTCGAAGTATCTAGCACGAAGAACAAATAGAGATAAAGCTTACAAAAGATTTAGGTCGCCTTAACGACCAATGGAACACTTCAATTGATTTCAATTAGAAGATACAAAAGACATTCAACTACTCCTAAGAAATCCTCACAATCGGCTCTCTCAAAGATGGCTCTCAATGATCATATAGAACTTCCAATAGAACCCCATAGAAGTTTCCCCAATATTTTAGTAGAAGCTCAATTGGTTTTCAAAATGTTTCGATGATCAATAACCAACGCCCTTGCCCTCCTTTTATAGGGATGAAAGGGGAAGGGGGGTTGGTGCACTACCCCCCCCCCCCCCCCCCCCCCGACAAATCAAAGGGGGCTAGCAGCCTGCCCAATTTGAGCCAACAATCACAAATCTCAACCTTGGTGAGATAATGGGTCTATGTCATACAATCGACCGTTAACTCTCCTTCTCGGTGAGAATCAGCTTGTGTTCTCGTCATCTTGCCTCGAAACGCTTATATGGCTCCGCCAAGCCTTATTGCCCTATAAGGGGCCTCCAAAGTCATCTCATATAGTCTACATACAAGTTCGAGCCATACTCGAACTTGACTCCAATATCGACCTTTATAAGCTCGTTCGTCGAACAATCACTAGTGCATAGCAGCTCCATCCGATCCTTGGCTTCATTAGTCGTTGATTCCATCTCTTCACACCAATCTTTCCTTCGTCCAAATAGGTCGGCATTGTGCTCCACCTCACCGAATAAGGTCAGAGACTCATCACACCTGACAAAGAAAGCAAACGAGATCCTTCTTGCAGGTTGGCATCTCGCATACCTTGGTCTCCAAACGTTGATAGAATCCATCTGCTGTGCAACTTATGGGGACAAGTTATCTCCACCATACTGACTTGAACCATCACCTCTATTAGCACCACCTGTCCGGAGATCATCCAATGACGATGTTTTTGATGCGTGTAAGCTTGAATAGGTAGCTCGCTCATCTGGAACTCTCGTCATCTTCATCATCGCCGTATCATCCAAGTAATATAGGTTGCCTTCACACTTCCCCTTTATTAGGATCATTGCTCTTCGTGTCACCTTCAAAGTGCCGTCCTCCATAGTCACGTTGCACCCTTGTGCTTCTAATGAACCAATTGATATCAAGTTGTACTTCAGGTCGGACACATAATGAACATCGCCTATGTCTCATGTGACACCATCTCTCATCTTTAGGCGAAGCGTGCCAATGTCCGCCGTCGTGCATGCTCCATCGTCTCCAAGAAGGACTTTACTCTTACTACCTTCATGTAAAGTAGTAAAGTACTCTCTGTGGGTTGTCATATGGAACGAGCAACCCGAGTCGAGCACCCATCCTCCCTTCATCACCTCCTCTGTCGCACCAACTAGGACCCACTCATCCACCTCATTGCTTTTGATGATGTTGGCGGTAGCATCCTTCTTATTGGCCTTTGCGCACTCCCTCGCCCAATGTCCTCTTTCCTTGCAAAAGGCACATTAATCCCTCTCGATGTCTGTGCACGGAGCTCTACTATTATCCCTCATCTCGGATCTATGGTTTCCTTTGTGGCCTCCACCTTTTTCATTGCTCCGACCTCTAATTATGGTAAGCGCTTCGGACCTGTTACGAGGTGGAACTCGCGTACAATGAATTTGTATTATGGGGAACCAAGGGCACGATGGTTATATGGAGAAGAAGGATTAGGTAGGCTGTTTTACAAGTGATTAGTGGGGTGAAGAGGTTGGATCCGTTGCCGGTGGTGCTCACGGGGTCGAATCTCGCCGGATGCAGCTGAGGAAGGTTGGACGGCAGGGGGCAGACGCTGACTTTGGTCAAGGGGCGAGCTCTCCTACAGCACAAACAACTCGTCAGAAGGGCAGGGTTGGGGTTCAACCCTTAGCCCCTCCGATGCCTAAGTCAGTAATAGGGCTTAAAATGGGGGGCTAGACACGCCGGCCGGACTAACGGTGTGTCGACCGCACGTGGCGAGCTATGGGTGGGAGAACAAAGATATGGATGACCCTTGTTCTCGTGTGTGAATTATAGATTAAGAGAGAATTTTCCCAACCCCCCTTCCGTAAGAGGAGAGGGGGTATTTATACCTGACGGGTGATGACTAGGCGTGCTGAGTTGGCTCGGGTGTCAGCGGAAGCTTCGGACAAGGACGTCGGGAACAGGAGTTCCTGACCTGCTTTTGTCAGGCGGTGCAACGGCCAAGGGGTGCTTTTGTCAGGATGTCAGGGCCGAAAGCGCTAACCGTCAGTCGGTCGGGTGACGTATGTGTCAGTCGTGTCCTTATCCTAGGTCGTTTGTCGTTGGTGACGAACTAAAGGTCGGGCCGTAACATTCTAGGCGCCGCGGTTCATGGGAATCGGGCGGGTCGTACCGATCGGTCATGAGCCATGGTCCGCCTATGCGGAAGGATACGTCCGTGCCTGTCAGTAGGCCTGGCTTAGCTACTCAAGCGTCCCCAAGCGCACTACCCCCGGTGGGTCGAGCGGCTGTGGTTGTTCGCCTCAACCGGGTCGGGGAACGCTACAAGGCGCGCCCGTCTCCATATTGCCCCGGATTTTCGGGGAGGCGACCCTTTTATGAAGCGGAGAGTCCGTGGATCATGTGGGTGGATTCGGGTGGGACCCCTACGATCTTTAGGTCGTAACAATTTCCCCCGGCCTTCGAGTCCGAGGCGGCAGCCCGGCTCGGCTCAGAGGGCGAACCACCTCCGACACTCCGGACCATCAATATGGGCCTTGGACCCACCGGGTAGTGACAGCGGCGGCTTCGGAACTCCCGCCTTAGTGGTCATTATTATGATTTGAAAAGGGGGTAGAGGAAAACGAAGCGTCTCTGCGATTGAGTTTGCGACACGTGGATGAGATGACCCTCACGCCAGTCGAGGCGTTGGAGACGTCTCGATGGGCGCCGCGTGGCGAAAGTTTGACGGCCGAGATGGCCCGGGGGCCACCTTTACCGCTAAAAGGGTCCGGGAGGCGGTCGGCGGGAGTTTTTGTCTTTCTCCGATTCTCCTCCGGCGTTCGATATTTCTGTTTGGAGCTTGCTGGCTAATTTGCCACTTCTGTCGCCGGTCATCTTCTTCCAATCGCCTTCCAGGTTCAAGGGATCAACAGGTAATAACAGTTAATTTCCTTCATTTCCGATCAATGGCTTCTCGTTTCGAGGTTGGAGGAAGTAGCCAGGTGGGGGAGGAGTTGGTGGGCGAGGGGGCGTCGCAGCCGGGGGTGCGGCGGCCCAGGGAAAGACGGTCATGGCGATCCGTTGTACCGAGAGACATTGAGTCCCCCTGACGTAGGTTGGATAGGATCAACATCAGGGAGATTCGCGTGCGGTTTGTGCGACAACCCTATGAGGTGCGGGTTCCCGGGTTGGAGGAAGCGGTGAGTTCACCGGGGGATAATGAGGTCGGGGTCTATGTCCGGTCCTTCGAGTTGGGGATCCGCTTTCCGATCCATCCGTGCTTGTTTCATTTGTTGAATTTCCTGGAGCTGCCGATATTTGCCTTAGCGCCCCGTTCTTGGGGCTTGTTAGTGGGGTTTGTCGTCTTGTGCCTTGCCTGCTCCTTGAGTCCCTCCTTGGAGTTGTTCCAGCATTTCTTCGTCATTCGGAAGTGGGGGATGTATCATCGCGTTTGCGCCAGGAGAGGGCGAGAACTCATCCTCGAGGTGCCTAACGATGTCGGCGATTGGATGAGGGAGTTCGTCTTCATGACGGTGCCAAGCGACGTGGCGCTGATGTCGAATTGGGGGGCGCGGAATCCCTTTGTAAATGAAGGGGTGGAGCTGACTGGGGAGGATATTGCCAAAGCTCAGATTTTGGTGGAACTGCCCGAGGCGTGCCGTCATTGGGCGGGTCTAACGCTGAGCAGTCGGCTCGCCCAGGACTTTTGGACCCTAGGTATCTTTGAAGTTTTGTAAACTCTGGGCTAGGCTCGCCCTGATTGTCTCTCTTTTCCTTTTGTAGGCGAAGACGCGATGAGGGAGCCGGAGGAGGTGTCAGGTTCGGCCGGGGCCCCGACCTCGGAGGATACTGATCCCTGCGGGAAAGGCAAGGGGGTGGCTAGCGAGGCAGGATCCCGGGAACGTGGGGGCGGGGCCCCCCTCGTGGGGAGAGGTCGCACCCGGGACGGGGGGCAGTCGGGCAAGGTGTCTCCGCCGGTGGGCCCGCCGAGGGTCTTCATGAGGACGCGCCCATGCGGGGGGCCAGACCCTCCCTCCCTCCACGGGTACCAGCGACGGTCGTGCCTCGCCGAGCGCCTGTGGTTCAAAGGTGGCCATACGGGATCCCTTCGTGGGAAATGGGGGTGTCGTCGAGTCCAGCTTGCGAGGGCGCCCTTATTCGTTTTAAGAGGACCCGAGAAGAGGTCGAGGCATACCCTGATGACCGTCTCCACAAGTTTTCTTTTCGAGTCAGCGGCGACGAGTCGGTATTCGAGGACGCGGGAGTGGCGGCGCGCCTCGCCGAGTATTGCGTGTTACCGCGCGATCGTGAGTCTTTGACTCGTGTGGGGGCGGAACGGTTGGGCGGCTCGGCTATATGGCACGTCGTGCAGGTAAGCCGACTTTCTTTCCTCGCCCGCAGGCTTTATTTGTTCGTGTCTCGTTGATTCGAGGTTTATGTAGATGATCGCGAACGTGTTAGCCCTGCGGGGCCGTACCTCCGCGGCCATCACCAGGGCGTCACTGGACGTGGTGAAAGTGAACCTTGTCGAGGTCAAGGCGAAGCTGAGGGACACGGAGGCGGAGCTGGAGAGGGTTAGGGCGGCCTACTGGGTGGAGAAGGGGCGGGCTGCATATTTCGATTCGTCCAAAGCAATGGTCGAGAAGCAGCTCCAAGAAGTAACGCGAGAGAGGGATGATATCCGGTCGAAGCATACCTCGAAAGTTGTTAGCAAGGAAGCAGTGATCGGGGTACAGAGGCGGCAAATAGAGGACCTAAAGGTCGCCCTGGAGACCGAAAAGAGGGAGAAGGGTCTAGCGGTGCGGCGGTTGGATGAAAAACGGGACGCTGAGGGCAAACTGATCGAAGCCGCTATCCGCCGCTATCATGACGAGCATGTTGTGCCGATGCTGCAAGAAGCTAAGGATGCGGCGATTTGGCTAGTGGTTAAGGATGTGAGAGATCGGTCGGTTGAGAGGCGGCGCCGTTAGAAACGTGGGTTTGGGGAGGTCCGTACCTTCTCGTGAGAGGGTTATAAACAATGTGTTGTTGTTGTGTGTGAAAAGTCCAATGTATGGGTTAGCTATTTGAGTAAATACATTGTGATTGTTTTATGCCGAACTGTATTCTTATTTGGTTTGCTCGAAGAACGTCAGCTTTGTGAGGGACGTAATTGCCCCCAACTTTGCTCTGCCGAGGTATCCGGGAGAGGGGAGTTGAAATGAGTCACGTTCTCAGGCGGTTTGCCCGGAGGCCCGGCCCGGGAAGCCCGGCACGGGCCCCGGCGGTGCAGTGGTGGGGTGAAGTTGCTTGGTGCGTACGAAAGTTTGCCAAGTCTTGGAATTGAGATCCAACTGAGTTGGGCGCCGGATTCCTGTTCCGGCCGAGCCGATGGAGAGCGGACAATTCATTAGTACGAGGGAAGCTCTTGCTGTGGCCGCACCGACGGAGGTCGGACTCAAACTTGGATCGAGCGCTGACTTCTTGTTTTGGCCGCCCTGACGGAGGCCGGACTGAATGTTGGAACCCGCGGCACAAGGGGTAATTTCGAATTGGGGTAATCATTTCGCATGGATTTGGGCGGGAATTGATGGCGGTCGTATGACTAGACGTCATCCTGACGAATCGACGGCGGGCGGGAACCGAGGCGGCCCGACCACTGTAGTTATGACGCGTGGCGGAATTGACGGTTTTGACAGTACGCGAAGCGTCAGAACACGTGGGTCGGTGATGGACAGGGCCCGGATTGGTGACGCGTGTCTTGGGGTCGACGGTCATGATGGTTTGTGCAGTCGATATAAAGAGATCTCGGGGAGGGGAGGGAAGCAAAGCTGATTGTCGGGTGAAAATTTTTGACAAGCAGCTAGTGCTCGTAGGAGATTTCAGTGTCCTTGCCAGAGTCGTCCTCGTGGGAGCGGTCAGCGGAGTAGCGCAAGCGCCCGAGTCGTCGGCACCCGTTAGGTAAGACGCCCGTTTTAGAAATGTCTTCCTCGATGTCTCTGTTTCGGGGTCAGGGTTCGGGGGTAGTTGGGGAAGGAAGCTCCGTCGCGGAGACAGGAAGGGTGACCATCGAGATTGCGGGCGTGAAGTCGGTGCTGAAGAAATCCGTTGCAGAGATCTTCACGATGTACGTCAGGCCGCCGTATTCGGTTCGTGAACCAGAGCCGCAAGAAAGGGTGTGTTTTGCGGGCGACTGGGAGGTTGGAGTATACGTATCTTCGTTTGAGCAAGGTTTACGATTCCCCCCCCATCCGTTCTTGCTGGAAGTGTTGAACTTCCTGGAACTGCCCCTGTATCGCCTGATGCCCAATGCCATCAGTGCCATTGTGGGGTTCCTAGTGCTATGTATTAGCAACCAGGTTAGCCCTTCCCTGTCCTTATTTCGCCACTTCTTCTTGGTCAAGAGGTTGGGGTCATGCTACTATCTCTCCGCGAAGAGGAAGCATCCGCTCATTAGGGGGTTGCCTGGGAAAATTAAGTCGTGGCGCAAGCAGTATGTGTTTGTGGAGGTGCCGGAGGATGTGCTGATAAGGTCTGATTGGTCGGAGCTGAATCCCGAGGCGAGAGAGGGGGTGGAATTGGGGGACGAGGAGAAAGTGGTGGCCCAAATTTTAATGGCCATACCAGCGGAGGGCCGAGATTATCGGATGCTCGCTCGGGCTGAGATGATAACGGCGTACATATGGCCCGAAGGTACAAAAGATTTTGGTGTCCATGCGCCTAATATGCTCACGCTGAACTTTCTCTCTTTGGCAGGTGGCACAATGAGTCTGTCCCTCGAGGAAATGATGCGGCGGGCTTCGGAGCAGGCGTGGCGATCATCGACCAGAGTTGGCCCCAAGAGGTCGCGAGCGGAAGGAGGGGCGGGGAGCTCGACTGGGGTACCAGCGTCCACGAAGAGGAGGAAGAGGCCGACGAAGTCGTCCGAGCCTGACGCGCCGGGGGAAACCGGTCCGCCGGATGGTGGGGCCGGGGGGGGATGTCGAATCCCGTCATCGACTTGGAGGGCGGGGACGAAGGGTCGATAGGAGGAGGGGGGGAATGCCCCGAACGAGGCCGTCTAGCCCCCTGGCACCTGTAGGGGGGGAGGGGGCGTTGGGTAATGGTCAACCGGGTAGGGCCGAAGCGTCGAGTGTCCCGACCGGGTCCGGAGGGTGGGACCCTTGGCCTTATGGTTGTCCCATGTTCGGTCTCGAGAGGGCCACCGACCCCCGCTGTGAGGCCTCATTGGTTAAGTTTAAGGCCAAGAGGACCGATGTCGAGGGCTACCCCGACGGGGCGCTTCATCGGGCGCCGTACAAAGTATCAAGTGATGAGTCCGTGTTTGAGGACGGAGGCGTGGCGACGAGGCTGGCGGAGAACATTTTCATGCCCCGCGATAGGGCGGCGCTGGAAGCGGTGGAGCCTGAGGGGCTGTGCGGGACCGCGGTGATGCACGGCGTCCAGGTATGTTCTGTATGACGTTCGACGCTTTTCAGCGGGTTTTATTGAACACCCTAAATGAGTTCACTTTTCTGCATTTCTTTACTCAGATCATCAACTTGATGCTGGGGATGATGAGGCACGTGCCAGCCATACACAAGGCCGAGGGTGCCGTGGCTAGAGTGGTCGCCGAGCTCGCTGCTTTTCGTAAGAGCGCTGGAGAGGACCTGGCGAAGGAGAGGGAGAGGGGCGGCCGATACGAGGCGGAGGTAGAGCGCCTGAAGACGGTCGTTTCCGATCATGAGCTGAGGGCGGTCGAGGCTGGAGAGAGAGCGAAGGAGCTGGAGGAGGCCCTTAGGAGGGAGGAGGCTCGTGCGGAGGACCTAGCGGGGCGTGCCAAGGCCGCCGAGGAGGAGTTGGCCCGTAGGGTCAAGGAATTTCGGACGTACCAAGAGAAAACCGTCATCCCTGCCCTCGCAAATTCGATGGCCGAGGGCATGGAGAAGGGCCGCACGGAGGGATGGGAAGCCTGCTTGGCTCGGATGAGGGAGAAGGTGGCGGGCCTGGTCCCGCCGGTAGATGTCGACCTTGACGGGCTCGCCGCATGCAGCGACGACAAGGTGGGGGATGGAGACGGAGGGGAGGGTGACGAGCCAGAGGCCGGCGGGGCGGTGGGAGATTCCATTGAGGGAGAGGGCGTCGTGACTGGCGGAAGCGCCAAGTAGTTTTGTATAGGCTCCACCCCTTTTTTTATTTTAAAATCGAACGAAAGTGAAGATTCGCCGGGCTCGTCCCCGCATTTTTCTGGGATTTTCTGCCTGTGTGTGTGCATAAATTCCCTTCTTAGAGTTACGCCTTGGTGCGGCTGTTTCTATCCTGGCGTAGGGGGGATCGTGTTAACTCCCTTTATTTCGCGTAGCGCGCCCGAGAGATTTTACAGCGAATTAGCCTCCCTTTTCGCGGGTTGCTCGTGTCTAGGTGTGCCCGAGCTATAAATAGCGGTCAACCGGGAGTAGTCTTTCCATCAGCCATTATTGATAGTTTACTAAAACAGGATCGACCCGTAGGCGTAACATTGAATCGGTCTAGGTAGGTTGATGTTCTCATCGTAGGTTATCCGCCTCTCTCTGGCGTTGCGCCCCTGACAAGGGGCGTGGAGTTGATTCAGAGGGTTCCCCCTCGGCTTAGGGGTGGATGGACGCGTCGGAGCCAGGCAGTGGCTTTGGCCCTCATTCCCAGAATTGGGTGGAGAGGGAGTCCTTGGTGGCTGTTCTATCCCATGGGGCCTTGTTGCTCCCCTCGACTGGAGTCTCCGTGTGATAGGCGCGAGGGGATGCGGTCCGTAGCCCATCTGTGCGTCCTCCTGGCGTAAACGGTCCAGGGGAGGTCGATGAGTGGAAGGGGGTGCTACTGGTGTAAGCGGGGTAGCCCGTTGGAGCACGCCGGCGCTCGGGGACAAGTTCCCCTCGGTTGGGGCGAAGCGGGCGGCTGCCGGGGTGTCTGGTGAGGTGATTTGGCAGGTCTGTCCCATCCATCGGGTTGTCTGCCATCCACGCCTGCGTACGCGGGGCGTCCGTGGAGAGGCATGGTATGCCAGTGGAGCTCCAGTTCCCATGCCTTAAGTTGTCTAAAGGAAGGAGGGGAGCAGCAGGATGGGCAACCGTCGTGTAAGGGGAATATCCTGTTGGGGGATCGTTTACTTTGGCGGTCGGCGAAGCTCGCATTTTCCGCGCATTTTTAGGGGGAGAGGGTGGCAGAAATGATTAGTCTTTCTCCACATCCTTTCTCTCGCCTTCCTCCCCCCTCAAGGAAGCTAAGGGGGGGATTTATAATGGTGTATTTCTGCCCTCATTTCCTCTTCATGGAGAGTCGGGGCCGTCTCGGAATTTCGCTCTTGGGGAGCGTTCCCGATGGGTGACGTGTGATGTGACTCCTCAGACCCCGTTTTTTGGCAGGCGTGCCATTTGTCCGTGGCGTTCGTCCCGAGTGTCCTTTTGGGTTGGACGATTCATTTCGGGCGTCGGCTTTATGGGGGTCAGGCGATACTCCTCAGGGATGGCTCCGTGTTGGGGTTGCCTTGAATCACGGGCCCTGATTCGTTTCTCGAGGTTTGAGGGGGGTGACAGGCCCTTTCTGGGGAGGGAGGGTATTGGTCCGTCGGGAACCCCGCACAAGGAGCTCCGGTTTGGGAGGCCGGGCTCGGTGGACTTGCCCCGGAGGTCTTCTTTGGGGGGGCGAGTACGCAGCTCGGCCCGTGCCCCTCTCCGGTTTGGGTGGCGAGGATTGGTCCTGCCCCGGAGTCTTTGAGAGGGCTGGTATTGGGACGTCGCCTACCCCGCATATGGCGCTCCGGTTTGGGTGGCCATGCTCAGTGAACTTGCCCCGGAGGTCTTCTTTGGGGGGGAGCGAGTACGCAGCTCGGCCCGTGCCCCACTCCGGTTTAGGTGGCGAGGATTGGTCCTGCCCCGGAGTCCTTGAGAGGGCGAGTATTGGGCCGTCGCCTCCCCGCAGCCTCTATAGTGGGACTGGTATTGGGCCGTCGCCTACCCTGCATATGGCGCTCCGGTTTGGGTGGCCAAGCTCAGTGAACTTGCCCCGGAGGTCTTCTTTGGAGGGGAGCGAGTACGCAGCTCGGCCCGTGCCCCTCTCCGGTTTGGGTGGCGAGGATTGGTCCTGCCCCGGAGTCTTTGAGAGGGCGGGTATTGGGCCGTCGCCTCCCCGCAGCCTCTATAGTCGGACGGGTATTGGGCCGTCGCCTACCCCGCATATGGCGCTCCGGTTTGGGTGGCCAAGCTCAGTGAACTTGCCCCGGAGGTCTTCTTTGGGGGGGAGCGAGTACGCAGCTCGGCCCGTGCCCCTCTCCGGTTTGGGTGGCGAGGATTGGTCCTGCCCTGGAGTCTTTGAGAGGGCGGGTATTGGGCCGTCGCCTCCCCGCAGCCTCTATAGTCGGACGGGTATTGGGCAGTCGCCTACCCCGCATATGGCGCTCCGTTTTGGGTGGCCAAGCTCAGTGAACTTGCCCCGGAGGTCTTCTTTGGGGGGAGCGAGTACGCAGCTCGGCCCGTGCCCCTCTCCGGTTTGGGTGGTGAGGATTGGTCCTGCCCCGAAGTCTTTGAGAGGGCGGGTATTGGGCCATCGCCTCCCCGCAGCCTCTATAGTCGGACGGGTATTGGGCCGTCGCCTACCCCGCATATGGCGCTCCGGTTTGGGTGGCCAAGCTCAGTGAACTTGCCCCGGAGGTCTTCTTTGGGGGGGTACGAGTACGCAGCTCGGCCCGTGCCCCTCTCCGGTTTGGGTGGCGAGGATTGGTCCTGCCCCGGAGTCTTTGAGAGGGCGGGTATTGGGCCGTCACCTCCCCGCAGCCTCTATAGTCGGACGGGTATTGGGCCGTCGCCTACCCCGCATATGGCGCTCCGGTTTGGGTGGCCAAGCTAAGTGAACTTGCCCCGGAGGTCTTCTTTGGGGGGGGAGCGAGTACGCAGCTCGGCCCGTGCCCCTCTCCGGTTTGGGTGGCGAGGATTGGTCCTGCCCTGGAGTCTTTGAGAGGGCGGGTATTGGGCCGTCGCCTCCCCGCAGCCTCTAAAGTCAGACGGGTATTGGGCCGTCGCCTACCCCGCATATGGCGCTCCGGTTTGGGTGGCCAAGCTCAGTGAACTTGCCCCGGAGGTCTTCTTTGGGGGGAGCGAGTACGCAGCTCGGCCCGTGCCCCTCTCCGGTTTGGGTGGCGAGGATTGGTCCTGCCCCGGAGTCTTTGAGAGGGCGGGTATTGGGCCGTCGCCTCCCCGCAGCCTCTATAGTCGGACGGGTATTGGGCAGTCGCCTACCCCGCATATGGCGCTCCGGTTTGGGTGGCCAAGCTCAGTGAACTTGCCCCGGAGGTCTTCTTTGGGGGGGGAGCGAGTATGCAGCTCGGCCCGTGCCCCTCTCTGGTTTGGGTGGTGGGGATTGGTCCTACCCCGGAGTCTTTGAGAGGGCGGGTATTGGGCCGTCGCCTCCCCGCAGCCTCTATAGTCGGACGGGTATTAGGCCGTCGCCTACCTCGCATATGGCGCTCCGGTTTGGGTGGCCAAGCTCAGTGAACTTGCCCCGGAGGTCTTCTTTGGGGGGAGCGAGTATGCAGCTCGGCCCGTGCCCCTCTCCGGTTTGGGTGGCGAGGATTGGTCCTGCCCCGAAGTCTTTGAGAGGGCGGGTATTGGGCCGTCGCCTCCCCGTAGCCTCTATAGTCGGACGGGTATTGGGCCGTCGCCTACCCCGCATATGGCGCTCTGGTTTGGGTGGCCAAGCTCAGTGAACTTGCCCCGGAGGTCTTCTTTGGGGGGGAGCGAGTACGCAGCTCGGCCCGTGCCCCTCTCCGGTTTGGGTGGCGAGGATTGGTCCTGCCCCGGAGTCTTTGAGAGGGCGGGTATTGGGCCGTCGCCTCCCCGCAGCCTCTATAGTCAGACGGGTATTGGGCCGTCGCCTACCCCACATATGGCGCTCCGGTTTGGGTGGCCAAGCTCAGTGAACTTGCCCCGGAGGTCTTCTTTGGGGGGGGAGCGAGTACGCAGCTCGGCCCGTGCCCCTCTCCGGTTTGGGTGGCGAGGATTGGTCCTGCCCCGGAGTCTTTGAGAGGGCGGGTATTGGGCCGTCGCCTCCCCGCAGCCTCTATAGTCAGACGGGTATTGGGCCGTCACCTACCCCGCATATGGCGCTCCGGTTTGGGTGGCCAAGCTCAGTGAACTTGCCCTGGAGGTCTTCTTTGGGGGGAGCGAGTACGCAGCTCGGCCCGTGCCCCTCTCCGGTTTGGGTGGCGAGGATTGGTCCTGCCCCGGAGTCTTTGAGAGGCCGGGTATTGGGCCGTCGCCTCCCCGCAGCCTCTATAGTCGGACGGGTATTGGGCCGTCGCCTACCCCGCATATGGCGCTCCGGTTTGGGTGGCCAAGCTCAGTGAACTTGCCCCGGAGGTCTTCTTTGGGGGGGAGCGAGTACGCAGCTCGGCCCGTGCCCCTCTCCGGTTTGGGTGGCGAGGATTGGTCCTGCCCCGGAGTCTTTGAGAGAGCGGGTATTAGGCCGTCGCCTCCCCGCAGCCTCTATAGTCGGACGGGTATTGGGCCGTCGCCTACCCCACATATGGCGCTCCGGTTTGGGTGGCCAAGCTCAGTGAACTTGCCCCTGAGGTCTTCTTTGGGGGGGAGCGAGTACGCAGCTCGGCCCATGCCCCTCTCCGGTTTGGGTGGCGAGGATTGGTCCGCCCCGGAGTCTTTGAGAGGTTTGAACTGAAATTTTCATGCAGAAGAAGCGAAATTCGAAGATAAGAAAGGGAACAAGATATTTCATTCATGACTTACAGTTCCTGGCTATACCACGACCGGCACTCCACGTCCCTTGGAGTGATTAGCCCGTCCTTCTCAGGGGGGCTCTGGGAGGGCGCGGCCGGTCCTGTTCCTCTTTGCGGTGGCATCGGCTGGAGCTAACTCTGGATGGTAGGGGTCATAACTCCGCCCGGGTGAGTCGATCTTCAGGTTCATCTCCGGTCCCTTGTGCTTGGTCGACCCCACGTAGTTGCTCCTAGACATCTTCTTGCTTCCCCGTACGATCCTTACCCCCCGGGGGGTTTGGAACTTGACCATCTGGTGGAGAAGGCTGGGGAGCGCTCCGATGGCCGCCATGTAAGGTCGTCCTATGATCCCGTTGTACACCGACGTAATGTCGACCACAACGAACAGCGTCATTCGAGTGACGACTTGTGGCTCTTCTCCGAGGGTTATCGGCAACGTGATCACTCCCATGATGGGGGTCGAGTGACCGGTGAATCCGACGAGGGGTCCGGTACAGGGTCTCAGGTCCGCCGGCCTTAACCCCATCTTTTCGATGGTGGACATGAACAGGATGTCGTAGGAGCTCCCTGTGTCGATCAGGAGGCGGCTGACGATGGCCGTCCCAATCTGGGCCTCGATGACGATGGCGTCGTCGTGGGGCTGCTCGACCCCCTCCAGATCCTCGTCGCTGAAAGTGATGGGAGGGTAGGCCATCCTTCTCCCTCTTCGGTCCCCTCCAAGACCCGCCGTCATCACTTGCCTCGCATACGCCTTTTTGCTTGACGACGATGCCCCTCCTGAAGATGGCCCGCCGCATATCGTGTTTATACGCATGACGGGTTTCGGGGGGTGAGGCTCTTCCCGCTCGCCGTTTGCAGGAGGGTCCGCCCTCCGTGCCCTTCGGTGGTTTCCATCTTCTCGATCCGATCTCCGGCCTCCGACGAAGTCCCCCAGGTGGCCCGCCTGGATCAGCCGCTCGATTTCCCTTTTGAGGGTGAAGCAGTCGTCGGTGTCGTGGCCGTGGTCCCGGTGGTATCGGCAGTATTTCTTAAAATCTCTCCGAGCTGGGTCCGACTTCATTTCTCAGGGCGGCTCTGGCAGCAGTCCGACTCGTGTAGCCGCGACCATCACCTCGATCAGGGGAGCATTGAGTTGCGTGTAATGCGCCCGTAGGGGGCCTTCTTGTCTCGGGACGACTCGAGGGAGCCCTTGGGCCGGAGCGAACTCGCGCGCCGGGCCAGGTCGATCTTACGGGCGAGGCCCGAGCGGTTCCCGCCTTGGTCGGGCCAGCTGGTCGCGACCACGGTGCCCCTCTTCCTGCCTCGGCCGTGGGTGTGACCGGGGTTCGCCTTGGGAGGGTTTCGCCGGGGGGAATAAGGCCTTGGCACCGAGAGTCTCCTCGGCCAACGCGTGCCTCTCCGCCATAGCAACTAATGCCTCATAGTCGGTTGGCGGATCCTGGAGCAGGGATTTGTGGAGGCTCCGAGTCCGCAACCCCGTTTTGAAGGCCAGCATAAGCACCTCATCGCCGCATGTCACCACCGCCCGTCTCTCCTCCTGAAAGCGGCGGAGGTATCTACCCGTTGTCTCTCCCTCCCCTTGGACTATCGTGCCAAGATAGTCTAAGGGCTTCTTTTTCGTCCGCCCGGCCCGGAACTCTTGGCAGACCTTGTGGGATAGTTCGCCAAAGCTCCCGACGGACCTCGCGGGCAAGCCAAAGTACCAGTCCAACGCGGTGTCCCTCAGGCTTTGGGAGAAATGTCGGCATAGGAACGCCTCATCCACGTCCTGTGCCTCCATCGCCCCCCGGTATTGCTGCACGTGCGTGAGGGGGTCGCCTCTCCCATTGTATGTGGCCAAGTGAGAGGGTTTGAACCTTATGGGCCTTGGGGCGGACGTGATCCACCGTGCAAGTGGCGTGGCCTCCTCCGGGTAGGTTGGGCGATCCGGCGCATCCCCTCTCCGCCATTCGAGGGTCTGGCTTCGGTCGCGCCTCGGCCGCCGACGGTCCTCCGTCCCCGGGGAGTAGCCCGACGGTCTTCTGGCGGGGCTCCTTCCTTGGGCCGAGGATTCGACGGGTTGCGGGCTACGGTTCTCCCAGCGCCAGCGCCTCCCGGCCAGCTCTCCTCGGGCCTCCATCCGTTCTTGATTCTCCCGAAGGAGCCTTTCGCGCTCGGCGGTGAGGAAGCGTAGTTGTCGACAAACGGCTTCCTCGTGCTGGGTATCAGAGGGGTGGTGCAGGCGACGCGGGCTGCCTCCTTCGGGTGGGGACCTGTTCAGCAACGGGTCCCGCCCGTCCCCGAGCCGCCGACCCGTCGCCGTCTCATCCAGGATTTCTCGGTTGCTCCTGTTTTCTCTCCTTAGCCTCTCGCGCTCCGCGACGATGAGGCGGAGTTGGCGGCGAGCGGCCTCTTCGTCCTGGTAGGCCCTTCGGGCGGTCTCTGCCGCTTCGTCCAAACGCCTTTGCGCGGCGGCTGCCTCCCCCAGGTGCCTCCACCGCCGCGCAACCTCCATCTCCTCTTCCAGGAGCCTTTGCTGGGCCGCAACCTCCTCCGCGAGCCCCATGTTCTCCCCCTCCTCCTCGAACTGAAGGTGGAGGTTCCGCCTCACATTCTGGGGCTCTGAGGGGCCGGGCGGAGGCTCCGTTCCAGCCGTCTGATAGCCTCCCCTGGCCTGAGTGACGGCCTCGAAGCTCTTCAGGACGGCGTGGGCTGAAGTAGGTTCAGTTTCGGTGCCCGTCCCCAGAAGGGGGTCGGACGCCGGGGTGATTTGTAGGGAGAGCGGTTCCTGACCCACGAGATCTTTGCCGTGGTCACGGTTCCGCGAGATCGGCATGGAGTCTAACATGGGTGTGACCCTTCGTTCCCACAGACGGCGCCAATTGTTACGAGGTGGAACTCGCGTACAATGAATTTGTATTATGGGGAACCAAGGGCACGATGGTTATATGGAGAAGAAGGTTTAGGTAGGCTATTTTACAAGTGATTAGTGGGGTGAAGAGGTTGGATCCGTTGCCGGTGGTGCTCACGGGGTCGAATCTCACCGGATGCAGCTGAGGAAGGTTGGACGGTAGGGGGCTGACGCTGACTTTGGTCAAGGGGCGAGCTCTCCTGCAGCACAAACAACTCGTCAGAAGGGCAGGGTTGGGGTTCAACCCTTAGCCCCTCCGATGCCTAAGTCAGTAATATGGCTTAAAATGGGGGGCTAGACACGCCGGCCGGACTAACGGTGTGTCGACCGCACGTGACGAGCTATGGGTGGGAGAACAAAGATATGGATGACCCTTGTTCTCGTGTGTGAATTATAGATTAAGAGAGAATTTTCCCAACCCCCCTTCCGTAAGAGGAGAGGGTGTATTTATACCTGACGGGTGATGACTAGGCGTGCTGAGCTGGCTCGTGTGTCAGCGGAAGCTTCGGACAAGGACGTCGGGAATAGGAGTTCCTGACCTGCTTTTGTCAGGCGGCGTAACGGCCAAGGGGTGCTTTTGTCGGGATGTCAGGGCCGAAAGCGCTAACCGTCAGTCGGTCGGGTGACGTATGTGTCAGTCGTGTCCTTATCCTAGGTCGTTTGTCGTTGGTGACGAACTAAAGGTCGGGCTGTAACATTCTAGGCGCCGCGGTTCATGGGAATCGGGCGGGTCGTACCGATCGGTCATGAGCCATGGTCCGCCTGTGCGGAAGGATACGTCCGTGCCTGTCAGTAGGCCCGGCTTAGCTACTCAAGCGTCCCCAAGCGCACTACCCCCGGTGGGTCGAGCGGCTGTGGTTGTTCGCCTCAACCGGGTCGGGGAACGCTACAAGGCGCGCCCGTCTCCATATTGCCCTGGATTTTTGGGGAGGCGACCCTTTTATGAAGCGGAGAGTCCGTGGATCATGTGGGTGGATTCGGGTGGGACCCCTACGATCTTTAGGTCGTAACAGGACCCTTGGCCCCTCATCGTCTCATCATCCTTTTTTCTAAATTCATTGCCAGTAAGAGCGTTAGAAACTTCATTGAAGATGATAGATTCTTTACCATAGGTTAAGATCGAAACAATGTGCTTATAGTCTTTATGCAGTGAGTTGAGGAGAATCATCGCATTTTCCTCATCTTCCACCTTGACGTCGATGTTCCTCAAATTTGTAAGGAGTTTGTTGTAGTAGTCGAGGTGTTCTTCAACTGAAACTTCTTCTTCTATCTTGAGGCCAAAAAGCTTCTTATTTAGGTGTAGGCGATTCTAAATGTTCTTCTTCATGTACTTCTCACCAAGCACATCACATAACGCTTTCGCGTTCGTCTCCTCCATGAAAGGGTACTTCTTCTCCTTTTCAAGTAGAGCAGGATCGTGCCGCAAGAGGTCCGGTCCATCATCTTCCACCCCACATCCGACGTCATAGTCGGCCTCTCATCTACTACTTGATCTTAACCAAGTTGGTTCAAGATGTCAAGTACTTCGCATCTCCACATGCTGAAGTTGATACGCCCATCGAACTTCTCAATTTCAAAATTCGTACTAGATATGATAGTTCACGTTGTTGAAGATTGCACCATTAGAGTAGAAGGATTGTCGTCGCCATCTTTGCTCGTCTTCTTTGTCTAGATCTTCGTCACTAAAGCTCGGATACCAATTGTTGTGTTCCAAGCGGAAGCAATCAAATCGCCGAAGTATCTAGCACGAAGAACGAATAGAGAGAAAGCATACAAAAGATTTAGGTCGCCTTAACGACCAAGGGAACACTTCTATTGATTTCAATTAGGAGATACAAAAGGCACTCAACAACTCCTAATAAATGCTCACAATTGGCTCTCTCAAAGATGGCTTTCAATGATCCTATAGAACTTTCAATAGGACCTCATACAAGTTTCCACAATGCTTCAGTAGAAGCTCAATTGGTTTTCAAATGTTTCGATGAACAATAACCAGCCCCTTGCCCTCCTTTTATAGGGATGATGGTGGAGGGGATTGATGCACCAACTCCTCTTGTTCTTTTTGACAAATCAAAGGGGGCTGCTGGAAATTCCAGCAGCCCTAGCAGCCTGTCCAATTTGAGCCAATAACCACAGTCGGTACTCATATCTTTTTTCCTTTGTGAATGATAAACTGATGCGTGACTTGACTAAAATAAATTGAGATACCTGCTTTATTCTGGAAAAGTAGCCAAAATGAATTTGCATAAAATATTTATCCTTTTTCCATCATCAGTCAGTTTAGGTTTCATTGCATGTTTATTTATTTATGACGAAGATTTGTACTGGTGCTGCTGGGAAATCAATTTTGCACAATGTTCTGGCATGTATTTGGTATTACTTGTTATCTGTAGATTGGCGATGGCGAAAGAGGGCACTTTTGGGGTTGCAAGCTACCGTCAACTTACTGTAATATTTGTGGATGAGATAGATTCTTTACTGTCTCAAGTAACTTGTGAGATGAACTAATTAAATGTTCCTAACAATGACATCACTCAAGCTTTGTTATCCTAGCTGCATTGTAAGTCGGACGGTGAACATGAATCTAGTAGGAGACTAAAGACACAATTTCTTATTGAAATGGAAGGCTTCGACTGTTGAGAAGAACAAATTCTACTCATAGGTATCTGAGCAGAAATCTTGATAATATTTGAACAGTTAGGACAGTCGAACTTATTGCTAATGAAGTCCATGGACTTTGGCACATTGTATACTGTGAAAATATATCCTGAGATATATATAATTTTGTACTCTATATTTGTTACGTGTCTTTGATTTCCTTTGCGAAAATATATGTTGTGAACTTATTGCTAATGAGCTCTCTCCCCCAGGGTTTTTTGCAGTTACATTTGTCTTTGATTTATGCAGACTCTAACTGGTCTCTGAGTAATATCATTAACAAAATCATGCAAATATTGTTCAAGTATGTGTACGTTTTGTTGCAATTTGCTGGAGTTGTAATTTATCATGTGACGGCAAGAGACCAAAAACGTACAGTTGACACACAATGAAAATGTGAAGTGTCTGAGAGTTTCTGACGAAAAAAGAAGCAAATAGACAGACTTTTCTCATGTTTAATGAAGATGGTAGACGCCATTCTCATTCCTGTGGTCAACTGTTTTGTGTTGACGAAGGACAAAGGTGATGTGTCGTTTCTTATCATAATGTCTCCCTATGTCTTCAAACTACATGCTTAAGAAGCGCACTACATGCCAAGCCAATGAGCAATTGTTTATTATACAAGTAACAAATCTAGAGTACAAAATTATATTTATCTCAGGATATATTTCCAAAGCATACAATGTGCCAAAGTCCATGGACTTCATTAGCAATAAGTTCGACTTTCCTAACTGTTCAAACATTATCAAGATTTCTGCTCAGATACCTACGAGTAGAATTTGTTCTTCTCAACAGTCGAAGCCTTCCATTTCAATAAGAAATTTCGTCTTTAGCCTCTTGTGGAAAACAAAAAATATCATCATCTTCCCTCTCCTTTGAGGATGGCCCTACCTCCCCCATCTCCTCCCTTTGCTCCACCAATCCCACCACCAACCACCCTCTCTTTAACCTCTTCCACCACCATCTCCTCCTCCACAAACTCCTCCACCATCAAGGCCAAAGAAATCCCCCACAATCATCCATTTAATTGAAGAAGAAGGAGAAGTTTGGAAGGAGGAGGAGGAGGGCCAAAGCTAGAGCAAGAAGTGTTGAGGACTCTTAAGGTATGATTTCTAACTATGATAGTTAGGGTTCAATTTTAGCATCTTGTAGAAATTTCCAACTTTTAGTTAGAATTGTATGATTAATATTGTTCCAGGATTCCATTCTAATTGTGATATCTATTAATATTTGTTTAAGAAATTTCTTTAGAATTTTGGAAGTTGAATAATATGTTTTTGTGATGGGTATCTAACCTATTTTAGAAATTTCTTTAGAATTTCCCCTCCCCTTTTTTCATTATCCTTGCACTTCACTTATACGCATAGAGGGTAATGTGTTGTTTAAGCTTGGGAGAGAAGTTCCACTTCATGCTTTGGGGGGGGGGGGGGGGGGGGGAGTTTCACCTTATGTTGCACCACCATCATCACTGTCATCATTACTTCACGTATAAGCTTGGGGGAGAAGTTCCACTTCATGCTTGGGGGGCAGGAGTTTCACCTTATGTTGCACCACCATCATTATTTTTATTTTGTTATTGCACTCACTTTTCGATTTTTAAGACCCATGCATCCTACATGCATCAAAAAAAAGTAAAAAAGAAAAAATATTGAAGAAATGATCTCTTAAGGAAAATCACTCTCGTGTGTAATCTCATTTATACACTTAATTAGATTCACTTCTTATATACATGTTCTGGATGTCTTCATGGCATTCTCGTTTCTCTCTTCACGGATTCACTTTTAACGCGATCTCGTGAATTAATACTAGTTTCCATTTTTAACTTCGATAGGCTGGATTGATTATTTATTTAGCTTTTGGAATGCACAAGTTTATATTTCACCAATTGCGTTGAGAGACCTAAGCTTGATAGGATGTGGCTTGGAATATAGATTAATTTCCCCAAATACATGTGTCATTGATATGCTTCAAAAAAATTGTGATGAATACAAAAAAGGGAGAAGAATTTGGAATAAGTGCATCATTATCCCAATCCCACCAAGTAGTTGGGTCTACGTGCCTCAGGAAGCATTGGAGATTTGTGTCGAAAAGTGATATTTGGGGGAGTGCACTAAAATAGGAATAATAGGTCTTAGGTGATTCGAGAGAGTAGGCTCGAGGGGCCCATCTTTGTATAATGCCCTATATTTGTAAAATAGCCGACTATCTACGGTCAGATTTTGCCTAGAACTCTCGGGACTGTTGACGTGTGTGTATATTTTATATATTCACGCACGTCTTCTTTGTGTTTTTCCGTTGTTTTCCGTCGTCTCGTGCCCATTTTCTTCAGATTTTTAGTTTTCTTTCACTTTTTGGTGTTTTTGTATATTTGCAGGAGATCGCCAGTGTAGGGGACATATAACAAAGATATCATAAGTCCCCGGAGCAATGGGAGGAGTCACGCGTGATCGAGGGGGCCAAACGACGAAGATTGCCATTTTTTAGGCCCCACCCGATCGGCCAATCGATCGGGTGATACACGCGTATCCGACCCGGACGTAGGCTGGAGCGAGAAGAACAGCAACCGACCGGTTCGTCGACTGGTTGAACACAGCAGAGCTCTCGGCCAACTTGGAGCTGAATTCCAACCAATCAAGTGACATCTCACCCGATCGGTTAATCTGTAGCCGTTTCTTCCAAAAGACGACCCAGATAGCTCAACCGACGTCTGCTGACCGTGCCAAATCGACGGAAGTCTCTGTCAATTTTGAGAGCAATTCCAACCGATCGGTTGAATGATTCAACTGATCGGTTCATCTGATGCTGCAAGATCCAAACGACGACCCGAAGCTGCCAGCCGGTCGGACTAAGCGAGCGGGTGAAAGCTTTGAGCATCGATGCTGAAGCGCTGTAGCAGCTCACCCGATCCGTTGATACTTCAACCGATCGGGTGAAGTCGTTTTCTATATATAGTTGCCTAGGTTTTCTGAAAATGCAGCTTTTGTATTTTTTCTGTCTTTCTCTCTATTTGTGACAGCTGGAATTTTATTGTTATCTGTAAGTTATCTGATCTTTGTCAAACTTTAATATAGTCTTAATAGCATTGCTACTACCGTGTTTCAATTGCCTGATCATGATTTTTACAGTTGATTTTTATTTAGATTGCTTTTTATCTATAATGTGTGAGTAGTTCCCAAATCTGGAATTTTGGTGGAAACCCCTTCGTGGGTTCTCCCTAATGCGTCCATAGGACTAGGAAACCAATATGGAATAGGAATTTAGATGTTACGCGGGGTGTTTCATTGTCATCAGCGGGAAAAAGACCGCCTTTGACTGTTGGGCCAAGGGGAAATAAACTTGGCTGTTGACTCCCTAGCCATATCTCACGCCCTTAGCGTAGACATCGAATCCTAGCGCGTGGGAATGGTAAGATGAGATGTTGGGCGTTATCGTTACGAGCTTAGTGCTCCTGGAGTCGATCAGTGTTAATGGACATAGGAATGCCCACTGACTGAATCCGGGTAGTCCGGTGTATCATCCTGGGCACCGATCGGAATATCAGGCTCGTGGGACGCTGGTATCACTCTTAGAGGCAACGTCTCACCACTAAACCCTAATTCCGATTGTTTTCCTATCTGTATGTCATGATAGTGAGAACACATGATAGGGTAGAAACCGGAGTCCTGGGTTTCCTTTTATATTGTTTATCCTCCGTATTTAAATTCCGTGACAAACCATTGATCGATTCAGGCTAGCTCACCCGTAGGGTGAATCGGTTCCTCTCTGACACAAGCACAACCACGCCTCCCTGTGTTCGACCCCCAAGCCACACTACAACACCATGCGCTTGCGGTACGAATATTTAAATCTGGTATCCTCAATCACATAGCACCTTGTATGCGCAAAACTAGGGGACGTCAATCTTTATGGCGCCGTTGTCGAGGAGGCAACGTGCTTGTTTATTTTAGGAACTATTGAACCCTTGAGCCTAGCTCATATCCCTATCATGCGATAATTTTCGCATTTTACTTTTTCATTTTCATTTTTCTAATTTTTATTCTTCTATTTTTATCTGTTTCTATCCCATACTTGCTTCATGGGGTGTTGTGATTTTTCATGCGCAGGAATACAAGGAGTCTCGACGACTTGATTCCTGTTGACCCAAAGATCAACGCCACCCTGAGGCGTCTGGCCGCAGAGCAGAGAAGAAGAGAAGAGTCTGAAGCCATGGGGGAGAATACCCCACCGCATAAGTGTAACGACCACTTTTCGTCGTACGTTTTTCGTGCACGTGCTTTTGGCCGTGCACGTGTTTATTTTAGAATATATTTGTTTGTGAACACTTTTGTGTGATATGTCGTTGTGAACGTCTCTGAGAGTATTAAATAATGGCACTAATTTGGAACGACGTTTCTCGAGTCGTTTTCCCACAATTTAAACTTGCTCGATGAGACGTGACGATTCTCACTCTTGACGGGAGACGTTTCTATTTTTAGTTTCGTCATCTGACGTCGAATTTGAGATCTGTCTTCTTAGTTAGCTCACATTCGTCATCACGAACACCACGATATTTATTTTATAATTTTTGGAGTTTATTTGACCACTTTTATATTTTTAACAAGTTTTATAATATTTTTAATAATTTATTTTTAAATTAATTTCGGCCAAATAAAATTTATTTGAGTTTTAAACGTTTTAAAGAATTTTTGAGCCAATTTCCAGCTCATTTGGACCAGGTCAAATCCTAGAATGGGTTGGAGAAGTTTAAATTCAAATTTTAAATCTTTTTGAACTTCTAATCCCATTAGATTTAGCCCTAGACCAAGTCAACCCACCTATACTATATAAGCAACCCCTAGCAAGTCCTATTTTCGCAAGAAATTAGCCCTAGCCTCCCCCAAAACTCAAATTGGACGTTGCGACGATTCGTCGCAACGTTGCGACGTTCAGCCACCGCACGACCGAGAGAACGGCCTCCGTTCGCCCGCTCTGACCGGCAGCTTCCTCCGCACCAAGCTTCGTCCGCGCCATCGCACAGCCGCTGCATCGTTCCCCCGCACCAAGCTGTGTCCGACCGAGGAATTCCCTCGGTCAGACCGATGGCCGCCCCCGCTCACGCCCGTTCCCCCGCTCCGCTGCAGCCCAAGCGCCCGACCGGCCCGCCCGCTGTGTCTGACCGATGCCCACGCCCGCATCGCCCCGCGTTGCAACATTGCAACGTTGCAACGCCCGCCCAAGCGCCCGACCGAGACGACCGACCGCTCCGACCGATGGATTTCCTCGCACCCGCTGCTGCACCGCTCCGCAGCGCTGCACAGCGCCGTGCGCTGTGTCTGACCGAGAGACTCTCTCGGTCAGGCTAGGGTACGACCGATGGCCATACGTCGCAACCCCGCATCCGTCGCACCACTTGCCACCGTGGGCCCCCCAAGTTCTCCAGAGGTATTGTGGGTCCCCCAAAGGTCCCTAGGACTACTGTGGGCCCCACCTAGGTGCTTGCTCTTCGAGGATTCGTCGCGTACGACGTCGTCGCACGTCGTAGCCCGTCGTCGCACGTGCTAGCTTTGGAATCTGGAACCGTCGCCCCGGTTGAAGCTCTGAATTTTCCAGCGAGGAATATATTTTGGAATCAGGACTTGGAGCGCGTTCTATTATTCCAACCCCCGGCGTCGCTACCCTACGCCGGTGTAGCTTTCGCGTCGTGTTGAGGTAACGCTTTGCACCCCTAGGACCCCCAACCCAATTTCATGACTAATCAAGACTAAAAATCAGTATTTTAAAGTATTCTAAATGTTTTAGCAATCACTAATCAAGATTAATAATATGGACTTTAGGCCGGTGGACTTTGCACGTAGGATAATTGTGATTCTTGGACTCATTGGACGCTGTGCTCAGACGTTGTACTTACAGGCAAGTGAAACTTGCCAACTCTTGTGTAGGGCCATGTTTTTAGGCCACTTCCTTGCTTTTAGCGTAAAAGAGACTAGCCAGTGAAATGATAGCTGGCTAGACGCCTATTTGATCTAGTTTGACAACGAAACTAGATCCGTCACCTAATTGATCTAGCTTGACAACGAAGCTAGATCCACCCTTTAAACTTGATGTTCATGCATACTAAACTGTCACGTTTACTTTCCTTATCTGTACGCACTTTTAACTGCCATGCATTGCATTCTACATGTCATCCAAGTTGAATATTGCATTCGTAGCACACGCTACATACTTGTACTTGCTTGTCCTGGCTAGGTGCACCCCTACGCCATACTTGTTAAAAACACTTCCTGGCTCGTGATCCAGAAGCGAGCATTACCGTTCGGGGGTAAGGCCCTGGCTCGATACACGTGGGATGGGGTAAGAGTTAAGCGGCCAATCAGCTGGGAGTCTGCCTGATCAGCAACTGCAGCTGTAAGGCGTAAACTCTGGGTGGGGCGGAGTTAAGCGGCCAATCAGTGTGAAAGAAAGTCATTTCAGCTGTAAGGCGTAAAATCTGCAAATGACATGAAAACGTGACTAGAGAAATCCTTGTAAATGTTATTAGTCTTGCCACACTTGCCATGCCATGCTAGCTACTTGTTGTTTTCTTTACCTGCTGCACTCATACTTAAACTGCCATGTCATTGCATCATGCTAGAACTGCTAGGTTGCTCTTACTTGTACTTTCAGTTTCACTTGCACAAGTCTTCCAGACTTGCTGACATGTGCCCCTTTCTCTTTGGGTGTCACATGTTAGACCCTGAGCCAGAGATCGTTGCTGTGTACGTGATGAGTCGCTGACGCTGAGTCTGAGTCCATGATTGCCAGGAGGATTTTGGTGGACACCGGTGACCTTGCTTTGAGTTTTATTGAGCTTTATGTTGTTTTAGGCCTTTTGTTAGTTTTGTTGGTGCGTAGCACCGTCGTTGTACTTTGTACTTTTGTTGGCCATGTTTGGGCCTTTAGTCTCTTACTTTTAGCTTGGTGGTTTTTCTGTGATGTTGGAAACTTATTTTATGGATATTCTGAGATGCTTCTTTTGTCTCATTTCATTATTATTATCTTTGTTTCGTTCGCGTTGCAAGGGCCTGCAGTTTTAAATTTGATTGACGCTTATCGGACTTGCAGCTTTGCAGCTTCAAGTCTGAGCGGACCTTCTCACGCTTCGCCTCCATATTTTGGGAAGCGGGGCGTGACAGGTTTTGTTGGTGGCCCATGCAGGTCCAGTCTTGCAATTGCGAATTAACGGAACAACGATGATAACGGAATGTCCATTAAATAAATTGCAACATCCGAGTCATAAGCCCTGAGTCTAGTCGATTTCTTAGGACACTAGGTGGTAAGGGACTTAGTTAGACGTCTGTGCTTGCTAGTTAGAAGCCTCCGATTGGTAGTTAGACCCCCTTCTAGCAATTGATCGCCGTAGGAGTTACCTTAGTGGTCCTTGCCTAACCCTGACCATACTAGACCTCTAAAATTTCCTTTTGTCGTTCGCTTGGGTTCATTGATCTCGGACCAAGCTGAACGCATTTCATTACCGTCCAGCCCCTTAGGAAGTCTTAGTGCTTAGTTTCAAATCTTTAGTTGGTCAACCGTAGGAGTTTCCGTAGACTTTTCTGATTCATGTCCTAGACGTATGTATGCTTTGACCACCTGACCAATTTCCTCCCCTCGATTCACGAGATCGCCTCATGACGATCGTCGTCAATTTTCGACCCTCTCCGTTACAAACCTGAATCTTCTGAAAGTATTCTTCGATTTCCTCTTTCCCATACTACTTCGTTGATTTAAATTTTTAAAACGTTTGTCGGAATTTTGAACTCTAGCTTATAATATTTTCCCCAGCCTATGTTTTCGTACTCATGTCGTCTTTTCATATATTTTATTCCGAACCGTTTGTCCAATTCGATTTATAATTTTCCTTCTTATTTGTGCCATTTGAATAATACATCGTGTTTACTTTTAATATACTCTTCAAGCCACATGGAATTTCAGATTTCAGCAAGTTGGTTTTGCTCGCCGTTCCCACTATTTCAGATTTTTGCAAAATTACTATTTTCATAACCTCTTCCTGCTTTAGACCCTCCCTGATTTGATTTTAAAGATTTGCTATTCAACCCTGATAATTCTTATGCTAAGTTACTACTATTTTCTTTCCGCTCACCATACACGTTTTAGAAAAATTTCTAAACCAAATTGAATTTCAATTATATTTATATCCGTGTCAGACTTGTTGTGCTCGTACATTAAGAACCTTTTGTAAATCAGTTTCTCATTTTTGGCAAACCATGGTTTTCTAAAAGAAGTTTCAAAATTGATTATTTTAAATCTTCCATAGCCTAGAAGTTTTGAAAACATTTAACATGAGTTTAAATCTTTCCGTTACTTGATTTCATTCTTGACTTTCCAAAACTTTTTGGTCAACATTTTAGTAAATTACTGACTGATAGAATTTTATAAACCATGTCCATAATATTCGCGTAAATGATTTTACTTCCTTTCAAAATGATTTCAAAACCAATAGGCCATTTTCTATTATTTTGAATATTCAACTCAGATTTACTTTTGAACAACTCGTTTTATCGATCCCCAAACAATTCTTCTCAGACGAGGATTTTAAAGTACAACAGTTTTCAGACTTCACGTATTTTAGCATGTGCCACCTACCCTACCTTCTTTTCTACATCCTATGTATGTATCACTACACCTCCTTTTCCCTCAACCTAAACATCACCATTGAGCCAATGTTTCGTCTAACCAAGCTGTCTCCTTGTACTCGTCCTATCTGAACTCGTGCTTATCGATCCTTCCCTCGTCACGCTCTCGACCTCTCTTTATTGCTTAGGCTTAAGTGTCCGTCAATGTCCGTGCCAACCCTTAAGTGTTAGTAGACCCTTGGACCCTTGTCAGGTGTCGTTGTGCACGTACCTAAGTTGTGTACGTGGGCTTGAATGAGCGTGCCCCCATAGTATATTGATGCTTGCCTATTGTGTGATATATATATATGTACTCGGAGTTATTCGTAATATTAGGAAGTTGTTTGTGTGTTAGAATGTATAGACTTGTGAGTGGTTAGATATACTATACTAGGGATGCTTGTGTATATTTGAATTAGCGTTAGAATATCTAAGTTGTGTATGTGGTAAGAGATACTTATAATGGTTGAAATAAAATGATTGGTAAAGCTATGTATATGCTAGGTGTGATGATGATGTGTGAACTTATAGATAAGTAAGTAGGCCTATTGAGTGATCTATATACTAGTATGAGTGAGTATGTGCTCGTAGGTAGATATACATATAGTGCTTGGACGTAAGTAGTTATGTTTTGTTACCTGAGTATATATGTGTTATACATATGGTAGTAGGATTATAATTTTGATTAATATTGCTAGCTTTTGCGGGATGTTGCATGTGTGCATACCGTGAGGTATACACGACTATTGCACATCCTAATTATGCATGTGTGGATGTGTTAGTATACTAATTATAGGTAGTAGGCCATGGTGTAGATATATACATTACTTATGGGTGACTATACGATGAATACGTATGCATGTACTAGGGAGTGTATTATAAATATACGTGTGCTGATGTCTGTATTATTATTATGGTGTATAAATTGATTGAACTATGTAAGTATTACCGGACTAAATATTTAGAGTGATTGATCTATGGAATGTATATGGTTGTATTGGTAGACATATATATAAATATAAGAGTGGTATTGGTATAGGTATGAATGCCGTGTTACGTATATAGAATACCCTGATGTGTGTATTGAGTCTCACTCAAGCTTGAGTAGGTAAACTCTAAGTATATTGAATGTATGTTTGTAGCTTGAATATAACGATGCTTGATGTATGTATAGGGATAGGAGTGTTTGTGCCTGGTTGTGCTACGCACATGATTGTGGGTCGCTACGCCAGTATATAGTTATAGGTGTTTGTCTTGTGGTATAGTTATTTACCAAAGACTTGTTATGTGAACGTATGTGTATTAGCTAAAACTAAGTGTGTATGTGTGCTAGTTATATAATGGTATGATTGGCGTATGAAATGAAATGTTAGCGTGTATGGGTGTGCACCATGCACGGGTAAGTATGTGCTTAGTTATAGGTATTGATGACTATGGTATATGTGGCGTGCCGTAAATATAGTTATAGGACCGTACGTGATGTGAATATATGGTGAACTATTTGCATGTATTGAATGACTATATATATGGTGAAATTATAGTAGTGGTGAATGTATATTGGATATAGTGAACTTGATTCAATAACGGTATGGTGTGACTATATGTGTTGAGATGTTTGGTATTGGATGAATATTAGAGGGTAGTATACCCTTGATGGTTGTGCATAGGTAGCTACATATAGGTAGAGCGATGATTGTATTGGCTGAGCGTGAAGCTATCTTTATATGAGTATCTGAAATATTGTTTTGTGTTTAGGTAAGTAGTAGCAGTTATATAAGGGATGTATGTTTATATACCTGATTGAAATACATGTATGAAGTTGACGGACTATAATAGGTAAAAGTGTATACGTACGTGAATGTATATATATACGTGTTGGTAATAATAATGTTCGACTACCTAGTGCATATATGAGCACTTGTAATGACTATACTTGGTTTGAAATACGATGTGACTTGATTTGGGGTAGTTATTAGAGCGACTAGATGTATAAGAAAGTCCGAGGACGGACTTTATTCTAAGGTGGGGAGGATGTAACGACCACTTTTCGTCGTACGTTTTTCGTGCACGTGCTTTTGGCCGTGCACGTGTTTATTTTAGAATATATTTGTTTGTGAACACTTTTGTGTGATATGTCGTTGTGAACGTCTCTGAGAGTATTAAATAATGGCACTAATTTGGAACGACGTTTCTCGAGTCGTTTTCCCACAATTTAAACTTGCTCGATGAGACGTGACGATTCTCACTCTTGACGGGAGACGTTTCTATTTTTAGTTTCGTCATCCGACATCGAATTTGAGATCTGTCTTGTTAGTTAGCTCACATTCGTCATCACGAACACCACGATATTTATTTTATAATTTTTGGAGTTTATTTGACCACTTTTATATTTTTAACAAGTTTTATAATATTTTTAATAATTTATTTTTAAATTAATTTCGGCCAAATAAAATTTATTTGAGTTTTAAACGTTTTAAAGAATTTTTGAGCCAATTTCCAGCTCATTTGGACCAGGTCAAATCCTAGAATGGGTTGGAGAAGTTTAAATTCAAATTTTAAATCTTTTTGAACTTCTAATCCTATTAGATTTAGCCCTAGACCAAGTCAACCCACCTATACTATATAAGCAACCCCTAGCAAGTCCTATTTTCGCAAGAAATTAGCCCTAGCCTCTCCCAAAACTCAAATTGGACGTTGCGACGATTCGTCGCAACGTTGCGACGTTCAGCCACCGCACGACCGAGAGAACGGCCTCCGTTCGCCCGCTCTGACCGGCAGCTTCCTCCGCACCAAGCTTCGTCCGCGCCATCGCACAGCCGCTGCATCGTTCCCCCGCACCAAGCTGTGTCCGACCGAGGAATTCCCTCGGTCAGACCGATGGCCGTCCCCGCTCACGCCCGTTCCCCCGCTCCGCTGCAGCCCAAGCGCCCGACCGGCCCGCCCGCTGTGTCTGACCGATGCCCACGCCCGCATCGCCCCGCGTTGCAACATTGCAACGTTGCAACGCCCGCCCAAGCGCCCGACCGAGACGACCGACCGCTCCGACCGATGGATTTCCTCGCACCCGCTGCTGCACCGCTCCGCAGCGCTGCACAGCGCCGTGCGCTGTGTCTGACCGAGAGACTCTCTCGGTCAGGCTAGGGTACGACCGATGGCCATACGTCGCAACCCCGCATCCGTCGCACCACTTGCCACCGTGGGCCCCCCAAGTTCTCCAGAGGTATTGTGGGTCCCCCAAAGGTCCCTAGGACTACTGTGGGCCCCACCTAGGTGCTTGCTCTTCGAGGATTCGTCGCGTACGACGTCGTCGCACGTCGTAGCCCGTCGTCGCACGTGCTAGCTTTGGAATCTGGAACCGTCGCCCCGGTTGAAGCTCTGAATTTTCCAGTGAGGAATATATTTTGGAATCAGGACTTGGAGCGCGTTCTATTATTCCAACCCCCGGCGTCGCTACCCGACGCCGGTGTAGCTTTCGCGTCGTGTTGAGGTAACGCTTTGCACCCCTAGGACCCCCAACCCAATTGCATGACTAATCAAGACTAAAAATCAGTATTTTAAAGTATTCTAAATGTTTTAGCAATCACTAATCAAGATTAATAATATGGACTTTAGGCCGGTGGACTTTGCACGTAGGATAATTGTGATTCTTGGACTCATTGGACGCTGTGCTCAGACGTTGTACTTACAGGCAAGTGAAACTTGCCAACTCTTGTGTAGGGCCATGTTTTTAGGCCACTTCCTTGCTTTTAGCGTAAAAGAGACTAGCCAGTGAAATGATAGCTGGCTAGACGCCTATTTGATCTAGTTTGACAACGAAACTAGATCCGTCACCTAATTGATCTAGCTTGACAACGAAGCTAGATCCACCCTTTAAACTTGATGTTCATGCATACTAAACTGTCACGTTTACTTTCCTTATCTGTACGCACTTTTAACTGCCATGCATTGCATTCTACATGTCATCCAAGTTGAATATTGCATTCGTAGCACACGCTACATACTTGTACTTGCTTGTCCTGGCTAGGTGCACCCCTACGCCATACTTGTTAAAAACACTTCCTGGCTCGTGATCCAGAAGCGAGCATTACCGTTCGGGGGTAAGGCCCTGGCTCGATACACGTGGGATGGGGTAAGAGTTAAGCGGCCAATCAGCTGGGAGTCTGCCTGATCAGCAACTGCAGCTGTAAGGCGTAAACTCTGGGTGGGGCGGAGTTAAGCGGCCAATCAGTGTGAAAGAAAGTCATTTCAGCTGTAAGGCGTAAACTCTGCAAATGACATGAAAACGTGACTAGAGAAATCCTTGTAAATGTTATTAGTCTTGCCACACTTGCCATGCCATGCTAGCTACTTGTTGTTTTCTTTACCTGCTGCACTCATACTTAAACTGCCATGTCATTGCATCATGCTAGAACTGCTAGGTTGCTCTTACTTGTACTTTCAGTTTCACTTGCACAAGTCTTCCAGACTTGCTGACATGTGCCCCTTTCTCTTTGGGTGTCACATGTTAGACCCTGAGCCAGAGATCGTTGCTGTGTACGTGATGAGTCGCTGACGCTGAGTCTGAGTCCATGATTGCCAGGAGGATTTTGGTGGACACCGGTAACCTTGCTTTGAGTTTTGTTGAGCTTTATGTTGTTTTAGGCCTTTTGTTAGTTTTGTTGGTGCGTAGCACCGTCGTTGTACTTTGTACTTTTGTTGGCCATGTTTGGGCCTTTAGTCTCTTACTTTTAGCTTGGTGGTTTTTCTGTGATGTTGGAAACTTATTTTATGGATATTCTGAGATGCTTCTTTTGTCTCATTTCATTATTATTATCTTTGTTTCGTTCGCGTTGCAAGGGCCTGCAGTTTTAAATTTGATTGACGCTTATCGGACTTGCAGCTTTGCAGCTTCAAGTCTGAGCGGACCTTCTCACGCTTCGCCTCCATATTTTGGGAAGCGGGGCGTGACAATAAGTCCCTGCTGGAATACTCGATGCCATCCATCGGGTCCACCTCCTCCATCCAACCTCCAGCTATTACGGCACAGAGCTTCGAGCTTAAGCCGTTGTTAGTGACGTGGATCCAGCAGGATCAATTCTCTGGGGTGCCCATGGAGAGCCCTATTGAACATCTGGACTCCTTCCTCGAGAATTGTGACACATTCAGGATTAATGGTGTCACCACTGAAGCAATCCGTCTGAAGCTATTCCCCTTCTCTCTGTGGGATAAAGCCAAGCAATGGCTTAGGGGAAAGGACCCGAACACCTTCAACACTTGGGAGAAGCTCTCAAATGCTTTCTTGACTAAGTTCTTCCCTCCGGGGAAGACAATGAAGCTGAGGAGTGAGATCTCCTCCTCCTCCCAGGCCAGCCACGAGTCCCTACATGAGGCTTGGACAAGATACAAAGAAATGCAGTGGAGATGCCCTCATCACGAGCTTCCCAAGTGGCAGATAATTAATCTATTCTATAACGGGCTGATGGATGACTTGAAATCTTCGATGGACGCCGCGGCTGGGGGGTCCTTCATGTCTAGAAGTGAAGAAGATGCCGGCAACATTTTAGAAAACATGGCATCAAACAATGAGCGGTGGTGCAACGAGCGTGCAACACCCATATCTGGAGGCATTCACAGAGTCGAGGACGTCGACAAGTTGTCTTGCAAATTTGATTTACTATCGACCCAGATCTCAGCGCTTATTGTAGGAGCTGGTGGTACCAGCACCCAACAAATATCAGTGGTGGAAGCGGAAGTCCTGGGAGACTTTGAGTGTGGTGACATTTCACCACCGGTGAATCAAGGTAGCGCACTTTTCTTCAACACTACGGGTAATGCGCCGTATCCACCACGGACTAGCTCCAATCCGGTTTATTCTCCCAATAACCGGAACCACCCAAATCTTAGCTATCGAGCACTGTATCAGTAGCCTCAGCTGCCACAGCAACAAGTATATCAGCCACCTAGGTAACAGCAGCAACAGCAGTATCAGCAACAGCAGTAACCCCCACAAGTGTACCAGCAGTATCCCCCAGGAATCTGCAGCACATGCAGCAGTAGCAGCAGCAGCAGCCATATGGCCAGCAGCGAGTCATCTCCCCGGTTGAGTCCCTCTTGACTCAGTATATCTCAAACCAGGAGAAGATCAATTTGAAGCTGGAGATGGGGCAGAGGGCTCTCACCAACCAAGTAACCCAGCTGGGGTTGCAGGTGGCGAACCTCTAAATGGCTCAAAACCAATTGACGGGTCAACCGGAAGTGAATCCGAGGGGGACAAATCAGACTTTGGCAGTAACGCATGATCATGCGAATGTGTCCGCTATCGTCTTTAGAAGCGGGACACAAATTCCTACAAGAGTGCCCGCTAAGGAACCGGAAGCTCCGTTGGTTGGTGGATGACCAATTGAAAAATTGAATGACGACAGAGCTTCGTCACCAAAGGATACGACTCTGGAGGGAGTCCCTGAAGAAGAGAGAAGAAGGAAGAGGAGGAGAACCTTAGAGTATTCAAGCCCGTTGTGCCTTTTCCACAACGACTTGCCAAGGCTAAAATTGATGAAAAATATGGCAAGTTCTTCGCTATGGTCAAGGATCTAAGCTTACAGATCCCTTTCCTGGAAGCCATGGAGACAATTCCCTCCTATGCGAAATTTTTAAAGGATTTGGTGACGAGGGGTTCGAGAAAAGAAAAGGTCGTTCTCACGGTAGAATTTAGTGCTCTCATCCAGCGAGCGAATCCACCCAAGCTAAAAGACTCGGGAAGCTTCTCCATTTCTTGTTCGATTGGGGAAGTGAAGTCTATCGGGTGCTCGTGGACTTGGGAGCGAGCGTCAGTCTAATACCACTGTCACTATATAGGAGGATAGGGATGGGAGACCTGGAGCCCACGGGTATGACACTTCAGTTAGCCGATAGATCGGTCAAATACCCGGTGGGAATTGTAGACGACCTGCCTGTTAACGTCAGTGGAGTACATGTGCCGGTAGACTTCATGGTGATGGATATGCCCGAAGACACTCATAATCCCATCATCCTTAGACGGCCCTTCATGGCCATCGCTGGCGTGCTGATAGACGTGAAGAAAGGGAAGTTATCCCTTAATGTTGACGACGAAAAGGTCGAGTTTGACTTGGGGTTATCTATGAAGCACCCCCGGATGAACCCGGATGCAATATGCTAGATGTTGAGGAGGAAAGAGCTGTGGAAGCTGGGGCCTGGGAAATTCTCTCAATGAATTCCCCCGACAGCTTGGGGGACCTTGAAGAACATGTCGGTCTGAAGAAAGAAGATGTTGCTGGAGAAGCGGTTGTCCCACATACGATCCCTCCCGGATTCCAAAAAGCTTCTCTGACGAGTAAAAAAGGGAAAGAGCCCATGGGGCTTACCGAAGATGAGATCCGGATCTTAAGAAAAGTGGCGGTAGACTCCAATATGAGGGAGAAGCCCCCGGATACCATCATCGGAGGGAGGATCGTCGAGCAAATATACTTATCACCGCTGACGACACCAAAGGCAACCAATTCAAAATTTGAAGGAATGCCAAACCCTGGGCATCACCCCGTCCACCTTGAAAATCATCTACAGGCGTCGAGTAAACGACGTTAAACAAAAGCGCTTCATGGGAGGCAACCCATGTTCTAAACCCTCATCTTTGTTTTTAGGATTATTTTTAGGTTTATTTTTCTTATTTTGTTGAATAAATTCAGCCACGGAAACTTTCGTCGAGGGACTTAGGCCATTTGTGAACTTTTACAGGAAACAAGCCCCCAACCGATCGGTTGAACCCTCAACCGATCGGGTGAGACGTATCAGACAATGGCATGTATCTGTTGTCCAGCGAACCGGTCGGGTGATACAAACTGAGACCGGGTGGCTGATCGTGTGAGAAGTGCAGAAGTCTCGGGAAATTTGGTGATTTAATCAACCAATCAGTTAACATGAAGCATGGTCGTGTGACTGACCGGGTGAGCTGCACAGAAGTCTTGGGAAAAATTGTGAAGCGGCCAACCGATCGGTTGAAAACTCCACCGATCGGTTCGCCTGTAGCCTCTTTTCAGCAAATTTTTCGAAGTAATAACCAACCGATCGGGTGAAAACTCACCCGATCGGTTCACCCAAAACCCTATAAATACCCCCCGATTCGCCCGACTCATTTTCTTCACCCGACTTCGACTGCCTCTCCGTCATTTCGACTTCTCCAATCTCCAACCGGCCACGATCTTCCCTCAACTGACCCCCACAGCCCCTCATTCGATCTCTCCACTCTCTCCTTCCTTCCCTCCATCGATTTCTCTCTCTCCCTCTTCCATTTAAACCCATACAAACCCTAATTTTTGCCCAATCCCCCCCAATTTCGAAAAATTGTTGAAGAGACGTGCCGCGGCTTCATAATCCCTCTCATTGCGCTGCGTTGGGTGGTCTACAAGCAAGTATTGTCTTCTCTATTGGGTAACTTCGCTCCTTAGCTCCATTTCCAATTTTTCCCTAGTATTACTATTTTGCTCAATTGCCATCGATTGTGTGCATCCATCATATCATGCATACACTTGCATCACACACTACCATGGCCCGGGATAAAGATAAGGGTAAGGGTATCATGCGGGAGGAGCAGCCGTCTCGCAAGAGACGGAAGACCACACGTCCAACACACTCATGTCCTCCTCCTGCACAGCGTACACAGCCCCAACCCCTACCTATCATCCCTCCTGAGGACCCAATGTTGGGCCCGCGTGGCTACTGTTTTTTGATTCAAGAACAAAAAGATTTCTATCATATACTCGATGCACGGGGACACCTCTCCACCAAGTTTGCACATGCACAAACGCTTATCGTTCTCGGAGTTTTCTCCGAAGTCGAGACCCTCTTTGCTAACTTAGGTTGGTTAACTTTCCTAAACGCCCACGCGACGTCCTACCCCGTGTTGGAAACAGTCTCCTGGACTAGGTTTGATGATAACACACACCACTGAACTGTTCTAATCTGTGTGTTAAGTGTGTCTCAAGTCCTTATGCAGTATGACAGTCATGATTGCTTAGGATACACATGTACGTACTCAAGTACGTTGAAATACGAAGCTGAAACTCAATTTGGAATTACGAAAGCTGCTCAAATAAGGAAGTATAGCTATGAAACTCTACCCTAGAGTTAATCATAGGCTATAAACAGCATGGAAATTTTTTCAGGAATTATGGAAATTGTTTGAAGCCAAAATACGGGGAAATACGAGGAAATACAGAGTATACAAAGAAGGAAATTTTTCTACAAGTGATGAAATAAGGTGAAACAATTCTAACATATATATATGGGCTCTGGGATTTTTGAGAATTTTTTCAGAATTTATTGGATTTATTTGATGCCCAAATACGCAAGAATACAGTGCAAATACTCAGAAAATACAACATACGGCACTGTTCAAATATACCGCTTCATCGCAGCTCCATACGACCGACGTGGCGTGATTTGGGCCGTTCATTGTGCATCCGACGATCGCTCGAAGCGGGGCGACGTGGCCACTTGTCAGCAACTCGATCGTGATCCAACGGTCACCTACCGAGCGGACGAGTCATCGAAGGCAGGCGCAGCTGTCCAAAATCCGTGTCGACGTGGCATCATCACAGCCGTCTGCGCGAAGATCAGACGGTGCCGACACACGCGGGTCCGGGTCAAAACGGGCGGGCGCCGCTGCACGCTTTTTGACGACCACGTGGCGCGCTCTCATCGAATTACGCTTGATCCAACGACTGAGGTTTGTGCCGACAACGGGTTCAGATCCGAGCCGTTAAGCTTATTTTAAACTTGATTTTTGTGTGTGCGGATCCCTTGGAACAGTAACAAAACCCGTTAAGTCTGATCCTATATAAACCCATGTACACTCTTCACATTTTCATCAATAAGTGGAGTTCTAGAGATCCGAATTGAGCACCGTTTGTGGCGTTGCGATCGTGACTTCATCCCCGACGTAGTGACACCAAGTTGGGCAGCCAGTTCCTCTTGTGCAGCAGATGGCATCACTTTGAGTGAGGAACTTCTACCGACTACTTTCACGGGGACAGCGACTACTTCCTCTACACAACTCCGATGGTCATTCCGTAAGAAGCGTTGCAAAGCTACTGACATGCTGAAAGACGACCACCAGAGGGATCTTCACAAATGAGCTTTCTAAACCCTTGATCTTTTATTATTGTGAATACATTGTTGTATATGTCGTTGGGTTTTGAGTTTTATACTTTCTTCCGCTAAACTGATTTGAGTAATCCGAGTTGTTGGGACATATCGGATTGGAGGAGCATCATAAGTATTGTTATCTTTTTGGGTTTTGGTGAGCTAGGGTTAGTCAGAGTGGTTAGAGTTGGGGCTCTAATCTTGTGTGACTGTAACTACTTAAAGAAACAATTTTAGTGATGTTGTTCTGGGGTGGATGTAGGTCTTGGGAGACCGAACCACGTAAATCTTCTGTATCATCTGCTTGATCTGATTGGTGTGTTATCTGCTTTACTATTGCTTTTACTTATCTATTTTAATTAGACTTAAATATTTTTATCTTGCGATAATTTGGTCATCGGCCTATTCACCCCCCTAGGCCCTATTTAGATCCTACAATTGGTATCAAAGCATCAGGCTTGACCATTTAATTCTAATTTACAATGAGTCTTTATGATTCAGCATTTTCTAAAGGTCAATCCACTGTCAGACCCCCAAAATTCAATGGAACTGATTTTGTATACTGGAAAGCTAGGATGAAAATATATTTAGTGTCTGCTGATTATGATGTCTGGAAAATTGTTGCTAATGGATATACATCACCTGTTATAATAATTGAAAATATTGAAATCCCAAAACCTGAGGATAAATGGGATGACAATGATAAAAAATTGTTTTCATTAAATGGAACAGCAATGAATGCAATAATTTGTGCACTCGATAAGACTGAATTTAATCGTGTTTCACATTGTTTAACTGCACAGGAAATTTGACGTACTTTGGAAGTAACACACGAGGGAACATCTCAAGTCAAGGAATCCAGACTAGCGCTTCTCAGCACTGAATACGATGGCTTCCACATGAAACCTGCAGAGACGATCAAGGACATGTTTGCAAGATTCATAGACATCGTCTACAACTCAAAGGCACTAGGAAAGACGTACCCAAGCATGGAACTGGTAAGGAAAATCCTTCGAGCCTTGCCAAGTACTTTTCATCCAAAGGTTACTGCAATCCAAGAAGCTCGAGATCTCTCCAAATTAAGCTTGGATGATTTGATTGGGAACCTGATGTCCCATGGATGGAACTGAAACCCATCGAGTCACGGGAAAAGGGAGAAGCCAAAGCTGCTAAGTCCATAGCATTCAAAGCTGAAGAAAGCGACAATGATCTTGGTGATGAGCCAGCCCTGATGGTCAGAGACTTCAGGAGATACATCAAGACACCGCAGGGAAAGTCAGAAATGTCAAAAAGGTTCAATCGTTTTAATAAGTTTAATCCTTCAAACTTTTCTTCTGAACAGAGTACTACTAAGTCTATACAGTGTTTCAAATGCAGGAAACAAGGACACTTCATGAAGAATTGTCTAACTCTGAAGGATGCCCCAACAGAATCAAAAGGAAGATCACTTGCCGTGACGTGGGATGACGATGATGAGGATGAACCAGAAGAGGAAGTTGCTCACTCTTCCTTGTGTCTGGTTGGAGACATCGATTCAACAAAATCGGAGGTACACGAATTCTCTCTATCAGAACTGATGAACATTTGTGAAAATATGAACATAGAGATCACTAGTCTAGAATCCTCTGTAGAATCCTTAAAAGAAACCAACTTTGAATTACAGCAAGATAATTTTCATATTTCACAAAATGAAGATAAAATGAAATCTGAGATTGAGAATCTTAAAGCTACTATTTCAAAATTAAAAGGAAAAACTAGTTGGCATGAAACTTTTAAATGTGAATCATGTGCCATGCTAAAACTAGAAGAAAGCAAGTCCAAAGAAAAAATTGTGAGTCTTGAAAAGAAAGTTGAAAACTTTAAGAAAAATGAAGATCAAAATAAAAAGGCCTTTATTAGTAAAAGTACCATGCTTGTGAATGAAAACTTCTATTTAAAATCCAAGATCTCTGATTTAGAATTGAGTATTAAGAAATTTGGTGTAGGAAGAAATCTCTCGACATCATTCTTGGTGATAAATCACATAGAAATAATAGACAAGGTCTAGGATATGGAAACCGTTACGATGAAAAGAAGATTGTTCATAATGGAACTGTTAAAAGGAAACCTCCTCATGCTAAATGTTATACATGTGGTTCTATTGATCATTTATATAGGAACTGTTTGTATGGAAACAGGAAAATCAAGTTTAAACAAGTATGGGTTCCTAAAGGCACTATCACTAACCATCGTGGACCTATTTGGTTGCCTAGGTCACACATGTCCTGTTTTTCTTATGTATAGGTGCACATCTTGGCTAAGGAACAAAAGTGTGAGTGGTATTTGGATTCTAGCTGCTCAAGACACATGACAGGAAGTTACGACAAGTTCGTTAGCCTCGTAAAGCAAGAAGGAGGAAGTGTTACACTTGGGGGCAACGGAAAATGCAAGGTAATTGGGAAGGGTATTGTAGGTAACGACACTTTTCAACTGAAGGATGTCCTATGGGTTGAAAATCTTAAACACAACCTCATCTCTATTAGCCAGCTCTGTGACAAAGGTATGAACGTAGTATTTGATGCAAAATTTTGTAAAATCATTGATACTGTCACAGGTAATATTTTGATTACAGCTAATAGGAAAAATAATGTTTATACACTTTTTATTGAAGAACTAACAATAGCTAAATGTTTGATTGGCAGGGAAGACGAGGCAACACTGTGACATAGAAGATTGGCACATGCTGGAATCAAGTTGTTGCAGAAACTGGAGAACAGAAATCTAGTAAGAGGACTGCCACATCAGAAATACGAGAATAGTAAGTTGTGCGTAGCATGCACGAAAGGTAAGCAAACTCGATCTACCTTTACAGGAATGAGGGAAATAGCAACTACACGCATCTTAGAATTAATTCACATGGATTTATTTGGACCAACTGATGTTGCTAGTTTAAATGGAAAGAGGTTTTGCTTAGTTTTGGTCGATGGTTTTTCAAGATTTACATGGGTTTATTTCTTAGCCAAAAATTCAGACTCTTTTGAAAACTTTCAAAACTTTTGCAATCAAGTTTCAAATGAGAAAAATCTTTCAATTATAAAAATCAGAAGTGATCATAGAGGATAATTCGAAAATATAATCTTTGAAAACTTTTGTTTAGAAAAATGAATTATGCATGAATTTTCTTCTCCTAGAACACCGCAACAAAATGGAGTAGTTGAAAGAAAGAATAGGACTTTAAAAGAAATGGCTCGAACTATGCTGAATGAGTATGAATTGCCTATGTCTTTTTGGGCCGAGTCAATAAATACTACTTGTTATGTTTGTAATAGAGTCATGCTAAGACCAATAGTGAAGAAAACTGCTTATGAACTTTGGCATGGAAAGACTCCTAATATTTCATATTTTAGAGTATTTGGATGTAGATGTTTCATATTAAACACTGGAGATCAACTTGGTACATTTGAATTCAAATCAGATGAAGGAGTGCTTATAGGATACTCGTCAAGGAGCAAAGCTTACAGGATTTATAATAAATGCACTTTGATTATTGTTGAATCAATTAATGTTAAATTTGATGAAACTGAAAATAATTCTTTGAATTGCAGGGAAATTGAAGGTGTTGCAATTGCAGAGAATGATAGCGGTGCAAGGTGACACTGTTGAACCAAGTCAAGCACAAGAACCTACTGAAAAAGAAGAGAACCAAGAGGAAGAACCACTGAACAGAGGAGTACTGAGATACAATCCAAATCATCCACCTGAACTGATCATTGGAGCACCCACGGCAGGTATACGAACTCGTTCCTCTTATAGTAATCTTTGTGCTGTATGCATTCATGGGGATTTTATATCCAAAATTGAGCCAAAAACTATTGAATCTGCTTTGATTGAGGAAAGTTGGGTAATGGCTATGCATGATGAATTGAATGAATTTAATAGAAATAATGTTTGGACTTTAGTGCCACAACCCAAAGATTATCATATTGTAGGTACCAAATGGATATATAAAAACAAGCTTGATGAATCTGGAAGAGTAATCAGGAATAAGGCTAGATTGGTTGCTAAAGGTTATAATCAAATTGAAGGCATAGATGTTGATGAAACTTTTGCACCAGCTGCTAGATTAGAAGCTATAAGAATTTTACTAGCCTTTGCAAGTTATAAGAAACTCAAGCTTAAAACAGATGGACGTTAAAAGTGCATTCTTGAATGGGTACCTGAAAGAAGATGTGTTTGTTGAACAACCCCCTGGTTTTGAAAGTCATGATTTTCCACATCATGTTTTTAAACTTCAAAAAGCGTTATATGGTCTTAAGCAAGCTCCTAGAGCTTGGTATGATCGTCTTAGTGCTTATCTTTTGGAAAATGATTTTAAAAAGGATAGTGCAGACAACACACTTTTTATTTTGCATGATCATAATCAGTTTCTCATCGTACAAATATATGTTGATGATATTATTTATGGTGCTACTGATGATCTTTTATGTCAAAAGTTTGAGAAGGTCATGCAGGATCAATTTGAGATGAGCCTTGTTGGAGAACTAAAGTACCTTTTGGGATTCCAAGTCAAGCAAACTGATGAAGGCATCTTCATATCGCAAACCAAGTACATCAGAGAACTATTGAAAAAGTTTGGGATGGAGAAGGCAAAAGGAATTGGAACTCCCATGAGTCCCACAACGAAGCTGGAAAAAGATGAAAAGGAATCGACGTGGATCAAAAGCTTTATCGAGGTATGATTGGATCTCTCCTTTATTTAACAGCGTCTAGGCCCGATATAATGTTTGTTGTATGTTTGTGTGCACGTTTTCAAGCTTGTCCAAAAGAGTCACACTTAATTGCCATAAAAAGGATCTTTAGCTATTTGATTCACACACCATCTTTAGGCCTTTGGTATCATTCATGTGGTTTATTTGATTTAATTGGATTTGCTGACACTGATTATGCTGGTAGTATGATTGTTTGAAAGAGTACTAGTGGAACATGTTTTATGCTAGGTCATTCATTGGTTTCTTGGTCTAGTCGTAAGCAGAACAGTGTTGCTTTATCCACTACTGAAGCTGAGTATATTTCCCTTGGCAGTTGATGTGCCCAAGTACTTTGGATGATGTAAACCCTGTCTGACTACGGTTTGGATCTTAGAAAAGTTCCATTACGATGTGATAGTAAGAGTGCTATAGATCTTTCTAACAATCATGTTCATCACTCTCGGACAAAACACATAGACGTAAGACATCATTTTCTTAGAGATCATTTGGCAAAAGAGGATGTATCCATTGAATATATTTCTACTGATTCTCAGTTGGCAGATATCTTTACAAAACCTTTGCCAGAAGATCGCTTTTGTCGTCTACGTCTAGAACTGGGCAGTATTGATCATGTTTAGAGTGAAAATATTTTTTTGGTGTGCTTTCATATTTTTCTGTTGTGTGCTATAAAAAGGAAAATTATTAAAAAAATTTGCTGTGCTATAAAAAAATGAAAAAGAAAAATATAAAAAAAGGGAAAATGAAATGTCTATCTCCTCTTTTTTTGCACTTTTCATCAGAAACATCTTTGATGCAAGACATGTGCTTTATGGACTTTTGAATATTATATTCTTAACAATGCTTGCATTCAAAGACTACATGCTTAATTAGGTCATATTCATTAATGAGTAACTAAAGTTTTTCATCTTCAAATCACACTTCCACAGATCAAAATGTTTTTGATATGGATTTGTAATCTTGAATAAAGAAAAGTGGTTGTTGGTGGAATAAATTATGTTTAACTAATGGGAAATGATGCTTCAAGGCATGGGTAAAAAGAAGAGCTCTCATCAAAATATATATGTGTGTGTATAAAAAGAATAACAAGACAAGTGTCTTAACAATATATACACAGAGCTTCGTATGAAAAATGGATATGATCCATGTCCTTGATACTACACTCGGACATCCAACTTATGCTATAAATGTCATTTTCTTAGCGTTGGTGTTCAGTCCGTCAAGCACTGCCATTTCACATTTAAAAGTCCTTATCGGTCATGTTTGGAATTGGTAACTTGAACTCATATTACATGAGAAGGGGAAACTCAATCTTTGACGTTCATATATTCAGTTGAAAAGTTGGATGTGACAGGCTGTATTCCTTATTACATTTCCATATGTACTAAACTTTTGATCATCACACTTGAGCACGGAGATGAATTACGATAGTTATGATTTAGTGCTTAGTGCTTATTTCTTCCTTGTGGTCATCGATGTATTGCTTTTTGTTATGCTTTATAATGTTTAATTTTTCATTCATCATATGCTCTTTACTCTCTTATACATTTTTGATGAAAACAAAGGGGGAGAGAAATATTAAGATTGGGAATCAGACAAGGGGAGCATGTCAATAGGGGGAGCTTGCCATTCGTGCTCAAATTTTCATGCTTCACACTTCACACACTTCACACGTTTTTGATGTAATCTTAATGTTTGGTTTGTTCTCATCAAAAGGGGAAGATTGTTGGAAACAGTCTCCTAGACTAGGTTTGATGATAACAAACACTACTGAACTGTTCTAATCTGTGTGTTAAGTGTGTCTCAGGTCCCTATGCAGTATGACAGTCATGATTGCTCAGGATACACATGTACATACTCAAGTACGTTGAAATACGAAGCTGAAACTCCATTTGGAATTACGAAAGCTGCTCAAATAAGGAAGTATAGCGACGAAACTCTACCCTAGAGTTAATCATAGGCTATAAACAGCATGGAAATTTTTTCAGGAATTATGGAAATTGTTTGAAGCCAAAATACAGGGAAATACGAGGAATACAGAGTATACAAAGAAGGTAATTTTTCTACAAGTGATGAAATAAGGTGAAACAATTCTAACATGTATATATGGGCTCTGGGATTTTTGAGAATTTTTTCAGAATTTATTGGATTTATTTGATGCCTAAATACGCAAGAATACAGTGGAAATACTCAGAAAATACAACATACGGCACTGTTCAAATATACCGCTTCATCGCAGCTCCATACGGTCGACGTGGCATGATCTGGGCCGTTCATTGTGCATCCGACGATCGCTCGAAGCGGGGCGACGTGGCTGCTTGTCAGCCACTCGATCGTGATCCAACGGTCACCTACCGAGCGGACGAGTCATCGAAGGCGGGCGCAGCTGTCCAAAATCCGCGTCGACGTGGCATCATCACGGCCGTCCGCGCAAAGATCGGACGGTGCCGACACACGTGGGTCCAGGTCAAAGCGGTCGGGCGCCGCTGCACGCTTTTTGACGACCATGTGGCGTGCTCTCATCGAATCACGCTTGATCCAACGGCTGAGGTTTATGCCGACAACGGGTTTCAGATCCGACCCGTTAAGGTTATTTTAAACGTGATTTTTGTGGGTGCGGATCCCTTGGAACAGTAACAAAACCCGTTAAGTCTGATCCTATATAAACCCATGTACACTCTTCACATTTTCATCAATAAGTGGAGTTCTAGAGATCCAAATTGAGCACTGTTTATGGTGTTGCGATTGTGACTTCATCCTCGACGCAGTGACACCAAGTTGGGCAGCCAGTTCCTCATGTGCAGCAAATGGCATCACTTTGAGTGAGGAACTTCTACCGACTACTTTCACGGGGATAGCGACTACTTCCTCTACACAACTCCGATGGTCATTCCGTAAGAAGCATTGCGAAGCTACTGACATGCTGAAAGACGACCACCAGAGGGATCTTCACAAATGAGCTTTCTAAACCCTTGATATTTTATTATTGTGAATACATTGTTGTATATGTCGTTGGGTTTTGGGTTTTATACTTTCTTCTGCTAAACTGATTTGAGTAATCCGAGTTGTTGGGACATATCGGATTGGAAGAGCATCATAAGTATTGTTATCTTTTTGGGCTTTGGTGAGCTAGGGTTAGTCAGAGTGGTTAGAGTTGGGGCTCTAATCTTGTGTGACTGTAACTACTTAAAGAAACAATTTTAGTGATGTTGTTCTGGGGTGGATGTAGGTCTTGGGAGACCGAACCACGTAAATCTTCTGTGTCATCTGCTTAATCTCATTGGTGTGTTATCTGCTTTACTATTGCTTTTACTTATCTGTTTTAATTAGACTTAAATATTTTTATCTTGCGATAATTTGGTCATCGGCCTATTCACCCCCCCTTTAGGCCCTATTTAGATCCTACACCCCGCACTCACACTAGAATTCTTATCTTCACTTAAGTTTGAGTCGGGATCGATCGTCGTTTTTCGGGTCCGAAATAGAACCGTCCGCACCCACTTGGATACTATCAATCACATTTTCGGATTCCCCAATCTTAGGGGCGACACTATCCGTCCCTACGGATATCACCCGGACTTCTATGTCGATCAATTTTGGTTTTGCCTCACCCTACACGATCATTATCCTCAAGGTAAGGCTAAGGCCTCCTCCATCATTCACCCTGTGTTTCTTCTGGCCCACCGAATCATATCGTGCACGTTTTTTCCCAGGGATGAGTCCAGGACTGTGACTATCCCTGATCTTCTCATCTTATGGGCCATGACATTTGATTTCATTCAAGGTGACGACGGGATCGCCTTCGATGCCCCTCGCATCCCTATTCATGCTGGTGTTAGGCTTATTCAGAAGTTACTTGAGATTAGCCGCGCCGGCAAGGGCAAATACTGTTGCGGGGGCCTCATTATTATCATAGCCTCATATCCCCAATATAATGTCGTCATCCCCCGTGATTTCCCTTCTGCCCCAGGACCCTCACATATAGATCTCGATGTCCTGCAGCATATACACATGATCAAGCCCCGCCCCGACGGTCATTTCACTTTTTACTACGGACACCCCCCAGCTCCCTATACCATTCTGCCCAACCCCGCTCGTATGACTATCGTCCTAGTGGTAGACTGGACATCTCCTCCCAATCCAGAGTTTCTGGAGGGGTTACGTCTTCCATTCCTTCCCCAGGGCGCACCCAGACCACCTTCCCATGTCGCCCACTTAGGCGAGCAGGATATCCCTGCATCCCGGGGAGACTCCAAGGCTGGCCCCAGTCATACCATCCCGGCTTCTGGCCCTATCACTTCTGAGGCTTTGACTAAGGCCTTCTTAGGCCTAGCCTCTGGTGCTGGCATGACCACTGCCGTTGGCACCACTTCCACTCCCACTTCCCGTCCTGTCTCTACTTCTTCCGTCTGTCGCGCCGCCTCCGCTCGCCTCGCTCTCGAGGCTGAGTTAGCTGCATTGCATGCTGTCACATCCTCTTCAGCCTCCTCGGTCCCATCCTCTTCCATCTTCACTCACCCATGTTTCCTCGCACTTGAGAGGAACGTGGCCACCATCCTCCGCATTCTCACTCACGTTCTTGGACCACCTCCACCCACACCACCCCCTCACCACCACCTTCCCCCCTCGACGATCTTCCCCTCCACCATCACATTCATCACCTCCCCCATCACATTCTTCACCACATCCATCATCGCCTAGGTGATCATCCCCTCCCACCACCGCTTCTATTCCCTCCACTGCACCTCTACTCATGACCACTGCCGTCGTCCCCCAGATCCATTATCATCCTCTTCCATCACCCCTTACGCGCACCGCAAGAAATTGCAGGTGCGATCGAGATCACTTCCTCCACCATCCTCTCCTAGCCCCGTACCTATCCCATCCACCACCGCATTGGTCACCATATCCCCACCACATACCATCATCACCACCACACCCCCCATCGTTCACTCCTCCGCACCCACCCATCCACCACCTCGACCCCTTTCTCCACTTCTTCGCACACCAGTCACCTCTCCCGTCCACTCCCCCGCATCCCCCACATCTTCTACCGAGGAGGACGAGGATGATTCCTCTCCTACTTTTTGATTTCATTTTCTTTTCCGATCTTCCCCCTTGCATATTTCTGCATTTTCATGATCATATCATATCACTAGCATTGTCATGTCTAGCTTGGGGGAAGTCATTTTTTCTGTGTGTTGTCGTGTGTTGTTTTTATGGTGGCTTGTTTATATATGTTTTGTGGTGTGATTTTCTATCATTTATTTTCTGTATTTCTTTTTTTCTTCTTTATTTTTCAGTTTCGTATGTGTGTTTTTATTGTTTTTCATTTCTTTTTTTGTGTCGGTGCGTATTCCCCCCATTTTCATTTCCCTCCCGTATCTACTTTTATTGCATTAAGGGCAATGCAAGTTTCAGCTTGGGGGAGTCGCACTGGATTCGCACTTCGTGCGTCGTTTTGCGTCTCTTTCTTCGTTTTTTGAGTCGTTTTCACCGTGTTTTTCTTTTTCTTTCTTTCGTTTTTCTCCTCTTTCTCCTAGAGATGACCCCAAATGATGAATTGCCACAGAATCACACACACACCTAGCATGGTTTCGATAATCACATTCACTAACCCTAGGAAGCTGAGTCCTCTTGCATTTCATGCATTGTGGGTACATTTTGCTTTTATGTGAGTTGTGTGTCGAGTCTAGCTTACTGTGTGCTTCTACTTTGTGATTTTGATTTATATACCTGTCCTGGAATGACCCCTAGATTATCATGCTTCGATTTGAATATGCGGTATTTGCTTCTCTTGTCTGCTTCTATATGCATGCTATATTTATATCGTAAACTTCATTTCGCATGTGTCGGGATTCCACAGTTAGGACTAGGATAACCCATTTAGCCTATGCTCTGATTAGCGACGAAAATCTCCCTTGTCCAAGTGTTTAGAATCCGATTTTTTTTATTTTACTTGGTGCAAATCCCATCGTCGTGTACCGTTCTCACACTTGGGAGAGTACACACATGTATATACCCCAAAATCCAAAAATCCAAAAAAGAGAGAAAAGAAAAACCCAAAAAAAGAAAAAAATATGTATAGCCAAAAATCCAAAAAAATATGCAAATGCCCAAAACCCAAAAAATGTGTGAATATTTTCCTATCTACCGAGAATAAAATGAAGGCGAGAGTTTGCACCAAGTGTTCTTCTCCACATCATCTCAACCCCCATCGTTTTCAAAAACACTTGAAATAGATACTTCCTAGCTATTATCTAGACGATAGTGTGGTGATTTCCTAGTCCCTATCTATGGAGTCCCTGACACATGATATGTTTCAATTCTTACTTTCTTCTCATGCATGCTTGAGCTACTATTTAGGTATGGCAGTAATGGCATGACCCGCCCGGCCTGACCTGGCCCGACCCGGTTTTAACCCGGCCCGACCCGACCCGCAACCGGGTTGGGGCATGCTTGGGCTTTGTATGCGCCCCGGCCCGCCCCGGCCCGCCCCGATAAACTATAAAGGTTCTAAAAAACCTTACTATTTTAATGCGGACCATGCAGTCAGCGAATAACCCATAACTCATATTCTATTCCACGGTTCTCTTAATTGGACCAATTCCCAATTCCAAATTACCAAATAAATCAAAATTCTTCCAATTCACAAATAAATTTTTATTTGGGATTCATATGGATGGCACTAATGACCTGACCCGATCTTCCAATTCTTCTTTGTGTTTTTTCCGTTGTTTTCCGTCGTCTCGTGCCGATTTTCTTGGGATTTTTAGTTTTCTTTCACTTTTTGGTGTTTTTGTGTATTTGCAGGAGATCGCCAGTGTAGGGGACATATAACGAAAATATCATAAGTCCCCGGAGCAACGGGAGGAGTCACGCGTGATCCAGGGGGCCAAACGACGAAGATTGCCATTTTTTAGCCCCCACCCGATCGGTTGGTCACAGCCAACCGATCGGGTGATAAACGCGTATTCGACCCAGACGTAGGCTGGAGTGAGAAGAACACCAACTGACCAGTTCATCGACCGGTTGAACACAGCAGAGCTCTCGGCCAACTTGGAGCTGAATTCCAACCGATCGGGTGACATCTCACCCGATTGGTTCATCTGTAGCCGTTTCTTCCAAAAGACAACCCGGATAGCTCAACCGACGTCCGCTGACCGTGCCAAATCGACGGAAGTCTCTGTCAATTTTGAGAGCAATTCCAACCGATCTGTTGAATGATTCAACCGATCGGTTCATCTGATGCCGTAAGATCCAAACGACGACCCGGAGCTGCCAACCGGTCGGACCAAGCGAGCGGGTGAAAGCTTTGAGCGTCGATGCCGAAGCGCTATAGCAGCTCACCCGATCGGTTGATACTTCAACCGATCGGGTGAAGTCGTTTTCTATATAAAGTTGCCTAGGTTTTCTGAAAACGCAGCTTTTGTATTTTTGTCTTTCTCTCTATTTGTGACGGCTGGAATTTTATTTTTATCTGTAAGTTCTCTGATCTTTGTCAAACTTTAATATAGTCTTAATAGCATTGCTACTACCGTGTTTCAATTGCCTGATCATGATTTTTACGGTTGATTTTTATTTAGATTACTTTTTAGCTATAATGTCTGAGTAGTTCCCAAATCTGGGATTTTGGTGGAAACCCCTTCGTGGGTTCTCCCTAATGCGTCCATAGGACTAGGAAACCGATAGGGAATAGGAATTTAGAGGTTACACTGGGTGTTTCATTTTCATCTGCGGGAAAAAGACCGCCTTTGACCGTTGGGCCAAGGGGGAATAAACTTGGCGGTTGACTCCCCAGCCATAGCTCACGCCCTTAGCGTAGACATCGAATCCTAGCGTGTGGGAACGGCATGATGAGATGTTGGGAGTTATCATTGCGAGCTTAGTGCTCCCAGAGTCGATCAGTGTTAATGGACATGGGAATGCTCACTGACCGAATCCGGGTAGTCCGGTGTATCATCCTGGGCACCGACCGGAATATTGGGCCCGTGGGACGCTGGTATCACTCTTAGAGGCAATGTCTCACCACTAAACCCTAATTCCGATCGGTTTCCTATCTGTAGGTCGTAATAGTGAGAACACATGATGGGGTGAAAACCGGAGTCCTGGGTTTCCTTTTATATTGTTTATCCTCCGTATTTAAATTCCGTGATAAACCATTGATCGATTCGGGCTAGCTCACCCGTAGGGTGAACCGGTTCCTCTCTGACACAAGCACAACCACGCCTCCCTGTGTTCGACCCCCAAGCCACACTACAACACCGTGCGCTTGCGGTACAAATATTTAAATCTGGTATCCCCAATCACATAGCACCTTGTATGTGCAAAACTAGGGGACGTCAATTGTACAGTAGTGGCCTATCACATGGATATCCGACTATCTGAAAAATTATACCTGACTATCCAAAATGGATAGCCGAATATCTGGATCAAAATCCAGTTTTTAAGAAAAACACGATTTCTGATTTCTTCATGTTACTAGTCGTTTGAGGAGACTTTTTTGAGCACGTTTTGAACAGATTTTTATCTCTATAAATACTGGTGATTTCAGAATTTTTACATATCAATTTCTATGCAATTCTCTAGTATTTTCAAGCAAAAATTCTCATAAGCTCTCATTTTAAAGTTCTTTTTTGCCATTGTTTTAAATTTCTTTGTGCTAATTTTTCCTGATATTTTTAAATATTATTTCTGGCCTCATTACAGCTTGAATTTGATCTCTAAAGCTCAAAGGTTTTATTTTAAGATTCAAATTTGAAGTTTTTCTTTTGATCTCTTGAGTTTAACTTATATTTTCTTTTTGATCAAAAGATTTGATTTTCATATAGCCACACAAAATTCTCAAAGCTTCACATAAATATGCTATAGGAATCAAGGGTGTTATGATCAATCTAAAAAGGTTTGTAAAGCCGTTGAAGAAGGTGTGGTAAGTTGTACTCCTGTATGTAAGGGAAGTGTTGTAATTTTGGTTTGGAAATTCCTAGTTGAGTTGTAACTAGGTGATTGGAAATTCCTAGCAAGTGGAGCTAGGTGCTTATACAAGTCTTGTTTGTTTAGTTGAGGTAGGTTGCTCTCGGGTTTGAGAGCTAGTGGATCGGTTGCTGGACGTAGGCCAAGGTTGGGCCGAAGCAGGGTAAAATCATGGTGTTTGCGTCGTGACTCTCTCTTGACTCTCTTTTTTATATTGCTTGTGATTTTCATTTTCGATGTGATCATTTCATTTATTTCCTTGCAAGCTTATAAAATTGTGTTGATTAAGTACAAATTGAGGTAACTCTCAGACTTAGGCAACTTAAGGGTTTACTTTACGTGAAAATTTTATTAATTTACTCACAACACTATTCAACTCACCTTCTAGTGTTGTCTGACATCCACAAGATCCCACACGTGGTATCAGAGAAAGTCTTGGGGTGATGGCATAAACCATATTTAGCGACACAAAATTGTCCACTTGGAAGAAGAGGATGGAGATACACCTGGAGGCTGAGAACATCGAATACGATATCTTTATGCAATAAATCTACAAAATCCCTTCCACTCCTAAATCAATGTGGACACCATCTCAAAAGATGGAGTATTCGACGAATGTAAAGGTAATGCACTTACTCTACTCATTTATAACTTATAATATTATTAATGAGATTTCAGGAGCCACGACCTCCCACCAAATATTTGAGATCCTATAAGAAAAATATGGAGACCAATCCAACAAAGCACACATTGAGGAGATCTCACCTACCAAAGAAGTTTCAGAAAGCACCCAGAGAGAGATATGCTTAATGGCTCATCAGCAGGATGATTATGAGGTAAGTGATTCTAGCGATGAATTTATTATTAAAGATGCATATGTACAATTACATAAAGAATTTGAAAATTTAAAGAAGAAGAATAAAAAAATAGAGAGCAACTGCAATTCTTTGAAAACAGATTATGATACTATTAAGCATGAACACAAATGCTTGAAAAATGAACATAGTATCCTGGTTCATAATAATGATGGACACACTACATTGATGCATGAATTTAAATGTCTCAAAGATAGATATGATGCTTTAGTACATGATCATGACCTTTTAAAGAATAAGCATGCATTATATGTTTCTCTTGTAAATGATCGTGTAAATACTCCTGAGAATGACGTATATGCCAGTAAGCTTAAACATGAGGAGTTAATGCTTAAAGTTAAGACTTATTATACACCAAAGCATGTCACTCCACCATACCATGCTCATGTACCCAAAAATGTTTTGCATACTAGAAACAATCATGCAATCATGTTGGTAAACATGCAAATAAAAATAGACCTCATGCTTTATCTCACAATGCTCAAAATATAGCACACAATAATGTTGTACACAATACCGATCACAACCCACCCTTTGCACACAAACCATACACCGTACACCATGCTAGAAATAACAATATGTTATGTGAACCAAAACACCTAATGTTACATGATAAAAATGTTTATATTCGAGATTTGATTAGAAGCATGCATGGATTTCACAATGATTCTTTTGTACATGGGAAATCAAATTCAAATAGGATTTGGGTTCCAAATCGATGACCACACATATTTTACTTATTTCGGGTATCTATGTACATTATGACTATTCACTTGATACCCTAAAACAAGAGAAATAAAATATGAATGTCTTTTTGGCTAACATTGTGGACTTAATCTTTAGTTGGTACCAACACACCCAATATATTTTATTTCAAGTACAATTCAAAAATTTATGGATTATGGATAACGGATAACGGATGCTCAGCACACATGACACGGAATGTGAAATTGCTAAGCTTTCTAAAATTGATAGACAAAGGAACGGTAAATTTTTGAAGACAACAAATAGGGGAAGATTATCGGCAACGGCAATGTCGGTAACATGTCTAAACCCATTACTCAACATGCTAGCTTAGTTAGTGGACTTAAACACAACTTGATTAGCATTAGTCAACTATGAGATAGAGGTTAAAAAGTTTTATTTACATATGATGCTAGCATCGTATATGACAATACAATGAAAAATGTTTTAGTCAAAAGTAATCTCATAGAGAATATTTATATGCTTTCATGCATTGATAATGATTCAAATGTATGTTTAATTGTTTCATGTAATGACCCGTTATTATGGCATAGACTCTTTGGTCATGTCAACATCAAGAACATAAATAAGATATCTAGGAAGGAATTGGTACATGGACTCCCCAAAATAAATTTTAAATTGGACAAAATTTGTGAATTTTGTCAATATGGCAAAATACACAAGAGCACATTTAAGAGTATAGGAGCCCTTAGCTCAAAAAGACCACTTAAACTATCACATATGGATTTATTTGGTCCAGCTAGGACTTCATCTCTTTATGGTAACAGATATATATTTGTCATAGTGGACGATTACACAAGATTTACTTGGGTTTTGTTTTTGACAAATAAAAATGACGCTTTTCATGAATTTAAAATCTTTTTCAAAAGAATTGAAAGACTGCTGTGAGTTGAGGGAGGCTTTTGGCCTCACTCCCCTCATCATCTCACCATTACTCCCCACTAACTTAGTGGGGAGTCCCTTGGACTCCAAATCCCATTATGAAGTCAATATATTGAGAGCCATGGCTTATGCCATGGCTACTCCTAATTGGAGATTGTTTACACTTCTTTCAATCTATCTCAACACGTTATCAGCACGTACGCTCTTATCTTTTTTGAGCTTTCCATCCCGTACCCTCTCAAAAATCAAACCCCTAAACGCGCGAAGGAATCTATTGTTGCGGTGTACCGTTGCGGCGTATCGTTGCGGCGTACCATTGCGACGATCCTGTTTGGCGTATTAGGAGATTGGATTTCTCTTTCTACGGATTTTTCTTATTACGATCATCCCTAGATCTTTGATCTAGAGGTAACTTTTTCGATCCAGTAGATACTTGCACAATATTATTAGCTATGATTTTACATAGCTTTTCTTGAGGCTTGTATAAATTTTCAACCTCTTGATAAACATAAAAATTAAAATAAAATAAAACTAAAACTAAAAAACCCCCAAAACCCTTCCGGGGGGAGGGGGGCTTTACCGAGCCAAGTAATCGAGCCAGAAGCGCACCCAAATTATGCACATATACTGCATGTTATAATAAGCACACAACGCACAAAAGTCATCACAGCCATGATCATTAGGACTGAACTCTTCATTTCATTGGAGATATTATTACTCTGAGTGCCTTTGGTGAATTTATTAATCATGTAATAGTTAACTTGTTAACACCAAATGTTGTTTAATCTTCTTCATCTCGATGGTTGCAAAGGGTACTGGAAGATTGAGGATTTTGTTCCCATTCGCATTTTCTCGCTCCAAAATAAAATAAGATCCCTAGTCATCTTCCAATGACTTTGGGCAAAGATCGTTTCACTCTTCGATGACACAAGATCTGAGTATCATTGACCCTCGCCATTAAGCTGTTCGTTGTAGTGATGGGTCTTGATTTGACTCGTTTCAGTGAGGATTGCAGTGACAAGTGCACTTGGCATCAGCTGTGTGCCTTCTTTCACTCAACAAGTTCAAGTGTGTGGGGGCAACATCTGTGTGCCGCCGCGTGAGAAGGGGAAGAGCGAGATCTGTAAAATTCTGGGTTTGGGACCTTTTTACATTCCCTTACAAATATCCTAAAAATTTGTTTTAGGGCTTCTGTTCAATTAAATTTTTGAAAATTACATCACATGGGCCTGCAGCCCAAATCTTAATAATAAATTAGTTGGGCTGTTTATTGGGCCTGAAGCCCAGTACATAAACAATGACAATTAAAATGTGTTTTATTTCCCTTATGGGCCTGCAGTCCATATTACAACAATAAATTTATTTTGACTGCTTATTTGGGCCAGAAGCCCAGATAATTTATATTGCAAATTAAAATGATTTTTATTTTGTTTATGGGCCTGCAGCCCAAAATTTTAATAAATTTGATAGCCTGTTTATTTGGGCCTGGAGCCTATTTGTAACCTTGTTTATAAATTCTATGGGCCTGCAGCCCCATTTACCTAATAATTATTTTTGCCTACCAAAAACGGGCCCGAAGCCCAGTAATTCTTATTGCAATCTTTAAAGTGTTAATTAATATTTTGACACTGGGCCTGCAGCCCAAATGTTAATTTGACTTATTAGGGCCAGAAGCCATGTAAATCCTATTGCAATAATTAATTTGTTAATTTTTGGCAAATGGGCCTGCAGCCCAAATATAAATAAAATATTACATATGATTAATTTTTATGGGCCTGCAGTCCCATTCAAATTATTAATTTATTTTTCCTTGTCATGGGCCTGTCGCCCAGCCTTTCATATTGCTAAATTCATAACACTATTGCATTGTTATTAAATTATGGAATATTAGGATTTTTCAAAATATAATTATCTTAAGGATCCTGCGACCGCTCTGCCGTTAGTAAACTAACCTAACGGTGTATGACGTCTCCCCGTGGTCCGAGAGATTATTATATTTTCTAGCCTATCTTTTTCATTTAATATATGTCTGTGTTATATACATGTGTGGTTGTTTCTTTTGTTCATGTAGCATTTATAAACTGCGTTGATGTTTGTATAAGCTAAAATGTGATTTTTGGGATCGGCCAATTTGATACCCTTCATATTCCTTGCAATTTTATTTTCTTTTTGAGAGAATTTGTAAGTGAGGATTATATGTATTTATTCAAAGACCGGTGTACCGACAACTGAAGACGGCGGCATAAATTGGAAAATATAGGGACCCATTCTGGGTTTCCCAATTGTATTTTTCTTTTGTTTATGGACTGTATATTCGGACTTTGGACTTTGTACTTATTTGGGTATCTGGTCGATCCCCACATTTTACTTATTTTAATTTTTAATGCTTGAATTTCAATTTTAATTAATTCATGCTTATTTCAAATTGCGTAGATAAAATGGCAAAATTGGCAAGCGTCAATTTCGAAGTCCTTAAGTCTGCAGGAAAAAGTTACCTGAGTTGGCGAGTGGACATGAAGTTCCACTTGCGTTCGATGTCCCTCCTTGGTTCCATTTTGGCTCCTTCATCGGCCCCAGCAGCGGCCGATGCTTCTGCTACATCTAGCAGTAGCACTCCTACCATTGTCTCCGACGTGGATAAGGCGAAAGCCATAATCTACATTAGGAAACATATAGATCAGACCTTAAAGGCCGAATACCTAATGGTAGAGGACCCAATGGAGCTATGGACAGCGCTGGAGGCACGGTATAAACATCAAATTGATGTAATATTACCGCGTGCCAGTTATGAGTGGGAAAATCTCAGACTTCAGGACTATAAGTCCGTCGCTGAGTATAATTCTGCACTTCATAATATCACCTCACACCTGAAGTTGTGCTGTGAAGAAGTGACAGAACAACGCATGATGGAAAAGACATTTACCTCGTTTCACGAGAAAGATGCAATTGTCATGCAGCAGTATCGTGGACGCAACTGCACGAAATTCTCTGATCTGATCTCATGCCTACTTAGGGCAGAGCAGAATCGAGATTTACTGCTAGCCACTCATAATTTACGTCCCGCTGGCACTGCACCTATCCCTAAAGCCCACCACGTTTCTCCCCAGAAGTGGAAAAACAAGAATAAGGCTAATAATAACAAAGGGAAAGCTGTGATGAAGAATGGACGAGGAGCAGCAACCCCGTCCAACAACAACAATACATGAAAGAGTAACTTCACATGGAAGCAAAAGAACACTGACCAAGTGTCACTTCCTAAGAAGAACTGGGAGGATAAATGCCGTAGATGCGGCATGACTGGCCATTGGTCCAGAATCTACCGCACTCCTCGCCACCTCCAGGAACTATATCAGGCGAGCCAGAAGTCTCTGCCTGAAACAAACTTGGCGGCTGTTCAGCCACCAAGATGTTCACTGCAAAAGATTTCAAGAACGACGACCTGCTCGATTAAGCTTCATCTTTTATCTATGCATTTAAAATTCAATGTTGCTTCATCTTTAATTTGCTTAATTACGAACTTTTATTTTGAATGTCTTTTTCATTGACTTAAATAAAATTTCGTTTTACTTATAGATGAAGTATGGAATATTATGGACAGTGCCTCGTTGCACTGGTGTAGCATTGATATTGCTCCCACATACAACGAGAATGTAAGATGCAAATTCTCCTCTTAAACATATAGGAAATCTCCAATTTTCAAGGATATTTCTTTTAAAGAAAATAACTTGAAAATTGTGGATAATATATTGAATATCAGTATGTAACTCGTCAAGAGAATGGCCAGAAGACCATCTGCTTACGATTTCATTGGACCCCCGTCGGGCCCCTATAATTACAGATATTCATCCTATAGAAAGCCAACTCGACTGAGCACCAGAAGTACCTTTCTTTGCCATAGTTTTTAACTTTGGCAAAATGGACTTGGTCATCCTGGATCAGCGATAATGGACGCATCATCAAATGAATCCATTGGAGAACCTGAAGATTCTTCAAAAGATTGAGTTTCATTGTTCCACTTTGTTATAAGGGAAAATTAATAGAGAGACCTTCCCTCCTGAAAGTGGGTTTGGAGTCTCCTGGCTTCATTGAGAGAATACATGGTGACCTTTGCGGGCCTATTCACCCCACAAATGGCCCATTTTCGGTACTTCATTATTGTACTGATATATGCATCTGCTAGATGGTCTTAGGTGTGCCTTTATATTCACTCGCAACCTAGCTTTCTCAAAAGCTTATAATGTGGGTGAATTTACTACACATATCATTCAAGACTTCTGCCAAGCAACTGGCATTGAAATTGAACATTCTGCAGCATGTTCAAACTCATAATGGGTTTGCAGAGTCTCTGGTAAAGAGACTCCAATGGATTTCACGTCCATTAATAAATCCCAGTTGCCTGTTGTATTTAGGGACTAACACAATGCATTCCACATCACTTATTACGATACGGCCTGCTTGTTGCCATATCTTATTGCTGATGCTGCTTGCTTCTGGTTTACCACCAAGTCTTGATAAATGTGAATTTGATGAGCAAGATCTCATTGAAATAGGCACGCAGTCTAAAGAAGCCTGAAGCTCCTGAGACCATATCATGGGAAACAAACGTTCTCATCTCGTTATGATCCGCATACTTTTTCAGTGTGAAGTTGAGATCCAGAAGATCCTTCACATTCAGACTAAAGTACATCAATTGACGGATAAATTTGTGGACAACCAGAAGATTTTTCGTTCACACGTCCCTGTTGCCAATACGTCAGCTAGGATTGACATTCCCAAAGATGGATGCAATCCACCGACAGCAGAATTGGCTATACCTCAATTGAAAAGAGAACGCCTGCCAGGTTCAAAATATAAAATTCCTCAAAAGAGGAAAATTCCTGGATATTAAAATGATCCAACCACATAGGATGCTGAGCTCAGACCAGCAACCTCTCCCCTCCTAATTTCCCCTACAGAGGAAACAACAGGAGAAAAATTATTATATTATGTACGTATTGGAGAGGTACTGGACAGATATAGCACAGTCGTCGACGACGGTTTTGCTTTCGCTATTGCCGTTCACGTCGCTGAATACGACGATGACGTCAACCCACTATTCTATAGCATAAACGCAAGATTGGCCAAAGTGGGACGAGGTAATAAGAGTAGAGCTGGACTCACTCTTGAAAAGCAAAATCTTTGGACCAGTAGTCCATACACCTGAATGTGTAAAACCTGTGGAATATAAGTTGGATTTCATAAGAAATTTAAATGAAGGAAATGTGATCATTTTCCTACTAGCCTAAACTTCTCTGAAAAAGCCAATAAATGCAGCTCATGGACGTTGTGACTGCATACATATATGGTAATATAGATATAGAGATCTATATAAAACTCCCAAAAGGGTATACTCTACCCCCAGAGATGAAAGAGAGACGTAGAAACGTCTTCTCCATAAAGGCTACAAAGATCATTAGTTGATCTTAAGCAATATTATGCCCGTGTATCTTTTTCGAAAGATCGTTGACAGGATTTGTGATATTCGCCATGTGGTCGACTTAAAGCTAATAGGATCTCCTGCAGAGACCATTGAGATATCTGATAGCTTTAAGCATACCTTGTAAATGAAATACCTAGGGATAACATGGTATTGTCTCGGCTTACATATTAAACACCTTCGTGGTTGAACCCTTTAATATTCTTCATACACCGGGAGTTTATGAAGAATGATGTCCATTGGCAACCTATTAAAAATGGATGCTTATTTATGACACCTTCCAGTAGCTGGAAGAGGGGGAGTAGATCCTAGGTCCCGAAGAGCCTAGTTCTAGTGTACTTGTTACACTTCTTTATCTGGCCAACTGCACGTGTCTTTGATAGAACGTCTGCAATAAAGTTGTTAACCAGATACAGTGTTGTCCTGGAGAGCACCACTAGACCAAGGATAAGCTGCTTCTGCGCAACTTCCAAGGGTCAAGGAATATATATTGCATATGCAGGTTTAAAGATCATCGCGATGACTAAAACACAAAAGGCCGGCCACCTCCCAAATATCTACACATCATCCTCCAATGTATACATCTTCTTAGAAGCTCATCATCCAAGAAGCAAGTATTGAAAACGCTCAGCCAGGTCCAGCAGTACCTTGCAGACACACTGAAGACTGATTCAAAGAATACTTTAGTGGAGTCATTTACCAACTTCGAAGAGCATTCCACTCCAAAGCGCCTCTACTTTCCAATAGCCGCTAGATGAGTGAAACTTGTATAGATGAGTGATGATTGTATTTTCTTTCAGAACATGATAGATGTATAGACGAATAGGAGATGATTGTATAGATACATAGGAGATCTGCAAGCCTGAAGCTTGTATAGATCAGGGAGAGTCTCTCAATAGTTGTACTCGTTTCCCTTAAGCTGCTGGTTTCTCCTACTGGGTTTTCCACAGCTAAGGTTTTAACGAGGCAACCACAGTGGCTCTAGATCCAGAAGTATCCACCCCATTAGCATACTGAATCCTGAAGTATTCATATGCTTAACCCAAGGTAATGGAGAGATGAGGGGGAGTGTTGTGAGTTGAGGGAGGCTTTTGGCCTCACTCCCCTCATCATCTCACCATTACTCCCCACTAACTTAGTGGGGAGTCCCTTGGACTCCAAATCCCATTATGAAGTCAATATATTGAGAGCCATGGCGTATGCCATGGCTACTCCTAATTGGAGATTGTTTACACTTCTTTCAATCTATCTCAACAAAGACTTCATTCTTCGAAAATTATTTCTATAAGAAGCAATTACGGTGGTAAATTTGAAAATGAACACTTTCAAAAAAAATGTGAAAAACATGGTATTACACTTACTTTTGCTTTTCCTAGCACTGGTCCTTAAAATGTGGACGTTGAGAGAAAAAACAGAACACTCCAAGAGTGTGTACGAACAATATTGTATGAAAGAAACCTTCCAAAGTACTTTTGGGCGGAAGCTATCACAACCGCGTGTTATTTTCAAAATAGAGTACCTATTAGAACTCCTTTTCAAAAGACTCCCTGTGAGCTATTATACCAACAAATTTCGAACATATCCTATTTTAGAGTTATTGGTTGTAAATGCTATGTTTTAAACACAAAAGATAACCTAGATAAATTTGACTCCAGGGAGGATAAAGAATCTTTATCGATTGTTCTTTTAGGAGCAAAACATATCGTATCTACAACAAAAGAACTCTTGATATTGTTGAAACGTTACATGTTACATTTGATGAATCTTCCCCTAGCTCTTTGATTATTAATAATGATGATTCAATTGATGATGTTGTACCTTCAAATGATATGGATATTTCTGTTCCCTTGCCAAAAGCTTACATTGAAGTTGCACATCACCCACATACACAAGTTATTGGAAACATTAATGAAAGTGTCAAAACTAGGTCACAAATAGAATATATGTCTTGCTTTTGTTTCTAACATTAAGCCGAAAAAGGTAAATGAGTATTTTTCAGATGATGCCTAGATTGATGCTATGCCGGAAGAACTCCTTCAATTCGAAAGGAATCAAGTATGGGAGTTAGTCCCTTGATCAGAAAACCATCACGTCATTAGCACAAAGTGGGTATACAGAACAAGCTAGACAAGGACGACATTATGGTAAGAAATAAAGCAATGTTAGTAGCACAGTGATACTTGCAAGAAGAATGTATTGACTTCGACGAAACTTTTGCATCTGTTGCTACATTAGAATCAATTAAGATGTTACTTGCATTTGCATCATATAGACAATTTAAATTATACCAAATGGATGTAAAAAGTGCATTCTTGAATGGTTATATCAAAGAGGAAGTCTACGTTGAACAATCTCTTGGATTTGACATAATAAGAAAACTGATTATGTTTATAAATTGAACAAAGCATTATATGGCTTGAAACAAGCTCTAAGAACTTGGTACGAGCAATTAAGAAAATTCTTAACCGACTCGGGATATAATGTAGGAAAAATAGATACAATATTATTTATTAACCAGATTAATGATGATATTATACTCATTCAAGTTTATTTTGACGATTTTATTTTTGGATCGACTAACGAAAAATTATGCCAGGAGTTTGCGAAGTTGATGCAGTATGAGTTCGAGATGAGCCACATGGGTGAGCTCACGTACTTCTTAGGGTTGCAAATCAGGTAGTCGAAAGAGAGAACCTTCATTCATTAAACAATGTATGCAAATGATCTACTCAAACAGTCCAGAATGGAGAACGTATCAGGAAACAACACTCACATGGCTACATCCACCTCTTTGGACAAAGACAAAACATGTAAGAGTGTTGATCAGGGAACATACAGAGGTATGATTGGTTCTTTATTATATCTTATAGCTAATAAACATGACATTATATTTCTTGTATGCGCTTGTGTTTTCAGTCAGATCCCAAAGAACTACACCTTAAGGCAATAAAGCACATATTTAGATATGTTAAGACCACTTCTGACTTTGGGTTGTTTTATCTAGAATATAGTACTTTCGACCTTATCTCTTATAGTGACTTAGAATATGCTAGTTGCAAAACCACTAGAAAGAGCACAAGTGAAACATGTCACTTCCTTGGACATTCCACTGTCTCCTGGTTTAATAAAAAAGCAGAGTTCGATCTCACTATCTACCACTAAAATAGGGTAGACAAATGCCGGACTTACATGTCTTCAAGTTCTGTAACTCCCCGCTTCCCAAAAGCAATGGAAGCGAGAACGTTACTAACGTCTGCATGAACAAAAGTGCTGACGCCCGAGTTCATTAAGCGTATGTGACATCAACCGCACAGAATCCTTGCATGCATTCAGAACAATAAGAACATTCATATATTTAAAAGCCACATCCAGAAATGTTCATACACAAAATAAAATGACAAGGTCTCAGCATAGCCGAAGGAACTACAACAAGGAAAGCATAACCTAAAACAAAGTACTAAAGCAATCTAAAGAAAAGCAGCGACAACACCGGTCTCTAGTCCTTCGCAGGGAGAGATTCCGAGTCAACAGCAAACTCCTGGCTCTCTGGGTCAGGCGTCTCAAACAAGTCCTCCCGGTACTCCGGCTCGTGAACTAACATACATTCCAAAAACACGAATGTATGTCAGCAAAGGTTTGGCAAGTAAAGGTAAGGCGATCCAAGACGAGGTGTACGCATAGTAACAAATTATGAAGCATTAACTGTTTATACAAGATGTCAGCAGCATGGTTATAAACATGGCAATTTTAAAGAAAGGAAAAGTGCTTCTAAGCATGGCAGTTCTAAAGAATTTAAAACGAGCACTAATGAGCATGGCATTTCTACAAATGTTATTAGCATAGCAATTCTAGTGTACAACTGAGATAACAATAATGAGTTCAAGTTCTGTGCACGCGATTTCTACTATCTCTAGGGTTCACGCCTTTAAGTCATGGTGAGTAGGTCGATCCTTCTCACGGGGGTATAATCGTGATTGACGCCACCCACCGCCTAGGTGGTGCTCTTGAAGGGGGCCTCTTCACGAACGCTCAGCGGTCACTCAACCCTAACCCCACCCAAAAGATGTGCTGGAACATGAGCCAGCCTAAACGATTTGCACGAGTTCACGAATTCAAGATTTCTCCTTTGGGGTGTACGAATTCACGAATTCAAGATTTTCAAGAAATTCTACTGATGTCCATTCTCGCAAATGCGTGTACAAGTAAGATGCGAAGCATATGATCATATCAAATTCAGCATTTTCATGGATTACAACATTCTAAAACAAATTAAATAATGAAATTAAATAGATTGTTTATTAAACATGCTACAATCAAATATTTTCCATTCTCTACTCTTAGATCTTAAACATGCGATATTTTATGTCAATGTGTCACATATTAAGTATGGATCCTGATGGTATTTTTTGTGAACGTCATTTCATGGGACAATTTCTTGTTATTCAGCTTTAAGTGAAAAAGACAGTTTAAACATTAAACTTAAAAAATTCATAACAATTCGCACACTTGCCTGATTTCAACGAACTTGGTGTCGTTGGGTTCGTCTTGACGAGCACTATGCTACGGTACAATCGGTTCTCTGGTTTGATTAAACATGCATTAAAGTTAGGTTTGTTCTGAAATATTAAAATGATTCTTATGACGTCTAATATATTGTTTTTATTAGATTCTATATCCTATGTGGTGGGTTGTAACATAGTATGGCAAGATCACTAACCGTTGATGCAGGGTATAGAGTCGAGACGCAGCGAAGTGGCAGCGGAGGTACGAACAACATCTATGCAGCAGTGGACACGGCTTCATTGCTACGTTCGTCAAGATCTGGAGGCCAGCAGCGAGTTCTGCGGTAAGGAGAAGCTCGTCGTGGTTGCCGCATGCTACCTAAGGGGGATGGAGGGGGTCTGCAGGTGTATGGCGATCGGGAAGGGGCTGAGGCTGTCGGTGATCTGCAGGCAGCGACGGGAGGCTCTGCAGCAGGGGAAGAGCGGCTGCAGCATGCAGGGTTGGTCTGCAGGCCGTGGAGAGGGGAACAGCGGCGTCTTTGGGGTCTGCTGGTTGGTTGTCGGTGAGATCAGGGAGGAGCGGTGGTGGGCTTAGGGACTGGCCATGGAGAGGGGACATTGGCAGGTTGTTTGGCCATCGGGGAGATCCGGTTGACATAGCGGCAGGCTAGAAACTGGGGGTGTTTTACCGGCGTCGGGAGATGGTGAGGGGCAAAAGTTTGAGAGAGAGGGGGGAGGTTTTCGGCTGGTTTTGAGAGGATGTAGAGGTGTCTGCCCCTTGGGTTTTGTAGGGATGGCTAGAGAGAGAAAACGTGGGAGAGATTTGAGGGATGTGGGTAACGTGGGAAGTGGGGAAAGGGGGGTACGGTTAGGATATAAATATTAATAGGTTTTGATTTGATTTAATAGGATTTGATTTTAAAAACTGAAAGTTTTAGATATGTACCGTTCAAAAATTTGAATTCAAAATTATTAACATAGTTAATGAATATTCACAATTTCGTTATTCGACGCGCTGTCGCCCAAAAAATATAAATAAAATACTAGGGCAATCGTGACGTCGCAAGGGTCGTGAATACGGGATTCGGTCGCACCTCTAAGCTACAGAAAATAATAATAATAATCAAATATGAATATACGCATACAAAACAAAATACACACTAAAATACGTACGATCGAAAGGTGGTCCTTACATCCTACCCACCTTACAGAAAATTTCACCCTCGAAATTTCTAACAACTACTTATCAGAAAACAAATGAGGGCGGCGCTCTATCATCTCTTCTTCACTCTCCCAGGTGAACTCACCTGGCAAGTCGTGCCGCCACATCACTCTAACAAGATTGACGGACTTATTCCTGAGCGCCTTCTGATGTATGTTAAGGATCTGCACTGGTTGTTGCTCATACATCAGATCTAGCCGAACTGTAATCTCAGAGTAGTCCACAGCGTGAGAAGGGTCATTGATATAACGACGGAGCTGAGACACATGGAAAACATCATGAACTCCCTCTAAGGATGGTGGCAGCGTTAAGCGATAAGCTACCTCTCCAACTCGCTCTAGCACATCGAATGGTCCAATGAATCTCGAACTAAGCTTGCCTCACTTCCTGAAGAGGATCACTCATGGATTCGGGGAGATCTTTAGGAATACATGATCTCCCGGTTGAAACTCTAGAGGGTGCCGTTTAGCCTCTGCCCAATGCATGTAACGGTTCTGGGCGATCCAAAGCTTGTCCCTGATACTTCGCATAACATCAACTGCTTCCACTATCATCTCTGGTCCCAAAAGCTCTTTATTACCGATGTCATCCCAACTCAGTGGCGATCGGCATTTCCTCCCGTAGAGAGCAGCAAATGGCGATATGCCAATGCTCGCCTAATAGCTGTTGTTGTAGGAGAACTCCACCAGATGTAGATGATCCTCTCATGTGCCTTTGAAATCAGCATGCAGGCTCTCAGCATATCCTCCAATATCTGAATGGTACGCTCTGACTGTCCGGCCGTATGCGGGTGATACGCAGTGCTGAATTTCAGACTGGTACCCAGATTGGTCTGTAGACTCTTCCAAAACTGAGACGTGAATCTTGTAGCTCGATCTGATACAATGCTCACGGGGACTCCATGCAGGCGTACGATCTCCTACACGACATGTTTCACATCATAACTAATACTAGGAAGAAACTACAAAGGTATGAGTCAGATCATTATCTCTATATACTTCCTTGCCAGTATCTCTGTGGATTGTCCTACTCGGAATGATATGAAGTGCACAGACTTGGTCAATCGATCAACGATGGCTCAAATTGCGTCGTTCTACTTGGTGCTTCGAGGAAGGCCAGTCACGAAGTCCATCGTAATGTGTTGTCACTTCCATTTTGGAATCGGTAAAGGTTGCAGCAGTCCAGCAGTGCGATGATGCTCAGCCTTCACTTGCTGACACATAAGACACTTGGCAACACTTTGTGCTATGCTTCTCTTCATCTCATGCCACCAGAAATTCTGACGAAGATCCTTGTACATCTTTGTACCATCAGGATGGATAGAATAATGTGGACTGTGTGCCCCATTCATCAATTCCTCTATGATATCCCCTGTCAGTACGCAGATCCTACTGCCATATCTTAGGGATCCATCCTCATGAATAAGAAAATCTGTCCGGAGTCCTGCTTCAACCTGCTCTCTGATCTTCTGCAACTTAACATCTCCAGCTTGAGTAGACTTGATCCGATCTAAAATCGTCGACTAAATCTACATGTTCATCAATGATGAGGTGACTCCAGGTAGAACGCTTCAACATCCAACTCTTGTAGATCCTGTTGTAACTTCCACTGAGTTGTAAGAATCATCACCTCTGGTAGTCGTCTCAAAGCATCGGGTACGACATTCACCTTCCCCGGATGATACTGAAGGTCAATGTCGTAGTTGGCCATCAACTCCAACCATCTACGTTATCTCATATTCAGCTCCTTCTGAGTGAATATGTATTTCAAACTTTTGTGATCAGTGAAAATTTTCACTTTCTCACTCAGTAAGAAATGTCGCCAAATCTTCAATGCAAAGACGATAGCAGCTAATTCCAAATCATGGGTCAGATAGTTCTTCTCATGAACCTTCAACAATCGCAAAGCATATGCGACCACATGATTGTGCTGGTGCAGAACACATCTAAGTCCCCTGCCCGATGCATCACAAAATATCTCGAAGCCTCCGCTTCTGTCCGGAATAGCCAATACCGGTGCAGTAGTCAGCCTCTCTTTTAGAGTGCTAAAGTCTTGCTCACAAGAATCTGACCAATTGAACTTGACGTCCTTCCTCATCAATCTCGTCATAGGTTCAGTTATCCTCGAGAAATCCTTGAAGAATCTGCGATAATATCCTGCCAATCCAAGGAAACTCCTGATGTTAGATGCTGATCGAGGTGTAGGCCATTCGCTGACTGCTCTAACTTTCTCCGGATCCACTGAAATGCCAGCTCCTAATACGACATGCCCAAGGAATGCAACTCTGTCCAGCCAGAATTCGCATTTGTTGTACTTGGCATATAGACTATGCCAACGAAGCGTCTCCAGGACCATCCTCAAATGCTCGGCATGCTCCTCCTTGCTCTTCGAATATACTAAGATGTCATCTATGAAAATCACCATGAACTTATCTAGGAATAGAACATAAGATTCATGAGATTCATGAATACAGCAGGAGTGTTGGTCACACCAAATGGCATGACAACAAACTCATAATGCACATACTTAGTCCGAAAGGCTATTTTGGGAACATCATCCTTCTTGACTTTCACCTGATGGTATCCGCTTCAGAGATCCAGCTTCGAGAATACTCTCGATCCACCAAGCTAATCGAAGATATCGTCAATACAAGGCAACAGATACTTGTTCTTCACTGTAGTCAATGCACATTCTCCTCGATCCGTATTTTTTTCTTCACTAATAAGACAGATGCACCCCAGGGGAAAACACTGGGATGAATGAAACTCTTCTGCAACAGCTCATCCAACTGATTCCTTAGCTCTTCTAGCTCTGCAGGAGCCATACGGTAAGGCGCCTTTGAAATCGGTTGAGCTCCCGGCAAAAGGTCAACGCCGAACTCCAATGCTTGATCGGGAGGCAATCCAGAAATGTCTTCAGGGAAGACGTCTTCAAAATCTCTCACCACTGCATGCTTATCCTATTGAGCTATCATAGATGCAATAATCGATTTACTCAGCTGGGCCCAGAATTTGACAGGCCCAAGCGATCGACCTCCAATGATGAACTCAAACACCGGGTGGTTAGTAATTTCGAATACCACATTCTTCCTGTGATAGTCGATCGTGGCATAGAAAGCTCCTAACCAATCAATGCCGAGAACTGCATTGAAGTTGGGTATATCGTGGACAATGATGTCAGTATATAACTCGTGTCCACTAATCACTAACGGGCATGGTCTGCATCCCAATGCAACCTTCACCACACCATTTCCAGTAGTAATATTCCAACACTTGGGAAGAGTGTAAGTGGGAATCGAATGTTCCACTACAAATTTTCGAGATAAGATGCACATAGAGGCCCCAGAATCAAACATGGTCAGGGCCGGGTGAGATGAAACTAAGATGACACATAGGATATAATCTAACTAAGTTAAGCATGGTGATCTAACTAAATAAGCATGATTAGTATAAACAAAGTAAAGACTAAGTCTAGATGTTACCTGCGATCACATCATCCTCAGCTTCAACCTCCACAGCTGTCATGGTGTATGACTGGCGCTTCGGCTGGCTAGCCCGCTGAAAGGCTCGATCCTGTGGAACCAAAGGCGGTCCACGCGATCCAGGTGCAGGTAATATTCGATGAGCAGGTCTAGGTGCTCCAGCAGGTACATGTCGAGTGTTGTCAAGGCAGTCCCTTGCAGCATGAGCAGGCAATCCATAGACAAGCACTGGTTCAGCATCCTCCTACAGTCTTTCTTCACATGTCTAAGCTTGTCGTAGTAGTGGCAAGTCAGCTGAGCTCGGTTGGAGACAGGTGCAGCTGGCCTCTTGAACTGAGTAGCCTGTGGAGGTCAGAAATTTCCTCTGGGCACCATCCTAGGCGGCTCCATGGGACGCTTGCTTCCTCCAGCTGGATGTCCCATTAGAAGTCTCGCCACAATCTCATGTTCCTGTGCACAGTCTATAATGTCCTGAAGGTTCGTCAGTTTCGTCGAGGTCATCTACGTTTGAACTTTGGGATTCAGGTCTTGGCAAAATTGATATGCACAGTTTTCTAGATCTACGACCATGTGGGGTGCAAAACGGTTGAGCATAGCAAGCTCAGCCTCATACTCGTCGACGGTCCTATCTCCTTGGACCAGATTAGCGAAGCGCTACTGAAGTTCTCTTTTGGCTGCCTTGGAAAAGTATTTAGCGTCTAACCTTTCCCGAAACATGCCCCAAGAGATCGATCTGACTAAACGTCTCTCTTCTAGTTGCCACCAGCTCCTAGCATTGTCCGTCAACTGGAGCTTCGCGACATGGACCCATCCTGACTGAGGGATTCGAGCAGCACTCAGCTTATCCTCAGTTCCTTGGGCCCATTCATCAGCAGCTAAAGGCCCTTCTTTTTCCGAGAATCTCTTAGGTTGCAGCTCATGGAATTGCTTAATCTTGGGTTCAGCTCGAGGTGGTGGTGGTGCAATCAGAGCAGGTTGCTGACCCTGCTGGATCAGCTGCTGCTGGATCTCCAGCATTCCTCTCATGACACTCATGAGCTCATGAATGTCGGGAGTACCACATCCACCAGTTCCATCTTCGTTCCTGTTGTTGTATCTACATGCCATGCTGAGACAAGAAGCTCGGGTAAATTTTGTGTACAAGTTAAATCTAGAAGTTTTGGCTAATGGTGGTAGTTCTATTGTTCTGAAGTTTTGCAAATGCATGACCTGCATGGGCCACCACTAAAACCTGTAACGCCTCGCTTCCCAAAAGCAACGGAAGCGAGAACGTTACTAAGGTCCGCATGAACTAGAGCGATGAAGCCCGAGTTCATTAAGCGACTGTGACATCAACCGCGCAGAATCCTTGCATGCATTCAGAACAATAAGAACATTCATATATTTAAAAGCCACATCTAGAAATGTTCATACACGAAATAAAACGACAAGGTCTCAGCATAACCGAAGGAACTACAACAAGGAAAGCATACCCTAAAACAAAGTACTAAAGCAATCTAAAGAAAAGCGGCAACAACACCGGTCTCTAGTCCTCCACAGGGAGCGACTCCAAGTCAACAGCAAACTCATGGCTCTCTGGGTCAGGCATCTCAAACAAGTCCTCCTGGTACTCCAGCTCGTGAGCTAATATACATTCTAAAAACACGAATGTATTTCAGCAAAGGTTTGGCAAGTAAAGGTAAGGCGATCCAAGACGAGGTGTACGCATAGTAACAAATTTTGAAGCATTAACTGTTTATACAAGATGTCAGTAGCATGGTTATAAACATGGCAATTTTAAAGAAAGGTAAAGTGCTTCTAAGCATGGCAGTTCTAAAGAATTTAAAACGAGCACTAATGAGCATGGCATTTCTACAAATATTATTAGCATGGCAATTCTAGTGTACAACTGAGATAACAATAATGAGTTCAAGTTCTGTGCACGCGATTTCTACTATCTCTAGGGTTCACGCCTTTAAGTCATGGTGAGTAGGTCGATCCTTCTCACGGGGGTATAATCGTGATTGACGCCACCCACCGCCTAGGTGGTACTCTTGAAGGGGGCCTCTACACGCACGCTCAGCGGGCGCTCAACCCTAACCCCACCCAAAAGATGTGCCGGAACACGAGCCAGCCTAAATGATTTGCGCGAGTTCACGAATTCAAGATTTCACGTTTGAGGCGCACGAATTTGCCAATTCAAGATTTTCAAGAAGTTCTACTAATGTCCATTCTAGCAAACGCGTGTACAAGTAAGCTGTGAAGCATATGATCATATCAAATTCAGCATTTTCGTGGATTACAATATTCTAATACAAATTAAACAATGAAATTAAATGGATTGTTTATTAAACATGATGCAATCAAATATTTTCTGTTCTCTACTCTTAAATCTTAAACATGCGATATTTTATGTAAATGTGTTACATATTAAGTATGGATCGTCATGGTATTTTTGTGAACGTCATTTCACAGATCAATTTCTTGTTATTCAGCTTTAAGTGAAAAAGACAGTTTAAACATTAAACTTCAAATATTCATAACAATTCTCACACTTGCCTGATTTTGACGAACTTAGTATCGTTGGGTTCGTCTTGACGAGCACTACCCAACGGTACGATCGGTTCTCTAGTTTGATTAAACATGCATTCAAGTTAGGTTCGTTTCGAAATATTAAAAAGATTCTTACGACGTCTAATATATTGTTTTTATTAGATTCTATATCCTATGTTGTGGGTTGTAACATAGTATGGCAAGATCACTAACCGTTGACGCAGGGTATAGAGTCGAGATGCAGCGAAGTGGTCGTGGAGGTGCGGACAGCATCTAGGCAGCAGTGGTGCGGCTTCGTTGCTGCGTTCGTCGAGATCTGGAGGCCGACAGCGAGTTCTGCAGTGAGGAGAAGCTCGCCGGTAGTTGCCGCCGGCTGCCTGAGGGGGCTAGAGGGGGTCTGCGGGCGTGGGGCTGTTGGGAAGGGGCTGAGGCTACCGGCGATCTACAGGCAGTGGCGGGAGGCTCTACAGCTGGGGAAGAGTGATTGCGATGTGCGGGGTTGTTCTACAGGCCATGTAGAGAGGGACAACAGTGGCGTTGGGGTCTGGTGGTCGGCTGTCGGCAAGATCAAGGAGGAGCAGTGGTGGGTAGGGACTGGCCATGGAGAGGGGACAGCGACAGGCTGTCTGGCCGCCGGGAAGATCAGGTTGACAGGGCTGCAAGCTGGAAATTGGGGGGGTTTTGCCGGCGTCGGGAGATGGTGAGGGGTGAAAGATTGAGAGGAGGGAGGTTTTCGGCTGGTTTTAAGAAGAGGTAGAGGTGTCTGGTTCTTGGGTTTTGTAGGGATGGCTAGAGAGAGAAAACGTGGGAGAGATTTGAGGGCTGTGGGTAACGTGGGAAGTGGGGAAAGAGGGGGTACGGTTAGGATATAAATATTAATAGCTTTTGATTTGATTTAATAGGATTTGATTTTAAAAACTGAAAGTATTAGATACGTATCGTTTCAAAAATTTGAATTCTAAAGTATTAACAACGTTACTGAATATTCACAATTTCTCCATTCGACGCGCTGTCGCCCAAAAAATATAATAAAATACTGGGGTGATTGTGACGTCGCGAGGGTCGTGAATACGGGGTCCGATCATGCCTCTGAGCTACGAAAAATAATAATAATAATCAAATATGCATATACGCATATGAAACAAAATACGCACTAAAATACGTACGATCGAAAAGTTGTCATTACAAGTTCTTTGAATGAAACAAGTCTTAGTAGATTATGATGTTAAAAAATCTACATGTATGATTTATTGTTATAATAAGTGCGCAATTAATTTATCCAGAAATTCTGTTCTACATCCTAGAATAGAACATATTGACATTAGGCATACCATTGTAGCAAAAAGGATGTTGAACTTAGATATGTTCATACAGAACATCAGGTTGCGGATATTCTCACAAAGGCTTTGAAAATAGAATCTTTTTCAAAACTTAGCAAAGATATATGTGTTGTAAGTGAAAAAGAATTGTTATCCAATTGAATATGCGTATGATCTCTATGTTTTTACAGTAATGTTTTAATTTAGTATGCATATTATTCTCTCTCCATATGCTATATTCGACACATGGTGTCAAGCACTATTTAATTTTTGTCACATAGTCTACTTATTGTGGTTACACTTTTTGATGTGACAAAGGGGGAGAAGATGTATAATGCATATAAAATAGAAATAATAGTATCATTATTAATTTATTATTAATTTTTTGTTGATATTATTTATCATGTCATATTGAAATTAAATTGTTATATCACATTTGGTATGAAATATAATACAGTGTACACATTTAAGCTTATTCTTTAACCAGCCTTGATGCAGGGGGAGTAATTTTTCCATAGCAATCATGCATCTCTGCAGGGGGAGCGTAAGTTATCTTTTCATCTCATATTATATTTTTCTATTTTTTATCATTTGGTGTCATCATCCAAAAGGTGGAGAGTGTTGGGATATTGAGACCCACCCCAATGTAGTTTTGATGATGTCTATAAATGATATGGATACTAACAATTTACTTCGAGTGTGTATATGAAATGATGATCTATTTTATAGCCATGAAGAATAGCTCAGAATAAAGAACTTGGAAGCCATGATCGTGAAGTCAACTTTAGAGCCAATACATGGAGCAAGTGAAGACTCAAAGACTCAAGATCAAGACTCAATGGCTCAATTCAAGAAAACAAAATTAAAGAGCTCAAGGAGTGTGTATGGTGTAAGTTAAATAACTTAGAATATTAAAGTCAATATCATGAAGCTACACACTTACAAAAAAATTTGAAAAATACTTTTAAAATGTATTTAAATGTTTTATTTTAGTGTATAATTTTTATTAAATATTTTCAAAGGATTATTATGTAAAAAAATTCACGTATCTGAAATTAGTTGACTATCTAAATCAGATAGCCAACTATCTATAATTTTGCTTAGAACTCTCAGAACTATATAGTAGTCACCTATCACATAGCCGACTATCTGAAAAATTATAGCCATCTATCCAAAATGGATATCCAACTATCTGTGTCAAAATCCAGATTTTAAGGAAAGCACGATTTCCGATTTTTAGCAGTTACTAGCCATTGGAGAAGACTTGTTTTAGCACGTTTTGAACAGATTTTCATCTCTATAAATACTAGTGATTTCAGAATTTTTACATATCAATTTCTAAGCAATTCTCTAGTTTTTCAAGCTAAAATTCTCAAAAGCTCTCATTTTTAAAGTTCTTTGGCCATTGTTTTGAATTTCTTTGTGCTAATTTTTGTGATATTTAAACTATTATTTCTGGCCTCATTGTAGCTTAAATTTGATCTCCAAAGCTCAAAGCTTTTATTTTGATATTCAAATTTGAAGTTTTTCTTTTGATCTCTTGAGCTTAACTTATATTTTCTTTTGATCAAAAGAATTGATTTTATATAGCAACACGAAATTCTCAAAGCTTCACATATGCTGGCTATATGAATCAAGGGTGTTATAATCAATCTACAAAAGGTTTGTAAAGCCTTTGAAGAAGGTGTGGTAAGTTGTACTCCCGTGTGTAATGGAAGTGTTGTAATTTTGGTTTGAAAATTCCTAGTTGAGTTGTAATTAGGTGATTGGAAATTCCTAGCAAGTCGAGCTAGGTGCTTGTACAAGTCCTCTTCGTTGAGTTGAGGCAAGGTTGATCTCAGGTTTGAGAGCTAGTTGATCGATTGCTGGGCGTAGGCCAAGGTTTGGCTAATCCAGGGTATAATCATGGTGTTTGCGATGTGACTCTCTCTTGACTCTCTTTTTCATATTGTTTATGATTTTCTTTTCTGTTGAGCTCATTTCATTTATTTCATCACAAGCTTATAAAATTGTTTTGATTAAATACACATTGTGGTTACTCTCATTTGAGACTTAGACAACTTTTAGAAGGGTTTACTTTACACGAAACTTTTATCTCTTTACTCACAACACTATTCAACCCCCTTCTAGTGTCATCTGACATCCGTAGGATCCCACAATTTGGGCCATGAACTCTAGTCAAATTAACAGGGTGAGTTATTTCTCTTGAAATTTCTATTTTTCTCACCCATATTTTATCAGGTTACTAAAGCAGGCTTGACAGACAGCTGAACAGTTGATCAGCTGTCTAATAAGTATGGTACAAACGACTAAATGCTTGGAGATTTGACTTCATATTTTTCTTTTGTCCATTTCTTCTACCAGCCATTTGATGTTATGTTTCCAGACGTCTGAGCAGTTGATCAACCGTCTGGGAACACTACACCATATGTCTGATGACTCCGTAAATCTTCCTGTTTATAGCCATTGGCTGTCGATTTTATGGGTTTTCTATCTCGGTTTTTGATCCGATTTGAGAGGGTATTTAAGCTCGGTTTTGAGGGAGATTTTGGCACGAACGCTGATCAGATACAAAACCAATGGCATTTTCTTTCTCTCATTCGCACTTTCAATCTCAAGGGTTATGCATTGATCATGCATTAAGGGCAGAAAGTTTTACAAGTGCAACCAAGCTCCATCTCAAGCACTTTGGTTATTCACACTCCATACCTTCATCTTCACAATAGGTAAATCTATTCAATGCAAAGGTGAGTGTCTTATTGTTTTATACAATTTCCTTTTAGCCTAGCTCTCGGTTGTGAGAGCATATTGGAGGGTTACTCCTTTCCATCCTTGCGGTTACTCCTTGGATTGTTCCGTTAGGGATTGTACTCTTGTATAAGTATTTATGCCCAGGTTAGGGAGCAGTAGTGAAAATCCACATCTCAGGTTATGAGAGTGGGACTAGCGTAGGATCGTCTTATTAAGGGATCTAACCCAGGATACATAATGTGTTTGTGATTGCATTCTCTTTATGTTTTTGGTTGTGTTGCAATTATAATTCTGCATTGCTTAATTTATTTTTAATTAGCACTTTAATTACAAATACACTATTCACCCCCCTCTAGTGTGTTGCTTTGTGGACATGGATCTTATAATTGGTATCAGAGCGGATTGATTACGCTCAAGCAATGACAATGGCATTTAAAGCTTCATCACAATCCCACGAGGAAGGGTTATCCACAGTTTGACCCCTGCTCTTCAATGGGACAAATTATCCTTCATTGAAGGTGAAAATGATGATTTGGCTAAAGGGTCAAGAGCTATGGGATATCACCAAGGCTCCATTTGAGAAACTAGACAAGCTCGCGGCTCAAAGGACAAAAGCGGAGAAGGACTTGATCAAGTACAATGCTAGAGATATGAATGCATTTCATTGTGCTCTCGATCCAAACGAGTTCAACTGCATCTCTATGTGCAAGTCGACGTATGAGATTTGGCATCTCTTAGAGGTCACACGTAAGGGGATCTCAAAGGTAAAGAAATCAAAACGAAGTGTTTTTATTTCTAAATATGAAATGTTTAAGATGCAGGAAGGAGAAAGCATCTTCGAGATGTTCACTGGGTTCACTGAGATTGTGAATGCTTTGGAAGTACTTGGGAAGGAGATTTCTCAAGAGGATAGGGTGACGAAGATTTTAGGTTCACTCACACACCAATGGGAGTCCAAGGCCAGTGGCATCGAAGAATCTAATGACATGAGTAAGTATACCGTGGAGGAATTCATTAGGAATTTGATGGCCTACGAAGTGAGGATGCAACACAAAGGGAAGAAGCATTGGAAAGAGAAGAAGAAGAAGAAGAATCCCGCATTTGTAGGAACTTGGGATGAGTCTTCATCCGATGATTCGAGTGATAGCAAAGATGATGGCAAAAATGAATGCACATTGACATCCATCGTAGAAGCTGCATGCGACCTCGAGGATTGGACTACGCCAAAATGTGTTGATGTTAACCAAAGAGACACGAAGAACATGGGTCTTATGACAATTGATATTATTGGTCCACCTATGCATGCTACACACACATTTGGTGATGATGAGAAAGAAACTCTTCTTTCTCAAATCAAGGATCTTGGCATAGAAAATGATAAATTGACAGCCAAGAATCTTGATTTAGAATCCCGCATTTCTACCCTAACTTTAAAATGCGACGATGAATCCCAAAAATTTGAAAGTTTGTGACATCCGAGGATTGCCTCAATGATTTGCTTCAAAAACAACATCCGACAAATCATCTTGGGGGTTTGGATTATTACTCAAAAGTTGGTTTTCAACCACGTCCTCTTATGGAGCTAAACAAAATTCCTATCAAACATCTAAAAAGATGCACCATGATTTCTTGTATAACAACACTAACTCCAACAAGAAACATGTAAGCCACGGCATTGTGAATGAGTATCCAAATGATTCATTTTATGCCACAAGGCAAGCCATTCATAATATGCAAGCTAAGAAAATATTTTCTATACCCAAGCATGCTTATCCCTCTAGTTTTAATTCCTAGAATCATCCTAACATCTCTTGTTACAATTGGTAACTGTTGGGATACTTTACTAATCATTATCCTAAGAGGAGGCCCGACAAAAGACCTAGGAATGCCTTGAGACTTTGGAATTCTACCAATGTAGGGCTGCATGAGAGTGATGCCTATATGCAATCACTAGTGAAAATGTGATATCTTTGAGTGATTTCATTAGGAAATCAAACTCATTTTGGGTTTGGTGGCCTAATGTGTAGATCCACACACACTTGTTTGTTGGTTGGATGCCAATTTACTGCATAATATTATTCTTTTTGTATCCAACTTATGCTTTTGTGTTACCCGTTATTTCGAAAATATTTTCAAAATTATTATTTGGGAATGGGATCTTTGGGGGTTGCTATGTCATATATGCAATGTTTGTCCATGTGTATGACATAGGGGAAGTTTGTATATGCTATGTACTTTTCAAACTATATTTTGAAGCATATTTTCCTCCCTTGATGAGTTTTGGAATGTTTCCAATCAATATTGTTGGATATTGTTTCAAATTCATCAATTTGACATTGTTTATTTTTGATGTGATTATTTTTCCATAACAATGTCAAAAATCAATGTCTACGCTTGATTTCTATCATTTTTCATTGATGTGTCACATGTCTCTATAATATACAGTTGGTTCAATAAGTCAAAATTTGACATATTTAATGATCTAGTGGGAGCATGGTAGAGTGAATGATACCCATTATTATATTTTACATTTGGTATTATACACTTTCTTTTCTCTATGTCATTTGTCACTTTTGGGGATATTGTCATTCATGACAAAGGGGATTATGTTTTTCATGTCCACCATTTTTACAATGACAATGGGGAGAGTTATTTGGATTATGTGAAAATGTATGCATATATGATTGTATGTGTTAATTGCACTTGTTAGATTTCATTTTGCATCATTTTCCATAATGCTACTTATATGTATTTTGTGTTTTTTTTTTCATTTTACAATTGGTGTGCATATAAGTAGGGGGAGCCATTACCATGTGTTATTGATTATTTTTATTATTTTCACATAATGGGTGTCATCATCAAAAAGGGGAAGATTGTTTTCCAATTTGCCTAATATTGTTTTGATGATGATCACCTCATTATGTAGTTTTTAATGACTCTACTTGTTTTAGTATCAGATTTATATTTGATTATCTTGATGAGGAGACAAAACAATAGGTGATGGGTTGATAGATTCAAGGAAATGGAGCAAAGCATGCATGAAGATTGAAGAATTCATTGTAATTTTGTATTTATTCTTTATGTATTTTTGCTTCTTCTTCCATAGAATATTTATAGGCCTTAATTAGATGTGCGCGCGTAGGAACACACATACACACTCATACACACGCACACACTCACTCACTCACTCACTCACTCACTCACTCACACTTATGCATCATTTTCATTATAGATATCCATATGAATATATTAGAACCCATCCCAATAGTTTCATTAGCCAAAACACTCTTGATTAAGTTTTTATGCCAGGACCAGACGTATGGAACCACTTCACCAGACATCTGGTACATCAGTTTTTGTTTGGCCATAACCTAAGGTTGCCCAGCCGTCTGAAGTTTAGAGACCAGACGTCTGAACAGTGTCTCAAACGTTTGGGACATGAACTTCAGTCAAATGAATAGGGTGCATTATTTCTCTTGAAATTTCTATTTTTCTCATCCAAAATTAATTAGCCATCTGAAGTAGGCTTGCCAGACGACTGAACAGTTGATCAGCCGTTTGAAAGTGTGCTACAGACGAATGGTTGCTTGGAGATTGAACTTCATATTTTTGTTCTATCCTTCTCTTCTACCAACCATCTAATGTTATGTTTCCAGACGTCTGAGCAGTTGACCAACCTTTTGGGAACACTACACCAGACGTCTGTGGACTCAGCAAATCTGTCTGTTTATAGCCGTTGGCTACAGATTTTGTGGGTTTTCTTTCTCATTTTTAAAGCCAATTTGAGAGGGCATTTAAGCTTGATTTTGAGGGAGATTTTGGCCTGAATGACTATCAAATAGAACTCATATTTTAGAGCCAAAACCAAGAGAATTTTTCTTTCTCTCACTCCCACTTTCAATGTCAATAGTTATACATGGATCTTGCATCAAGGGGGAAAGTTTTCCAAGTGTCGTCTGCCATCCGTAGGATCCCACAATCTGGGCCATGAACTCTAATCAAATTAACAGGGTTAGTTATTTCTCTTGGAATTTCTATTTTTCTCATCCATAATTAATCTAACTAAAGTAGGCTTCACAGACAGCTCAACAGTTGATCAGCTGTCTAATAAGTGTGGTACATACGACTAAATGCTTGGAGATTGGACTTCATATTTTTCTTTTGTCCATCTCTTCTGCCAGCCATTTGATGTTATGTTCCCAGACGTTTGAGCAGTTGATTAACTGTCTGGGAACACTACACCAGATGTCTGATGAATCCGTAAATCTGCCTGTTTATAGCCATTGGATGTCGATTTTGTGGGTTTTATATCTCAGTTTTTTAGCCGATTTAAAAGGGTATTTAAGCTCGGTTTGAGGGAGATTTTGGCATGAATGCTGATCAGATACAAAACCAAGAGAATTTTCTTTCTCTCATTTGCACTTTCAATCTCAAGGGTTATGCATTGATCGTGCATTAAGGGCAGAAAGTTTTCCAAGTGCAACCAAGCTCCATATCGAGCATTTTGGTTCTTCACACTCCATGCATTCATCTTCATAATTGGTAAATCTATTCACTGGGCAAATGTGAGTGTGTTATTATTTTATACAATTTTGTTTTAGCTTAGCTCTCGAGTTGTGAGAGCATATTGGAGGGTTATTCATTTTCATCCTTGGGGTTACTCATTGGATTGTACCGGTTAGGGATTGTACTCTTGTATGAGTCTTTGTGCCATGGTTAGGGAGCATTAGTGAAAATCCACATCTCAGGTTATGAGAGTGAGACTAGTGTATGGTCGCCTGGTTAAGCAATCAGAACCAGGATACATAACATGGTTTTGATTACATTTTCTTTGTGTTTTTGGTTGCGTTGCAATTATAATTCCACGTTGCTTAATTTATTTCTAATTTGCAGTTTAGTTCCAAATACACTATTCACCCCGTCTAATGCGTTGCTTAGTGGACATGGATCATATATATACTAGGCCCTTAGTCTCTTAAACAGGGAGGAGTCTGATGCCATTGGTCAGAACATCTGCAAGTTTGGTCGAGCAGGTCTATCGATCTGAACAAATGGCTGACCTCGGGTGCTTGGCCGCATTGGGAGCTCAGGCATATTGATACCCGAGGTTGTTCTCAGGTGTCTACCGTTGAGGCTGTCCCTGTAGAACGTAGATGCTGAGAAGCTGATCCTTGGGTGTAACTGCTAGGTTCGTCCTTATAAAGTGGATCACGTTAGAGAGCCAACTGTGAGTGTAACCACATATGACGTCCCTATAAAGCTTAGATATATGGAGCCAACTAGCGTGAAGGTCGTCCTTGTGAAGTGTATTTGTCTAGGGGGCCGAAGGTGGGTGTAACCGCACAAACCTTCCTTGTTGGGCATAACTTGTGAAGGAGCATATCACGAGGGGAACTACTGAGATTATTCCATAAAGTGTGGTTCATAAAACGATTGAACATATGGTACTCCCTAGGAACTTGGAAATGCGAGATCTGGGAAATATGGAAAAGGGGCTGAACGGTGTAGATCTGAGATGAGATCTGCATGAAGATGTTGGTTTGAGAGCCTACGCGAGAGGCGTTGTAACAAGACCCTCCTGCTAGCATCAACTTTTGATGCACAGATTCTCGTTGGGCCGGATCAGGCCACCGAACACCTGGACAGGTCAGTAGGGCGAGCAATCATGCAACAGGTTGAGCCCAGATATGTCAGTTCTATGGGATCCTATGGATGGCAGACAACACTAGAAGTGGGGTTGAATAGGGTTACTCAATATACTTTTTAGCACAATTAAAAATCCTTCTTTGTGTTTCCTAAGTCTCAAACTGAGTTGCCTCGAATTTGTACTTAATCAATAATAATATGCTTGAATGATAAATTATTAGTCACATCGGAAATAAATAATTCAAGCAACAAAAATAAAGAATCAGAGAGAATAGATCACGTTGCAAACACAGAGAATTTTTATCCTGGTTCCATGCCCTGGGTACATCCAGTCACCGACCACTTATAGCAACAAGCTATACAACCACATAGCTTCCCTCGCTAGGAATTTCCAACACCTAGTTACAACCAAGTAGGATTTTCACAAAAGTACCTAGTTTCCTCCAACTAGGATTTCCAACATAGTTTCCCTAATAATTACGGGAATTACAACACAATTCTTCTCCAAAGACTTCACACAAAAATAAGAATGAAGTACAAAGATTTCCTAAAGCCAATAGTATATGTGTGTAACGTGGCTTAAGAAAATTAAAAACTCTTGATCAAATAAATGATATAAGTAAAGCACAATATGATCGAAAAAATTTCTTGAAAATTGATCTACAAAAATAGAGCACTTGGGCTTTTAAAGATCAAATAATCAAGAATTTTAATCTTTGAAAAAGAGTAAGAGTTTGAATCACAAAGATTAAAATAATGGACTTACAATTTGAATCTCTAAAAGAAATATATTAACTTGGAGATCAAATAGACGAGTGCTATAAAAAGACTAAAAATAAATCCGAAATAAATCTGAGAGGATTAGCACAAGAGATTAAAATCAGTAGCCTTTCGAATAAGATAAGTAGCAAAAATTGAAATTTGAGCACTTTGAGCAAAATAGAGATTTCATTGATATTCAAAATGTTATATCTAAAACTACTGAAATTCCATCTATTTATAGGCAAATAGAAGCTTAAAATCTGCTCAAAACAGCTTGAAATCAGCTCCAAGAGTCGACTCTAACGGCTATTTAATGGCTAGCAAAAATCAAGGCAGATTTACAAATCTGTCTTGGGTTGACCCAAATAGTCAGCTATCAGCTCCAGATAGTAAGCTATTTTATCAAATAGTCTGCTATTATTTTAACAGAGAGTTTTTACAAAATTCTTCCTGCCAGTAGTTGGCTATCAGTCAAAAATAGTCGGCTATTTTGGGATACCTTAATATATATACTTAAAAATACTTTAAAACTCATTCATAATAATTATATTATGAAAATATACTAAGTAATATACTTTAAAACAGTTTTCAATGAGTTTTTGTGTGTGTGTGTGATATACCATGGCTTTTACATTTCTATGCAATTGCTCATACAAACACAACTTTAGCTCTTCAGCTTCATTTGTTAACTTGAGCCAACTTCTCTTGTTCTTCCCAAGCCTTCGTATACTTCAATTTGTGGCTCTTTGATTGTTGTGGCTCGATGTCTTTCAATTTGCTTCACAATGACTTCAATGCTATAAAATAATCTACATACACTTGAAATGAAATCATTGGTCCATATATCACTTATGCACATCATCAAAATCCTGTGGGGGTGGGTCTCAATATACCAATACTCTCCCCCTTTTGGATGATGACAACAAATGATATAAAATAGAGAAATATAATATGAGATGAAAAGATAACTTATGCTCCCCCTTTAGAGATGCATGATTGCTATGGAGAAATTACTCCCACTGGATCAAGGCTGGTTAAAGAATAAGCATAATCACCCTCCAATTCTCCACCTCCCAAAATCCCTAACCCATCCACCTCCCAAAATCCATTCTCCCCAACAAATCCTCTCCTACACCCAAACCGTCCACAAATCACCCAACAATCCTTCCCAATTCCTTTCCTCAACAAATCCCTAACCCCAATTCTGCACCAAAACATCGTTGAGTCATGATTCTTCAACGATTCGAGCTTGGGTATCGTTCCACGAGAAGAGTGGCTGCTACATCCATCCCAAGGAGAAGATCTTCCAATTGACTTGGTTATACTCTTTCCTTAACTTCCCAATTTATTTTCTTCTTTAAATTTCTGGAAGATTTTGCATAGAATTTTTTGCTGTTGCTATTTGTTCATCACAATGCGTTGCCATCCCTGCATGTTACACTATTTGCATCACATCTCACCCATGCACTCATGGCACCGAAACACCCAGTTTTGAAAACTATCGCTTCATCTTTATAGCAGCAACGCTCTCAAAGGGTAGCTAAACCTCCTTCCCCTCCTTCTGTACCCACTATCACACCACCAACCGTAGAAATGTTAGTGGTTAGACTTTCCGATGAACCCCAACGCTAGGCATCCGCCACCCTTAGTCGCAGCCCTATGTTGGTGACAAAATTTGCCAACATCGTCGCACTCCAAACCCTTGGGGTACGTGGGGTTGACGAAACCTTATTCACCAACAAAGGGTGGGAAGATTGCTTGCACACTCATGTCGAGACATATCGGTGTCTTACGCTAGAATTTTTGAAATCCGTTCACCAAGCCCCAGATAGCATATCTTTTCGATTGATGAATGTGGATCGTGAGCTTACACCTATAACAGATAGACCAAATTTTTGGGTGGCCAACTCGTGGTGATATAGGCCCAGATAATAATCGCATACGAGAGAGTTCAATAAGGGAGAGTTTTGGAATGCCATTATAGGCTTAGGAACCTATGACCCTTGCACCCCTAAGGCCTCCTCCATCGTTCATTTGTGCATGCACATAGCGCATATGGTTTTAGCTTGCACTGTGTTTGGTAGAGTGGATTGTGGCACCGTTCCATGCTCCGAGTTGCTTATCCTTTGGGCGATGACCCAACCTCACATCACTAACCCTACCACTAGCTTCATCTCACGTTCTTGGCCATTAAAAAGTGCCGAATTGTTTGTCTCTGAGATCATGAAGGTCACCACCTCAAAAATTGGAGTGATCTGTAGTGGAAGCCTCGTACACACCCTTCCATATTGAGATCCTGAGCTTATGCCTAAGGCCGATGGCCTGACCTCCCAACCTCCCTAAACATCAATCCCTCATTTGCTTGTCTATGATCCGCACTAGAGGAGTCGACGCATGCACCTGGCTTCACGGGCCGCACTATACCGACTACATTATCCTATCCCACCCTGATATAGGCCAGGTTGATGTGGACACAGACTGGTTATTCCCTTCCAACTTGTACAAGGAAGGCATGATGAAAATATTGAAGAAGATGTTCACCCACCACACACTCCTCCACATGCCTCACACCATGACGAGGGTGGACCCTTTGGCACTGTATGATCCTACGAGCCAACCTAAGCACACATCCCTCCTAACTTCGAAGCATGCTTTGATAGGATGGATCGCGTATTAGAGCACATGTGCGGTGGCATATCAGCTTGGGCCACTTCGATGGCCCCGATGCACCCGAGACTCTACCCGACGGTGGAGAGGAGTGATAGTTTCCCTCCCTTATTTTCATTAACATTGCACTCCACTTATATGCAATGAGGGAAATGTGTCGTATAAGCTTGGGGGAGACGCTCCACTTCAAGCTTGGGGGAGACGCTCCACCCTATGTTGCACCACCATCACCACCATAACCACCACCATCATATTTTGTTTTGATTTTGCATTCACTTTTTCAGGTCTTACCACCATGCACCATTTAATAAAAATGTGTTGTGATGAAGAAATGACACCTTGATGAAAATTCCCCGTGTATGGAAGTTGCATATATGCTCAATTAGATTTGCCTCTTTCACATATGTGTTGCATATCTTTGGGCATGAGTTTTCATTTTCTCCTTACGATTTCATTTTTAACTCTCGCTTTTGAATAAGCACTAGTTTCTGTTCCATCTTCCATATGCTATATTGATTGTTTATTCAACTATTAGAATATACAAGTTTAGATTTGCCAATTGTGTATAGTAGGCCCACACTTAATTGGATTTGTCTTTGAATATAGAATAGTTCCCCTAAGGATTGTGTGATTGATATGCTTCAAAAAAAATATGATGTATACAAAAAAGAGAGTTTAAATAAGTGCATCGTTCTCCCAGTCCCACCAAGTAGTCGGGTCTACGTGCCTCAGGAAGCATTGGAGATTCGCGTCGAAAAGTGAGATTTTGGGGAGTGCACAAGATTGGAATAATAGATCTTAGATTATTCGAGTGAGCAGGCCAAAGGGGTCCATCTTGGCCCAATGCCCTAGATTCGTCTAAGTCAGGAGTCGTTGGCCGAAATCTCTTGACAAGAATCACATAAGTCCCATGTATAAAAAATGTGTATAAATTCATATCAAGCATGTCATCACCATGATTTAGGAGGAACTAGCTTGACTTAGCCAACCCTAAAGAGATTAGGGCCCTATGATACACCCTTGGTTTTTTACCTTCGCTGACAACGCTTGAATTTTATCGATATAAGCCTAAAAGGAGAATTTTTCGCGAACTTAGTCTTTTTCACGTGAGTGTTAGTTAGATTTGAAATGGTGTTGGAGATTAACATTTTTAAGTCATATGCCATTTATAATTTTTAGGGATCGTCTAACCCTTGCAATACTAACAACACACACTAGAGGGGGGGTGAATAGTGTAATGGCAATAAAATTGTCCAAATAAAATTTAACTTGCAAATGCAGAATTATAAATGCAAGAGGAATTAAATGGCACAATCAATCCAAACGCAAACACAAAGTTTTACCCTGGTTCCCCAAACTTGGGTACATCCAGCCACACCAATATTCACTATATTCCCACACAGAGAAGTGAATACAAATCTCACAAGGAGATACCCCACAAAGAGGATTTATGCCCTACACAAGGACCCAACCAATCCTACAAGGATCATGACTCCCACACAGAGAATCATTAACCCCCACTCAGAGAATTAGGGTTAGCCCTACACTAGGACACTCGAACTCCCACAAAGAGAGTTAATTCCCACAAAGAGAATTCCCTAGTCCCACAAAGAGACAATCTCCCACAAAGAGAGAAACTCCCACAAAGAGAGTATCCTAATCCCACAAAGAGAAATAGGAAGACAAATTACACCCTTTAAAGTAAATACTCTTACCTATACCTTGAGATGTTTACTCATGAATGAATGCAATGCATGGAAGAGGATCTCCAAGTGTTGGAATATGCTTGAGAGCACTTGGATGATTTCCCTTGAGCTGGACTTCAATGCATGAAGGAAGATGAATGCTCAATAGAGGGAAATGAGGGAGCTTGAGAGTGGCTTAAAGATCTCTTGAGATTTTCAATAGAATCAAGAGTAATCAAGAATCAATCAAGAAGTTTAAGCAAATGCAGCACACTCATATATATAGGAATCCTATATCAAGCCCAAAAACCCAAAGAAACAGCCAAATAATCAAATCTGCAACGGCTAGAAATTGGGTGAAAACGACAGGAACAGTCGACTGATGATCATAAGACAGTCGACTGATCAACGGCTAGAAAATATCCAACGGCTATAATCTGAGTCAGGACAGTCGACTGACGAAGTCAATACAGTCGACTGACAAACAAGACAGGCGCCTGTTAATCCTTCAGCAGACGACTGCTGCAGGGGATGGATCAAAACAGAGAGCTGCGCTCTTTCTCTAATTCTTCGCACAGGCGACTGATGTTAATACTACAGTCAGCTACCAAAAAGTCAGGCGACTGTATATTCTTCATCAGTCGACTACTGTAAAGTATGGAGAGAAGACAGGTAGATGCAGAGATTGCACTTACGCTAGACAGGCGACTGTTGGCCAATTTCCAGTTGACTGTAAATAAACAAGCGACTGTAAACTGATCGTCAGGCGACTGTGCGTAAAGCTCAAGTTTGAGTCAATTGAAATGTTGACTTGAGCTGTGCAAATCAGGCGACTGTAAAAGGATCTACATGCGACTAGAAATCACCCAGTCGGCTGTGTTTCCCTCAACAGGCGACTGACGGAAAGCCAGAGACTCCAAGTAAGTCTTTGGACAGAGTGAACCTATTGGGTTGGATTCTATGATAATCCTAATGTTCACTAAGATGGTTAAATGCAAGTGCATGAATGAGCAAACCATCTAGCAAGGCATTACATCAACCCTAGACTCAAAAGAGAGAGAAAGCAATAAAGTAAATTACATGGATTACAATGCTTTCTTAAGATTCTAAGTCTTCAATCTTGATGCCTTGATAGCTCTCCATCATCTCCAAGCTTTGGCACTCCTTAAGTCCAAACTTTGGCCCTTCTTCACATGATGTCCATCCTTACACCAAGTGACTAGTCTCCAAGAAAGATATCCTTGAAATAAACTGAGAGACTAAAACATGAGATTCATTAGCAACAACATACATCATCAAAATAAGATTGGTATGAAACACCAATACTCAACATAATTGATAGAGTATGCATGCTTGGAGTGATTTCTAATTTTGTTATATATGTGGTTCGCACACGTGCATGATTTGAAAGGATGATCTCCGGATCTTCTTAACATTTTCTCCTCAACCTTTGCTTAGATATTTTGTCTTACTCAAGGATGAGCAAGATTTTGGCCTGGGGGAATTTGTTAAGTGTGTATTTTGTACATATTTTTATCCCGCCACCCTTGCATTTTTCACCTTTCTTTTGCATCTTCCATGCATATTTTAGTTGTTTTTATCCATTTTACTCCTTGGGGCTATCTTCTATATTCCAGGGAAATTGCACGGAAAACAATGCATAAGAGCGACAGGAGAAGCATAGGAGAAAATACGGCGAGGAACAAAGAAGGATGAAAGCCACAGGGGATGTCTGCAAAGCGCCATGGCCGTGCTTATACACGCACGGCTGTGCAACCATATCTGCCCAAGTAAGAAAAGAAGCAGCTTTAGCAGCACGGTCGTGTGCATCGACCGCACGGTCGTGCCACTTATACAGAAGATTAAGAAAGCTTAAGAGAAGACTGGCATGACCATGCAGCCATCTACACGATCGTACCAGATTTACAAAAGTTAGAGCTGGAGCTGAAGGCAGCAGCATAGCTGTGTGCATCAACCACATAGCCATGCCAGTTTTGTGTGAGCTGCTTGAAGATGGGAGCTGAATGAAGCAGCACGACCGTGCGCTTAGGCAACACGACCGTGAAATAATCACGATTTTTTAGATGACCTAGCTTCCTAGCAATGGCACGGCTGTGCCAATTGTTGGATCTGGATCTAAGCCTAGAGGGGGTGCATAGGCTAATAAAAAATCTCGTGCAACCCACGAGCAAACACAAGCAGTTATAGCAGATTCAGAGTAAATAAAAAGCAATCACAGATGCACAGCAGATTTACCCTAGTTCGATCGATCACCACGACCTACGTCCAGCCCCCGAAAGCAAATATTATATTAATAGTGTACAGGCACAATAGTAATAGCTAGAGAACCAACATATCTATACTCACCAGGCTCAGTACCCCACTCATCATGTTCAACACTATCAATCCTAATATATGCTCTCACTTGACGACACCCGTCAAGTTCCTCTTGTCTAGACCACCACTAGACAAGACCCCAAAAGTCACAAGTAAATGGTAAAGTTTTCCCTACGGAGATCAAACAATACTACATAAAAATAATAATAATAGTTTAGAAATCTCATTTTTTGTAGCCGTCTTCGTCTCTGTCAATCAGCTCGGGTCAGATCTGAGTCTGATAAGATGTAGTCGTCACATCGTGCAACTCAAGTTGCGGTACGTCTCTCTAAAAGTTGTGGCACTTGGATCTCCCTTAAAACTTGCGGCTTGGCACTAGGCTCTATTACGACACTTGGTAGCTCTCAAAGTTGCGTCCCCTTGTCTTGGCCACTCAAGTTGGTCCTCCTCTGAAGTTGCGAGAGCTCACTTGATTGATGGAAGATGCGGAAATGGGAGGGTCTTCTCTCTGAGATGTTGTACAACAATGAAGATGGGCTTTGTGGCTTGGCTTGCGGCTTGGTATGCTCTTTTGGTAATGGTAGCTTGTTGATGTAAGGCTATGGGGTATGCAAGCTTGTGGCTCTCCAAGGGTATGAGTTTGGGAAGATGACTATGGTTTTAGAGATGATTAGGAGATGAGTTCTAGGGCTAGAAACTAGCGGCAATATATAGCTCCCTGATGTTGCTACACTTGGGTTTGCATCCTCTTAAGTTCTTGCAGCAATGGAGACTAGAGCAATGATGTTTTACGCAAGAGTGTTGGAGATTGGCTTCTTTGGATTTCGATTATGAGGTTTGAGGAAGATGAAGCTTTGGGCATGAGATCTTCGGCAAGATGGTGATGGGCAATGGGATTAGGCCTTGTCTTCCTATGGTTGCGGCAATGGAGATTTGACAATAAAGCTTTTGCGGCTAAGAGGCTCTTTAGGCAATGGTAGCTTTGGTTTGCAACTTGAAGATGATAAGCAATGGATGCTAGGGTTTTGGATGGCAGAGCTCTTCTCTCCTCTATCTTTTGGTATAGCCGTACTCTTCTTTGTTATGGCTGCAATATACTCTTCCCTGTGATGCTTGGTTTTTATAGGAGAAGCTAGGGGATGATGCGGCTAAGGAGAAGTCCTAATGCTAGGGGGATTAGAGATTCTAATGGAGATTTCATTGCTATTCTATTTGATCTCATTGTAATGCTAATGGGATTTGAATTTGGATTCAAATAGGATAGGAGATTTGATAGGATCTTGTTGCAATGCTAATAGGATTAGGATTTGAATTGAATCTTTAATTGATTTGAATCAATCCAAAGGAGATTTGAATGAGATACTCCATATCCCTCCATCTTTGACCAAGTCCAAATTGCTATATGAATAGCAATTTCTCCATCTTCTAATTTGCTATGTGTGTAGCAATTTCTCCATCAAATTGACATAGTCTCTCTTTGAAGAACTATGAGTATGCCACTCCTAAAAAACCACTTAACACACACATTAGAACGTTCACACACGTTTGTTATCATCAAACACGAAGTCATCGATCGTTGTATCCAACACACGTTGTATCCAATAATCTACCCCTTTTGATGATGACAAACTATTATAAGATTTGCACTGACGTTCCAAATAATACATCGTGACATGTGTGTGTGAAGTGTGTTAATGGGAGGATGTATGCAACAATTTAGCATACAAGCATGCAATGATGAAATGATAATATGATACAAATAAGCATGGCATGCTCCCCTTATTTTCATGCTCCCCCTCAAACATATATTCACATATTCACATATTCACATATTCAATTATTCATTAATGCTCCCACTTGAGCCAATATTCATATATGCACATATAAGCATTAATGCATCAAATCTTCAATGTTTTTCTCCCCCTTTTGTTATCATCAAAAGTGTATAAACGAAGTCTAATTCATGTCTCATGCAAAAATAAAGTATTATAAAATACAACTAGCACTTGCATGTCATTTTTCTTAGAATAAGCACTTCAAATTCAATGAAAAGTGTAACGTAGACTTCTACATCATCGTGTAAGTGTGATGATCAAATAATTGAAGCACAAAGGGAGAAACTCTCATAGAAATCAACCAAAATCAATCCATATTTTCCAATAAACATGATATCACTAGGATTGATTTTCCCCACCCCATTAAAAATGAGTTCAAGGTACCACACCCCAAAAGCATAGCCTATAAGGACTCTTAGATATGGGGGTGGCATTGAGTATAACACCAACGCTAAAGATTATGCATAGAGCATATGTTGGATATTCGTAGGTAGTATACTTGCAATGAAGTGTATCCATTTTACATACGGAGCAATATTCATTCTTTTTCATTTTTCTTGTTTCATTTCAATTCTGTTGTGCTCAATTTTTATCCGTAGCAAATACGCATCATATCCCTTAGATTTTTCAGTTATTTTCAATCTACATTCGCTTTCCAACATTTCATATAAGAATCTCCAATTGTGCAACAATATTCAATTCTAGTGGAAGTGAAGATGTAGGTGTAGAAATCATGTTATTCAATTCATTAAACATGTCATGGCTATTTAAGAATTCTAACATGCACATGTAGCTATAACAATAATACAATGATTTCTACAAGGATATGAATGACATTCATAGGTATCACTTGACTGATAAAGGAAAAGATATACATTATGCTCCATTTTTTTTTAATCTTTTTCATTTTTTTATTTTTATATATAATGTACTAGAAATCAAGCAAACTAGCACACAAATAAAAAATAAGTCAAGCACACACAAAAAAACACTATAAAGGTATGCATTAAGTTCAAAGATGGAGAAAGATATACCTTCGTGTCGTCGTTTGGCTAAGGAGCTATATAATGAAAACGTTCAATCCAAAGATCCTCGCCAAATCTCCATCGTACCTACACGGTAGATGCGATGTGTGACCTTGGAATCTAACAATGTCCACTCATGTTAGTCATCAAAGATTTAGGAACCCATATTTGTTTGAACTTCATATTTGTGTTCCTAAACTTACAATGGTCGGACATATGATAAACACTAGCACAAGTAAAGCACTTTGCATAAGTATTTTTCACTTTCAATGGCTCATTGTGAATTTTCTTATAAATAGGCTTTTTAGCATGTTTCATATCATATCCTAGACCACGTCTATTATTGCCATAAAGTTGATTCTCTAGAATAGTATCCAACGATTGTTTTCCTATAGAGAGTTTCTTTAATGACAATTCTAGACTTGTGATTTTGGATTTCAATAAAGCATTTTCATTCACAATCAAAGTGAATTTACTTATAAAAGCTTTCTTATTTTTCTCTTCCCTTTTTGCAAAAGTAATCATTTTTTCTTTAAGCTCGGTATTTAGCATGCACAATTTGTCATTAAGCTCTCTAATTACATAATCTTTTTCAGTTTCAAGCTTAATTAAATCTTGCTTAAGCATGCTAATATCATTCAATAAAGAAGGACAAGAGAGACAATTAGCTTTTTCATGCAACCAAAAATTCTCTTTTTCCAATAAAGCAATGGTAGAATGACATGCAATAATTTTTCATTTTAGCTCATTAATTTCTAATGATATGTGGTAGTCGTCTTGTTGCATTTTTTTATTGGAATCCATGTAATCTTCTAGGGTGGATTCTAGCTCTACAATTTCCTCTTCCATGGCTTTACAAATAGTTAGAAGTTCAGAATAACTACCAGATTTTACCTTATCATCTTTTGCCATGAAGCAAAGGGAGGAGTGGGCTAAAATCTCCTCAGTCTCATCCTCGCTATCCATGTCTCACATTCTCACCACAGCTTTTACTTTCTTCTCTGCAACAATAGCTGTGTCTTATGGGCAATCATTTATAACGTGCCCCCGCTTATTACATTTAAAACAATTAACTTTATTAATAGCAGTCTGTTTAGATGAATTTCTAGAAGGATTATAATGGTTAGAACGATTAAACCTTTGTTGCATGTTAGCTCTTCCTTGAGGAGTCTTGATGTATTTTCTAAAACCTCTGACCATCAAAGATATCTCCTCCTCATCGTCGTCTTCACTAGCTTGAAGAGCTAATGGCTTTGGACCTTTTTCCTTCTCCTCGGGTTTCTCTCTAGCCTCTATATTCTGCAGCTCAAGTTCGTGAGACATTAAGTTGCCTATCAAGTCCTCCACTCTCATCTGATATAGATCTTTTGCTTCTTGGATGGCAGTGACTTTAGGCCTGAAAGAGCTTGGCAGCGCCCTTAAGATTTTTCTTACCTGTTCAAGGCTAGAATATGGCTTACCGAGGAAGCTAGACTTGTAGACGATGTTGGTGAACCTCACAAACATCTCTGATATGGACTCTGATGGTAGCATGCGAAAACTCATGTACTCTGTGCTCAGAAGTGCAAGTCTAGACTCCTTCACCTGTGACGTTCCCTTGTGCGTCACCTCCAGTGTATGCCCTATTTCCTACGTAGTTTAACAATGTGAGATACGATTAAATTCAGATTTATCAAGAGAGCATATACGAGCATTCATAGCTTTTTCATTTAAAGAATATAATCTCCAATCATTATCATCCCACTTATCTTCATGTTTAAGCATATCAATATTTTCAATTTTAATAACAGGTGGCTTATAAACTTTTTCGACAATGTGCCAAACTTTATAATCGACAGATATCAAGTAGATTTTCATCCAAGATTTCCAATAAGTATAATCTACTCCATTAAATTTAGGGGATCGTGATATAGACTGACCTTCAGAAAAAGCACAATCAATAGAGTTATTCATGGTCAATCTATGCTAGATCCTCTAACCTGCTCTGATACCACTTGTTGGATCTGGATCTAAGCCTAGAGGAGGTGAATAGGCTAATAAAAAATCTCGTGCAACCCACGAGCAAAAACACACAGTTTTAGCAGATTCAGAGTAAATAAAAAGCAATCTTAGATGCACAGCAGATTTACCCTGATTCGGTCGATCACCACGATATACGTCCAGCCCCCGAAAGCAAATATTATATTAATAGTATACAGGCACAACCGTAATAGCTAGAGAACCAACGTCTCTACACTCACCAGGCTCAGTACCCCACTCACCATGTTCAACACTATCAATCCTAATATATGCTCACACTTGATGACACCCGTCAAGTTCCTCTTGTCTAGACCATCACTAGACAAAACCCCAAAATGTCACAAGTAAATGGTAAAGTTTTTCCTACGGAGATCAAACAATACTACACAAAAATAATAATAATAATTTAGAAATCTCAGGTTTTTATAGCCGTCTTCTTCTCCATCAATCAGTACGGGTCAGATCTGAGTTTGACAAGATGTAATCGTCACGTTGTGCAACTCAAGTTGTGACACGCCTCTCTGAAAGTTGCGGCACTTGGATCTCCCTTGAAACTAGTGGCTTGGTACTAAGATCTATTGTAGCACTTGGTAGCTCTGAAAGTTGCGGCCCCTTGTCTTGGCAACTCAAGTTGGTCCTCCTCTGAAGTTGCGGGAGCTCACTTGATTGATGGAAGATACGACAATATGAGGGTCTTCTCTCTGAGATGTTGCACAACAATGATGTAATGTCCCGCTTCCCAAAATACAACGGAAGCGAGAACGTCACGAGGTCAGCATGAACTGGAGCGGTGAAGCTCGAGTTCAATAAGCATCTTTGATAACAACAACAAGGCAGATCCTTGCATGCATTCCAGAACAATAGGAAGCATTCATATAAATAAAGCCACATCCAGAAAAATGCCCATACATGAAATAAAACGAAAAGCCACAGATGGGCCAAAGTAACAACAAAGGAAACGTACACTAAGCAAGTGCTAAAAATAAAACTAAAGGAAGGCAGCAACGGGGTAGGTCTCTAGTCCTCCGTAGGGAAAGACTCGACGTCAACGGTGAACTCCTGGCTCTCTAAGTCAGGCGTCTCAAAAGGATCCTCCTGGTACTCTAGCTCGGGATCTAACATACATCCAAAAACATGAGTGTATGTCAGCAATGGTCTGCAAGTAGAGGTCAGAAACCCAAGGCAAGGTATACGAAATATTATTGAATTACGAAACATTAATAGTTTAATACGAGATGTCAGCAACAAGTTTTAAGCATGGCAATTCTAAGTGCAGTAAAGTAAAGTATTTCTAACATGGCAGTTCTAAACAGTTTAAGAAGTAAAGTAATGAGCATGGTATTTTAAGATTTATTAACATGACAATTTTAACTGAGACAACAAAAGTAAATACATGTTCCATGTTAGTGTTACCTATCTCTCATAGGGTTCATGCCTTTAAGTCGTGATGAGTGGATCGTTCTTCTCACGGGGGTTTTACCGTGATTGATGTTACCCCACCGCATGCGGATGGTGCTCTTGAAGAGAGTATCCTTTCATACGCTTAGTGGACGCTCAACCCTAACCCCACCCCAGAATTGTGCTGAAACACGAGCCAGCCTAGTCGACTCACACGACCTCATGAAGTCACGATTTCACCTTTGAGGCGCACGGTTTCACGATGTCACTAATTAGTTAAACATTCCAAAAATGACCAACTAAGACATGCACCAATTTCATAATGTTAATATTTCTTTTTATACAATATTTTCAGTGATTAAAAAGAGTGTTGAACAATATTTACAATAATTTGAAAGAATGTTGAACATGTGGATTTAATGAACATGCTACAGATATTAATTTTCTTTATCAATGTTTAAAATTAAAGCATATCAAGTTATATGTCGATGGGTCACATTTTAAGTCTAGACCATCATGGTATTATTTTCATGCGCCATTTCTGACGTGTGTTTATATTTTATATATTCACGCACGTCTTCTCCGCAATTTCCAATTGTTTTTTGTTGTTTCGAGTCCGTTCCTTTGTATTTTTTAGTTCCTTTTTACTTTCGTTGTGTTTGTAAGCTTTTACAGGATATTGCTGGCGCAGGGGACATACAAGGCCAACATCATGAGTCCCCGAAGCAACGGGAGGTGTCGCACGCGACCCTGAGAGCCAATCGTCAAGATAAACCATGTATCAACTCTCAACCGATCGGGTTAACAGATCCACCCGATCGGTTCCTCGGTCGTATCAGTCTCTAGGAAGAGGCAGATCCACCCGATCGGTTCAGTGATCGGGTGGATGTAACACAGGACGCTGTTTTGAGAGCCAAAGTTCACCCGATCGGTTGACTTGTCAACCGATCGGGTCACCTGTAGCAGCTGCTTCCCAAGCTTAAGAACCTGAAGACTCACCCGATCGGTTCAACGATCGGGTGAAATTTATCAAAAGCTGAAGACCCAACTTCCGGTCATTTCACCCGATCGGGTGAAGTTTCAACCGATCGGGGTGAACGTCTATTTTTGTCTTTTAGTGGGAATATTCCCTGGCATCTTGCCAAAATGTATAAATAGAGCTAGGTTTTCCAAGAAAACTTAATCTCCCTTTTCTTAAGCTGTTTTTAGGGATTATGGCTGCTCTGAATTTATTTCTATTTGTAAGTTCCTTGATCGCTCTTATATTTTAATATTGTGTTTATACTTCTATTTGCTAAAGTGATCTATTGCTTGATTTCCATTTTGATGGCTATAATCTGTTTTATTGCATCTCATGCCATGATTAGTGAGTAGTTCTTAAATCTGGGACATTGGTGGAAGCCCCTTCGTGGGTTCTCCCTAGAAAGGCCATATGATTAGAGATTCGATAGGATATAGAGATTTAGATGGTTACTCTGGGCGTTTTATTGTCACTGGTAGAAGAAAGACCGCCTTTGACCGTCGGGCCAAGGGGAAATAAAACGATTAAAACACTATGAATAAGTGTTGTGATAGCGGTGAAGGAACAAGATATATCATCATAGATTATTCACCTAGCAAAAGAAAGAAAAGAAATAGGAAAATAAAAACGAAAACGACATGCAATCACACAAAAGTAAGAAAAAAGTAATGATTCTAAAAAAGAAAAAATGGGATGAAAATGGAAAGAAATAGAAATAAAAAGTGAAATTAAGTAAACTATAAAGCGATAGCACTCATCCCCCAAGCGAAATGCAGCAGTGTCCTCATTGCTGAGAAAACGTGCGTAGAGGCGGAGAATGATGCTAACGGTGGGATGGGTGGGCTAACGTAAAATAAAAGAAAAAACTCCGAAAGATAATAAAAGAATGCAAATGCAATCATATGTGTCTAAATGCAGAGCATGCAAGATATGATGATTATGATAATGATGGGACACGTCAAAATGAGTCTCCCCCAAGCTATACGAAGCTGGCCCTGTTGAGGGATGTATGCCATCAGATCATTTGTATTTGATGCAAATGATATTTTAAGCTCAGATAGGGACTATTTTGCATATGATGCAAGCTGAGTAATATGTGTCGTAAATAGTTTACGACAATATTTAAATATAATAAACTCATTAAAAAGGTTACCTGGTCTAAACACAGGTTCAAACCGCGTCAAAAACGGAGTCCAAACGAGCCCAATAAGTCTATATAAAGTGTTTAAATAGAAGGCCCAAATATGAGGCAGCCAAAAAGATTTTGTTGTTTGAGAAACAAACAAAAACAAAAAAATAAAAATAAAAATAAATACCCATTAGCTTGCGCCCAAATTATGGGCACCAGCTTGCGGCCAAAAGTTGGGCGCAGCACATGCCGCAAAGAGAAAGTCCCTGATTGGTGCCCCAAACAGCCAAGGCTGGCACCCATTTGGGCGCTAGGCCAAAACGCGGGCCCGGGGTCAGCCCGGGCCCAGGCACCGCGTGCTCGTGCTTTGCACGGGCATGTGGATGCGCGCTGAGGCGCGTGCAGCACATGCGCCTTGAGGCATGTGCGCTGCATATGCCTGGCGCAGATGGGCCCCACGCGCTGTAACGGCCGCTTTTCGACCGTTAGTATTTTCAGCGTGTACGACTCTTTCGTGTGCGTATTTATGTTTGTCTCTTCTTGGATCCAGACTATGCGATGTGATATGTCTTTGTGATCATGTGGAAGAGTAGTTATTTGTGGGATTTTTAGTGAACATCATTTCACAGGTCGTTCTCCCACAAATCAGGTTTGATTGTAGAGACGTCGTAGCCTTAGACTTCGACGCCAGACCTTTTAATTTTTAGTTCATTTTCCATGGACCAAACGTGTGATTGACCACTGCACCCCCGAGCCTCTCGTTGTCACGGTCGTCCTGATATATTTTCGTAATTTTCGGACACCGTTTGCTTGGCCAAACCCACTAATCACTTTCAAGCCCATTAAGCCTAATCAAATTTGAAATTCAAACTCTAATCCAAATCTCATGAGATTTCCTACGTATCATGTTAGGATTCTCATTGTTACCCTCAGCCAACTTTTCCCCTCTTTGCACACCCCCTCTCTCACACCCTCTCTCCTAGTCACCCTAAATATACCCCCCTTTCACTCTCATATAGCAAAAGTTCTCTTCTTAAAAACCAACCCGCAACAACCAGCTAAGGCACGCATTTACCCATAGCCACCATCTCCCTTGCGTCTTCCTCATCCCCTCGCTGCTGGTGGGCTCTTCGGCCACCCCCTCAAGCCTTCAGCATCTCCTCTCTCTTCTCTCTCTCCCTACTCCTCTCTTTCTCCCCCTAAGAGCTGCAACCAGTTTCTTTGCACACCCCGTCGGAATCTCGCGGCCGTCGCCCTCCGCTATCATCGTCGGCCAGCTCTACCTCCATCCGACTTCTCTCGAGCCCTCTATCACCTGTAACCCTCCTCCCTCTCTTCTCTCATCTCTCTCTCCTCGAAATCCCCTTGAAACTCAGCCCTAGCGGCTGTTTTTGACAGATATGCACCCTGATGTTCGACGCCGGTGCCCGGCCACCTCCGGCCACCTCCAGTGACCACTCTACCACCATCAAATCCCCCTCGACCCCTTTTACCTACTGCAAGTCTCCTTTTGACCCCTTTGGTCGCCGCTTTTCCGCTGCGACACAAAACAACGACCCGGTATCGCAAATCTATCCTTCCACCTTCTCACGGCCGCCTACCGCCGTGCGCAGTCGCCATCAGCCACCTACCTGGTCGTGCAACCCCCCATCGACCTCCTTCAATCCTCGGCAGCCCCCTTTGCTCCTAGGAGTTCACGCGCGTCACCGATCTCACGTGTTTTCCCCCGACGTTGCTGTTGCCGTGTAGATCCATTGCGCTACCCGCAACAGGAGAGATCTCGACGCTTGCTCACTGTTCTCGCCTCCATCTCGTTGTCTTTACATGTCTTGCTACGCTACACATGGCTGAGATGTTGTCGATGACGCAGATTGATCACCGTTCAGACTCTACGTCCATTCTACGATCAAACGCCGAAGAGGTTATCCCCCTAACGTGTAGTAAGAACCCACACTGTAGTGAATCAAAAACCTAATCTAAAACTCGTCAACAATAATTAAATTTCATTTCTGCTCCTTTAAAACGTTGCTAAATCTTAGACATCGATGAAAGGACTTGAATATATATGCACATAGGATAGATCGTCGATTAGGCTGAACCAAAACAAAAACGTGACTTTGACTGCTAGGATAGCCCCGTTGAACCTAGAAATGAACTCTAATAGGAATGATGAAAAACACGTTCTGACATCGTCGTTGACTCGTTTCAGACAGACCCTCACCGACGTGCTGCTTCAACGAGACGCTCCGGATAGACGACCCACTCGCCACCGTAGGCAAGTGTGTCCACTTGTACAGCTTCGGCCACGTTTAGGCCTTTGACAACTTAAACTGTTAAAATACAAACAAGAGAACCAGACGTGAAATGATAGCATCTGGGACACCCCACGACAGCCAGACTTGACGACAAAGTATTGGCACAACAACAACAACTGACACCCTAGGTTTTTATCTGTGTGTGTGTGCGTGTGGACACCCTAGAATAACAGCCCAACTCAACTCTCTCTTAACTTGTCATGTCATTTCATTCGTGTTTGAATCATGTAGAACAACCTTGCATTCACTTAGCAGGGTGAGTGGTCCTCGTACAATCTAGTATTGTCTTGTTTTGAGCACTCGGGTGGAGGTAGGTTGAGCGTTCCCTCGGCTTGGAGGGTTTGGCCACCCACAAACCAAAAGGTGTGAATCTCTTTTGTCACTCCCAGTCTTGTCTTGTCTCTAGTCGTGTACTAGGTTGAGCGGTCCCTCAGTACAGACCGATAGGCGTGAATCTTAGTGACACACATTCTTGACTTGTCTTGTCTCGTTTACGTGGGTTAAGCGTTCCCTCGGTACAGACCGAAAGGCATGAACCTTAGTGACACACATTCTTGTCTTGTCTTGACCCGTGTACTGGGGATGAGCGTTCCATCGGTACAGACCAAAAGGTGTGAACCTGTGTGACGCACATTCTTGTCTTGTCTTGTCCCGTGTACTTGGATTGAGCGTTCCCTCGGTACAGACCGAAAGGCGTGAACCTTCATGACACTCGTTTTACTTCTTGTCTTGTCCCGTCCAGTCCAGTCTTATAGCCGGTTGCGCACACTACGACTACTGCTTGTACCGTTTACTTTCAGTGTTGTCTTACTTTTGCTCTTGTCTAGATAGGTCATGATGTTGCATCGTTAAATGTAAAGAACCAGTAAAATGTTGTCTTCAAATATTATTATACACCTTACTGTGGAGTCATCTCACCTTTACTTGCAGACTCCGCCTGACGTACAACCACTTTCTCTTGGTGTTTGTACGTCAGGTACTGAGCCAGAACTAGTTGACCAGGAGCGGTGCCAGAGGACATGGAGCAAGAGTTCGTTGTTGACCAGGAATACGATCCAAAAGAGGATCAGACTTAGAGGTTCTCAGTTGCTGATTTCAGAGGTTTCTGCTTTCTAGTTTGGGTGCGTAGCACCGCTTTTCTTTTTGTCTAGGTTGTCGCACCATTAGTTTCCTTTTTCTATAGTTGTAGCCATGCTGGGCATTCTTTTTAGACTTGTACTTCTGAATATTTCATATTAATAAAATGAATGCATCTTTCTTTTTCGTACTTTTTTGTTTCGAAATTTTAATCTGCAAGGACCTGTTTATCTTTGGAGTACCTCACAGACGCTTATTGGGTCTGAGCTTCACAGCCCTGACCCATGCGGACCTTCGTCACGTTCTCACTCCCTTCGTTTTGGAAAGCAGGGCATGACACACGCTACCTAGGGCAGCATGAAAATATTTGCGGCTGGCTTTGTGTGGATCTTGTGGTTTTTGGCTGACTTTGGACTGATGTTTGAGGGGTCACACGGACTCCGATTGACTCGCCATTTTTTTCTACGCGTTCACCATTCTGCGCCCTTCAATTTGATAGTTTGTATCAAATGTGAAGCTCAACGATGAGGGAGTTAAAATTCATGGAAGTTTGGCCTTTATGAAAGGCAAACCAACTTGAATTATTTAACTCCAAAATTTAGTCCCACATCGGAAGTGAAGTAAAGAGGAGTGGTTAGCCGCCTATATAAATAGGGGTCTGCTCTCCTCCTCTAAACTCGTCCCTTTCTCTAGATCTGAGTAGCTCCCAAAAATATTGGAGCACTCTCGGATCTAAGCTTAAATTAATATTCTCTTCTCCCTAAATTTCTGCCTTGCTCATAAACGGCTCTGGCAAAGTCACGAAGGGGTTCGGATCTGATCTGGAGTCTTGGCGAATGTTCACACTCAGGTGAAACTTTCTTCGGCGCGTAGTTGTTCACACTCAGGTGAAACTTTCTTCGGCGCGTAGTTGGCTTGGCGACAAGGGGATTGCTCGCCTGGGGATGCGGAGCGGTTCGAGGAGCGGTTCAGCATGGGACGGGGAGCGGCTCGGCAGACGGTGCGGTACACCCTGCATGTTCCAATGCAAGGTTCCGGGTATGTCATTTAGTAGATTTCTAGTATAATTTTAATAATGTCTCAGTAGTATAGATCCCTCTTGGGGTGGTCTGATCCACCCCAAGTCGGCATAGATCCTGGCTAAGGTTCTGGCTTTCCTTAGGGCCTCGCTAAAATGTTTAGAGTTTTTTTATTTTTCCAATGTGCTTATTATGCCTCTGTTGTCTGTCCGACTAAGGACGGGAATAGATCTGTGCCCTAAGGGTCCGCCAAACCCCTATAGTGGTAACAAAGCCTCGTCTGCATGATGATCTATGACTGCGGCAATTTTAAAATTATTGATTGCTTACTAAATGCACATAAAAGATTCTGACTTTATGTGATATCGTTAGAATGTACCCCTTCTTGTAAAATGTTTTAAAATTGTTTTAAAAGCATGGAATTTTTAAGAGAATGCCTTCTAAATGCTTTTAAAATGTTTTTAACTTTATGTGATAATTTTAAAAATGATTTTAGATATTTTAAAATTTTATGTGATAAATTTTCTGCAAACAAATTTTAATTTGATAATTTTTTTTAACATATGGTCATGTAATAAAATTATGAGATAATTTTGAACGTGAAGCTTTAAATTTTATTAGATAAAATTTTTATGTTTTAAAATTATGTTGCATGTTATGTTTAGTTGAAACATAAAATAATTATGTGATAATTATTGTTTATTACTGACACTTAACTTCATATGATTTAATTAAGATGTTAGTGTTAATGGCTCTGTTATTATTGTCCCTTATTTGATAACACAAGAAAACCCTTATAGGTTAGCCATTAAGAATCTGTAAAATTTATAAGATGAATTTTAATGACATGCTATGTTTTGACAAATTGTTACAACTTTTAAAAATACCTAATTCCTGATTAGGGTAGTCCTTTTAATGACGATTATTATTTTAATCGTTATAATAATAATTTCATTAAAAGACTACACTTTAAAAGTGTTGTAATTTGAATTATTTAAAATCCTAATGACGATTAGGATAGCATATGAACCTTATAGTTGATAAGGATTTAATAAAAGTTATTAACAAATCCTAAAATTTTGAATTTTAAGGATTCAACTAGTTGATAGGATTAATTAGTTGTTAATAAAAGTCTTTTAGTCTATGGCACGCATATAAAGGTGATAAGTTTTATTCAATGGACCATGATACGGTCAATGTGCTTGGCTAAGTTTGTTGGATCGTCCTAGCTAGTCTAAGGGATAAGTGATCCTGGCTTAGTCAATTCCCTGGCCGTGTTCCGCTGGACCGCAATGACGCGAATCATGATTATATAACACCCTAGACTATATCTAAGTTAAATACGTTAATAATCTTCTTCAAGATTAGCCGTAGCCCTCATTATTTTAGGGGTTGGAAACTATAAGACCCGTGTTCCAGTTGTTGAACTACACTCAAGATGTGACATGGCAACCTTGTAGAAACCAACTTCTTAAATACATATGATGTAATCTTGAGTTGACCCAAACCGTCGTGTCGTGAATACATTGAGCACCGGCGTAAGTTAATCTAATGATGTAGTCTAGACTTAACCCAAACCGTCGTGTCGTGAATACACCGAGCGCCGGCGTAAGTTAGGCTAGACATGAAAACAATGGTCCGACTAGACTAGTCATTGTGATTTGGATGAGCAACACTCATGATCACAAGTGGTTAAGGGTAAAAACCAATAAGAGAATCATATATGATATGATTGATGAAGAGTCATCTACCGATCGCAGAGTCAAGCAATTTGTTGAGATACACTCAAGGTTGTAAGACTCAGGGTGGTTGGATCTCTTTTCCATTAATTTAATTTAATTAAATCGTTCATTGATTGGCTTAAAATGATCGCAAAAATAGTGGGAGGATATAGATTGATAAAAGCTATTCTATCTATATTTAATATTAAACATATGCTAAAGTAGGGTAAAGTCTATGTTTGCCAATGGAATCAAAAACATAATATTCTAAGAGAATAAGTTAACTGGTCCAAATGATTGGGTAATGGAGTATCTAATTCTAATTGATAAAATATACTATATACTCAATGACATTAAAATGATCTTCTTAAGAACAGACTTAAGGAATATGATTTCATTAAGTTCTGAGTCCAACAAAAGAAATGCACGCTACATGTCACTTGCCTCTACATGGGGCAGCTGGAACATATTGATGTTCAATAGCAAGTCTCTACATACAATTTGTTGAGCGACACTCAAGGTTGTATGTAAAGCAGGTTCGATCCGTAAGGTTCGAAAATTCGATCAAACTGTTTGAATCGAATATGAGTGCATGAGCGGTGCACGACTATGTATCCCAACCGGATCTTGAGACGAGCAACTTGTTGAGCTACACTCAAGGTTGCAAAGCTCAAGCGTTTGGATACATAAGATGCTTGCATAACTATTTAAATTTTTGTTGAGTCGTTTAATATCTAAATGAGATTTAGAAAAGGAAGAAGGCACTAAGGAAAAGTCATATTGAGAAAGATAGTTTTATTTAACATTAGTAAAGGCAAAAGTATGAGGAACTAATAATGTGACATTATTTGATGTCACGATTTCATAATAATGGTTATACAAAAGGAAAACACATTTTGGCGAATGTCGTCACATTGCTTTTGAAGCAATGAGTAATATGTATAACATAATATATTAAGTGTTAATATATGAATACGCAAGTTAGTAATAAACTTATATGGAAAATAGACTAGGCTGTATCAAAGAGACTAAACTTCACAAGTCACATAAAGAGGGGTCTGACCTCTCGTAATATGAAGTCTACGGACACTTGTGAATCTTATTCTCAGAGGTATGATGGCCGAAACTCCTTCTGTAAGACAGTGGGAGAGCGAGTTGTTGAACTTGCAGTCTTGTACATACTGATGTACCCGGACCCAAGTGTCAGTTAGCCAAGATAAGTTGTTCTTATGAGACACGTGTTCTTGATGAAACACAAGTCTGATAAAATAGAGAACAAAATGACAGAAGTATTTGAACTGATTCGATTAGATCGAAAAGTCAAATACGTAGCTGTATAAATCTTGCGTAAATAAAAGAAAATGTGATTTTCTCTCAAGTCAATTCTCTTAACATTTTGGATGTGTTTGAGAGCATGAATCGCATTTTGTTAGACATAGTGTGATTCATGGCAAGTCGACTCTAAGTTGCAATCCTCCCTCTGGGTTAAGTCCCAGATTATAATGCCTAGGTTCTTGATGATGTTCTATGAGGACCTTATCAATAAAATATTCATTAAATCAATTGTTAGAAAGTTAAAAGATTTCTCGAGTCTCGTGAAACGAAGAGTCGAGTTGGACATCATAATCGATGATGACCTAGTAAACTTACAGGATGAAATTCGGAGTATTGACTCCGATTAATAACTTGATGCAATTAGAAATGGTCCGTGCATATGAATAAAGTATGTACTTTAGTTTACGTGCCCAAGGAAAGTGTTTCTTTGACTGCAAGTAAATCTTCGAGTCGAGAAGATTGGTGCAGAAAGAAAATAATGAAGAACAATTATGTTGGTAAAGAACGGTTTTCATCCTAACTCATATAAATGGATTATGATGAAACTGTCTCGCCAGCAGATGCGTACAGATCTATTCGAACCGAACTCGATGTAAATGCTCATGATAACCATGAAAACTGGAGCATTCATTTATAGTGTGTTTTCTAAATATGATTTGGAAGAACAAACTTATATGAATTAGTCAAAGAGTTTTCAAGGTCAGTGGGAGCGAATAAAACACATACGATGCATCAAGGGGATGGAACATATTTTTGACAAAGTGGTCAAAAGAGTTTGACGCTTTTATGAACCATCTAAAATGACCAGTAACTTATTAAAAATTATTATTGTAAGGAACGATGAGCTGGATGAGATCCAAGAATATTAAATGGATTTCGAAGGACAAAAAGAATTATTTGGATAAGATTCAAATGGTTGGTCTAGAATGAACATCGAAACCCCTTAAGTTTATACTGTAGACAGTTTTAGCAGATCCACTCACGAAGGCTCTACCACATGAAGTCTGGAAAGGCTTATATGCAAATGCGGTATGAGATACCAGGATAAATGGGCCTGAGTGCAAGTGGGAGACGTTGCGAGATGTATGCCCTCGAGGTAATTTATCTCTGTGTATCTATACAAATATCGTGTTCAAAATTACAGTAAGCTGTATGGTAAGAATTTATTTAAGTTAAATCATAATGTAGTTATCATTAGAAAATAACTTAGGTAAAGTCCTGAGACTTAATGCGAGGTCAAACATATATTGAGATGACGATCTCGATCATGGAGAAGTGCTTGACCGTCGATAGCATAAGTCAAGAAATGTTCATGGTCGTAGATGGTTCGAGAAAAGGATATCGAAACATCGGATAGACCATTATGTCTTAGTCTTCACCGTATAGCGGTGATGATGATCTTATGGTCGTTAGACTTGGCGAAGTCGAAGATGAGACACAGGTGCTCATTGGAGAATGAGTTCATTGAACGACCCACAAGAGTTATCATATGGTTATGATTGACAAATCTGTCAATGATAACTCTTAGTGATGATAGGCAAGTTGGTCTTTGACTTGAGGTCATTGTACGAACATGTATGTGAACGGTGTCACTTAGATCTCTGACCTAGCTTCGAGGCAAGCCCTGCCGAAAGGTCTTTGGTTGGGTGACATTTGAAGCGTGCACGAAGAGTAATGACCAAGTTAGGATTCGTCTCTCCCGGTCAATGGGAGTTAGTGGTGTAGTGTTAGTTCGGTCGTTAGCGAAAACTCTGGCCAGAGTATGTTGGAAGATGTCCAATATTATTTGACTAAAGATCGATGAAAACTAACCGACTTCAAGCTATTGGGGTTGACAGTTTGACCGTACTCTAGGCTTGAGTTAAACGGCATAGTTTTGACAGAGAGACTACAACTGTGGAATTCATCACAGACACAGTCAGAGTAGTCCCGACAATACTCATATCGATGAATTAACTACATAAGTATGATTCTAAAATAGGGACGGTAACTTCTGCTCGTGGTCACTACCGTATGGGACTTCGAGCCCAACCTGTAGTAGGGTCAGGCTGTAGGGCATCACACAGAGTGCGACCTTCGTCTAGTAATAGGTAGAAACATTAGGAAGAATATGTATTTGATGCCAGGGATAGAAAACCGCAAAGATTTTGCAGTTGGCTCCTGCATTTGGGATAAATGATCTTGAGTGCAAGTGGGAGATGTTGAGGGATGTATGCCCTCAGATCATTTGTATTTAATGCAAATGATATTTTAAGCTTAGATAGGGACTATTTTGCATATGATGCAAGCTGAGTAATATGTGTCGTAAATAGTTTACGATAATATTTAAATATAATAAACGCGTTAAAAAGGTTATATGTATGACAGGATCGTCGCAGTCTAAACACAGGTTTAAACTGCGTCAAAAACGGAGTCCAAACGAGCCCAATAAGTCTATATAAAGTGTTTAAACAAAAGGCCCAAATATGGGGCAGCCAAAAGATTTTGTTGTTTGAGAAACAAACAAAAACAAAAAATAAAAAATTAAAATAAAAACCCATTAGCGGGTGCCCAAATTATGGGTGCCAGCTTGCGCCCAAAAGTTGGGCGCAGCCCATGTCGCAAAGAGGAAGGTGCGCCACTTGGCGCCCCCTGATTGGCGCCCCCAAACAGCCAAGGCCGGTGCCCATTTGGGCCCAGGCCAAAACACAGGCCCAGGCACCCGCATGCCCTTGCTTTGCACGGGCACGTGGAGGCACGCCAAGGCACGTGCAGTGCTCGCACCTCGAGGCGCATGTCTGCATGCACCTGGAGCAGGTGGGCCCCACGCGCTCTCTATGGCAACATGCAAATCTTGGCGGCTGGCTTTGTGCGGATCTTACGGTTTTTGGCTGACTTTGGACTGACATTTGAGGGGTCAAACAGACTATGATTGACTCGCCGTTTTTTCCTACGCGTTCACCATTCAGCACCCTTCAATTTGATAGGTTGTATCAAATGTGAAGCTCAACGGTGAGGGAGTTAAAATTCATGAAAGTTTGGCCTTTCTGAAAGGCAACCCAACTTGAATTATTTAACTCCAAACTTTAGTCCCACATCGGAAGTGAAGTAAAGAGGAGTGGTCTGCCGCCTATATAAATAGGGGTCTGTTCTCCTCCTCTAAACTCGTCCCTATCTCTAGATCTGAGTAGCTCCCAAAAATATTAGAGCACGCTCGGATCTAAGCTTACATTAATATTCTCTTCTCCCTAAATTTCTACCTTGCTCCTGAAGGGCTCTGGCAAAGCTACGAAGGGGTTCGGATCTGATCCGGAGTCTTGGAGAAGGTTCACACTCTGGTGAAAATTTCTTCGGTGTGTGGTTGGCTCGGCGACAAGGGGATTGCTCACCTCAGAACGCGGAGCAGTCTGAGGAGCGGTTCAACGCGGGACAGGGAGCGGCTCGGAAGACGGTGCGGTACACCTTGCATGTTCCAAGGAAAGGTTCCAGGTATGTCATTTAGTAGCTTTCTAGTATAATTTTAATAATGTCGCAGTAGTATAGATCCCTCTTGGGGTGGTCTGATCCATCCCAAGTCGTCATAGATCCTGGCTAAGGTTCTGGCTTTCCTTAGGGCCTCGCTAAAATGTTTAGCGTTTTTTGATTTTTTTCGATGTGCTTATTATGCCTCTGTTATCCGTCCGACTTAGGACGGGAACAGATCTGTGCCCTAAGGGTCTGCCAAAATCCTCCAGGCCCCGTGTGCACAAATGGGCACCAAAAATAATAGGGGAAGAGCGGATATGGCAAGAAGAGAGATCAGGTAGCACCACCACCCGCTGGGTGTGGTGGTGGTATCTGAATATGCTACAGAATGGCATCGAGCTTCTCGCTGTTTCACTGCTCAAGCTGCTAAAGTGCCTCGATATCCCGACGTAGCTCAACCATAACGCGCTCCACTCCATATAAGCAAGCAGATGATGTGTCCATATTTTACATCATTTTCATATCATATTTCCATCGCATTGCATATCATCCACGCGTCCAAATCCCACTTTTTACTGCGATTTTGGTATTTCTGACGATATTTCGAGTTTCGTAGTATATTTTGAGTTTTCAGGGATTTTGGAGCGATTTGGACCCCCGCCTGGGTATGGACACATCCGACTGGCTCATGAGCCCGTTGGTGGGGCTCTGGAGGAGTTCGCCGCGTTCTCGGAGCTGTTGGAGGAGAGAAGAAGGAGAAGAAGGAGAAAGAAGGAGGAGACAGAGAGAGGCAGCTGCAGCAGCATTTTCCCAGAAAATGCTCGGCCTGAGCAGCTGCTGCTCGGACCGAGCCATGACACGCTGCAGATACGGCCGACTCAGGCCGAGCAGCTCATCTGCTCGGCCAGACAGCACGCCCCGAGTAGTCCCTGAGCATACCCCAAGCAGCTGACCGAGTCATCCATTCCGGGCCCGAGCAGCATGCACCCAGGCCGAACCACTGGCCGAGCAGCTCCGACTCGGACCGAGTCACATACTCGGCCGGCACTTCCTGGGGCATTTTTGGAAGTTTTGTTGAACACGCGATGTGCGCAATTTTGCGTAGCTGAAGCTCACGACTGCGGGCTTTGTGTGAGGGGGATCTATTCTAAGTTTTGTTTGGAGATTTTTGGAGAGAGTTTTTGAGCGATTTTTGTAGGAATCATTTTTGGATTAATTTTTGTAGCAAACTCTGGATCGTTAATTGAAGATTAGCGTTTATTGTTCTTCTCTAGATTTGTTCTTCGTTCATTCTCGCTGTAAGTAATCTTTAGCTCTAATTCCTTTTATTGCAAAAAATGTTTTCCTACGCGAAATCTATATTCTTGTGCGTTCCGATCACCATGAGTGAGTAGATCCTTTCTAGGGCCGATGGGTGAACCCTAGGATTTTAGGGGGAAAATGTAGATCTGGATCCCAATGTTGAATTGGGGATTTATGGTTGTATTCTGGTAGATCCTACCGGATCCGTAGATAACCTGTACTGAGATCGTGACCACGGTCTATGTAATCGATGTGCTTAAGGGGTATATAGGGATTTGAATAGGGGAATCAACGGATCCAATCAAGGCACGTGACCATGCTCGGCTCATGCCCTGAAGGGATCTGTTGACGAATTATAATGCTACGTTGACGGCTACCGCCATTGCATCAACGAGAGCCGTCGGAATACCCTGCAATTCTAACCCACGAGAGTGGTATGAATTGGGGGAATTAATTCCCTAACCCCTATGCAATGAGGGGATCCTATCTAACATCAACCCCCAACGATCCTAGCGGTGATCCTTAAAGCCCTAGTTCCTTTTATTATATTACACAACATCAACTACCGACCCAATTCATTCTCACTCCGACCACTACATTACTTCTAGACTTAGAAACAAACTGAGATTACCACGGACACTATCACCGTCCCTGTGGGATCCGACTATCTTTTATACTATAACTCGACACCGTCCGCTTGCGGATTGAACCCGAAGTCGTAGCCTATGAGCCATATCACGCCTGGCGATCGTGACCCCGCCAGGTGGGTCATAGGTGCAGATTGCGGGTGCGTCAAGTTTTTGGCGCCGCTACCGGGGTCGGCAACAGTGTTTTTATCTCAATTTGTTTTTATATTGAGAAGTTTGCTAACACTCTTACCATCCCTTATCTACCCATCATTTTTACCCTCTTTATTTATTGCGGTGCTACTGACGGTGTTTTTCTGAGCTTTGTTGGTGCATGAACACCCGTCACAAGGGGACTTCCAGAGAATTATTGTTTGATCCTGAGATCAAAAAGACCGCCAGAGCCTTGAGAGCTTCTAGCAGAAGTTCATCTCCATCAGCTCAGATGGGAGAGAATCCTCCTCCTCCTCCACACACCGGGTCCATCAGGGACCACATGAAACCTACCTTTGGGAATAACTCCTCGGTTCTTAGACCGCAGCTGACGGCAGCAACCTTTGAGCTGAAGACGGGGTTAATAAATCTGTTGCAGCTGGATCCCTTCCATGGGCATCCTCATGAGAACCCTAATCATCACATTGACTCCTTCTTGGCCAAGTGCGATACATTCAAGGCGAAGGACGTCAGTGATGATGCAGTGAAGTTGCGGCTGTTCCCTTTCACCTTGAGGGACAAGGCCTCCTACTGGCTCCGAGCACACCCTCCCAAGCACTTCACTACCTGGGAGAAGCTCGCTCTCGTATTCGTGGATATGTTTTATCCACCATCGAAGACGGTCCAGATCAGAGGGGCCATATCCAATTTCAAGCAGCTCCCCCAAGAGTCGCTTTACGAGGCTTGGGAGAGATTTAAAGACCTCCAACATCAGTGCCCCCACCACGGAATCCAGCCTTGGGATTTAGTGCAGAGCTTCTACAACAGGCTCCAACCTAGCACTAAAATGATTATTGATGCTGCGACGCAGGGCGCCTTATTGAATAAGTCTCCTGAGGCGGCTATTGATCTTCTGGAGCACATGGCTGCCAACACCCAGCAGTGGGGCGATGAGAGGACCATGATCACCCGGACCCCTGAGGTCAAGGCTGCTAGTCACCTAGACTCCCACATAGAGAACTTGTGCAAGCAGTTGGCCCGTATTGAGCAGCGTCTGGACTCCCTTCCAGCAGCACCCAGCACCTCCTACCATCCTGCTGAGGAGTACGTAGATCCGGGGTATATCCCCGCTGAGGGTCATTATGAGGGTGCTAAGACATCTGAGACTGTTCAGTACGTCCAAGGAGAAGGACGGAATCAGTGGCAGCATCCGACTGCCAGGAATCACACCGGTTTCTCATATGGAAATCCAAGCGGAGGGCTGCAACCTTCGCAGTTTCAGAGGCCTCCTCCTCCCCAGCAGCAGCAGCAGTAGCAGCAGAGCCAGCAGCAAGGCGGCTTTAGGCCAGCTGGGCCCTATAGGCTGCCGGGATATCAGTACAACCGACCACCTCAGCAAATTTTTGCGCCGACTCCTCCAAAGTCAAATCTTGAATCTACGTTGGAAACTTTTATGAGTGGCCAAATTCGATTCAACCAAGATACGTCGAACCAGTTCAAGAGTATCAACTCTTCACTCGACGAGCTGAGAGGGCAGATGTCCCAGTTGCTGAAGAACCAAGGGAGACTACCCTCCCAGCCGGAGACCAACCCCAGACCTCAAGCAAACGCCGTGGTTTCAGTGACCACGCGAGGAGGACAGGTGACCGACCCGGTTATGGTCCCGGTACTTAGCAAAGAGAGGACCACCATTGAGGAAGTTGTTGATGACAGTGCCAGAGTTGAGGCCACTGAAGGGCCTATCGCTATTGAAGAGAAGACGGATACACCTCCCGTCATGCCTGCTACTACTCCTCCGCCCGCTGATGCATCTAAGGGCAGAGCCTCCAGGCCTCCTCCTCCGTATCCTCAGAGGCTCGCCCAAGCCAAGTTGGAGAAAAAGTACACCAAGTTTATGGAGTTACTGAAGGGGATTCAGCTGAATATCACATTCATTGATGACATCACCGAGATCCCGGTGTATGCTAAATTTCTAAAGGATCTCATCACGGGGAAGCGAAGGCCGGAAGAAATCAAGCTGTTGGAGGACTCCACCTCCATTATCAAGAACCACCTCCCTTGGAAGCTGCCGGATCTGGGGAGCTTCACTGTGCCATGCTCCATCTGAGGAATGCCAATCAGCAGAGCGCTAATTAATTTAGGGGCTAGCATCAGTCTGATGCCCCTTTCTATCTTCAGAAGACTCCAGACAGGAAGCGAGCTGGAACCTACTAGCATGTCAATCCAGCTCGCCGATCACTCTATCACCTACCCAGTATGGATAGCGAGAGACGTCATCCTCTAGATACCTCCAGGACTATGTGTCCCGGTTGATTTTGTCATCATGGACATACCAGAGGGAGGAAGCTCTCAGCTAATACTCGGTCGCCCCTTCATGGTGACGGCCGGGGTGCTTATAGACGTCCGAGAAGGAACCCTCTCCCTCAATGTGGGAAATATTGAAGCTGAGTTCCGGCTGCAAAAGCCAATGAAGGAGTGTGCCCACGTTGAAGGGGCTAGTTATCTGGAGTTTTTGGAGGAGGAAGTGATTGAAGACTTTTCTGCTGAAGGGGTCATGAAGGACCCGGTCAAAGCAAGCATCGACGACGACGGCGACCCAACGTACAACAAAGCAGTCGCTGCGTACATCCAAGTATTGGATGAGAAGTTTCAACGTCGTCAGACAAATCATCTAGCATCGGAGGTCACATGTTTCATGGAGGAGTGTGTTGGAGTAAGCGGAAGTCAAACACCGCCGAATTGCACCACCTCAGAGGATGACGCGCGACCACCGCACGCGCCAAACGTGAATTGATATATCATGGGGAGTCGAGCTCATGACTGAAAACGAGCGCTTTTTGGGAGGCAACCCAATTCCGTAGATTTTGAAATTTCTTTCCCATTTTCTTATTTTTCCTATTTTTATTTCGTGTTTTTAGGTAAAATCGCAAAAAATTATAAAAAGTTTTGACGAGTTTGTGTTTCGTGTAGGGCGGAACATCGGGGGCATGCGCATAGACATTATAAACGGAAGAAAGCCGGAGGAAGATAACAAAGTTGAAGATTTGAGAAGGAAATGAGAGGGAAAGAAGGCAAAAGGAGCTACAGGAAACTCGGCCCAAGTAGCTCAGCTGCTCGGCCGAGTCGAGCAGACTCGGATACTTAAGCTCGGCCCGAGCAGCATCCTACTCGGTCGAGTTTTATAGGCGGAAGATTTTGGTGAAAAACGTCACTCTGCCAACCCGGACAGAGCACATTGACTCGGCCTGAGTAGGATATGACTCGCCCCGAGCACAGACCGGCTCGGTCGAGTACTACAGGGAGCCCAAGTTGGAGCGAAAACGTCACTCTGTCGACCCGAGCGGAGAATTATTGGCTCGACCCAAGCAGCAAACGACTCGGAGGGAGTATTTTGTTTAAAATTTCTACGTTAACCCGAGCTGAGCAGTATATCTACTCGGCCCGAGTCTTGTCGTTTTATTTAAAATTTCTCCTCACTTCGACACGAGCTGAGCTGCACATGGACTCGACCCGAGTCAAGTCGGGTTTCACTACACGGCCCGCTTCTTTTAATCTCTCTGTTAAATCTCTTTTACCCTAACACTTTTACCCCCTCCCGAAAACTCCCCCCCTCCCCCCCGAGTCTCTCCCCTAATCCTACTCGTTCGCCCTAACCCCCGATGCCTGTCTTCACCTCTCCACCGCCGGCTCCACCGCCTTCGCCGCCGCTCGCCGGTAAACACCACCCCCCTCTCTCCCCCCCTTCCCCATCTCCCCCCCCCCCCCCCCCGCCTCCCCTAATTCCACCCCCCCCCCCACTCTGCCTTCGCTACGGAGGGCGCCATCGACAACCCCCTCCCCATCGAACCCCCCTCCCTCGCTCCATCTCCCGCCATCAACCTCTGCCCCAAATTTCCCCTCCACGTCCCCCATTTCCGCCCTACTGCGACGAGGGCGTCGTCGACGGCGCCACCGCCGCCGACGGCGCCCCGACGGTGTCGGACATCACCCCCCACCAAAAACCCCGCCGGCCATCAACCCCCCCAACCCCGAAGTCTATCACCCCCCTCCCCCCCGAACCCCTCCCCCCCAGAGCCATGCCCTAGGGCACGGCTCGCTCAACACCACGCCCCGAGTCGATCGACTCGATCACCAATCCGCCCCGAGTCGATCGACTCGGTCAGAAAGCCACCCCGAGCCCCCCCCCCCCTCTCCTGAGTGCACGACTCAGGCCGAGCAGTACCCTGCTCACCCCGGGTCACAAGTAATTAAAACTTTTCCCATTTCTATTCAATATTCTGACGTTTTGATGGTTTCATTTGGCAGGTACTCTGTTCTTACGGCAGTAGCAGTTGTGTGGATCAGCTTGGTGGATCTTTCGCTCATCCGCATCACCCGCACACTTGGTACACTCTTTCCTTTCTCTATTTTTTGTACCGTATTATTTTTCTGCTCGCGTCGCCATGGTCCACACTCACGGATCGACGACCCTTCCCATCCGTGGGAAGAGGCCATCTTCTGGCCCATCCTCTTCACGTCCACATCGCCGTGCACGCACCACTTCCACTACCACACCCCCTGCCACCTCCACCATCCCTGCCACTGTCACCACTACTGCCGCTACCATCTCATCCACCAGTGCTCCCATTCCATCATCTTCTTACCCCTCCACCACCTCTGTCGCATCGCTACCACCCTCCTCACCCCCTAATGATGACCCCACAGCCAACATCCCCACCCACGGCATCACCTTCCACGATAGAGCGCACAGATCGCGCTATGCTAGGCTGCACCAGCGCCTTCTTATCCCCACAGTTTTCGTTCACGTTCCAGCCCTTACGTCCCTAGGCATTCTCCAGGGTATCCACCACCTTTACCAGGCGATCGGTTTCGACCGATTCCTGGGAGTTCACGCCCCCACATACACCCACCTAGCCCTAGAGGGTCTTAGCTCCCTCACTTTCACCGACGCAAGTGCATTACTTTTCGGCTCCTGGATCATGAGTACACGGTCACTTTCGCTATGATCAGGGACTACTTGCACTTCCCCGCCATCCCTGACCCTAGGGCAGCTTTTTCCCCTTCCCACGACCTAGACGACTTTCACGCTCGCACCTTTTGGCAGCGTATTTCTGGACTGCCCGAGTACCGCCCCAGCCGGGCGAAGGCATCGTGCATTGTGCACCCGTGCCTTCGCTACGCTCAGAGGCACCTAGTGTGCACACTATTTTGCAGACCTGAAGTCGGGACTATGTCCCTCCCCGAGCTTACCCACATTTGGGGTATGACCCGACCTCGTAGACTCCACCCTGATGGCTCTACGAGACCATTCATGCTTTCTAACGCTACTTCCTGGCTGTGTCAGAGACTCTACCAGACAGCCACCTCTTACCACGCCACGGATATTTGCTGCGGTGGTTTCTTTACCATCTTTGCTAGGATGTTAGGTATCCCACTCCCCGATGACTTGCACCGCCCTCCTGGCCCGAATGCCTCACCACTGGCGTGCTCGAGCACATGCAGATTCTACGTCCCTACGGTGCTCGTCACTGGCGCTACCTTGTCGGCACGGGTCATGACACACATATGATCCTTCCTGCCCCTCACCTGACGCATATTCCTGCTGTCCAGCTCGACTGGCTTATTCCTTAGGTTTTTCCACTTCCCCCCATTCATGACCTTGAGCCCCCAGGAGCACCGGTAGAGGCTCTCACCGATGACCCCGGCCAGCACTCCTCTGATTTCGAGCTCCTCGATATATCCGCCCTGGTTGTCGGTCTCCCTGTTACTCCCGCTCACACATCTTCAGGATCTGCCGCTTCCACCCTCGTATCTGTTGTTTCTACGGTCGTTGAGTTGTCGGGGACTGTCCTCACTTCCTGCCCTGACACTCATATCACTTCTGTCGATGTCTCTGTGCCTGAGGGCACAGATCTACCTTTTTTGACGACGTTGTAGATTTGGGTGCTCCCTCACCCGACCCTGTCCCTACCCTCCCTCCTCTCTCGGAGCTTATATCTTCAGCTCCTCTGACTGCCACCTCCTCTTCTTCCCTTTCGGCTGTTTTCACTGAGTCTGTCTCGACGTCTGTCCACACTTCTGTGTCGACGACAGCTCCTTCTTCCGCCGCCATAGATATTCTGACGAGTCCACCCTCGCCCACATTCCACACTCGGCCCGGTGCCTCGGTCGCATCGGGCCGCTTATCACGAGTAGTGACCTACCGACATGCCACCCATACCCACCCCGAGCCTCGATCCTCAGACTCTCGCTTGACCGCCCTCGAGGAGTTGACCTCCCGCCTAACCTCCCGCTTACAGCATGATTTCGACGACTTTTGCCACGAGTCTAGGACACACAGATCTAGGGTAGAGTCGGATCTCACATCCATTCTCGACCTGTTGAGACACTGTGGCCCGCCTACAGTGATACTTGCACACCCTCCTCCGCCTAGGCCGTCTACTGTGGCTGACCTTGCACAGCTCAGTTCTTCACTCCCGCAGGTTTCTGTCGAGCCTGCGTCTTCCACCCTAGAGCCGTCAGCCACAGTCGATCCTCTCACAGCCATGGTCCAGTACACTTCATATCCTTCCTCCTCCATCATAGACCCCTCCTGCAGCCCTCCCCACGTGTCCCAGCCACCAGACTCACCACCCACCGCCCTGGGTCCGCAGCAGAGGGACCCATCACCACCCCTAGAGGGTGGTGCCTCTGCTTGATATATTCCTATCCAGTTTTTGCCTCCCCTTTATTTTTTAGTGCACATCTGTCTATGCGGGGCCCTGCTTTACCACAGCTTGGGGGAGGACCCGCTCATGCATCATTCCACATTGCATTGCATCATGTTGCATTTTTATTTTTATTTCCTTTTTTTCCTTTATTCACATAGTTTTTATCTTATTTTCCCGCCCATCCCACCCCTTTAGCCTCATCTCCCGCTCACGAGCGATTTCTTAGCAGTGAGGACACTGCTAGGTTTAGCTTGGGGGATGAGCGCTACCGCTTTATTTTTATTTTTATTTTTATTTTTATTTTTACATTTTCTTCTCTTATTTTCAGTTTTTATTTCACTTTTTTCGCCACTTTACCGCCCCATTTTATTTTTCTCATTTTGCATCATATCTTCTGCTTTTCCCCATGCATGCATCTCCCTTTTATAGATTTCCACTTTTTCTCTGTTCCTTTTTATTTTTGCTAAGGATGATCTAAATGATGATATCTCTCTAGGATTTATTAGTTTTTAGCGATGCTTATCTCTTTGGCATGCTATTAGGATTAATTTCAGCTTTATTGTCTATATGCATGTATTTCTTTTGATGATCTGTTTGATTTAATACCTGATATGAATTGAAGTCAATTGCATGAATTAGGATCTAGTATGATTTATGTTGGGAAACGGAACCAAATTCACGCATCACTGAACACTTGGAGCACCTGTTTTTATTATCTTATTCACTTCTGTTTGCATGCATGTTGACATTGTGATTATTACTGCATGCTATCTTCAGTATTCATTTAGAGAAGTGAAATACCCTTGCTATATATGAGTTTAGTTAGAGTTTTATTTTATCGAACTGATGTGCACCCTCTTATGAGTGAAACGAGTGTCCCATTATCTTCCTTCTCCACATACCTACTTTTTCTCTACATATCAGTTGGTTACACCCCTATAGCTACTTTACCACATCTCACTCCCCATGTATAAAAATAAAAAGTATAGCTTCTTTTCTTCAAAAAACAAAAAGAAAAAAAGGGGGGAGAAAGAAAAAAATGAATGAAAAAAATACCATTTTGTGCTATTCCATTAAGAAGCTATATCTCGTTCAGGAAAGAAAAATTAAATTCCATATCATTTTCATTGATGCGACGCCTCAAGCTAAGGTTGGGGGGTAAACCAACTGATCATATGAGTGAGCTTGACATTAGAGTGGAGACGGTGCACGTCGGGGAGATTTAATAAAACCCAAACTTTACGAATTACTTTATTTTTGGGGATCTTTCACGTATCGATTTGGATATCTGAATGGCATGATCTTTCTATTCTCTATTGCATGTTGCGTGAATCTTTTGTGCTCCTTATGTTTCTTTGATTGAAAGGGCATTGTCAACTATTTTATACTAAACTCTAGGGATTGCATGAGATTGATAGGATTTGACGGTGTTATTTCAGTAGATCCATATTCTTTGCCTGCATTACATGACATACGATATGTAAAGCTTGAAATTACCAATAGCATGCATGTTTAGCACTCGGAGCATCGTGATAGACTTTTTAGACCTGAGATCTGACCGATCATCCTTAGCACTTCTCTCTTATTTCCCTCTTTTTGTTTTTCACTTCTTTTTGTTTTCATTTTCTTGTTTTCATTTTGTTTTCTTCCCGGCGTACTGATTATTCGTCTTCCTCGAGGACGAGTTAGAGGTAAGCGTGGGGGATTTTGATGTGTCCATATTTTACATCATTTTCCTATCATATTTCCATCACATTGCATATCATCCCCGCGTCCAAATCCCACTTTTTACTGCGATTTTGGTATTTCTGACGATATTTCGAGTTTCGTAGTATATTTTGAGTTTTCAGTGATTTTGGAATGATTTGGACCCCCGCCTGGGTATGGACACATCCGACTTGCTCATGAGCCCGTTGGCGGGGCTCTGGAGGAGTTCGTTGCGTTCTCGGAGCTGTTGGAGGAGAGAAGGAGGAGAAGAAGGAGAAAGAAGGAGGAGACAGAGAGAGGCAGCTGCATCAGCATTTTCCCAGAAAATGCTCGGCCCGAGCAACTGCTGCTCGGGCCGAGCCATAACATGCTGCAGATACGGCCGACTCGGGCCGAGCAGCTCATCTGCTCGGCCAGACAGCACGCCCCGAGTAGTCCCCGAGCATACCCCGAGCAGCCGACCGAGTCATCCATTCCAGGCCCGAGCAGCATGCGACCCGGGCCGAACCACTGGCCGAGCAGCTCCGACTCGGGCCGAGTCACATACTCGGCCAGCACTTCTTGGGGCATTTTTGGAAGTTTTGTTGAACGCGTGATGTGCGCGGTTTTGCGTAGCTGAAGCTCATGACTGCGGGGTCAGCGTGAGGGGGATATATTCTGAGTTTTGTTTGGAGATTTTTGGAGAGAGTTTTTGAGCGATTTTTGTAGGAATCATTTTTGGATTAATTTTTGTAGCAAACTCTGGATCGTTATTTGAAGATTAGCGTTTATTGTTCTTCTCTAGATTTGTTCTTCGTTCATTCTCGATGTAAGTAATCTTTAGCCCTAAGTCCTTTTATTGCAAAAAATGTTTTCCTATGCGAAATCTATATTCTTGTGCATTCCGATCACCATGAGTGAGTAGATCCTTTCTAGGGCCGATGGGTGAACCCTAGGATTTTAGGGGGGAAATGTAGATCTTGATCCCAATGTTGAATTGGGGATTTATGGTTGTATTTCGGTAGATCCTACAGGATCCGTAGATAACCCGTACTGAGATCGTGACTACGGTCTGTGGAATCGATGTGCTTAAGGGGTATATAGGGATTCGAATAGGGGAATCAACGGATCCAATCAAGGCACGTGACCATGCCCGGCTCGTGCCCTGAAGGGATCCGTTGACAAACTATAATGCTACGTTGACGGCTACCGCCATTGCGTCAACGAGAGCCGCCGAAATAACCCGCAATTCTAACCCACGAGAGTGGTACGAATTAGGGGAATTAATTACCTAACCCCTATGCAATGAGGGGATCCTATCTAACATCAACCCCCAACGATCCTAGCGGTGATCCTTAAAGCCCTAGTTCCTTTTATTATATTACACAACATCAACTACCGACCCAATTCATTCTCACTCCGACTGCTACATTACTTCTAGACTTAGAAACAAACTGAGATTACCACGGACACTATCACCGTCCTTATGGGATCCGACTATCTTTTATACTATAACTCGACACCGTCCGCTTGCAGATTGAACCCGAAGTCGTTGCCTAGGAGCCATATCACGCCTGGCGATCGTGACACCGCCAGGTAGGTCCTGGGTGCAGATTGCGGGTGCGTCAACAAAAAAAGCAAGAGCACGAGAGCCGCTGGACTCACCTATAGCGGGAGGCCCACTTGTAAGAAAAATATGGTGTAGAGGGAGTGTGGGCTGGGCAGAGGCAGGAGATGCGGAAGATGGTGAAGACACGACAAAGGTGGTGGCAGCAGATGTGTGGACATAAACCACCACATTCTTCGTAAGGACAACAGAGACATCGGTGGAGACAGAGGTAGACAATGGGGCAGAAACTGACACAGCCTCGGTAGGTGGTGATGTGGGGACAGAAATGTCAAAGATCATATCGGAAGCAGGAAAATCAGACGATAGAGCTGCGCCCTTAACAGAAGTAAGGACAGAAGGGGCTGCAGAGGGCTAAGATAAGGAATCTGATGGGTATGACTCCTTAATATGTGGTGAGGCGACGCTCGGCTGCTGAGTGAGATGGTGGGCAGGCTGCTCATCATCGGGTTCCATCTCGTAGATGTGTGGGATGTGTTGGATCCTGTGGATGGCAAACAACACTAGAAGTGGGTTGAATAGTGTTATGTAAATTAAAAAATTTTTCCTTTGATTACTATAACATGATAATTTTCCTTCCAATGTTGCCTAAGGAACCAAGTAGAGTGATCTACGCTTGGTCCTTAATCAACAATATAAACTAAACAAATAAGAAGAATAACTACAAGTAAATAAAGATTACAATCAGAGAGATTTTACACAGCAGAATAGAAAGATAACCTTTGCAATATATTAATAAAGAATTACAAAGAGAGTATATAAACAACTAAAGATTGCTAACACAAATAAATAAATACAAACCCAGAAAGCATGTAGAGTCAAGAGATTTTTATCCTGGTTCTCCGCAACCTGGGTACGTCAAGTCCCCAACCAATCCGGTACGAGATTCAATCCACTATTGCCTTAGCAATACAATTACCTAACTTCACTTGTTAGGATTTCCAACAACCTAGTATCCCTATCAGGATTTCCAACCACCTAGCCTTGACTAGGATTTTTCACAACCCTTATCACAAAGGGAATCAAAATAAAAACAAAATCCAATTCACCACAATATTCGGTGGAGATTGGTTTACATCCAATATAATTATATAGCCAAGATATTATCGCAAATGTGCTTATGTGGCTAAAAGAATTAAATAATCTTAGATCACATAAAGAATATAATTGAATTCGTTATGATCTAGATTCTTTGATTTTCAAAATCTTTCAAACATTATGAAATCAAAAAGAAAGGATTTTGAAACAACTTTTCAATAGCCAAAAAAAATAACGGTGATCCTAAATGAATTTTAGATAAGAATAAATAAGATCAGAAATTAGAACCAGATTTTTGGCTTCGACGATTTTAGAGCGATGAGAGCAATTAAGAATTCACAAGAGTATAGTTTAGCTCAAGAAATAATAGAGATTTGTATTGTGAAAGTTCTCAAGGGTCTCTATTTATAAAGTTTCAAAACCGAATTTGAATTTCAAAAAATATTGGACTTCAGCCCACCAATCAAGCAAAGCAAAAGATTGAATGAGCAAAATCTGGGAAGTCAAACGCAACTGGTAGTCGACTCACAATGGAGGTGGTCGACTCACAGAGAGTTTTCAATGAAAACTATGCTCACAATTGGTAGTCGACTCCCTCCTTTGGTGGTCGACTTCCAGAGCATATTTTGTATTGAAACTCAGTTGAAAAGATAAGTAATCAACTCCTGGGTGTTTAGAGATTGACTACAAAGTTAAATCGAAAAGCTTAGCGCTCAAAAGATTTAAAACGAGTTTGAAAAATTTGTTTCGAAAACATTTTGTATGTATGTGCAATATATCTTGGCTTTTAACATATTCATAAAAGAACAACTCACACACTTAGGCTTAAATAAAGACTTCTGAAGCCGATCAAATATTGATGTAGATATGCGCTTCATTTGGAATTTGAGCTCCTCCTTAGCTTAAGCTTGAGCATGTTCCATGAGCTTCACTTGTGGTTGAAGTAGAGCAATCAAATTGTCTTCATTTTCTGAGTGTGGTTGAGTTTCTTCAGAGTATGCGTAAAGCTCTTTATCTATTGATGGCATAACCTACACACTTTAGATAATGTCATTAGTATACTAACATCATTTAGTGTGATCATCATCAAAACCATTTAGGGGTGGAACTAGATTTCCCATCAGGATGTGTAGCTCCATGGAAGGATCCAATCGACGTGATGGGGGCCAACAAAAGTCCGAATGGGGTTCGGAAGTACCATGAAATCGACGTCGATTCGTCCATGGAGATATACCCAGTGACGACGACCGTGGGCCCTAATAATGTACATGCGAAAAGCACATCAAGTGATAGGGTGGTAAGGCTTGGTGCCTCTGCCAGATCATCAGGAATATCTAGTTTGGCACGCTGGGCAATGAGGGTGAAGAAACCACCGCAACAGATAGGGCCCTTGTAACCACCGGTGTTTGTAGCTACGATGGAGTCCAGTGTTATCATGTTATGCCTATCATTATTGTTATTCTTTACGTCGTTATGATTTATATTCTTATATTAAGTTAACTAACAATAAATATGTTATAATTATTTTCTAAATTAAAATTTTCAAAATGTTTAATTTTCATTTCAAACTTCAACAACTTTCAAATTCAAATGTTTAAATTCCATTTCAAATTTTAAACTTTCAAATAAATTCCTAATTTAATCCTAATAAAACCTATAGCTAAAGGGAAGTTTTCCTTATCACTAAATCCATTTATTCGCTCCTTAATAATTGTTCTAATTCAAACTTTCCTTAATATCCTTTACAATTAACCGCCTAATAAAGTTTTTAAAACAAATTAAAATCTATTCTTTTTGCAAGTAATTGAATCCCATTAATCTCTCCTTGATTATTATGAAATCAATTCAAAATCTTCCCATCATATCCTCTCCACAATTCGCTCCACGGTTCCCTCTCCATGATCCCATCATTTCCTCCATGATTCTTGTACCAATTCAAATCTCATTTCATATAGACCTACGAGACTTTTACCTATCTTAATGACAATGAATCACTAATATTAATTGTCATTATATCTTTGTTCTGTCCTTTCATTCCCTACAATTAGCACCTACCAAATAGATTAAAAGAGAATAAAACCCTAACCCCTCACTTCATAGCCGCCAACAAACCTTCAGCCCCTCTCTTATCAAACCCATAAAATCCTACGGCAACTCCATCTTCCCATGCTCCACGGAGGCGACGCCATGACCCGAGCAACCTACGGCCCTCATCTCCTCCTTCCCATCAAGCCCCGACCACCTCAATGCCTCCCACACCACCACAGATCTCCGGCGACAACCCAACTCTGGCGAGCCCCAAACTGTCGCGTCCCTCCTCCTAAACTCCCCATCTTCTTCCAGTAAATCCTGATTTCCCCCACAACCGAACTTCCCCTGCTTTCCAGCTTTGGGCGCCCCAAGCCAGAGGCCGAGCCCCGCTGGATCTCTTACCTCATCCGGTCGACGATGACCCAGCAGGAGGACCGGCATCTCCTCTCCTCCGACAACCTCCGGTGAGACCCCCAGTCCCCTCTCCATGGTGAGCCATCTTCCTTTTTCCAACATTCCTGAGTCGCCTACCAATTGTTCAGCGAAATACCCCAACGAGATCCGGATGACTTCTCGAGCTCCGGCGTGTCTCCGACGACCCCTATTCCATTGCCGATGAACCCAACACTCGCTCTCCTCCTCGGATCCACGCAACGTATAGTAGGTTCCCTACATCTCTTTCATATGAATAAATAATGTGTGAGTTGTGGACATGTTAATTGTTGAATAATTAAAATTGCATGTTCTATATTTTAATTAATTGTTAATGTTAATGTTGTAGTTGTTAATGTTATAGTAGTTGTTAATGTTATCATATTATACATGTTCATGTTAAATTAATCCGGTTTGGTTGTGGTCATAATATTTCAATTCATTGGGCCTATTATACACATCTTATGGCATGTCCAGAATACATTAACTAACACATGTCATTATAACCTGTTACATTGGAGTATAATCTTATATTGTCAAACAACTGCCATATGAGATATCTTGAGTATAAAGTTAGTGTAACCATTTATAACTCACTCCTGGAAAAATGATACAAGCTTTGCTATATTTTGTAATTAGTATGTAAGAAACATCATCTCAAATTAGTGATTAATGCTAGTCAATGGAATTAACATCATATTAGCATATTAGCATCATATTAGTACATTAATAAATGTTGGATCATTTAATTTCCCATATGCGCAGTATGTATTAATATGTTATTAAAGCCATGAGGATAATGTTGCTAATTTGTAATTTTCCACAAAAGTATGATTCATGTTATTAATGGCTTGTTGTTAGTGGTAATAGCTTAATGTTCAAGTTAATCTTGCCTAAACGTACATAACTTACTCTTTTTGCATAGTGTACCATTATTTGTGCCACACCATCTTTGGGGTGGTCTGCTCCAAATGAAATGTTATATTGAGCACTCGGGCATTTACGGATATTGGGCCCTCGGGCATTTACGGATATTAGGCCTTCAGGCATTTACGTAACATTGGGCCCTTGGGGCATTTACGGAATGTTGGCCACACGACAAACATTGAACTATACGGATACACATATTGACACTTTTGGGTGGGATAGTCCACTGTAGTAGAGGCCAGAATGCTAGGTTTCACCCTATTGGTAAATTCGACCGTCACCCGGATGGGTCGATGAGTACAGAACCACTGGGTATCTCCCAATGGTTTGGTAAAATTGTAGTCTCCTCTGCCTTCAGACATTGGGCTTGTCACTAGATTAAGTTATTGAATGACACTCTTTTTACTTTCTGCTATTGCTATCATGAAATGTATAAACTTCTAGCTAAGCTCTTACCATGTTTTGTTATGTACACTACACCTTGCCATGCTCACTACTTTGCACACTATACTTACCAGGCTCATGTGTAATTGCCATGCTCACTATGCTTTACCTTGTGCACTACACCTTACTATGCTCACTACACCTTACCATGCTCACATGCTTTTATTCTGTTAATAGACAATGTTATTGCCCTGCTATATTCTTTTAATTATTTAAATGAGATTGATACTTGGGAACCTACATGAGTAACCCTCACTGACGGACATTGTATTTGTGTTTTAATGCAATGTCTGTCAGGTTCTGAGGGCATTTTTGCAGATCTTAGTTCCAACGTAGCGGGATCCACTAGAGGCATGACTCTTCCAGGAGGATACTCTTAGGCTGCTTCTCCTTGTAGTTTCCATTGTATCAGAATTGTGTATTCCATGTTGTAAGGGCCATAAGGCCTCTCTTCCTTCGTTATTGTTGTAATTTATTCTAAGACGTTTGGGATTGTAATAATATTTTTGATTATCTATGTTGTTTTGAGTATGCATGCAAGAACCTGTGAGGTTTCACACAGACGCTTATTGTGTTTAAATCAAGGAGGAAAGAAAAACAAAAGTACCTTCTCCTTGCTTGCACATGCGGACCCGCTCGCGTCCTCGCTCCCAAGTATAATGGGAAGCGGGGCATGACAGCCCTTCTGTGAAGAAGCGACAAAGATCAAGCGATCGCAAATAATCTAATCAGGATACATGGAAAATGTAGGAAGTACGGTTCCATTCAGCTGCTCCTCAAGGGGGAGAGTAAGAGCCCACAAGAGGATAAGCTTGATGGTAGACATGGTCCCGGGCTCAGGCATGCATAGGAAGGTGGTGGCAAGATGGCACTTAGCAAAGCGCAGACAGGGATGTACAATGGAGGATGACTTAGAGCGGCTAATGCTAAAACCAGGTAGGCCAGAGATCCTCTACCAAAAGCGTGTGGTGTGAATAATGGTGGGAGTATCCTTGCCATAGGAGTAGGTAGACTCGACATAGGGGACAGCATGCCACTGGAAATGTTTACGGATTCCTCCGTAAATGAACTCTAATTCTTTATCCAGTAAGCCGAACGGTATCCCTCTGTCGGTCCTATGGATAGAACTGAGGGCTTCCAAGGTGAGGCGAGTGTAGGTCTTCGCCTTCAACCCTAAGAAGTACTCACATCCTAAGTTGCGAGAAAGTTACCAAACCATTGGCAATAGGACTAGCTGCTCAAGTGCTCCTAAGTCAGAAATTTTGTGGAATGCTTGGGTGCTTAGAGAGTTCGGCAAATTTGTGATGATGTGCCTCGTCGATGAATGTGATGCCGAATGTCTCAAGAGGGGTGCCCTCATGTTATTGGGGTGGAGGAGGTGGTGGTGTGGGCTCCGACGTGGGGATAAGTGTCCTAAAGGAGGAAGCAGAAGCCTTTCGATTCTTCTTAGGGGGTGATTATGGGGGTGGTGGTGGTTGTGGAGATGGTTATGGAGATGGTGGTGTTGGAGTCTGTGTGTGTGCGCGCGCGCGCGCGTGCGATGCATGCCCTGGTGCCCTTGCAGGATGGCATGGTGTAAGTGCTTAATCAAACAAATAACACAACCACGAGTAGTAATGATATGAAAATAAAAGTTCAAGTGTGGAAGGAGTATACGCAAGCAAGCGAAGAGCCAAGTCCCAAACCTCGAGCTCCATGCACCCAAGTGTGCGAAATCCTCCAAGCTACCCAAGATTGCTCCACGATCTCCACCAAAGGGTTTGAGCAAACCTTAATCAATGGTTAAATTAAAATTTAGGGTTAGATTTTTGAATTTTTGGAATTTTGGGGGAAGATGGGGTTTAAGGTTTGGGGTAATGAAGAGGAAGGGGGGACGATGAGGAGAGGTGGGGTTGAGGCTGAGAGGGATAGGGGCCGTCGGAAATTTATCAGGAGGAGTTTGGGAGGTCGCTCGATTGGGGCTGGAGATGAGAGCAGAGGCCGCTCGATTGGGTTTCTTGGAAGGGCTCGATCGGGCACCCCGAGCTTATTTTATATGGGATTTGGCGGTTGGGTGCTCGGTCGAGCTCCCTAGGTGCTCGGTCGAGCGTTACGAAGAAATAGCGCCCATTGCGTTTGAGTTATCCTCCTGCTATGCGTTTCGCTCGACCGAGAGTGCCAAGCGCTTGGGCGAGCGACTCGAAATCACCCTCTTTCTATGCTCTCCTGTTGATGTTTTGCTCGGTCGAGCGGGATAGCAGCTCGGTCGAGCGGCTGCTATTTCTTTTGTGCTCCATCTTGATCCTCGAGACCTCGATTGACTTTCGTGCTTCTCCTCCATCTTTGTCGAGACGTCCTAATCGTCGAGTTCCTGCAGAAATTGAAGCTCGTCAGATATTTTTGAGTTATAAAATTTTTATTCTAAAAAGATAAAAAATTCAACTAGAAACAAAAGAACATGAAAATAGGTCGGGTTGCCTCCCGCCAATCGCTTGTTTACGGTCGTAAGCTCGACCCTTGATACTCAGTGAAGCTGAATATTAGGTGCACACGACATACACCTGTCGTTTTTGCTGACCAATCCATATGGTGGTGGTTGGCCAATCACCTCCATTGGACCCTCAATGGTCCTCTCATCTCCTGTCATCTTTGATCTTCTCCTCTCTTCATGGCGTCTTGAAGACTCTGTAGCAACAACCTCATTGATCTTTACGACATCTGGGTCGTGATTTTTCAAAGCGAGCATGGCGTGCTCGTGCGTGAGTAAACCAGCAGCTGGGGTCTCATCCAGCACCTGTAAATAGGCCACCACTACTTTGTCATAAAGCATGTCCTTACCTCCGTCCTCGCTCTGCAGCAAATGGTCAGAAAAAATCTCCTCAGCTGTGAACTCCACAAGGAGTTCGTCTTCTACTAATTCCAGATAGCTGACGTCCTCAGTGAGTGCTCTCTCCCTCATGAGCTTAGGTAGCCAAAATTCTATCTCAATGTTTCCCACATTGAGGGAAAGAGTACCCTCTTGAACATCTATCAACACTTTGTTGTCGCCATGAATGGGCGGCCAAGTATAATCTGAGATTAGCCATCTTCTGATATGTCCATGATGACAAAATCTACTAGCACACTTACCCCACCGAGAAACTGTAGTATGACGTTCCTAGCCACTCTGACTGGTCGTGTCATCGATTTATCTGCCAGCTGGATCGTCATCAACATCGGCTCCAGCTCCGTACCGATGTTGAGGCGCACGAAAATAGACAATGGCATTAGGCTGATACTTGCTCCCAGGTCTATCAATGCTCTTCTGATGGAGATGCCACCAATGGAGCAAGGAACAGTGAAACTACCCGAATCTGGGAGCTTCTTCGGCAGTGTGTTTCTCCTCAGGAAAGTACGGCTCCTCCACAAATATCACTTATTCAGCCTTCTTCCTCCCTTCTATTAGTTCCTTCAGGAACTTTGCATAAGTAGGTATCTCGGTTAAGGAATCCATGAAGGGGATGTTGAGCTCCACCCCCTTCAGCAACTCAAGGAACTTAGCATACATCTCTTGTAGGATCCTGTCAAAACAACGACGTTAGGATCGAATAATAAAGTATAGACTTACGTTTGGGTATGTGGCACCGTAATCTCTGAACTTTGCCCTCGGATTCGCCACAACGGTCAATACTTCGTCACGGAGGATCGAAGCAGAGTTTCACCGTCTAAATCTCTATTTAGAAGAGGATTTTAATGGAAGGGAGAAGAAGAACATAAGATGCCTTTTGCAAACTTATGGCATGGAAAGTGTATTATGAATGCCTTATCCTTGGGTCCTATTTATAGGCTTTAGGGATAGTTATTGCAGGAAATAACTAAATATAAGCTTATTAGCCTATATTAGCACATTCATTTATCCTCTTCTTCAATCACTTATCAAGTGCCTTTATGCACTTATAAATTGAATTTTTCCACTTATCGAGTGGCTTTTTCCACTTATCGAGTGGTCCTTTTCACACGAGAAAAGGTTCCCTCCGTGCACGATTTCGTGCACGCGACATCTGAGGGCTGTATACCCTCATACATCCCCTCATGGGTGTATTCATGTCGTCCATATCCAACATCTCCCACTCACACTTGAGGGGATTGTAAGGAAACATCTTTTCCTTTAACTCTTCTGTTTATCATACCGAGAAATAGACCGTGTGACCGTCATGTGCATAGAGTCCGCTGTTGTGCACTTGTTAGAGATACACAATACTCCTCGAGGTGCAAAGTTGAGTAGATCAACGCATGCTTTACCCTAGATTATTTCTTCACATTTCTTATACTTTATATTCAACAATTGAATCCCATCTGGATTACAATTGGCTGGCCAGCTTTGAATCTCTAAAGTCCAAATGTGAATATGAAATTAATCTTCCTCTTCTTGCGATCCTTTTGATCTTGACTTGACTTGCTTTTCTAACATGTCCCGCCGGACCGAATTGACCATAGTCCATAAGCAACATGCTAAGATAGCAATCACCCAATCAAATCTAAAGGAACCAATTAGAGTCCATAAGGGTAATGAGTTAAGACCCATATGGTCTTTGGGTCTCACATAATAGTAAACACAATTACTATTCTAACCCAATGGTCAAAATGCATACGTAGTATGAATACGTATTACAACATCACTCCTTTCCCAGGGAGCGTATGTCTTAATGATGTTGTAAGGATGATAACCAGACACCACAATGTCTGACTTTGAGTCCCTTTTACTACTCAAATAATCTTCTGGACCCACATCCCGCATAAGACAGATAAGATTTCAAAACTCCTCTTAGATCTTTTGAAAGCATCCATATGATGCAGATCTTTCATACGACCATTTTGTTTAAATCATGACTCTAAATCATCTATCTGACGATTTTGACTTTAAACAGGTCTCATCTTTATTTTATCCGTCTGATATAATAAAGGTGGTTGCTCATGTGAGAGGGACAACCTCAATCTGTCCGACATACTAGAAAACCAGCTGAGATTTAAAATGTACACAAACATTTTCAAGAAAGTCATATGCAATGTTGAAAAAAAAACTTATTCTTTTATTAAATTTGATCTTTTACAGACATGGGAATTTACATTGGTACAACTCAGCTCTTACGCAATCCTTGAGATGATAAGTGTTTGTAAAACACATCTCTGGGGATCGCCTTTGTAAGCGGATCCGCTATCATCTCATGCGTAGATATGTACCTTATGTCTACCTTCTTGGTCTTATCATAGTCTTTTGTAAATTTGTAGCGGATATCTATGTGTTTGGTCTTACAATGGAATTTAGGATCTTTGACATAGGCTATAGATGCTTGACTGTCGCTATGTATAGGTACAGCACCTGAGTCACTTGCATCAATTAGCCTGTCTAAGAACTTCCTAAGCCAAACAGCCTCTTGGACTGCCATGCTAAATGCTACAAACTCGGCTTCCATAGTTGAAAGTGCGATGCAGGATTGTTTCTTGCTACTCCAGGATATTGCACCAGATCCGAGTAGAAAAACATATCCTGAGGTCGATCGTCACTCATCGAGATCACCCACCCAATCAACATCAGTGTAGCCTTCGAGCCTCAAGGCATCTCCTTGATAGCATAAAGCATAGTCTGCAGTCCCTTTAAGATACCGCATTATCCTCTTAACCGCTTTCCAGTGTACTTGCCATGGGTTGGATTGGTAGCGACTTACCATTCCAACGGCAAAACAGATGTCCGGTCTTGTACACATCAAAGCGTACATAAGACTACCAACTGCACTGGAATATGGAACTTTTTCCATAATTTCCTTTTCCTTTTGGTTCTTTGGACATGATTTCAGACATAAATTATCGCATTTTCTTATAGGGGTATCAATGGACTTGCAGTCCTGCATATTAAAACGTTCTAAAACCTTCTTTATATAAGTCTCTTATGAAAGAGAAAGAAGTTTCTTCGAACGATTCCTTGAAATCTTAACTCTAAGGATATATGCGGCTTGATATATACACAGTTATCTTCATCAAGCATGGTAAAACCATTTGATAAGACAACTTCTTGGAATCGTATATACCATTGCCTCGAGGATTGTTTAAGACCATATATGGACTTACGAAGTTTACAAACCTTATGTTTGTTTCCTTCTTTTACAAACCCTGTTGGTTGTTCCATATAGATCTCCTCGTCCAATTCTCCATTGAGAAAGGCAGTCTTTACATCCATCTGATATAATTCGAGGTCTAAGCAAGCTACCATTGCCAGAATCAGGCGAATCGAGGTAAAACGAACAACAGGTGAGAAGGTCTCTTCGTAGTCTATCCCTTCCTGTTGCGTAAAACCTTTCGCGACAAGGCGAGCTTTATATCTGTCTATAGAGCCATCAGCCTTATGCTTGATCTTGAGAACCCATTTGTTCCCAATAGCTCTACGTCCTCTGGGTAAGTCAACTAAGTCCCAGACTTGGTTAAATTTCATGGATTCCAACTCTTCCTTCATCGCTTCCATCCATTTGTCTTTCGCAGGGCATGATACGGCCTGTTTGAAAGTAGCAGGCTCGTCATCATCTTGTAGTAAAGTCATAAAGGTTTGCAGAAATTCATCCTCAAATCTTAGAGGAGCCAACCTTGTACGACTACTACGTCGTATTTGAGATTCTTCAAGTCCTTGTTGACTAGAATTTAGATCAATTCTAATATCACTCCCACTTGGAATGTCGTTAGAAATGCTCCCACTTGGATCATTATTCCCGTATGGAATAGGATTTGCGTCATTCGTATCATCCATTGGTGAAGTTTGAAACGTATTTTCGTCTTCACCAAGAATTCTCCCACTCGAATGAGGTAATCCTTCTTGATCATTAATCTCAAATAAAGATAAGTCCTGACTTATCTCGCCCTGTCATGGAAACTCGTTTTCCAAGAAAGTGACATCCCTCGACTCAAATTCCATTAGACCTCCATTGTCTTCCTGACCAATGAAAACATAACCTTTGGAGTTTTCTGCGTATCGTATAAAGATACATTTCCTTCCCCGTGGCCCAAGTTTGTCATACTTATGGGAGGAAATATGTGCGTAGTGTAATGCCCTACCAGCTACTGCACAAGTACTAGAGGGGGGTGAATAGTACTTTAAAATAATAAGGAGTATAATTCCAAATTAAATTGCAAACAACTACCAAATCAGGAAGCTTAAATTGAATGACAACAACAAAATTAACAATGCAAACAAATGATGTTAATGGGTTCGGATCCACCCAAGTCTCCCCGACTTGTTCCCGGTGATCCTACTTCCCAACCACCCGGATCCCCTCCGGATACTTGAGTTAGAAACCCTAACTCAAGATTTCCACTATGAATATCTTGTGAAAAACCTTCACAAGATCAAATCATACAACAACGGCAAAAGTGAATCCCACAACCCGGGATCACAACCTTCTCTCACAACCGAGAGAATCAACAAGCAATATAAATGAGTTATATTGAAATAAGCAAACTTACCACAAAATCCTATACCTTGAGTTTTTCTTACCCAAAAGGTGAAATGGAGGATTTGAGGAAGATGAAGTCACCAAGACCTAGCACCAAGGAAATGACCAGCAATCGGTGCCTAGGGATGATTTGGAGACTTGGATCAAGCAATAGCTTGAAGATCTCACCAAGAACAAGCTTCTCTCTAGATGGATTCTAGATATAGAAATGAGAGAGAATGGGTTTCTTGTGAGGAAGAGAGCTTTAGATTTGAGTGAGAATAGCTATCTCTTTTGATCTCAATGAATCTCTGAATGAAAGCTCTAACCTAGATAGAAATGACCTAGGTTCGTATTTATAGGGTCCCATAAAAACAACTTAGGTCATTCTCCAACGGATAGAAATCTGTGAGAATTAGTCGGTCAAAGAACAATCACTGACCGACTAGTTCATCAACTAGTCGGTCAGTCAAACAGCATGGACCGACTAAGAGAGGAACTGAGAAGAAAGAGAATTTCAGACCTAGAAATCTAGTCGGTCCAAGAAGACATTCTGACCGACTAGTTTCACAACTAGTCGGTCAGTCAGTGAACGTAGACCGACTAAGAGGCAAAATGAAATAGTCTGAACACAAGTTGACTTAGTCGGTCCAAGAACAAAAGTTGACCGACTAGATTGTCAACTAGTCGGTCACCAAACGTTCTTAGACCGACTAACGATAAACAGTAGCTTAGGAGAAATTTAGCATGAACATTAAGTCACAACTAGTCGGTCAAAGAAGCATCACTGACTGACTAGTTCACAAACTAGTCGGTCGGTGAGTCAACGTAGACCGACTAATTGTAAACAGTAAAGTCCAAAAAATTAAGGAATCAAACTAGTCGGTCCAAGAAGAGTTGCTGACCGACTAGATCACCATCTAGTCGGTCAGTACTTGTTCTTGTACCAACTAACATGCACATACAAGTCCGAATCGAAGCGCGACGCTTTGAGGAAGTTAGAATGAACTTGTACTAAGATCCTAGAGCTACGATATGAGCGTTATGAAGTTAGAATGGTAAGATATACTCAAGGCTTAACATTCTATATATCGAAGCTAAAAAGACTATAAATAAAACCTTAATAAACGGTCTTTGAGAGCTTCGATTGAATCTTCATAACTTCCAAAATGGCGCAAGAGCTTCAACGAAGCTTTAGGCATGAATACGAGCTTTGGAAAGTGTTGAGATGTCGCTTTGAATGTTCTCGTGAATTTGGCGACGATCTCCAATACTGCGCTCACAAATTGTTAGTTCATGGATTATTTATGTTTGCTCATCATCAAAACCAAATCCGGGGAGTCCAATATTCAACATTCTCCCCCTTTTTGGTGATGACAAACCAACATAAATAATAATCAAAAATAATGATTCAAATGTAAAATACTTACTCCCCCTGCATTGATGACACGTTAATTCCAAAATGAATATATATGAATTGCATCAATCAGATGAGTAAGATAAATAAAGAGAATCGATTTTCGAAATATCGGATTTTGAAAATCCTTATATATATCTTAACTCCCCCTGAATCTAACATATCAAACTAGATTCTTGGAAATTGAGTTAAATTTTCATTTGCGCTATTTATTATCATTATCTCTCGCCCTTTGGCATTATCCCAAAAATGGGGGGCATACAACGACAACAACTAGGAAATGGAAAATCCAACATCGGGAGTCGTAGACAATGACGATGGAACTAATTGACACCAAAGGAAAAATGATGAAATCAAATCAAGGTGTGCCAAATTGTCCATTATCAAAAAGCGATAATCAAAATAAAAAAAATTTGGTAATAAATTTTTTTATTTATTGAATAATGAAACATACTCTCCAATATTCAATATTCTTGGTTAAATTTGTGCATGGAAAACAATTCTATACAAATATAGAAATATACTCTATTTAACCAAGTTTTTCAATCGTCGAGCGACGATTTTACATAGCATGGACATCGAATGAGAATTATTGTGCACGACGAAGTAAATATCACAACATGAACATCGATGAATATATATAAATGATAACATCATGAGTACATCCAAAAAGATATCAAATATAAAAATGTACATCACATCAAATGCAACACATCATCTATATAAACATCAAAAAGTACAACATCATCGTCTACATCAAAATATAACATCATCATCAATATCCAAAGTACATCAAAATACCCAACACCGACATCCAGAAAACTCAAAAGTACATCAAAAACAACCATCAATCTCCATCCTAACCCAAAATAAAACACTCTCAAAAAGGTAAATCATCCAATGAGCAGTGGAGAGTCCTCGGAACAAACGATCACGAGGAAGTGGCTGGATCTGCAGTCTTCGTGGGTCCAGTCGACGGAGTGGACTCAGGCTCTGCAGGGAGAAGAGGCGTCTCAACAGACGGGATCGACGGGGTAGGTGTGGAAACAACTGGCTCAACAGCAGGGGTCGCAACAGCAGGAGTCTCAACAGCAGCAGGTGATAGATGTGCAGGCTCGACAGCAGGGTCAGCAGCAGGCTCAGAAGTCTGAAGTGCTGAAGCAGAAGTCTCTGGAGCACCGGAAGTGGTGCCATCTCCAGGAGCTGAAGTGGTAGCAGCAGCAGCAGCAGCAGCAGTGGCCTCATCGCCACGGGCTAAGGAAGTGACAAGCTCGTCAAGCTCCTCATCGTCCATCTCCTCGGCCTCAGAAACTGAAGGAGGAAGATCAATCCCCATCATACGAGCCATACGACAGACGACCTCCTCAGTACGAGCCAAACGAGAGTCGTGCTGACGAAGAAGGCGTACGACATCGTCTAATGTGGCAGGAGGAGCGGGGGCTGCAGCAGCTGACGGAGTAGACTGGGAAGCAGATGCGGTAGACCTCTGCACGTGACGAAGCGCCACTAGAGATTTCTTAACGACCGTCGCGTTTAGAGGAGTACCCAAGGGACGCTCATCGTCAGGAGGGAGAGGGACACGGAAATGACGAAACACAAGGGTCAACAGACAAGGGTATGGAATATGCGCAGATTTATTGGTCTTGCGTATACACTCGAAAGAGTCCATCTTATCGAGTATAACGCGAGCCCAATTAATCTCGCAACCCAAGAATAGAGAGTATATGAGCTTCAAAAATGGCTGGGATGGAAGTGAAGATGAGCCGTACTTGGGAAGCAAGCACGACTTCAGAATAAGATTCAGAACCCAGGCATTTGGCTTGAACGACTTTGAAGGAACTCCAATAAAGGCAGGAGGGATCACATGGAAGATGTCAGAAAGAACGGACTGATCCAAAGAAGATATATCGTCGACGGAAATGTCTGAAGGCAGGAGACCAGACGACTAGCAGCCAAGAATCTCCCCCAAGATTTCTGCCGTGAGAACTATAGGAGTTCCCAAGACAGTAGTCTCGATGGAGTGACTAGCATCGTACTGGCCTCGAACACGATTGGCATAGAACAATTTCACAAGGCGAGGATATGGTTTAGGATTTGCCTTAAGATCGTATCGGAGATAATCAAGGAGACCACTATAGGAGAGGAGATCTGCTAGGCCAAGGAAATCCGAAAACTGAACGTAGTGCTCCAATAGCATCGGGCAATGTTCAATACGGTTGTAGGCCGCGAGACACATAGGGTCGTCGCGACACAACGATATGTCAACACCACCCGCTGGCATTGGGCCCTTTCCCTTTGGCTGGCGAGTCCTAGGACGAAGTGGAGGAGTGGGTTCCCTATGGCTAGGCTCATCCTCAGGGATAAATTCAGTGTCGGAATCGAGAGGAGTAGAGGGTGAGTGGAGTATGGCCTTCTTGGTCTTAGATTTACGGGGTTTGACGGTCGCCGTCCTCTGCTTCTTCAGAGGAGGCGAAGACGGAGAAGCTTGGGTTGATTTGGCACGACGTTTAGGCTTAGGCGGATTCCTAGGGTCGGAAGGCCCTATAGACATAGGAGAAGCCCCAGAAGAGGCGATAGGAATCCTCGTCTTTGCCATAGTCGTGGCACGACGAGTACAACCAAACGACGGGAAGATCAAACACCCTAGCACAAACCCTAGAAGCTAACACACAAGCCCTAAGAGAGGAAAACCCGAAATACACAAGCCCTAGGTGAACTTTGAAACCCTAGGAGCTAGAACCCTAGATGAGATATAAAACAAACCCTAGGGAAGGAAATCGACACCTAGGAGAGGGGGTTTTACCTAGGAGGAGGAGGCGACGGCGGCGGACGGCGGCGATGGCCGGAGATCAGGCCGGAGTCGACGGGAATACGAAGGAGCTCGAGAGGGGTGAGGGTTTTTGCGGGCTTGAGCTGGAGGGAATACCGACTAAAAAGATTTTTAGTCGGACGAAATGAGTATAAGTCGGTCTGGAAATCGAAAAGACGCATTTGCCCTAACCCACTTAGTCGGTCACAGTTCAAGCACTGACCGACTAGATTACGATCTAGTCGGTCGATCAATGAGCTTGAACCGACTAAGTCGAAACAGAGGCAAACAGGGATTTTTAGGGCTAGAATTAGTCGGTCGCAGTATATTCACTGACCGACTAGTTTTCAATCTAGTCGGTCGGTAAGAGTACTGTGACCGACTAAAGAAAGAAAATGATAAGAGTAAGATAAAAGCTTGATCTAGTCGGTCTGAGTTCACTTGCTGACCGACTAGATGAGCATCTAGTCGGTTGACAAATGAACTGAAACCGACTAGAAGAGTCCAAAAATTGATAATTGATTTCTCTTCACAACCCACTTGGATGAAACATCTTAACACTCTCATTAGTCATCTAAATTACCCCATAAAACGTCGAAATCTTAAATACGACATTGAAATACGAATTCGATTATAAATTCAAACATATCACATAAAATTCCCAAAAATTCAATAAATCTAACATGAATGAAATATCGCAAAATATAATAGCATGCAAGATAATTGAATGAAATATGAATCCTATATCTCGGATTCACCCATAATCCCCAATTCTCGACGCAACCGCACAAAGGAGTCCTCCTTTAGGGGTTTCGTGAAAATATCGGCGATTTGCTTTTGTGTTTCAACGTACACTAAAATGATGTCCTTTTTAGCAACATGATCATCTAAGAAATGGTGTCGGACATCTATGTGTTTTGATCGGGAATGGTGCACCGGATTCTTTGAAAGACAGATAGCACTTTGGTTATCCACCATGATAGGGCTAGTATCACAGTGAATACCAAAATCCTTCAAAGTGTGTCTCATCCAAAGAACCTGGGCACAAGCGGCACCGGCGGCAATATATTCCGCCTCGGTGGTTGAAAGTGATACGGAATTTTGCTTCTTAGAAAACCAAGAGACAAGAGAATTTCCTAGAAAATGGCAAGTGCCACTAGTACTTTTCCTGTCGGATTTGCATCCCGCATAATCGGCATCACTGTATGAGACTAACTCATACGTGGTAGATTTCGGATAAAGTAATCCAAAATCTAAAGTGTAACTTAGATAACGGAAAATACGCTTTACCGCTACTAAGTGAGACTCCTTAGGTTGAGACTGATAACGAGCACATATGCATACGGCAAACATAATATCGGGCCTACTTGCGGTAAGATAAAGTAAGCTACCTATCATACCTCGATATAGACGAATGTCTACATCCTTACCGCCCGTATCCTTGTCAAGATGCGTAGTCGTGCTCATTGGAGTCTTTTTCCCGGAAGCACTTTCCATTCCAAATCGCTTAAGCAACTCCACCGTATACTTCGTTTGGTGGATGAAGATTGCATCGTTCAATAGGCGAATTTGGAGACCTAAGAAATATTTGAGTTCGTCCATGTGGCTCATCTCAAATTGGTCCTTCATAACATTAGAAAACTCTTCGCAAAGAGTGAAGTTAGTAGCACCGAAAATGATATCATCAACATAAATTTGAACTAATAAAATATCATTATTCGCGTGCTTAACAAAAAGTGTAGAATCGGCTTCGCCCATTTTAAAATTCAAATCCAAAAGAAAATTCTTTAGGCGATCATACCAAGCTCGAGGAGCTTGTCTCAAACCATAAAGAGCTTTCTTTAGTTTAAAAACATGATTTGGAAATTTTTCATTTATGAAGCCCGGAGGTTGAGAAACGTAAACTTCCTCAACAACATCTCCGTTTAAAAATGCACTTTTAACATCCATTTGAAATAACTTAAAATTTTTATGGCATGCATAAGACAATAAAAGTCTAATTGATTCTAATCTAGCTACCGGAGCGAAGGATTCTTCGAAATCGATACCTTCCTCTTGGCGATAGCCTTGAGCAACTAACCTAGCTTTGTTCCGGACGACGACTTGATTTTCGTCGGTTTTGTTCTTGAAGATCCACTTTGTCCCTATGACGGTGTGGTTCTTCGATGGCAAAGGAACAAGCTCCCATACCTCATTCCTCTCGAATTGAATGAGTTCCTCCTCCATGGCAAGGATCCAAGCACTATCTTCGCACGCTTCAACGATATTCTTTGGCTCTATCGATGAGGCAAAGGCACAATTGGCGAAGTGGTGGACTTGAGATCTCGTCTTGACACTATCATTAATATTGCCAATGACTTGCTCATGGGGATGGTCGCGAACGGTATGAAGCCGCTTGGGAATACCTTGATCACTAGGCACATTCTCAACAACTTCATTAGTCGGGTTAGTCTCAATAGAATCAATTGAATCAATAGACTTAGAATTTTCAAACGAATCACATAAAACATCCATAGAATCATTATCATTTGAAATTCTAGAAGTAGTAAAATTCTCATTAAAAGAGACATGAAGTGATTCCTCGATCGTAGAGGATCTTTTGTTGTATATCCGGTAGGCTTTGCTACGTGAGGAATACCCAACAAATATCCCCTCATCCGATCTCGGATCAAACTTGTCCAAATTATCATATGTGTTTTTAATGAAACATTTTGCGCCGAAAACACGAAAATGTTTAACTTGAGGCAATCTACCAAACAACAATTCATAGCAAGTTTGTTTGGTGCTGGGCCTCAAAAGTATTCTATTAAACACATAACAAGCGGTGTGTACCGCTTCCGCCCAAAATTGATAACCAAGTTGACTATCTTCGAGCATAGTGCGAGCACACTCCACAAGCGTTCTATTCTTCCTCTCAACAACACCATTTTGAGGAGGTGCGCGAGGGAAAGAAAACGTGTGAGTAATTCCAAGATCATCACAAAAATTTGAGAAAGACTCATTCTCAAATTCACCCCCATGATCACTACGAATAGTGACAATGGTGGTTCCGATGAGATTTTGTACTTTCTTCACAAATATTGTGAAGTTTTCAAAAGCTTCATTTTTATTACATAAGAAAAATACCCATGTAAATCTTGAATAATCATCAACGATGACTAGTCCATATCTTGCATTTCCTAAGGAAGCAACTCTAGTTGGCCCAAATAAATCTAGATGTAATAGCTCTAGTGGCCGTTTCGTAGAAATGCTTTTCTTAGGTTTAAATGAAGATTTAGGAAGCTTGCCACGTTGACAAGAATCACAAAAACTTTTCTTTTCAAAGACGAGCTTCGGAAAACCTTTAATGGAATTTAATTTCGAAAGTTTATAAAGTATTCCAAAGTTCACATGTCCAAAGCGTCGATGCCATAAGTGTTGTTCACTTGTGTTGGCAACGAGACATTGTTCATATGACTTAGGAAGATCCAAAATATAAATATCTTTATGGCGTGTGCCGGAAAATAATAATTTATTATTATCATTTGAAATATGACACAATCCTTTCGCAAAGCTAACTTTGTAACCTTTGTCACAAAGTTGGCTTATTGAAATAAGATTATGATTTAAACCATTAACTAGATAGACATCACTAATTAAGGGTTTAGAAGGGTTACCCACTTTACCAACACCGACGATGGTTCCGCTCTCGTTGCCTCCAAATACGACGCGATTTCCATTTGCAATGGGAACCACTCCGAAGAGCAATTGAGCGTCACCCGTCATGTGTTTTGAACACCCGCTATCGAGTATCCAATTCCCTTTGGAGCTAAATTTAAATTTGTTGCTCCTCTTCTTTTTATTTTCCTTGAGTACCTAAAGATAGAAACTTTCATATCATGGTACCCACGGTCATTGGGTCCTCAAAAGTTAGACCTTTGGAAGCCAAGTCCAATTGGACTTTGACTTCCCCACATAATATCTACTATGCACAACATCCGAAAAATAAGCATTCATATATACTTGTTTTTCATCCATGCTTGTGTCCTTTGGGCTCCAAATTGTGAAAATCTTGGGAGCCCTCATCCTATTGGGTGCATGCATACGTTGTTGGTTTCTACGTGATGCATGACGTGGATAGGCATACGGAACATGATGGAATGGTGCATGACGAGAATTATTCATACGATGAGGTGGGTGAACATATGCATGTGTGGGAACACGTGCGTGAGGGTGTCTCACATGGTGTGCACGTGCCCGTGAACGTGTAGCATAGAAATCATCATATGTGTGAGATGGTGGAGTAGGACGTGTGTTCCTACGTGGCATGGTATTTGTGTACATATAAGCATGTCCCTTCTTTGGAGGTCCACCCAAAGTGGGTTTCTTTCCAAAAGAGGGTGTGGACGAGGTGGAAGCACCATTGGTAGATGAACTACCAATAGAGTGTTTGCTACCACTCGTAGAGTCACCGGAAGTTGGCCTAACAAAAGTAGTGGCCGCTTTGGATGGATATCCCATCGTATACCCCAAACCAATGTGGTGATTGGCCGGAAGTAAGTCACTTAAGATTTTATCCAAATGGTCCTTACCCTTATTGAATCTATTGATTCGGCCTAATGTGTTCTCATATTTCTCTTTGAGAGAACGCATAGAAGTATCTAATGTGGATACTTGCGATGTGAGCACATAAACACGAGATTTAAGATTCTCGTTCTCAATACTCAAAGTCGAGTTTTGAGAAGTTAAATCCGCTATCCTATGTTCTTCCGGATCATCAATGCTAACATGTTCAAGTTTAGATTTGAGATTAACAATCTCATTTCTTAACTCTTCAACAACGGTGTCGTTGTTGGTGATGATAGTCTTAGGCGAGGTTTGAATGCTAGCTAGGTCATCTTTTACTTTAGTATATCGATTTACTAATTTTGTGTATTTAGACCATAAATGAGAGTTAGCATCCCTAAGATCATCCATAGTTACCTCATCGCCTTCGTCGTCGCTATCATCGGAGGAGGAAGATCCTTGATCATGCTCCTCTCTTGCCATGAAGCACATGTGCGCTTGCTCCACTTTCTCATCATCCGACTCTCCGCTTGAGGAATCCTCGGAGTCAGTGAATGTTGCTCCGACAAGTCCCTTTTTGTACCCCTTTTTGTACTTCTTTGACTTGTCGAACTTCGGCGCCTTCCACTTCTCCTTTTGCTTGTTTTGAGGACAATCCGCTTTGATGTGTCCTGGCTTATTGCATTTAAAGCACAAAGGTGGAGAGGCGTTAGTAGAAGTAAATTTAGATTTTTGTTTGAAGTTACCCTTTCGGAAGAAGCGATTGAACTTCTTTGCCATGAGTGCAATGGATTCCATGTCCATTTCTTCTTCCGAGTCCTCATCATCGGTAAAGGTGGATGAAGCCGCCTTGAATGCAATCGTCTTTTTCTTAGGCGCATCTTGGTTCAAATAGGACTTCATCTTTTCTTGTAGCTTCACCTTGCTATCTTTGCGTACCTCGTATGACATCAAAGTACCCATTAGTTGAACTACGGTATATTTGTTCATGTCATTACCTTCCTCGATAGCGAAGGTACGTTTTTCCCAAGAAGAGGGAAGTCCTTCAATAAGCTTTGAGCACTTCTCCTTTTGAGTGTAGGACTTGCCGAGGGCCTCTAACTCGTTTATTATGTCAACGAAGCGAGCGTAATATTCTTTCATCTTCTCGCCATGTTGCATATGAAACATTTCGTAATCTTTGTTTACGACTACGAGTTTAGAGTCTCTTACCCTACTCGTCTCTTCATGAAGAATGAGGAGGGAGTTCCAAATTTGATATGCACTCTTACATGTGCATATCTTATTGAAGTCCTCGGGCTCCAATGCCCATTGCAAGGCGTTCATTGCCTTGGCATTGCTTACCTCCGCGACGATCTCCGCGGTAGTCCATTTCTCAAAGTCTTCTTCTACGGGCTCTATGTATTCCTTCATTGTGGTCCTCCATAAGGATGCACTCCGGAGGAAGGTTTCCATCCGGCATTTCCAGTACCCGTAGTTGGTACCGTTGAAGAATGGAGGCCTCGTAGAGGAATGTCCTTCCATCACAGAAGATGCTCCTTCTCGGTTCCTGAAGGTGTCATAGTTGGAAGGTGGACGCACGGTCTTGTTGTCGTTGGCAGACATAGCTAAGTATCTGGCTCTGATACCAAATGTAATGCCCTACCAGCTACTGCACAAGTACTAGAGGGGGGTGAATAGTACTTTAAAATAATAAGGAGTATAATTCCAAATTAAATTGCAAACAACTACCAAATCAATTTGCGGAAGCTTAAATTGAATGACAACAACAAAATTAACAATGCAAACAAATGATGTTAATGGGTTCGGATCCACCCAAGTCTCCCCGACTTGTTCCCGGTGATCCTACGTCCCAACCACCCGGATCCCCTCTGGATACTTGAGTTAGAAACCCTAACTCAAGATTTCCACTATGAATATCTTGTGAAAAACCTTCACAAGATCAAATCATACAACAACGGCAAAAGTGAATCCCACAACCCGGGATCACAACCTTCTCTCACAACCGAGAGAATCAACAAGCAATATAAATGAGTTATATTGAAATAAGCAAACTTACCACAAAATCCTATACCTTGAGTTTTTCTTACCCAAAAGGTGAAATGGAGGATTTGAGGAAGATGAAGTCACCAAGACCTAGCACCAAGGAAATGACCAGCAATCGGTGCCTAGGGATGATTTGGAGACTTGGATCAAGCAATAGCTTGAAGAGCTCACCAAGAACAAGCTTCTCTCTAGATGGATTCTAGATCTAGAAATGAGAGAGAATGGGTTTCTTGTGAGGAAGAGAGCTTTAGATTTGAGTGAGAATAGCTATCTCTTTTGATCTCAATGAATCTCTGAATGGAAGCTCTAACCTAGATAGAAATGACCTAGGTTCGTATTTATAGGGTCCCATAAAAACAACTTAGGTCATTCTCCAACGGATAGAAATCTGTGAGAATTAGTCGGTCAAAGAACAATCACTGACCGACTAGTTCATCAACTAGTCGGTCAGTCAAACAGCATGGACCGACTAAGAGAGGAACTGAGAAGAAAGAGAATTTCAGACCTAGAAATCTAGTCGGTCCAAGAAGACATTCTGACCGACTAGTTTCACAAATAGTCGGTCAGTCAGTGAACGTAGACCGACTAAGAGGCAAAATGAAATAGTCTGAACACAAGTTGACTTAGTCGGTCCAAGAACAAAAGTTGACCGACTAGATTGTCAACTAGTCGGTCACCAAACGTTCTTAGACCGACTAACGATAAACAGTAGCTTAGGAGAAATTTAGCATGAACAGTAAGTCACAACTAGTCGGTCAAAGAAGCATCACTGACCGACTAGTTCACAAACTAGTCGGTCGGTGAGTCAACGTAGACCGACTAACTGTAAACAGTAAAGTCCAAGAAATTAAGGAATCAAACTAGTCGGTCCAAGAAGAGTTGCTGACCGACTAGATCACCATCTAGTCGGTCAGTACTTGTTCTTGTACCAACTAACATGCACATACAAGTCCGAATCGAAGCGCGACGCTTTGAGGAAGTTAGAATGAACTTGTACTAAGATCCTAGAGCTACGATATGAGCGTTATGAAGTTAGAATGGTAAGATATACTCAAGGCTTAACATTCTATATATCGAAGCTAAAAAGACTATAAATAAAACCTTAATAAACGGTCTTTGAGAGCTTCGATTGAATCTTCATAACTTCCAAAACGGCGCAAGAGCTTCAACGAAGCTTTAGGCATGAATACGAGCTTTGGAAAGTGTTGAGATGTCTCTTTGAATGTTCTCGTGAATTTGGCGACGATCTCCAATACTGCGCTCACAAATTGTTAGTTCATGGATTATTTATGTTTGCTCATCATCAAAACCAAATCCGGGGAGTCCAATATTCAACACGTAGGATGCACATCCCCAAGGTTTTAAAATGTTTAAGTCAGTAGACCTTTGGTTCCACAACTCATAAGGAGTGGAGCTAACTGATTTCGAGTGTACACGGTTCAAGATGAAAGCGGCCGTCAATAATGCATCACCCCAAAAGGTGATTGGCAAGTTAGCTTGCGCCATCATTGAACGGACCATTTCCATTAAAGTCCTATTTCTCCTTTCTGCAACACCATTTTGTTGCGGAGTATAAGGCATAGTTACCTGATGAACTATGCCCTTTTCATCACAAAGTTTCTTAAAACTTGCTGATTGATATTCACCGCCCCTATCGGTTCGCAAGACCTTAATCTTGCGATCTAATTGATTCTCCACTAAACTCATATAGTTTTTAAAGCAGGTTAATGTTTCACTTTTGTGGGATATCAAATAGATATGTCCGAATCGGGTGAAATCATCAATAAAAGTGATGAAATAGGACTTCTCGCGCCTTGTCTTGACATTCATCGGACCACATATGTCCGAATGGATGAGCTGTAATGGAACCTCGGCCCTTGTGCCGGTTCCAAATGGCTTGTGACAAGATTCCCTACAAGGCAATGTTCGCAAGTCGACATTTCGACCTTTGAAACATTGGATAGAATGCCACTTTTGGCAAGTCTATCCATTCGTGTTGGTCCAATGTGACCAAGCCTTGTGTGCCAACAAATTATATCAGACTCATAAGTCGAAGAATTTGTAACAAGGAAATTTTCATTACAAAATGAAGAGTCATACATTGTATTTAATACAATAAATCCTTTGAATACATACCCAGTACCAATTAAGGAATTATTACAAAACAAGTCCACTTTACAATCATGAAAAAACCAGCTATAACCAAGACCCATTAACACGACCACAGATATTATATTCCTTCGAATATCTGGAGCGAAGAGAACATCATGAAGTAGGAGAGTATGGACGTTGTCCAAGACTAGCTTGCAAGTCCCAACGCCTTTCACTTCAACACGTGTGTTGTTTCCTACATAGATCCACTTCGTTCCTTGGGGTATCCGGTGATACTCCACGAAGGACCGTCTGTCCCTTGCTATGTGGTCGGTGGCACCTGAATCAATTATCCAAAATGGATTAGATTCACAAGAAATATTGAACTAGAAACACATATGTGACTAGCATTACAAGTTACCTCGTCGCCTCCACCCGTACATGAACGAGCATAGTGACCGAGCTTGTTGCACTTGAAGCACTTGATCTTCTTCAAGTCTTTCTTCTTGTGCCATTTCTTGTGCCCACCCTTATGTTTGGGTTTCTTGGTAGACTCAGGTTGCTTATTACGTTCATTAGTAAACTTCGAACGATCTTTCTGTTTCTTTCCCCGTGTAAGGAACTAGCAACCATGTGTACTTCTGCACTTGGCTTGGCGGCCGCAAGCCGCTCTTCCTCTAACTCGAGGTGCTTAGAAACGTCGTTGAAGTTCTTGATGCTCTCATTGTGAGTGAGATGCATCTTCATTTGGTCCCACCCATTTGGTAGGGAACGTATAACTGCTTGGATTTGTTGCTCATCAGTGAGCACATGACCTGCATCCTTTAACTCTGAGATAAGATTCGCCATATGTCGCAGATATTTCCCCATGGAATGATCTGGACGTTTCTTGTATGAATCGAATCTTATAGTTAAGGCGCGAAGTTTGGACACCGATGTGCCACCAAACTTCTCCTCAAGCTTGGACCATATGTCCATGGCTAAGTCATGCTCTCGAAAGATGCGCATTATGTCATTGGCCATGCTGCTCAATAACGTAATGCGAGCTATCTTGTTCTTCCGAGACCAAGCATCAAAAGCTTCCTTGTCTCGTCTGTGTTGGGCCGTAGTGCCCAACTCGGGTTCAATCATTACGTTCTTTAGAGTTTCGAGCACTTCTTGCTCCTCCAGAACGTATTGTATTTTAATGGACCATAGTTTGTAATTATCGCCGTTGAGTTTTTCACCTCTGTTTAACTCAGCGACGATATTCTTTGAAGCGGAAGACATTTTACTTTTAAAATGCTGCAAAAGACACAAAACCGAAGGTTTGATCAAAAACATTGCATTAAAAATTCTTAAAATATAATTCCCACTTGAAATGATAATAGAATATCCCATTTGGATAGTTCTAATTTCAACTCCCACTTGGAATGATATGTATAATTTGATAAGTTACTTTCGAAAAATATTGAAGATGTTACTCTAGAATCGGAAAGGTCACTACGTTTCCAATCACCATCTAGAGTAACTTTCAATATTTTCCCATCACTTTATCAAATAATAGTACTCTTATAGTACTTTACAGCGGAAAAGCGTTTTTGAAAACGTATTTTTCAAAACGTGTATTTTAATCTAGTACCCTTATGATACTAACGAAATATTCGGCAATCCCTGGCCATTGTCGGGGTTGAGCCGTTGCCGTGCCAAGGCCGGATCCCCCCTGACGGGATTTTTCTGCAAGCCACCGTCGCCGGCTCCCGTATGGATCCAAGCGCTCCCCTTCTGCAGGGGAATTTGCCGCAGAGTACTGCCGTCGGACCCGTAGGGGTTGTTCATGCAAGCCACCGCCATGCAAGTTACCCCCTTTCAGTCACGTAAGCCCCCCATCAAAAAATTGGGTCAACCGGGGCTCGGCACTGGCCGAGGCCAGGACCGGCACTGGCCGGGCACTGGCCTCGGCCAGGGCCGACAGTGGCCATGGCAGTGGCTCGGCCTGGCCCTGGCCACTGCCAGGGCCGGCCGTGGCCCTGGCAGAGGCCAGGGCCGGCCAGGGCACCGGCCCTGGCCACTACCAGGGCCGGCCAGGCCGCTGGCCTGGCCCTTGCCCCCGGCCAGGGCCGGCCAGGCCCTGGCCTGAGGCCAGGGCGCTGGCCCTGGCCTCTGCCAGGGCCAGCAAGGCCCTGCCCCCCCCCCCCCCCCGGCCAGGGCCGGCCAGGCCCTGGCCTCTGCCAGGGCCAGCAGGGCCCTGGCCCTGGCCTGGCCCCGGCCAGGGCCCCCTGGCCTGGCCCCGGCCAGGGCCCCCTGGCCCTGGCCGAGGCCAAGGCGCCGGCCCTGGCCCCTGCCAGGGCCAGCCAGGCCGGCCCCTGGCTTTGGCCGAGGCCGGCCAGGGCCTCCTGGCCCTGGCCTGGCCTCGGCCCCTGGCTTTGGCCGAGGCCGGCCAGGGCCTCCTGGCCCTGGCCTGGCCTCGGCCAGGCCTGGCCCTGGCCTCGGCCATGGCCCCCTGGCCCTGGCCATGGCCGGCCAGTGCCGACCTGGCCATGTCCCTTTGGCCTTGGCCGGCCATGGCCCATATGGACTTGGCCGGCCACCCCCTTGCATGGGGTTGGCCGCACACCCCCGTCGGAGGGGTGGCCGTGGTGGTTATTGGCCGTAGCCAACCCCCTCCGCATGGGGAGGGGGGATGCATTGCCTCCCTGCACCAAAATTGTCATCTTCTCCGATGGGAATAACCATCATCTTCTTCTCCGATGAGACACCCGTTCGTCGAGAAAGTAGTTATTCTCTAATGGCCGTGTGCCAAAATGAAAAATAACATACTCTAAAGTTCGCAAACTACACGCTCCATATGAAGAGAGCACCCATTCTCAATTGAATGGAGACTCAGCATCCATGAAGAGTGCGAGCTTGGCGATATGAACGGTCGGTTCTTCCCATCACAGAGAGTTCCTGCCATATCCGTAATGACAGAAGACCCTAACGTGAAAAGAACAACCGCTGCGTTCTCTCCGTCACGAAGCATTCCTACCATATCCATAATGGTAGGATACCCATTCGTGAAAAAGACAACGCCTCGTTCATCGGTTCGACGGGGCGACGGTTTGACCGGGGCGAACCCGTATGGCTCTGATACCAATGAAGGATCCTATCAAAACAACGACGTTAGGATCGAATAATAAAGTAGAGACTTACGTTTGCGTACGTGGCACCGTAATCTCTGAACTTTGCCCTCGGATTCGCCACAACGGTCGATACTTCGTCACGGAGGATCGAAGCAGAGTTTCACCGTCTAAATCTCTATTTAGAAGAGGATTTTAATGAAAGGGAGAAGAAGAACATAAGATGCCTTTTGCAAACTTATGGCATGGAAAGTGTAGTATGAATGCCTTACCCTTGGGTCCTATTTATAGGCTTTAGGGGTAGTTATTGTAGGAAATAACTAAATATAAGCTTATTAGCCTATATTAGCACATTCATTTATCCTCTTCTTCATTCACTTATCAAGTGCCTTTATGCACTTATAAAGTGACTTTTTCCACTTATCGAGTTGCTTTTTCCACTTATCGAGTGGTCCTTTTCACACGAGAAAAGGTTCCCTCCGCGCACGCTTTCGTGCACGCGACATCTGAGGTCCGTATACCCTCATACATCCCCTCATGGGTGTATTCATGTCGTCCATATCCAACATCTCTGACATCTTAGCCTTCACCAATCTGCATGGGAAGCGGGACGAGCCTTCTCCCTAACAGCCTCCTTCTCTACTAGAGGGCTATTCTTCTCGAGATCCACAGGCTGCTCTTCAGCCTTACCATCACCATCATTAGTAGCTACGGGCTACTCTTCTCTACTATGGTACTGGAGGGGTTGGAGTCATCATCGGAGGCTATGGGTCCTTTGTCGAGAAACCACTCCGTGTGGTGAAGGCATATGCGCGTTCCCTTGGGTTCTTTTCTGGTTGGGCGGGAAGCTTGCCCTGAGCCCATACAAGTTGGCTCACTTGCTCTTTTACCAGCTCCACCGTGGTACAGAGTTCCTTATGGTTAGTTGTGTTTTCATTGTTGATCTTTGCCTACCCCTCCATGAATCTATCCAAAGTGGATTCCAACGAGGAATTTTGCTGAGTGGGCAGTGGTGGAGGCAGTGGTTGTTGGTGCTGCTGATATCCTGTTGGTCTATAAGGGGCAAATGGTCTCTGACCGCCTTACTGCTACTGTTGCTGAGGATGTTGATGCTGCTGTTACTGTGGGTATTGCTGCTGCTGTTACTATTAGTGGGGTTGTTGCTGAGCTCCACCACTATTCTCGTACTGAATACCAGGATGATTCCTCCTATATGAGTTCACATAGGCACCTATTGCCTCCTCTATCGTCAGATGTGTAATTGACCTCCTCAGTTGGTGCAGGAGGCATATTGTAAGAGCAACTTTTGCCATGGAACCATTGTTCAATGCACTTCTCACAAGTGATGTATACCATGGCTGGGGGTAAACTGGGCCTAGCACTGAGCTTGTGCTCCATTCGGGCCATCTGCTTGGTGAGAGAGTCGAGACGGCCATCAATGTTTGCCGCCTCGCTGACTTCAAATCTACCTCCTCCTGAGGGTTTGGTAGTGGTAGAGGCAGACCTATTAGACCTGTCATCTCCCCAATGATGATTATTTACCGCCATGCCCTCCAGAATTCTCAAGGCTTCTGTCGGCTCCTTCTCCAAGATAGCATCATTCGTCGTCGCATCAACGATCATTCTAGTATCCAAATGTACCCCATTATAGAGTGACAGGACCAAGTCTCATGGTTGGATGTGATGGCTCGAGCATTGGTGCTGGAGGTCCTTGAAGCATTTTCAGGCTTAATACAGTGTCTACTGTCCTCCCTGTCTGAAGGACGTGATCTGATTTCGAAGACGGATCATCTTCAAATGGGGAAAATACTTGGTGACAAAGGCTTCCGCCAGCTGCTCCTAAGTCGTGAAAGTGTTGGGCCCCTGAGACTTTAACCAATAATGGGCTTTCTCATTCAGAGTGAAGGGAAATAGTGGAAGCCTGATCATGTCATCACTGATCCCTTGCATCAGGAATGTGGCGCACTTCGCCAAGAATGCCTCGACATGATGATTGGGGTTCTCATGTGGGAACCTGTGAAAGCAATCATGTTGCACCAACAAGATGAGCCATGTCTTCAACTCGAGTTTCCTTCACAAATTGATGGCATGGCCACGGAGGAAGACGAGATGGTGTCGGGCCTCATGTAATCCCAGACTGCCCATGGATTTGGGGGTGGAGGTGGATCGTTTTCTTAGAAAATCTCGGCCATGGATTCATGTTTCCTTCTTTCTGCTACGAGTCACCAAGCGGATGCTTCTATTTCTGAATCATATGGCAAAAGATTCTCTGCTCCCTGTGAACGTGTTAGCATGCAAAACAGAAGGACTCAAGAAAATTGGGGAACTCATCATCAAAAAGAGAAATATAGAAACGAGAAAATAAAAAATAACAAGAATGATGGAAGGTAGAGTATAGAAGAAACCAGCACTCTCCCACTCCAAGCTAAAACAAACCGTTGCCTCCCAGCAACGGCGCCAAAAAAATTTTCGGCTTTGGATTTACAACTATAAGGATTATTAGGGTGATATCCTAATCATGTATTCGGTATTTAAAATTCAAGTTGATTCAATTTAAATCATAGCCTATTTCAAAATTATTATTAGAACAATTAAAATAATAATTTTATGAGAAGGCTACCCTAATCAAGTATTAGGAGTTTAATTTGTTGCAACAATTTTTCTAAATCATATCATGTCCATCAAAAATTATCTTATAATTTTCTAAAAGCTTTTAATGGCTATCCTAAAAGTTTTTCTTGTATTATCACATAATCAACACGAAATAATATTACCATTAAAATATCAACTAAACATTTTAGCATGATAGCAGATCAACTAAAAATTATCTCATTAAATTTAGCTAAACATGCAAAAAAATTATCTTATAATTTTAAAGATCTAATTTTTAAAATTATCACATGATTTAAAATTAGATCTATTTTTCAAAAAACATTTTTTTGAAGATAAAATCATCACATGGAACAACAATTTTAATAGCTTAATAAACAACCTCCATCTCATGGAGAAACATGTTGCATATTATGCACTTTATAATTGCAAATAACATAGATCATGTAGACTGGCTCTCAAATTTAGGTGATCCTTCCAACTAGAATTATGGATGTTCGAATTAAATCCTTAATTGGATACCCAATTTACTTCAGTTTAAGGATTTCTTATGGTGTCTTTAACAACTGCAAGTGCTGGGCAAATAGAAGCATCGTGGCTTTGTCCATCGCATACATGGCATTTTTGTTCAACGACTTTCACTGCTCTAAGACAACACCATACATCCTTCTCATCACCTCTGTCGCCACATGTGCTTCAAAAGCATCATCATGATTCACAGTCTGCATACCACCTCGTAGATACTAAGATGGCTCTGTCATCTTATAATCTAAGTCATCTCCCACCTTCGTACGGCTCTGATATATCCTCCAAATATTGCATAGCTTCATTTTGTGTTTTGTCAAAGAGTGCACCGTTGCACATCATCTCAATATACTTCTTTGTTGACGGATGCATTCCATCATAGAATTAGACAATGGTATGGCCTCGATCATATCCATGATGCGAGCATGCTAATAATAGATCCTTGGATTTTTCCCATGCTTGGTCGAATGTTTCGTTGCTCTTTTGGTTGAAGTTCATGAGCTGCTTTTTCAAGGCTGAAGTCATGATCAAAGTAAAAAAAACTTCTTTAGACATTCAGATTGCAACTCTAACCAAGTTGAAATATATTTAGGATGTAATGCATTCAAACAATTTTTAGCCTTATCTTTCACAGATAATAGAAATAGTTTAAGATAAATAGCATCAGGACTAACTTTTCCATCAAGACATATGGCACACACTTCCTCAAAAGTTCTAAGGTGCTGGTATGGGTTTTTTCTCCCTAAACCATGGTGAGTTAGCAGGAGTTAAATTGTTTCAGATTTTAGATTAAACGAATGAGCATCAGCAGGAAATACAATGCAAGAATCAGAGAGTATCCTAGTGGGGCAAATTAACCTCTTGTGAAGGATTTGTGACGAATGTTTCATTGTTGGCCATGTTTTTGTTCTTATTAGTCTATGTGAATTAGGAGACCTATGCCACATAAAATAACAAGAAGCCTCAAAGATGTGTTTATGTTTTCTAAGTTTTAATTTTTTTTTGTTTTTTTCAATAAGCAAAGCAAAACAAAAATAAAAATACTACGGTAAAAGATGGAAAGATCACATCGAGCACTCCCGAACAATCGAAAGTGTGAATTGAAGACACCGTTGTCCCCAGCAACGGAGCCAAAAAATTTACTTGCACAAAAGAGTATAATCCTAAGTATTTGAGATCATATAAGTAACAAAGTCCTGGTAAGTCCAAGGTCGGATCCACGGGACCCGTCGATCTGCAGTATCACAAATTCCAACTGTTTAGAAGAATAATACGATAAGAAAGATACCACCTTTCGAAAGCACAATATGATTTCATTGGTCTAAAATACTAAAAAGAGAAACGATCACGATCACGGTAATAGACTAAATATAGTACCAATCAGAGTGAACATGTGTCGGTCAAGAATCCATTAGGGTCTATGCAATCCAAGGTTATTGGTCTTTGTCTTGGTTAATCAATTGGTACGTAGAGTTCGTAATCATGATACATATGTAAGCCTCGCGAATCGCCGCCCTTGTAGGTCCCTCCGGGTATGCACACATTGATGTAACCTCGCGGTACAATCGTCCTTTCGAAATCCTCACGGTATGTACGTGAATCAAGATCTAGAATGCTAGAAATAATTACTTAACCTAAATAAAAAAACGATACATCCGGCTTGGGTATGGATGGTCGGAAGATGTGACAATCATGAAGCATAAAAGAGGGCACTTTATATAGTCAAGCGAAATACCAATCTCATAAACAATGAAAATATGTGTGCCTGCAAGGGTCACGATAAAATCCACAGAGATTCTATCACAACTACGTCTGCAAAGATCGTAGTTGATCCTAATATGTTGACAAAGATCATACAAGGATAATAAAAATATGTAAAAATCAACGTACGCTCAACATAGGCATGAAAATAGTACTAAAGATGATCAAAACCATGAATTGTTGAGTATTGGACTTCTCCCTACTTGGTGTTAATGATGAGCAAACATAAATACTTGTGACTAATCCCCTATTTTGCAGTTAATCCATTGCCTAAGCTTATTATGAAGATCAACTAGCAATGGATGACTCACATACGTCATTGAAGGCAAATGACATGAATTGGATGATCGTAGATTGATGATTGAAGCTCCGTAAAGACTTCAAGCTCATACGATGGAAAGAAGAGATTATTCGTCAATGTAATTTTTCTTTTATCTCTTCTAGTATGTAGCTTAGAAGTAGAACTTTGATGGATCACTCACACACATCTACATTCTGTCATAGGACATCATTAGACCTCTGTCATTTGATCCCAATTCAATTCTCTTTTGTTTGTGCTAGGATTGTTTATAACAGCCGACTGCTTAACAATTTACAGTCGCCTGTCACAAAAACAGTCGCCTGCGTTTTGTTCTACAGTCGCTTGTTATGCACAGACTATTACAATATAATTTTGGGCCTTCTCTGATTATTTCGCACAGGCTACTGTTGAACGATTCACAGGCGCCTGTCCTAGTGACAGTCGACTGTGTATTGTAAATCAGTCGACTGTCTCTCCTTGCCCAAACTCTGTTTGATCTGATTTCTACGGCCAGTCGACTTATGCTGTATATACAGTTGACTGTCTATTAGATCAGTCGACTGTCTATGCTACAACAGTTGCATGTCTGTAAGTCATTTCTTTGACTCAGCTCTCTGGAAATTTCTCTTGATTTTGACAGTCGTCTGTTTAAGGTTATACAGTCGACTGTTTTGATTAACAGTCGACTGTGTTCCTTGCATCTGTCGTCTGTCCTGTATCTTGTGAGATTTACAGTATTTGTCTAACTTACTCTTCTCTCGGCAGTCGCCTGTAGAAGAAGTTACAGTCGCCTGTTGGTTTAACAGACGACTGTCTTTACTTCATCAGTCGACTGTCCACGTGGTAAGTTACCGTTATGAATTCTCACCTACCCTTGCTGACTGTGCAACAGTCGACTGTGGATTGTTCAACAGTCGACTGTCGCGAGTTCAGATTATATCCGTTGAGATTTTTCTCACTGATTTCAATTGGGTTTTTGCCTAAACTGTGGATTTGAGAAAGCTATAAATAGAGCTTCTACTGTTTCATTGGAAGGTTACTCATTCATTGCAAAATCTTTCAAGCTTTCATTTCCAAAGATCAAAGCTCTCAAATCCAAAGCCCTAAGTATTTCCAAATCTTGTTCTCTTGCTCTCCAACCTAGAACCAAAGATTGATCTTCTAGGCAATTGGTGCAGTCAAGAGAAAGGGCTTTCTCCTCTCTTCCAAGAGAGTTCTTCAACACACATCACACTTCTCCTTCAAGTTCTACTTCAAGGCATAGGTGATTGTAAGTGTAGCTTTTATATTTCATAACTTTCGTTATTTGAATTGTGCTCTCGGTTGTGAGAGTGGTTTTGCTTGCTCCCTGGTTGTGGGAGTCAAGGACATCGATTGTATTCGATTGCACTTGTAGGGTTGCTACAAGTGGGCTTTAAGGAAACCTCAAGTTAGGGTTCTAACTTGAGTATCCGGTGCTATCTGGGTGGTAGGGACGTAGGATTACCGGGAACAAGTCGGGAGTTGACTTGGGTAATCCGAACCCTTGAAACATCTCTGCGTTTGCGTGTATTTCTCTTTGGGTCGTTTTTCTATTCCGCACTATTTGTTGGATTGCATTTTATTTGGCGTAAATTCCTTTAAATTTGCATAAACACTATTCAACCCCCCTTCAAGTGTTTTCCCCATAGACAGGGTCCTTACAATTGGTATTAGAGCACAAGGTTTTATCTATGGCATCCAACAACAACAACATTCATCCGTCGCCTACGTACAACAATCACGACCGTAATGGAGCGTCCACTCTTTTCGAAGGTCAATCTACGGTACGTCCTCCACGTTTCAATGGTACTAATTTTGGCTATTGGAAGTGTAGGATGGAGACATTCCTTAGGAGTGCTTCTCTTTGGAGAACTCTCCACAAGGAGTATGTCGAGCCCGCTGAAGAGGATTTCGAGAAATGGACGACTTCCGAGAAGTCCGCCGAAGTCAACAACGCTAAAGCAATGAACGCTCTTCATTGTGCGTTGGACCCGAATAAGTTCAACAAGATATGCACATGTAAGAGTGCATATCAATTTTGGAACCATCTCATCGTTACCCACGAGGGAACGAATAAGGTAAAGCTTTCAAAATTATATGTTACCGTGCAAAACTTCGACTTGTTTCATATGCAGGAAAATGAGAGCATTGCGTCGATGTACAGACGCTTTACCGACATCGCAAATGAATTGGAAGCCCTTGGCCAAATCTACACCGAACCTGAAAAGGTAAGGAAGATCATCATGGGGATGACCTCCAAATGGGAAAGAAGAGCAATCGCCACTGAGGAGGTCAATGACTTGAAGAACTACATCGTGGTGAATCTCATCGGGACTCTTATGTCTTTCGAAGTAAGACGGGATAACCGATTGAAGATCCAAGCCATGATGAATCCCTCGGAGGCCATAAAGAAAGCTTTGGCAATCAACGCAAATTCATCATCCTCCAAAAGTGATGAATCCGAGAACGAGATGGATTTGGGAGAAATGGCCCAAATGGCGAAGAAGTTCCAACGCTTCTTCCGCAAATGTAAATTTCCCTCAAACAAATGTTTTGAGTCTACTAATGCTACTTCCTCTCTTTGTTATAAGTGTAATAAGCCAGGGCACATCAAGAGGGATTGCCCAATGCTAAACAACAAGGAAAAGTGGAAGGCACCAAAGTACCACAAGTCCGACAAGAACAAGAGAGATAATAAGAAAGGACTCATAGGTACCTTTGATGACTCAAGTGATGACTCATCAAGCGATTCCAATGATGAGAAGGGTGAGAGCGCCCACATGTGTTTCATGGCACTTGAAGACCCACTCTCGGATGAGAGTGATTCCGACACGGATGACACCGAGGTAACAATGGATGAACTTCGTATAGCTAATGAAGAACTATTTGCTAAATACCAATCTTTAATGCTTAGATACACTAGCTTAAAGAAATCAAATGTTAGCAAGTCATCCATTCCATGCATTATCAACAATGACACCATTGTTGATACTTTAACTCTTGAGAAAGCAAACTTAGCTTCTCAAAATGTCACATTGAGAGATGAGGTGAATTCCCTCAAATCTCAACTAGATCAAACACATCCTAAGGATAATAGTGATCTAGTTACATGTCATACATAATTGGGTTTAGAGAATGATTCTCTTAAAACCCAAGTGCACGAGCTCAAAGCACGGGTGTCCACCTTGGATACCAACATTTCTTCTTTAAAGGAGAAATATGAGCTCATGTCCTTCCGTATTGTGAGATTCAATAAGGGAAAAGGACAATTGGATGATTTGCTTGTAAACCAATTTCCGGCCACACATCGTGTTGGCCTTGGATTTGTAAAAGCGAATGCATCTACTGCTCGCACCTCCTATAGTGTGTCACTATATATTTTGTGAGGCCTTCCTCCGGTGCATCCACAAGTGGTGTCAAAGACACTATAGGTAGCAATCCTACCAAGAATGTCACCACATCACCTTCTCTTCCTTTTGGCAAGAAACCCACTAAGGGTGGAAACCAAAAGCAAGGCCATGCTTATATGTACACTAACACTCATCCACGTAGGAAACATCCTACTTCACAAGTGGATAATCATGACACATTCTATGCTCCGCACCCATGGACACGTACACAACCACACATGAGAAATACTCATGTACGTGCTCCTATACACTCGTATGCTCATACGCATCATTCATTCATGTATGCTCATCCTCCACATGTCATGCATGATCCTTATGCTTCATATAATATGCATGTTCCCAAGCATACATATCATTCTAGAATGTACAATGCATATCCTCCACCACATCTCTATGCTAGAAATCATGTTCCTAAGAAGCATGCACCACATAGAAATCCAACACATATGCATGCAACTAGGAATAGGACTCCCAAGATATACACTATTTAGGGTCCTAAGAACACTAGTCTAAATGTTAGGAATGCTTATGTTGATTCCTACTTTCATGATGTGATTAGAAATAGTAACTATGTTGGGAAGCGGAAGTCCACTTGGACTTGGCTTCCAAAGGGCTAATCCCCTTGGACCCAACAAACATTTGGTACCATAAGCTTATGGTATATTATATAGGTACCCAAGAGAAAGAAGTAGAGCAATAAATGTCTTATTAGCTCTAAAGGGAAAGGATGGATTCTTGATAGCGGTTGCTCCAAACACATGACGGGAGATCCCTCATTGCTCTCCGAAGTGATTAGCATCAAGGATGGTGCAACGGTCACTTTTGGAGGTAATCAAAAGGGAACCATCATTGGAGTATGTATCGTTGGTAATCCTTCCAAACCTTTAATTACTAATGTTTATCTTGTTAGTGGTTTATGTCACAATCTCATTTCCATTAGTCAACTTTATGACAAAGGTTACAAGGTTAATTTGGAGAAGGATTGTGTACTATTGTTGATTATGATTCAAATGTTTTATTTTCCGGTATTAGGCGTAAAAATATTTATTATTTGAGCTTGCCTAAAACCGTAGAACATTGCTTAGTTGCTAACACAAGTGAACAACTATTATGGCATCGCCGTTTTGGTCATGTTCACTTCAAGCACTTATATAAGTTAGCTAAGCATGATCTACTCAAAGGTTTTCCTAAGATTGCTTTTAATAAGAAAAACTTTTGTGATTCATGTCAAAGAGGTAATCTAAGTAAATATTCATTTAAGCTTAAAGAATGGATTACTTCTAAGAGGCCCCTAGAACTTCTTCATCTAGATTTATTTGGGCCAACTAGAACCGCTTCTTTAGGTAATGCTCATTATGGACTAGTTGTCGTTGACGACTTTTCTAGATTTACTTGGGTGTCATTCTTAACAAATAAGAATGAAGCTCATAAAGAGTTTACCAAATTTGCAAAGAAGATTCAGAATCTTTTAGGATCCACCATTATCACTATTCGTAGTGATCATGGAGGAGAATTTGAGAATGAGTCTTTTACTAAGTTTTGTGATGACTCCGGGATAACTCATAACTTTTCCTTTCCTCGTGCACCACCACAAAATGGTGTTGTAGAAAGAAAGAATAGGACTCTTATTAAGTGTGCTCACACTATGCTCCATGATAGTCATTTAGGACTACAATTTTGGGCAGAAGCGGTGCACACGACATGTTATGTGCTCAATAGGATCCTAGTGAGAACCCGAACAAACAAAACTTGTTTTGAGTTGTTTTATAATAAAAAGCCTCAAGTGAAATATTTTCGTGTTTTTGGTTCAAAATGTTTTATAAAGAACACCTTTGGTAATTTAGACAAATTCGAGCCAAGATCTGATGAAGGAATTTTTGTTGGATATTCCACACGTAGCAAAGCCTACCGGATATACAACAAAACTTCTTCAACGATTGAGGAATCTCTTCACGTATCTTTTTATGAAGATTTTGATTTTCCTTATGTTGATGATAATATAGATATTCTTTGTGATTCTCTTAATAATGTTAAGATTAATGATACTATTGTTGAGACTAACACTTCTAACGAAGTTGTTGAAGTTGTTACTAGTGATCCAGGTATACTCAAAGCTTACCCGACCATTCGTAACCATCCCCATAACCAAATTATTGGAGATATTGGTGTGGGTGTTCGAACGAGATCAAGAATTGAAGAATTCTCTCATTACGCATTTGTCTCTACCATTGAGCCAAAGAACATCCAAGAAGCTTGTGATGATAGCCCTTGGATAGTGGCAATGGAAGAAGAACTAATGCAATTCGAGAGAAACAAAGTTTGGGAACTTGTACCTCTTCCAAGTGGTCACCAAGTTATTGGGACCAAATGGATTTTCAAGACCAAGACGGATGAAAACGAGGTGATCACACGGAATAAAGCAAGGTTAGTAGCTCAATGCTACCGGCAAGAGGAATGTATTGATTTCGAAGAATCTTTTGCCCCCGTAGCTAGATTAGAAGCTATTAGGTTGCTTTTATCTTTTGCATCCCATAAGAATTTTAAATTATTTCAAATGGATGTTAAAAGTGCATTTTTAAATGGGTTTGTCAATGAAGAAGTCTATGTTTCTCAACCTCCCGGTTTTATTCATGAAAATTTTCCAAACCATGTTTTCAAACTTACGAAAGCGTTGTATAGATTGAGACAAGCTCCTAGAGCTTGGTATGATCGTCTTAAGACCTTTCTTTTGAATTTAGGTTTTAAAATGGGAGAAGTTGATTCTACACTCTTCATTAAAGGTTATGAAAATGACACTCTTTTGATTCAAGTTTATGTAGATGATATTATTTTTGGTTCTACTAACTTTAATCTTTGTCAAGAATTTTCCAAGTCTATGAAGGATGAGTTTGAGATGAGCCACATGGGAGAGCTCACCTACTTCCTCGGATTGCAAATCGACAAATGGAGAATGGCACGTTCATACATCATACAAAGTACACCGGGGAGCTTATTAAGCGATTCGGGATGGAATCGTCTTCGAGCAAAAGGACTCACATGAGTACTACTACTCATCTACACAAGGATGAAAGCGGAAAAGATGTAGACGTTCGTCTATATCGAGGTATGATCGGTAGCTTACTTTACTTAACCGCTAGTAGGCCCGATATCATGTTTTCCGTATGTCTTTGTGCTAGATATCAAGCAAGACCTAAGGAGTCACACTTGATTACGGTTAAACAAATATTTCGTTATCTCAATCAATCCCTAGATTATGGGTTACTTTACCCTAAGTCTAGCACATATGAGTTAATCTCATATAGTGATGCCGACTTTGCCGGATGCAAGTCCGACAGGAAAAGTACTAGTTGCACTTGCCATTTCTTAGGAAATTCCTTAGTTCCTTGGTTTTCTAAGAAACAGAATTCAGTGTCATTGGCCACGACTGAAGCGGAATATATTGCCGCGGGTCTTGCATGTGCACAAGTTCTTTGGATGAGACACACTCTTAGTGACTATGGTGTCAATTGTGATACTTGACCTATCATGGTTGATAATCAAAGTGCTATTTGTCTTTCCAAGAATCCGGTACACAACTCCCGTACCAAACACATAGATGTGAGACACCATTTTTTAAATGATCATGTAGTTAAGAAGGACATCATCTTAGAGTACATTGAAACCCAAAAACAAATTGCCGATATCTTCACTAAACCTCTTAAAGAAGATTCATTTGTGAGGTTGCGTGGAGAATTGGGAATTATGGGTGAATCTGAAATCTAGAAGCTCAAACTTTCTTGTTATAACCCTTTTTTGAGCTCATATCTTTTTGTTGTCTTTCTTCATGTGCTTTAATATATTGTGAGATTAAGAAAGGCAATTGTGATTTAATTGATTTCATGAGTTTTGAGTTTGATTGGAGTAATTCGTATTTCAATGGATTTATAGTTTTTATAATGATTTTACTATGAATTTGTGATTAGAGTATAGGTCCTAGGGTGAGTGTTCTTATTCTCTGGAATTCTATCTCACTGTGCACTTTTGGACCAGGACAGACGACTGTCTTTCCTTCGACAGTCGACTGCCCTACTCTATCTCCTCAGTCTGAGATTTAGTATCTTTCGCACAGCTGACTGATGACTGTTTTACAGTCGAATGTTAGTTTAACAGGCGACTGTATTTTATTCATCAGGTGACTGTATTCTCTGTCGAACTTTTACAGTGTTCTCTGTTATTTTTGATGAACTGTATTAATTCTCGGCCAGCCGACTGTTGAGTATATGTCAGTCGACCGTCCAATGGACAGGCGACTGCATGTTACTTGCCAGTCGACTGCCCCTCTCTCTGAGCTGTATTTTTATCACTTCATCCAGTCGACTGATTTTTGATCATCAGTCGACTGTCTTCTGTTGTGACGGTTCATGTGATTTGATCCAAGCCATCGATTCCTTGATCCAACGGCTCAGATTCATTCCCCAAATTTTATATTCGAGAATGCGCGATCACTTTCCCACGTCGACTCTCTCTCTCCTTCGATTCGACCGTTCGTCTTCCCGCTCATTTTCTTCTCCAAACCCGCTCGATTGAACTTCCAAAACCGTCGATCGCGTGCTGTAGTTGCCGGCGATCTTCTTCACCCCGATCGTTGTCGCTTCTCTCTTGGTTTACTTCTCTCTCACTTGCCCTTCGTTCGAATTTCTTTGCATTTTCCTTCTCTTGTTTCCATGGCTCCCAAACCAAAGGGAAAAGAGAAGATCGTTGCTCCTAAACGACCTAGGGCACCCAAGAAACTTATTGCCAAGAAGAAGAAACCTTATAAAGCCCGATCCAAGCATGCCGAGTCACCCGTGCTTTCGTCTTCGCCGGGTTACTCACTTTCTGCTTCTTCTAGCGATGCTCAGCCTTTGATTCGTCGTCAGCGCAAGCCCATTGGTGTTCACATCAGTGAGCCTGTTGCTGAGAACCCCCATCTATCTCCTTCTGTGTCAAGTTCTTCTGAAGAGACTCCTGCCGTACCCCCCCCCCCCTCTGATCCCATAGTTCCCGTTTGCCGAGACGATCTTTGTTTGGTAAAATTTCACTCTCTTCTAGGGATCAACCTACTTAGGGAGCGGTACATTGCTTTCCCTGCCTTCAATGCTGAGAGGCTCTCTGACATTCTTTCTGCTACTTATCTAGCCGATCTTTTTCGCTTCTCTCAGAGCGAGTCCCCCAAAGCCTATCCATTTCTGGTGAAGCTTTTCTATTCGAACCGCGTTCACGGTGAGTATTCGTCTACCGGCATCCTTGATACTGTCGTTCAGGGAACCCACATTAAGATCACTCCCTCTCTCTTAGGGACTATTCTTAGGATTCCCTCTGTTGGTTCCCTTCCCACTGATATCTGCTTCTCCGAGATTGACGATCTTGACCAATCTATCCTCCGGGATATGTTTCGAGAGGTACCTTTAGCTCTTGATTCGGGTGTCAGATCATCTATGTTCTCTGCAAGAGATTGGGCTGTTCACCTAGTGGTGAAGTCCAACATCCTGCCGAGATATGGATCATCTGACCAGCCGTCTCAGGATATCCTGAAGTGTATGTACACTATTTTCTCTTGCATGCCCGTGAACTGGGCCGTGTCCTCCTTGATAGGATGGACAAGGTTGAGTTCACGTCCTCCTCGTCTCACATTCCTTACGGTGGTCTTCTGACTCATGTCTTTCGTCATTTTGGTGTTGACTTAACTCGTTACGAGCCTATGCCCTTTAGTCCTCTCCTCGACGCTTCTGCAAAGTCGAAATCTTCTTCGGCTCTGCAGACTGCCTCGAAGAAGAGGAAGTCTACTTCAGCTCCATCCTCATCCAATGTGCCTCCTGCTAATCTGCCTTCTACATCTGCTCCACCATCTCGTGATATTCTTTTGGAGATGGTCTCTGGTATTTACAAATTGATGTCCCTCTCTTTCCTCCATCAGGGAATTCCCTTCCCTGAGGATTTGAGACAGTTTGTTCCCCAGCTTCATGTGCCTCCTCAGCCCACTGGTGACGTTGAGCCTCCTGGTGTAGCTTCTACTCAGGATGTTGCTGTTGCTGCTTCTGTTGCTCCTTCTAACCCTCCTCCTGAGGATACTCCTGCTGCTACAGAGCCTGCTTCCTCTTCTGCAGCCCCTGGAGACGCTCTCTCTTAGATAGATATTTGAGTGATGTTATTTTGGTGATGATATTTTTTTGATGTTGATGGATGATGTTGTCAGCGACTCTTTTATATATGTATGGTGATGTACTTCGATGTCGTCATGATGATATATTTTTTTTGTCTTGATCATGATGTATCTTTTTGGGATGGCCATATGACCATCCGTGGATGTACCCTCTTTATATTTATATATATATATGATGTTGCTGTTTATCTTGTGTCACACTATGCTATACTGTATATCTTATCTGTGTGATGAAATGATATGTTGTCTCCATGTATGCTTCACTCTCCTTGATGTGCTTTTGAGACAATATATGAATTTGATATTGGTTAATTCATGCTATCTTTGATGTGATGAATTTGTGGAAATTATTTTCATTTCGTATATCTAAAATGTTGATATTGGATTTCAATTCCATTACTCACATGTGTATATGATGAGATTTTATGAGTTTTTGATTCGATATATCTTTATACTCCTTGATTGTTGTTAGTTCGTATTTAGCACTATTATTATTGTTGTTATTTGCTCCCACCTTTTTGGATAATGCCATATGGGAGAGAAATAAACATACAAGATTCATAATGGATATGCTAAGTATGTTCTAACGCGCTTGAATCTAAGGTTTACGTTGCCTTAGATTCAGGGGGAGTAAGATTACAATGAATAGGGATTTTATTTCCTAGATTTCTTGAATTGAATTCATTCATATCTCACTCATTTGCTTCAATTGTTATGTATATGCTCTAATATTTGTTGACTAACTTGATTGGCATCTATGTAGGGGGAGTAAGTTTACATTACGCACAATTATTTATCTTTTTGTTTATGTTTGTTTGTTATCATCAAAAAGGGGTAGAATGTTGAGTATTGGACTTCTCCCTACTTGGTGTTAATGATGAGCAAACATAAATACTTGTGACTAATCCCCTATTTTGCAGTTAATCCATTGCCTAAGCTTATTATGAAGATCAACTAGCAATGGATGACTCACATACGTCATTGAAGGCAAATGACATGAATTGGATGATCGTAGATTGATGATTGAAGCTCCGTAAAGACTTCAAGCTCATACGATGGAAAGAAGAGATTATTCGTCAATGTAATTTTTCTTTTATCTCTTCTAGTATGTAGCTTAGAAGTAGAACTTTGATGGATCACTCACACACATCTACATTCTGTCATAGGACATCATTAGACCTCTGTCCTTTGATCCCAATTCAATTCTCTTTTGTTTGTGCTAGGCTTGTTTATAAGAGCCGACTGCTTAACAGTTTACAGTCGCCTGTCTCAAAAACAGTCGACTATGTTTTGTTCTATAGTCGCCTGTTATGCACAGACTATTACAATATAGTTTTGGGCCTTCTCTGATTATTTCGCACAGGCTACTGTTGAACGATTCACAGGCGCCTGTCTTAGTGACAGTCGACTGTGTATTGTAAATCAGTCGACTGTCTCTCCTTGCCCAAACTCTGTTTGATCTGATTTCTACGGCCAGTCGACTTATGCTGTATATACAGTTGACTGTCTATTAGATCAGTCGACTGTCTATGCTGCAACAGTTGCATGTCTGTAAGTCATTTCTTTGACTCAGCTCTCTGGAAATTTCTCTTGATTTTGACAGTCGTCTGTTTAAGGTTATACAGTCGCCTGTTCTGATTAACAGTCGACTGTGTTCCTTGCATCTGTCGTCTGTCCTGTATCTTGTGAGATTTACAGTATTTGTCTAACTTTTCTCTCGGCAGTCGCCTGTAGAAGAAGTTACAGTCGCCTGTTGGTTTAACAGACGACTGTCTTTACTTCATCAGTCGACTGTCCACGTGGTAAGTTACCGTTATGAATTCTCACCTACCCTTGCTGACTGTGCAACAGTCGACTGTGGATTGTTCAACAGTCGACTGTCGCGAGTTCAGATTATATCTGTTGAGATTTTTCTCACAGATTTCAATTGGGTTTTTGCCTAAACTGTTTTGTGGATTTGAGAAAGCTATAAATAGAGCTTATAATGTTTCATTGGAAGGTTACTCATTCATTGCAAAATCTTTCAAGCTTTCATTTCCAAAGATCAAAGCTCTCAAATCCAAAGCCCTAAGTATTTCCAAATCTTGTTCTCTTGCTCTCCAACCTAGAACCAAAGATTGATCTTCTAGGCAATTGGTGCAGTCAAGAGAAAGGGCTTTCTCCTCTCTTCCAAGAGAGTTCTTCAACACACATCACACTTCTCCTTCAAGTTCTACTTCAAGGCATAGGTGATTGTAAGTGTAGCTTTCATATTTCATAACTTTCGTTATTTGAATTGTGCTCTCGATTGTGAGAGTGGTTTTGCTTGCTCCCTGGTTGTGGGAGTCAAGGACATCGATTGTATTCGATTGCACTTGTAGGGTTGCTACAAGTGGGCTTTAAGGAAACCTCAAGTTAGGGTTCTAACTTGAGTATCCGGTGCTATCCGGGTGGTAGGGACGTAGGATTACCGGGAACAAGTCGGGAGTTGACTTGGGTAATCCGAACCCTTGAAACATCTCTGCGTTTGCGTGTGTTTCTCTTTGGGTCGTTTTTCTATTCCGCACTATTTGTTGGATTGCATTTTATTTGGCGTAAATTCCTTTTAATTTGCATAAACACTATTCAACCCCCCTTCTAGTGTTTACCCCATAGACAGGGTCCTTATAATTGGTATCAGAGCACAAGGTTTTATCTATGGCATCCAACAACAACAACGTTCATCCGTCGCCTACGTACAACAATCACGACCGTAATGGAGCGTCCACTCTTTTCGAAGGTCAATCTACGGTACGTCCTCCACGTTTCAATGGTACTAATTTTGGCTATTGGAAGTGTAGGATGGAGACATTCCTTAGGAGTGCTTCTCTTTGGAGAACTCTCCACAAGGAGTACGTCGAGCCCGCTGAAGAGGATTTCGAGAAATGGACGACTTCCGAGAAGTCCGCCGAAGTCAACAACGCTAAAGCAATGAACGCTCTTCATTGTGCGTTGGACCCGAATGAGTTCAACAAGATATGCACATGTAAGAGTGCATATCAAATTTGGAACCATCTCATCGTTACCCACGAGGGAACGAATAAGGTAAAGCTTTCAAAATTATATGTTGCCGTGCAAAACTTCGACTTGTTTCATATGCAGGAAAATGAGAGCATTGCGTCGATGTACGGACGCTTTACCGACATCACAATTGAATTGGAAGCCCTTGGCCAAATCTACACCGAACCTGAAAAGGTAAGGAAGATCATCATGGGGATGACCTCCAAATGGGAAAGAAGAGCAATCGCCATTGAGGAGGTCAATGACTTGAAGAACTACACCGTGGTGAATCTCATCGGGACTCTTATGTCTTACGAAGTAAGACGGGATAACCGATTGAAGATCCGAGCCATGATGAATCCCTCGGAGGCCAAGAAGAAAGCTTTGGCAATCAACGCCAATTCATCATCCTCCAAAAGTGATGAATCCGAGAACGAGATGGATTTGGGAGAAATGGACCAAATGGCGAAGAAGTTCCAACGCTTCTTCCGCAAATGTAAATTTCCCTCAAACAAATGTTTTGAGTCTACTAATGCTACTTCCTCTCTTTGTTATAAGTGTGATAAGCCAGGGCACATCAAGAAGGATTGCCCAATGCTAAACAACAAGGAAAAATGGAAGGCACCAAAGTACCACAAGTCCGACAAGAACAAGAGAGATAAGAAGAAAGGACTCGTAGGTACCTTTGATGACTCAAGTGATGACTCATCAAGCGATTCCAATGATGAGAAGGGTGAACAAGTCGGGAGTTAACTTGGGTAATCCGAACCCTTGAAACATCTCTGCGTTTGCGTGTGTTTCTCTTTGGGTCGTTTTTCTATTCCGCACTATTTGTTGGATTGCATTTTATTTGGCGTAAATTCCTTTAAATTTGCATAAACACTATTCAACCCCCCTTCTAGTGTTTTCCTCATAGACAGGGTCCTTACATGAATTACATAGCCCGAACTTCATCATAACTCGCACATTACAGAATTACTTGCGCATTACACTTCATCATAACTCGCACATTACGAACACATTACAGAATAACTCGCACATATATTGAAAGAAAGCAAAATTTTTATTGATAGACATTGTTTCAATCAAAAATAAAAGCAAAATACGCTAAAGAAAGGGGTAGAAATGCTAATTTTGTAATTGCAGAATTTTTCTGTCACTTCCACTCCTCCCTGACGTTCTCCTCTGAAAGATGTGAATTTAGACTATTTTTGTGAATTTTTTGGACGTGGTTTGATACCCAAAGGTCCTCAAACGGTGTATATATAGGCGAAGCATTTCTATTGGGTTTAGGACTCGAAAAGGGTCAAAATCCACTCAAACCCCGCGCCCAAACCCGCATTACAGTACCTCAGTACTGTAGCTACTACAGTACCGTGATATTGTAGCGAATTCTTTTTCTTTTCTTTTCTTCTTTTTTGGTCTTTTCTCCTTCAAAAATTCAGTAAAAATTGTAGGTAATTCCAAAAAATCTCCAAAAATAGCCGTTGTAACTGAAAAATTTTAATATTCAATGTGAAAGAGAAAATCACACTTTTGGCTTCAAAATAAATATTTTGCTCAGTAAACAGTAAAATCCAATAATAGAAGATATTCCGAAAAATCCGATAATTGGTAGAAAAATACCAGAAAATCATGGACAAAATGACAATTAATATAGGGTTGTTGTGAGTTGATAGAGGCTTTTGGCCTCCCTCCCCTCATCATCTCACCATTTACTCACCACTAACTTAGTGGGGAGTCACTTGGACTTCAAAGGTGAATGAATATATAGAGAGCCATGGCTTATGCCATGGCTATTCTTGATTTTAGAGATTAGTTTACACACTTCTTCCAATCTATTTCTCAACACGTTATCAGCACGACGCTCTAAAAAAAAGTTGAGCCATAAAATTTCTTCCCCACATTTTACTTATTTTATTTTTTATGCATGAATTTCAATTTTACTTAATTCATGCTTGTTTTAAATTGCATAAATAAATGGAAAAATTGGCCAGCGTCGATTTCGAGGTCCTTGATTCTGCAGGGAAAAATTACCTGAGTTGGCGAGTGGACCTGAAGTTCCACTTGCGTTCGATGGCCCTCCTTGGCTCCATTTTTGCTCCTTCATCGGCCCCAGCAGCGGCTGATGCTTCTACTACATCTAGCAGCAGCACTCCTACCACTGTCTCCGATGTAGATAAGGCGAAAGCCACAATCTACATTAGGAAACATAAATCGGACCTTAAAGGTCGAATACTTAACGGTAGAGGACCCAAAGGAACTGTAGACAGCGCTGGAGGCACGGTATAAACATCAAATTGATGTTATATTACCGCGTGCCAGTTATGAGTGGGAAAACCTCAGGCTTCAGGACTATAAGTCCGTCGCTGAGTATAATTCTGCACTTCATAACATCACCTCACGCCTGAAGTTGTGCGGTGAAGAAGTGACAGAGCAACACATGTTGGAAAAGACATTTACCTCGTTTCACGAGAAAGATGTAATCCTCATGCAGTAGTATCGTGAACGCAACTTCATGAAATTCTCTGAGCTGATATCATGCCTACTTAGGGCAGAGCAGAATCGAGATTTACTGCTCGCCACTCATAATTTACGTCGAGCTGACACTTCACCTATCCCTGAAGCCCACCACGTTTCTCCCCAGAAGTGGAAAAACAAACGGACGGCTAAAAATAACAAAGGAAAAGCTGTGATGAAGAATGGACGAGGAACATCACCCCTTTCTAACAACAACAATAAGGGAAAGAGAAACTTCACATGGAAGCAAAAGAACACTGACCAAGTGTCACTTCCTAAGAAGAATTGGGAGGATAAATGCCATCGATGTGGCATGACTGGACATTGGTCCAGAAACTGCCGCACTCCTCGCCACCCCCAGGAACTGTATCAGGCGAGCCAGAAGTCTCTGTCCGAAACAAACTTGGTGGCTGTTCAGCCACCGAAGATGTTTACTGCAAAAGACTTCGAGAACGACGACCTGCTCGATTAAGCTTCATCTTTTATCTATGCATTTAAAATTCAATATTGCTTCGTCTTTAATTTGCTTAAGTACGAACTTTTATTTTGAATGTCTTTTTTCATTGAATTAAATAAAATTTCGTTTTAATTATAGATGAAATATGGAATATTGTGGACAGTGCCTCGTTGCACTGGTGTAGCATTGATATTGCTCCCACACACAACGAGACTATAAGATGCAAACTTCTCCCCTTAAACATATAGGAAATTTCCAATTTTCAAGTATATTTCGTTTAAACGAACATAACTTGAACACTGTGGATAATAAATATTGAATATCAATATATAAATCATCAAGAGGATGGCCAGAAGCCCATCTACTTACGATTTCATTGACCCCCGTCGGGCCCCTATAATTACAGATATTCATCCTATAGAAAGCCAACTTGACTGAGCACCAGAAGTGCCTTTCATTGCCATAGTTTTTAACTCTGGCAAAATGGACTTGGTCATCCTGGATCAGCGATGATGGACGCATCATCAAATGAATCCATTGGAGAACCTGAAGATTCTTCAAAAGGTTGAGTTTCCTTGTCACCCTTTGTCATAAAGGAAAACTAATAGAGAGACCTTCCCTCCTGAAAGTGGGATTAGAGTCTCCTGGCTTCATTGAGAGAATACATGGTGACCTTTACGGGCCTATTCACCCCGCAAGTGGCCCATTTTCGGTACTTTATTACTGTACTGATATATGCATCTACTAGATGGTCTTTTGTGTGCCTTTATATTCACTCGCAACCTAGCTTTCTAAAAAGCTTATATTGTGGGTGAATTTCCTACACAAATCATTCAAGACTTCTGCCAGGCAACTGACATTGAAATTAAACATCCTGCAGCATGTTCAAACTCATAATGGGTTAGCAGAGTCTCTGGTAAAGAGACTCCAATGGATTTCACGTCCATTGTAAAATTGTAGTTTCCTATTGATGTTTAGGGACCATCACACTGCATTCCGCATCGCTTATCACGATACGGCCCGCTTGTTGCCATATCTTATTGCTGATGCTGCTTGCTTATGGTTTACCACCAAGTCTTGATAAATGTGAATTTAATGAGCAAAATCTCATTGAAATAGGCACATAGTCTAAGGAAGCCTGAAGCTTCTGAGACCATATCATGGGACATAAAAGTACTCATCTCGTTATGATCCGCATACTTTTTCTGTGTGAAGTTGAGATCTAGAAGATCCTTCACATTCAGACTAAAGTAAATCAATTGACGGATAAATTTGCGGACAACCAGAAGATTGTTCGTTCACACGTCCATGTTGCCAACACGCCAGCTAGGATTGACATTCCCAAAGATGGATGCAATCCACCGGCAACAGAATTGGCTTTACCTCAATTGAAAAGAGGACGCCTGCCAGGTTCACAATATAAAATTCCTCAAAAGAGGAAGATTCCTGGATATATCAAAATGATCCAACCACAGGATGCTGAGCTCAGACCAGCAACCTCTCCCCTCCTAATTTCCCCTGCAGAGGAAACAACAGGAGAAACATCATTATTTTACGTACGTACTGGAGAGGTACTGGATAGATATAGCACAGTCGTCGACGACAGTTTTGCTTTCGCTATTGTCGTTCACGTCGCTGAATACGACGATGACGTCTACCCACTTTTCTATAGCGTAAACGCATAGAATGGCCAAAGTGGGACGAGGCAATAAGAGTAGAGCTGGACTCACTCTTGAAAAAGCAAAGTCTTTGGACCAGTAGTCCATACACCTGATGTGTAAATACCTGTGGAATATAATTCGGATTTCATAAAGACATTGAAATGAAGGAAATGTGATCATTTTCCTACTACGCCTACACTTCTCTGAAAAAACCAATACATGCAGCTCATGGACGTTGTGACTGCATATATATATGGCAATATAGATATAGAGATCTATATAAAACTTCCAGAAGGGTATACTCTACCCCCAGAGATGAAAGAGAGACGTAAAAACGTCTTCTCCATAAAGGCTACAAAGATCATTAGTTGATCTTAAGCAAAATTCTGCCTGGGTATCTTTTTCGAAAGATCGTTGACAGAATTTGTGATATTCCCCGTATATGTGGTCGACTTAAAGCTGATAGGATCTCCTGCAGAGACCATTTAGACATCAGATAACTTTAAGCATACCTTGGAAATGAAAAACCTATGTATAACAAGGTATTATCTCGGCTTATATATTTAACACCTTAGTGGTGGAACCCTTTAATATCCTTCATACACCTGGAGTTTATGAAGAATGATGTCCACTTGCATCCTATTAAAAATGGATGCTTATTTATGACACCTTCCAGTAACTGGAAGAGGGGGAGGACATCCTAGGTCCCGAAGAGCCTAGCTCTCCTGAAGAGCCTAGCTCTAGTGTACTTGTTACACTTCTTTATCTGGCCAACTGCACGTGTCTTTGATAGAACGTCTGTAGCAAAGTTGTTAACCAGATATAGTGTTGCCCTGGAGAGCACCACTAGACCAAGGATAAGCTGCTTCTGCGCAACTTCCAAGGGTCATGGAATATATATCACATATGCAGGTTTAAATATCATCGCGATGACTAAAACACAAAAGGTCGTCCACCTCCCAAATATCTACACATCATCCTCCAATGTCTACATCTTCTGATAAGCTCATCATCCAAGAAGCAAGTATTTTAAACGCTCAGCCAGGTCCAGCAGTACCTTGCAGGCACACAGAAGACTGATTCAAAGAATACTTTAGTGGAGTCGTCTACCAACTTCGAAGAGTATTCCACTCCAGAGCGCCACTACTTTCCAATAGCCGCTAGATGAATAAACTTGTATAGATAAGTGATGACTGTATTTGCTTTCAGAACATGATGGATGTATAGACAAATAGGAGATGATTGTATAGATACATAGGAAATCTGCAAGCCTGAAGCTTGTACAGATCAGGGGGAGTCCCTCAATAGTTGTACTCTTTTCCCTTAAGCTGCTGGTTTTTCCCACTGGGTTTTCCACAGCTAAGGTTTTAACGAGACAACCACAGTGGCTCTGGATCCAGAAGTTTCCACCCCATTAGCATACTGAATCCTGAAGTATTCATATGCTTAAACCAAGGTAATGGAGAGATGAGGGGGAGTGTTGTGAGTTGAGAGAGGCTTTTGGCCTCCCTCCCCTCATCATCTCACCATTTACTCCCCACTAACTTAGTGGGGAGTCACTTGGACTTCAAAGGTGAATGAATATATAGAGAGCCATGGCTTATGCCATGGCTATTCTTGATTTTAGAGATTAGTTTACACACTTCTTCCAATCTATTTCTCAACAAGGGTAAAAATATGCAATATTTGACCATAATAAATCATGTATTTTTTATTGTATTTTAGTCATATAGCATCAACGTATTTCTTTTGATATTTGTGATTTTTCCGTGATTTTTGTGATTTAAAAATATAATATAATAAACAATTTCATATATTTTAATAAAAATGTATTTATATGCATTTTAAGTAGACATTAAATTGTTTTTAAATCATTTATAAATATATTAAAATAAACCTAACACTATTTTTTCATAGGATGTAACGGGGACATCCACTAACCTTATTTAAGGATGAGTCAGCCTCCACTTATCACCCCCTCCTTAACCTTCATCCTTATGCATGACTAAGAGAGAGAGAGAGAGAGCGAGAGAGAGCGAGAGAAATACGAAAAAGAACGAAAAAAGGAAACCAGCTACGATCTTCCTCTCTCCACCCTCTTCCCTCTCTTCCTCCTCATTGGCCAAGCACACCACCACCCTCCTCTCTCTCATTTTGGTGCAACACTAAGCTTGAAGGAGGAGGAAATGAATAGAAGAAGGAGATCATTTTCCTCACTCTCTACAATTTGCATGAGGTAGGAGATTCATAACTTGGGTGTTGGGAATACCATCTTTAAAATTGTGTTATCACTATATTATTAATCATCATATGTATGATTCTAGATTATGTTGTAGACTATATTGTATACTATGTTTAGATTATGTTATTAATCACCATGGAAGGATGTTAGATTATGTTGGTTATTACTTTGTTGTCTACTATGCTTATGTTACTTTATACCATAACATTTGCTTATGCCATCATATTATGATTATGTTCTATACATGCCAAGCCACTATGCTTATGTTTCTTTCTGTCATGCAAATATGCTTATGCATGACACTATGCTTTTGTTCTTTTATGCCATGATACTATGCTTATGCATGCCACTATGCTTTTGTTCTTTTATGCCATGACACTATGTTTATGCATGACACTATGCTTATGTTCATTTATGCACTATGTTTATGCCATGACACTATGCTTATGTTCTTTTATGCCATGACACTATGCTCTACATATGTCATGACACTATGTTTATGCATGACACTATCCATGACACTATGCTTATGTTCCTTTATGCCATGACAATAGGCTCTACATATGCCATGACACTATGTTTATGCATGACACTATGCTTATGTTCTTTTATGCCATGACACTATGTTTATGCTATGACACTATGCTTATGTTCCTTTATGCCATGATATATGCTTGTATTCCTTATGCCATTATACTATGACATGAGATTATGCTTATGTTTTACACAAGCCATGGCATTATGCTTATGTTCTACACAAGCTATGCCATTATGATTATGTTCTACATCAAGATCATGATGTTTCCTTTATATGATATTTTGTGATGCGATGATGGTCACCTAATGTATGATAGTAGTGTGATGATGGTTGCAACGAAATAATGTGAGCATGCTTGTGCTACTTTTATATATGTTCTTAATGAACTTGGAGAAATGACGAAAAGAAATAATGTTTAGTGGTAGACATGGCCACATATATATTGAGGCAGAGTACATGACCGCATAAGATTTGAGTGAGTACACAAGTGTATTATGATAACATGGGATGTCTCTGTGTACCTCGAGGTGGGTGAGTATCCCAAATACGGGGTTGGGAAAAACTCGAGTAAAATGGAATCATAAGGAACAGGACTAGACTGGATTTGAATCTTACTTGCACTCCCAATAGCCAGCAGGGAGAATTAGGCATAGTTGGAAAGGCGCATAGGCATACTTGTGATGCACAATGAGGTATATTTGGATATTATATTCTCACTCCCAAAACGGGGAGAGTTACGAGAGGCCCCGTTGACAGTGCTCGTGTCCACTTGCGAGGTCCCTTTTTTCCACCCACCCTAGGTGAGAGTCCAGAGCCTTATGTATTACATTTTACCGGTATTCCAAAATGTTAGTTTAACAACAACAACAATAACAACACAAGTGTTGATTGATAACCCTTTTCTTTTCTTTTCTAATGCAGTAGTATAGTTACCTTCATGTCTAAGATTATCACATATTTCTATTTCTTCTTAGAGGTGTTGTTTCAGTTAGAATGCTCCTTTATTACCCACATGAGAGAACGGTTTGAGACCAGTGCGATAAATGGGCTTTGCTTGATGCCATAGTTGTATTAAACAATCTTAAATGTAGTATCCCACACTTCGAATTATGTTTTTCCTACTGGACGCACGTTGACGTGTCCACCCCCCTTTTCCCTAGGACTAAAGCCAGATACTAAGAGCAGGTTCTCCCCATGAGACTGTCTAGGACTTTGAGCTTAGGTTAAGCCCTCATAGGGCGACTTCATTGGGTTGGCCACCCAGTGCCAGAGACTTCTTCTTTTCTTTTCTTTTTATTGTATGATGTGAGTTGTACATTTTGGATGTAGATGTTTTTTATGGTTCGGACTTCTTATGTATTTTGTTTTCTCAGTTTATCATGTACTTTTCGTATATCTCCTAGTTGTACCTTTTTAGACGGATATATGTATATATGCACATGTTTTGTGACTCTGTGATCTTTTGTATTGGAGCAAGTACATTTAAGTTATATCGGTCGTCTATATTGTCCCAATATTCGTAGTGGCCTGCAGGATTATGTTATTATATTACGCTGGGTGTTTTTAGATCTAAGGGACTTTATCCTTTGATCTGAATACTACAGTGGTCTTGTCACTCTCCATCCTCTACATGTGCCTTGGAAAGTTTCGTATGTCCTAAGTATTTTAGAGAATGGTGGCAAGACATGGTTTTTGTGGTGGCTTATGCAGGTCGCATCTCACTGCGATATGCACAATGATGGTATAGATGATGATCTGATACTATACTATTTTGTATTAATTCTTGTTGTTACGTTTTCTCTCTGCAACATATATGGTGGGAACATGACATCTTCTTCAGAGATGGCTCACCCTGAGCCTTCTCTTCCTTTCTTAGGATTGTCCATTGTTGTTCTTATCTTAAATTGTCTTTCCCTAGGCATTGTTATGGTCACCTTTTCCCTGCTCTATCACTCTTCGATTCTAGGGCTTCTCATTGTTTCTTGTCCTGGAGATCAGTGACTGAGCATTCAATATCAGTGGATCCTCTCACCACCAATTGGAATATCAACACGGAGAATGGAGTGCCACGTAGCTCTTCTGGTTGCCGCCACTGTCCTATGGAGATTTGTGTACAGGAATTATATGCTGACTTCCTAGTGATAGATATGCCTGGCTTTGTAGCTGTGTTTGGGATGGATTGGCTAGGGATGTTCTATGCCACCATTAACTGCAGATGAAGGAGTGTAGTCTTTCAGATCCCAGACCATCCGAAGTTTGAGTTTGTCAATGGTAGCAGCACACTTGAGACCGTGAAGTTTAGGACCAAGCCGATAGAAGCGTGGCGATGGCGATGGAGACTGAGCCAAACATGTCGAGAGTTGTCCGAGATTTTCACGATGTCTTCCCAGATGATATTTACATAATTTCTCCAAATAGATGCTTGGAGTTCACCATCGATTTGATGCCTATCACATAGCCTATTGCTAAAGCCTAGTATTGTATGTCCCTGCCTAAGTTGATCAGGATTCATACACAGTTGAAGGATCTATCGCAATGAGGGCTGATACGCCGTAGTGTATCTCTGTGGGGAGCACCAATTCTCTTAGTCGACAAGAAGGATGGGTCACGGAGGATATGTATTGACTATAGGGAGTTAAACAAGGTGATAGTGAAGAACAAGTTATCCTCTCCCTTGTATTGATGATATCTTTGACCAACTTAGTGGATCCTAAGTGTACTCAAAGCTAGATTTACGGAGCGGGTACCATCAATTGAAATTCAGGGAGTCAGATATTCCAAGACCGATTTTTGGTCTCGTTATGGCCATTATGAGTTCCTAGTTATGCCTTTTGGTGTAACCACTGCACCTGCTACCTTTATAAGGTTGATGAACCAGTTTTTCTATGAGTATTTGGATAAGTTCGTGGTGGTCTTTATCGATTATGTCTTGGCGTCTTCAAAAGATCAGGCAGAGTATGTTGAGTATTTGAGGATTACCTTGGAGACCATGAGGTAGCATCAGTTGTTTGCTAAGTATATCAAGTGCCAGTTATGGTTGCATACCATTGGTTTCCTTGGACACGTGGTGTTAGGAAAGGGGATATCTGTTGATCCCGAGAAGGTTGTGCGGTGGAGAAGGTGTCAACCCCTCGATCAATTACAGAGATCAGGAGCATAGATATTACAGAAAGTTCATCAAAGATTTCTCTAAGATTGATGTAACACTGACTCACCTTGCCAAGAAGGATGATGCTTATGTTTGGTTTGAGGAGTGGCAGTAAGTGTTTGAGGAGTTGAAGCAGAAGGTTGACAACTGTTCCTATCATGAAGATTCTAGATCGATCAGGAGGCTTTGAGATTTTTTGTGATGCATCTAGCAAGGGGCTTGGATGTGTTATTCATCAGCATGGTCATGTTGTGAATATGCTTCCAGGTTTTTGAAGATGCATGAGTGAAATTATTATGAGTTGGCAGGTGTGATTCATGCCTTGAAGCTGTGGAGACATTTTCTTCTGGGCAAACATGTGAAGGTACATACTGATCATAAGAGCCTGCAGTATGTCATCACTTAGAAGGAGCTCAATATGAGGCAGCGTCAATGGATTGAGTTGATGGCAGATTGCGATGTTAACCTTCAGTATCACCCTAGGGAGGTTAATGGCATACCAGATGCTCACAGTCAGCTTCTAAATGTGATGATGTTGCCTTCTCAGCAGCGGCTTCATGGGGCAGTGCGTTAGATGGAGATTGAGGTCATCCTTTCAAGTGTCACTGCAACTATGATGGGTTTGCAAATCCAATCTGTTCTTGTGGACAGGATAAAAGCTGCTAAGTCAGGATATAGGAAGCTAAGGATGGAAGCTGAGAAGGATTTGCGAACAGTAGATGCCAGACTCCATTCTGATTTCCTTATTCATGATGATAGGTCTCTATGCTTCGGGAGTATGAATTGCGTGCTAGCTGGTGCCACTCGGGATAAGTTAATAAGGTAGGCATGCCCACCTTATGGAGGCTGTCCTTGTAGAGTTGCCGCTGTCTAAAGGAGCAGACCAAGTGGAGGTTGCCCTTGCTAGTGAGGGGGAGAAAATCTCGTGGAGGTTGTCCAAGTTGGAAGCTTGGTGACCTGGGTTAAGGAGAGTAGATCTACTTGGTTGAGTCGTGCTAGTACCTTGGTCAGAGGTCTGACCTCCCATGATGCTTCTTGGGTAGTCTATGAGGACATATGTAGTCTCCGTACTCTGGCACGGTGGGTCCTGTTAGATATTGAGCACCCCTAATTATGTTTTGATGATGATCAACAAATGATCAGTATTAAATTTCTTTCATCAAGTGTGTAGATATTACAAAGTCAAGGAGAATAAAGCTTTGAGTCAAAATTCAACATAAAGTCAACATTACTCAAGAAAAGCAAAGGAGCTTAGCCAAAGAAAGGAATTCAAGATAAAAGCTTTAAAGAGAGGTGCGGATGCTTAAACCAAGGCCAATGAGCTATGTTGGAGCTAAGACATGAAGATGGAGACATTCAAAGCATCAAGAAGCCAAAAAAATTGGGTATTTTGATGTATTTATTGTTCAAGCTCTTAGATCTTTTGTAAGCATTAGGATTGAAGACCCCTCCACCACCCCCCCCCCCCCCAACACACAAAATATAGTGCTTAAAACGTATTAAATGTTTTAGAAATGTTTTAAAATTATTTTGAAATGATCTCATGATGTTTTATGGCCCAAAGTCGACTACTTTTCAATAATAGTCGACTATGTTGAATGGGTGAGAAGTTTTTCGTTTTGGACCCCAAGGGAGTCGACCACAGTTATGCTAAGAGTCAACTGTAGTACACTTGTGAGTCGATTACGAGCATAACAACAGTTGGTTACTTTGAGCTTACAGATATACATTCAGATTTCATTTTTCTAGCAGTTACAAGTGCATTTCTAGGTTTGTTTTTCAATGGAAAATGGGTTATAAATATGGGAAGATGGCTGGAGTTATGAGGGTAATGAATGAAAAAAATTTCAAGTGATCTATAATCAGTCAAAGCATTTTCCAAGCTCTCTTTCTCAATTTCTAAAGCCAAGTTCATGTTCAGTTTCAAAAGCTTTTAAACATTGATTTCTTGGCTTAAGTTGATTTGATTTCTCTCTATTTTGATCTTCATTTTTAGAGAAATAAATCAGAAATATTTCTTTGATTCTCTTGTGATTTAACTTCAATTTTTTCAAGATTTAAAGAATAAAATTTTTCCATAGCCATACTTCTAGCTCCAATCTTTTGGCTATAGGACATTGTGAGCACCACCATCATTCATCAATAAGTTTGTAAAACCACTAAGAAAGTGGTGGTAAGTGCATTAGTGAGTTGCTCTTAATTTGTTGAATTAAGTGTTGTTGTATTAAAGCCTTATTGAAGGTCCTCTTATAGAGAGATGATTGTTGTAAGTGGGAAGCCACAGTAAGTGAAACTAGACAAGTGTATTGGAAGCCCTCTTGGTGAGGCATTGGCTCTCTTATTGAAGAGAGTTGGATAGTGGAAATCCTAACAAGATGTTGTGGACTGGAGTAGCCCACGGTGGGTAAACCAGGATAAATCTCCGATTGTTTGCGTTATGATTGTCTCTACTCTTCACTTGCTTGCATAATTGTGTTTATTATTCCGATGTGCTACTAATTCTAAGTTTATTGCAAGCATCACTTTGTGTTGATTAAGCTATTGAGTCGGTAACTCTATCAAGTAGCTTAGGCTAAACTTGATGGATTAATTTTATTTATGCAAGTATTTTTGAAACACTAATCACCGTCCTCTAGTGTTTAGCTGCTATCTACAGGATCTATAGGTCCTGCTGTCAGGTCTGACTGGGCCCAGCTCAAAGCATCTCTAACAGTCATATATGTATTTTATGTGTGTGTGTGTGTGTGTGTGTGTGTGTGTGTGTGTGTTAAATGGTAAATTTAAAAAACCTCTCCAACTTTGGCTCAATTTGAAAAATCCACCCAGAACTTTCAAACTTTCAAACTTTCAAAAAATCCCCTCGAATTTTTGCCAATGTTTTGCAAAAAGTTCAAGTCAACAATAAGTTACATTTTGGACATATTTCCCATTTTTGCCTCAAATATCCATCATCATCATCAAAAAAACCAAAAAAAAATTGAGTGCACATTTTCGACAAACAATCAACAAAAAATAATTAAAATGTCACCACAATATCATGCAGGTTTATGAACAACTTTTATTTTTTAATATTTTCTTTTTTTTTGTTTCTTTCGCAAAGTTGTTGAATGTGTTCATGAATGTGGAAGAGAATAAGAAGATAGAGGTGAGATGTTCCTTACGAAGAACCACAAAATTATCAAGAAAATCATGAAAAAATCATCCAAAAAATCTTGCACATTGAATGTTGTTCTATTTTTTTTAATATTTCTTTTATTTTTTTGGTGCTACCATGAATTTAATTCATGTGTTCTTTGAAAAAGAAGAAAAGAAGAAGATGGAACCTGTGTATTTTGGTCATTCCCCCAAGAAATCGCATCCAAGCAACGTTGATTGGGAGTTTCTTGCAAAGAGCAAAGTTGGAGTGGTTTTTTTAGAGTTTCAAAGTTTTGGGTAAGTTTTCAAAACGTGCCAAAGTTCAAGGCATTTTTTAATAATTTACCTAAAGTTTAAAGGAGAATGAGAATGAGTTTACAACCAAATACTCAAGCCCCCTAATTATACATAATAGCAAGCTCTAACAAAAATGACATATGGTGAACTAAGAATTTGGATCATCTTGCTACATATTATACAAAGAACACCGCACCATCATACTTGTTGATGAACAAGTGAGGATTAACTATTCACATGAGCCAACTATCACCTTAGCCCCCCTTTTACAACTCACGTGATGCATCCGTTTATCTATTATACAAACATGGAAGATTTTGAATGTGGATGTGGACTAGGACACTTATGTAAGTAGAATGATGGCTCAGATTTGTTCTAAAATAATTAAGGGTTCGGACAAAAGGATATGTGTTATGAGTGAGGGAGGCCTTTGGCCTCCTCACTCCTTTATCCCTCCATTACTCCCCATTAGTTAGTATAATGGAGACCTTTGGAGTTCATGCCCTTTGGTATTCCATATTGATGAATAAATAGAGGATCATGGCTTCATGCCATTGTTACTCTTTCTTTTGAGTTCTAACACGTTATCAGCACGTGAGCTCTCGTTCTTGAGCTTCTCTTTGTATCCCTTCAAATCACCCGCATGGCGTTTAGGAATCTTGGTTGCTGCGATCTGTTGCGGTATTTTCTATGCATTGAAGCTCGATCCCTTGGCATCTTTGGTTGCAGCGATCCGTTGCGACGATTTCCACGAGGCATCGGAATCGGGGACTCATTCTACGGATCTTTATTATTATCGATCTTCCCTAAATCTTTGATCTAGAGGTAAATTTTTAGAAACTTCTGGATCATTATATTAACATGCGCATGTTGTTAAATTTGTGAGATTTATTGTCTAAGCTATCTATAGCTCAATTTATAGCATGAATATTAGCTTACAAACACAGATTTAAAGAGATTCAATCTGTGAGTTTTATCATGTTGTTAAATCTATTAAACATCAGTTTTTAAAGAGATTAAATGAATTTTTAATTTAAAAAATTAAAAAATAAAAATGGGGTCAGTCGAATCGCCCCCCCCCCCCCCCCACCTTGGGGGGAACTTTGAAAATTGCCGGACCCCCGCGTTGGGGGCTTTTTGAATTCCAGCCAACCGTCGGAGGGGGGGGCTTCTGATCGCATGCCTCTGTGCCCCCCTCCGTCGGGGGGGCATCCCGTATCGTCTCCCCCTACGGGGGGTCTCCGGCAGCTCCGCACCCCCCCTGTCGGGGGGTCCTTCGGTAGCGTCGCCCCCTATCCGGGGGCCTCTTCTCGACGAAGCTCCGCCCCCCTGTAGGGGAGGGGGCCTCCCTCCTGCCGGATCGCGCCAGAGCACCGAACGAGCACCGGCCGCCCATTCCTGTTGGGGGGCCTCCTTTGCATTGTAGCACCGGCTGGATTGGCCGCCGGGTTCGGATCGCACGAGTGGGAGCGCCGCCGCCCCCTATCGGGGGGTCTTCCGCCTGCAAACGGATGTGCCTCCCCCCGTCGGGGGGCCGGCCTGGAGTCGGAGCACCCCCCCTGTCGTGGGGGACTTCCTGCGCTCTGCCCCCCTGTCGAGGGGCACCTCTTGCCGGTGGAATTGCAAGGGGGGCACTGTTCCCCCCCCCCCTGTCACATTTCAAAGAGGATCAATAAAAAATAGAAAAAAAACAAAAAAAAATTAGGGGAGGCTTTTCGACTCCTATGGCGGCTCATTTTTCCCAACACCCTTTCTTCCCATAAAGCTCTAATCAGGGTATGGGGGAGAAGAGGTATGGGCCTAAACTGATGGGCCTGAGGCTCAGTAAATAACAGATTTGACATTAAAAATTGGGTTTTTTTGTTAACGGGCCTGCAGCCCGCAACCAGCCCGCGGGCCTCTGGCCTGCAGGCCATTTAATTTTAAATTCATATAATACCCTATTAAACCCGAAAAAACTCTGAAAAATCTAGATAATTTGATGTGTTGCATTTATATTCTTTTTAGGATGTTATTTGTTTTTTGATCCATATAAAATCAATACCATCAATATCTGCATAATTTGGATTAATTAGTTTTTATTATTTAATAATTATGAAAGGTCCTGAGATCGCTCTACCTTTAGTAATTTAACTTAACGGTGCATGATATGTCTCCACGTGGCCCAAGTAATTATTAAATATTTTATATTTCTCCAATAAAATTGTGTGCGATATTGATGTTGATATGCATGTGATGTTGTGCAGTATTTTATTCCTATGTTTGAATTATAAATTACATGGATGTTCAATAAATTAAGTTGTTGTTATGGATCGGCCAATTTGTCACCCTTTTTATATTCCTCGCATTTTCTTTTCCTTTTTTTTGAGAGAAATTGTAATGGGGATATAATTTGTATAAAGCCAAAGACCGGAGTTTCTTTCATTGAAAACAGAGGCCAATTTGCAAATTTGCAGGGACCCCTATGGGTTTCCAAGTTGTAATTTTTTCATTTTAGTCTTTTGTACTTCCTGGACTGTATAATTTTGGACTTTGGACTTTATTATTTGCTGACTGGCCGATCCACACGACTAATTTATTAACTTTACATGAATTTTTAATATGTTTTATTAATTCATGTCATTTTAAATGCATAGATAAATGGTAAAATTGGCTAGCGTCGATTTCGAGGTCCTTGACGCAGCAGGAAAGAACTACCTGAGCTGGCGAGTGGACCTGAAGTTCCACTTGCATTCAATGGCACTCCTTCACTCAATACTGGCCCCCGCAGCGCCCGAGACAACTGCTAGCAAGGCCCCTGCAGTGGCCCAGCCAGCTGGCAGTTCAACTACTGTTGTCTCCGATGGCAGTTCAACTACTGTTGTCTCCGACATGGATAAGGCGAAAGCCATTATCTATATCAGGAGACACATAGATCGAACCTTAAAGGCTGAATACTTAACGGAAGAAGACCCTCTTGAGTTGTGGACATTGCTGTAGGCATGTTATAGGCATCAAATTGATGTCATACTACCACGTGCCAGTTATGAGTGGGAAAATCTCCGTCTTTAGGACTATAAGTCCAATGCTGAGTGTAACGGTCGCTTTCTGACCATATGGATTTTCTACGTGCACGTGCTTTTTCGTGCACGTATTTTATTTGGCTCTTTCTGGATTCTGGTACATACGATGTGATATGCCATTATGACCGTATGGAAGTGTAGAATTTTTAGAAATTTTTGGGAACGTCATTTCACGGCTCGTTTTCTCGCAAAATGGCTTTGAATGGAAGGGGTGTTTTGGTCTTTTGGCCTTAATACTTAGTTCCTGATTTTACGATAATTTCTGGTAGGTGTAGCACGTGATCGGACCCTGTAGCCCCATACTTCTTATTTCCACGATCGTCCCGGTATTTTCGGATTATTTTTCCGATGTCCCTAACAGAAGTTATCCCCTAAACAAATCCCAACCGTTGATTAGCCTTAACCAATTCGAATTTCAAATTGATAATCAGATTTAATTAGACCCCTGATTTACCTCAAACGTATCAAAGGGGTTATTATTCTGCTTTTACTTGTACCCATCTTTTCTCCACATTGCACTTCCCCAATCTCCCCCCCCCCCCAATGTTATAAAGCAGATAGCTATTTATCAAATAACATCATTTTATAACCCTAAAACCCTACCAACTATTCACGTGAGCAGCAAAACCTAGGCTGAAAATTTTCTCAGCCGCCATCAAAGTCTTTCTCTCTTGAAACTCTTCTATCCCTCTCACAACTCTCTCTCTCACCCTCGCTCTCAACCCCGCCTGGCGGCCAACTCCTCGAGACCGCCGCCCCGACCACCCTCGGACCCTCCTCAGCCGCCCATTGTCACGCCCCGCTTCCCAAAGCAATGGAGGCGAGACGTGAGAAGGTCCGCACAGGCGTGGAGCTGTGAAGCCACACGCCTGATAAGCGTCAATAAATCATATGCGGGTCCCTATAAGTGCAAACGGAACAACAATAATAACACAAGGAGAGACGGAAAATAAAATCCCAAATCTCAGCATCGTCCAATATTAAAATTTTGTTCAACATCCAGAAAAGCCACCAGGCTAAAAGAAAGAGTCTAAAGGCCCAGAACAAGGCCAACAAGGACAAACATAAACAGAGTATTGGTGCTACGCACCGACAACAAAAACAATCTAAAACGAAGAACACAAGCAGCCTCTACGACTGATCGCCCGTGTCCTCATACTCCTCAATGAACGCAGGCTCTGACTCAGCGTCAGCAAACACCACGTCCTTCGCAGCACTCTCAGGCTCGGGATCTAACATGTGTCACCCAAAAGAGTAAAGGGGCACATGTCAGCAAGTCTAACTAGACTTGAGCAAGGAAACGAAAGGAAAGTAAACTAACAACCTAGCAGTTATAGTATGATGCATAGCATGGCAAGTATAAAATGGAAGTGACAAACAAGGTAGGGTGCAAGTAACAAGTAACAAGTATGGCATGGATGACAAGTTTTACAAGTATAAACACGGACAAGTACAAGTCAAGTAAATCACGTCGTGCACACGTCAAGTAAACAAGTTGTGTACAGAGATTCCGCCTGTTGGCTAGAGTGGCTGATCAGGCCAACTCCTAAGCTCAAGTGACCGCTTATCTCTACCCCTCCACGTGTATCGAGCCAGGGCCTTACCCCGAACACGGAATGCTTGCTTCTGGATCACGAGCCAGGAAGTGTTTTACACGTATATCGAGCCAGGGCCTTACCCCCGAACACGGAATGCTCGCTTCTGGAACACGAGCCAGGAAGTGTTTTGCACGTATATCGAGCCAGGGCCTTACCTCCGAACACGGAATGCTCGCTTCTGGAACACGAGCCAGGAAATGTATTTAACACGTATGGCATAGGGTTATGCCCGCATAACGGGTGCCTAGCCGGTAACACGGAAACACGGATTTGTACAAGGATTTGTAGCGTGTGCTACGATGCAACATTCAATGCATGGATGACATGGCATGCAGTAAGGCGTACAGGTAAGGAATTAAACATGGCAGTTTAACATGCATGAACAACAAGTTAAAAGGGTTGGATCTAGCTTCGTTGTCAAGCTAGATCAATTGAGGTGACGGATCTAGTTTCGTTGTCAAACTAGATCAAATAGGCGTCTAGGCAGCTATCATTTCACCGTCTAGTCTCTTTTACGCTACAACAAGCAAATGGCCTAAGGCATGGCCTAAAACCCTAAGTGGCAAGTTTCACTTGCCTAGCACCGAGGATGACGATCAACGAGGCACGCCACAAAAATGTTAACTACGGAGATGATATTACTGCCATGGTAAAACAATATTAGAACAACATCCAACCTAGTTTATCATTAGGGTTTCAATAAAATCACAAAGAGGGTTATGAGAATATCAAAGGATCGAACCCTACCGTATAGAAGCAGAAGATCGATACCGAGCAAGCACGGCAACGGAAGAACGATTCGAAGAACTACGGCTCAGATCTGGAAGTGGGGAGAAAATCTGGAGAAATGGGGTTTTAGAGGTTTGAGGCGGCCTAAAGCATGGTGGCCGGCCTAAATGGAGAGTGAGAGGGGCTCTTGAGGAAGGAGGAAGGGCTAGAGGAAGGTTGGGGGAGATCAGAGGTCAAGGGGGAAAGAAAATGGCCAAGAGAAGAGAAAGAAAGAAAAGAAACGAAGGGGGTTTAAATAGGAAACAAACCGACGGCTAGGCAAACCCTAGGTTTACGACAGCGATTAGTCGGTGAAAGAAGAGTTGTTGACCGACTAGTTTGAAAACTAGTCGGTCGGTAGACCAACTGTGACCGACTAAAAGCAAACAGTAACTCCTGAGTTTTTGATTCAATGAACTAGTCGGTCCCAGTAGAGTTCCTGACCGACTAGATCTCAATCTAGTCGGTTGGTCCCCCTACTTGAACCAACTAAAGTGCACAAAAGTGCCGAAATGAAGCGCGGAGCTTCGGGAAGATCTCTATAGCTTCTAAGATCACTCTAACTCTAAAATATGAGCGATTTGAAGTTCGTCATGAGTGACTTACTCCAAGATCAATGATTCTGAGGAAGAAGCTAGAAAATCACAATGAAACGAACGAAAACAAAAGCTACGGAGACGAAAACCACACATAAGGAGAAAATCCTCCAAAACATATATATAATATAGATAATCCAAATACATGAAAAACCAGTCGTTACATCCTTCCCAACTTAGAATAAAGTCCGTCCTCGGACTCCCTAACATATCTAGTCGCTCTAAGAACTACCCCAATCATATCACATTCACTCTATTCGCACTGGGTAACTGGGCAAACCCTAGGTTTACGACAGCGGTTAGTCGGTCAAAGAAGAGTTGTTGACCGACTAGTTTGAAAACTAGTCGGTCGGTAGACCAACTGTGACCGACTAAAAGCAAACAGTAACTCCTGAGTTTTTGATTCAATGAACTAGTCGGTCCCAGTAGAGTTCCTGACCGACTAGATCTCAATATAGTCGGTTGGTCCCCCTACTTGAACCAACTAAAGTGCACAAAAGTGCCGAAACGAAGCGCGGAGCTTCGGGAAGATCTCTATAGCTTCTAAGATCACTCTAACTCTAATATATGAGCGATTTGAAGTTCGTCATGAGTGACTTACTCCAAGATCAACGATTCTGAGGAAGAAGCTAGAAAATCACAACGAAACGAACGAAAACGAAAGCTACGAAGACGAAAACCACACATAAGGAGAAAATCCTCCAAAACATATATATAATATAGATAATCCAAATACATGAAAAACCAGTCGTTACATCCTCCCCAACTTAGAATAAAGTCCGTCCTCGGACTCCCTAACATATCTAGTCGCTCTAAGAACTACCCCAATCATATCACATTCACTCAGGCATAGTCATTACAAGTGCTTATATTCGCACTGGGTAATCAAACATTAACACTACTAGCATGTATCATCCACGCACATCATACTCTTATACCTATCATAGCCATTCATACTCATACATGTATCTCAATCATATATATACATCCCCTATTTAGCTACTACTTACCTAGCACAAACAATAGTTCAGCTACTTACTTATAGATCATATTAGTCTCATACTAGCAAATACAACCATCGCTCTACGCATAGATAGCTACCTATGCATCAAGCAACCATGGGCATATTACTCCCTAATATTTCCTAGTTTACATCCAATGTCAACATATCACTACAAATAACCACACCACTCAATATTCAATCATGTTATTATATCTAAGATACATTTACCGCTACTATAATTTCACAATTCTTAGTTACTCCTATACATGCAAATATTTCACTATAACTTCACATCACCTACGGCCCTATAATTATACCCACGACACGCCACACATATTATAGTCACCAAAACTTATAACTAAGCACATACTTACCCGTGCATGGTGCACACCCACACACGCTAATATTTCATTCATATATACCAATCACACCACTGTATACTTAGCACATCCACACACCTGGTTAGCTAGCACACATACGTTCACACAGGCAAGTCCTTAGTAAATAACTATACCATAAGACCAACACATATATAACTATATACTGGTATAGCGACCCACAATCATGTGCGTAACACGACCAGGCACAAACACTCCTACCCCCATACATGTATCAAACATTGCTATATGCAAACTACAGACATACATAGCAATACTCTTAGAGTATACCCACTCAAGCTTGAGTGAGACCCAAAACATATATCTATGTACGTAACACGGTATCTACACTTATACCAATACCACACTCTAATACATTTACATCTACCAACATAACCACATACATACTAAAATATCAATCACTATATTTAGTCAGGTCACATTCACATAATTAAATCACTTTACATGCCATAGTAATAGTTGAGACCTCAGCACACGTATAACTATAATACCCTTCCTAATACATGCATTCACCGTATAGTCACGCACATGTAACTCATATATTCACACCATATCCTACTACTTATAATTAGTATACCAATACATCTACACATACATAGTTACGGTAGGCAATAGTCGCGTATACCTCATGGTATACACGCATACGACATCCCGTAAAGGCAAGCAATACCAATCAAAGTTATAATCCTATTACCATATGTATATTACCTATAATTCATGCAGCAATCCATAACTACTTACGTCTAAGCACAATACCTATCTACGTACGAGCACATACTCACACGTACAAGCACACAGGTCATATAATATGCCTACTCGCTTAACTATACGTACACCTATTATTATTGCTCCCATCAACACATAGCTTTACCAACATATTATTTCAAGCATTAAAAGCATCTCCGACTACATACGTCTCATTAAATAATCCAACACTGATTCATAACATCATGAAAAACTCTGAGTAGGTATATATCACACAATAGGCAATCATTTTTATACTACAGGGGAGTACACTCATTCAAGCCCACATACACAACTTAGGTACAAGCACCACGACAGCATCACAAAGGTCCAAGGCCTACTTAACAAATTAGAGTTGACACAGACATAGACGGGCACTAAAGCCTAAACAATATAGGAAGACCTAGGTCGAAAGCGTGACGAGGGAAGGATCGATAAGCACGAGTTCAGATAGGACGAATACAAGGAGACAGCCTGGTTAGACAGCGACCCACTTGTGAATGTTTAGGTAGAGGAAAGGGAGGTGTAGCGATACTTTTATAGGATACAGAAATAAAATAGTGTAAGTAACATAAGCTAAAATACGGGGAAATTGAAACTGCCGTACTTCAAATGTTGGAGTCCTCATCTGTATAAAAATGTTTGGAGATCGATAAGACAAGTTATTCGAAATGAGTCTAAGTGAAATATACATAGTAAGAGAAAATGGTGTATTGGCTTATCGAAAGCTATTTTTAAAAAGTAAATCATTCACATGGATATTAAGGACGTAGTTTTAGAAAATATTATACGGCAGTGATTTAATAATGTTGGCAAAAGTTTTTGAAATGAAATTAAATTAATTGAAGGATTTTAAACTCATGTTAAATACTTTCAAAGTCTTTAAGCCAGGAAAAACTTAAATAATCAATATTGAAACTACTTTTAAAGTAACCAGGTTTTGCCAAAAAGAAATCGTTTTACATAAAGCTCTTAACATACGAGCTTACGAGCCTAGTACGGTTATATAAAAATATTTGAAATTCAATTTAGTTTAGAAATTATTCTAAAAGCATGCATGGTGAACGGAAAACTTAGTAGTAGGTTTATCAAGATTTGTAATAAGCTTTAAAACCAAATTATGGAAGGTCTAGATCAGAAAAGGGTTTCGAAATAGTAATTCCACAATAATCTGAAATAGGGGAAACGATGAGCACAACTTTGGCTTGTTGGAAGCTGAAATCATATGTGACTTGAAAAGTATATTAAAGGAAACGCGATGAGTCAATTGTATGGCATAAATAAGAAAGGGAAAATTATAAATCGAATTGGGCAAAATAAAGGCACGGTTCAGAATAAAATTTATATAAGAAGGGACAAGGTGTTTTCATGGGTACGGAAGGTATAGGCTGGCAAAATACAATGGGTTAGTATTCCAAATTTCGACAAAAGTTTTAGAGGTTTTTTTTAAGTCAACGTAGGGGCATGAAGTATAAGTATATATATATTAAAATTTCGAACAATTTAAACTTAGGAAAAAGGAAATCGAAAGATACTTTCAGAAGATTCAAGATTTGCAACGGAGAGGTTTGAAAATATTATACGGCGGTAGTTTAATATAACATTTCGGCAAAAATTTCGAAATTTAAAGAATGAAATCCGATCAACTATAGTGTGAAAATTTAGGCCCATGCTAAATGCTTCCAAGTTTTAAAACTGAAGAGAAATTCCAAATAAATAACATTTAAAATACTTTTTAGAGGGGCCCGGATTTGCCAAACAACTGATTTATACAAGATCTTAAAGTACGAGTACAATGAACCTAGGACTGATATATGAAAATAATTGAAGTTCTATTTATCTTGGAAGATATTCTAAAAGTGATCAAAATTGTAGTAAAGTTTTAAAACCAAAATACGAGAAATATTGGTTAACAAAAGCTACAAGATTAAAAATTTCAACCAATAGACTTCAAAATCTACGAAAGGATTTTAACTCGATCGAATAGGGAGGAATTAAATATTTAAGAAGAGGGGGTAGTCATCAAGAATTGCTTCTACACGAAGCTCCGGGATATAATGCACATTGATGCACCAGAGTCAAAAGGACTCGTGCCAGAAATGTGCAAACCCAAATCACACCTAACAACCAGCCTAGCAATCAAACCCTATTCTAGCAAATATAACATATTCAAGCAACCAAACATATTCCAACAAACAAGACTGTCTAAGGGAAGAAGGCAACTAGACTGAGGGTTACCTGCAATAATCTCGTCCACAGTCTCAGCCTCAACTACAGTCATTAGGGAAGCCTGACGAAAAGCCTGCTTCTGTGGAACAAGGGCTGCCCCACGTCTAACAGCTACGGGTGCTTTTCGTAGTTGAGCTTCGACTGGCGCTTTCTCTAGATGCCTAGCTCTCGGACAGTCCTTTAAGGTATGCGCTGCGGCGCCACAAATCAAGCACTGGCCCAGCCTCCGCCTACACTGTTCCTTCTTATGACCAATCTTGCCACAATGATGGCACACCTTCCGACTCGGCCCAGCTTCCGGTGCTTGCTGCTGCGGAACTCCACCCGATGCCTTCCGCAGTTGATTTGCATGCCGACAATCCTTCACCGAATGAGTAGCATCACCACAAACCAAACACTGACCTAGAAATCTTCTGCACTGCTCCTTGACATGCCCAGTCTTGTCACAGAAATAGCAAGCCTTCCGAGTAGATCCACCACCAGCTCGGATCTGACGTCTTCTAGCCATCTAGCGCCATAGAAACGGACCAAAATTAGACTCAAAGCTTAATGACTCGGATGTCGAACTTAGTTTATTGGACATTCTAATATTATTATCGTTATTCCGATAATTGCAGTTACAGAAGAGAGACATGCATGGGCCACCAACAAAACCTGTCACGCCCCGCTTCCCAAAGCAATGGAGGCTAGACGTGAGAAGGTCCGCACAGGCGTAGAGCTGTGAAGCCACACGTCTGATAAGCGTCAATAAATCATATGCAGGTCCATGTAAGTGCAAACGGAACAACAATAATAACACAAGGAGAGACGGAAAATAAAATCCCAAATCTCAGCATCGTCCAACATTAAAATTTTGTTCAACATCCAGAAAAGCCACCAGGCTAAAAGAAAGAGTCTAAAGGCCCAGAACAAGGCCAACAAGGACAAACATAAACAGAGTATTGGTGCTACGCACCGACAACAAAAACAATCTAAAACGAAGAACACAAGCAGCCTCTACGACTGATCGCCGGTGTCCTCGTACTCCTCAACGAACGCAGGCTCTGACTCAGCGTCAGCAAACACCACGTCCTTCGCAGCACTCTCAGGCTCGGGATCTAACATGTGTCACCCAAAAGAGTAAAGGGGCATATGTCAGCAAGTCTAACTAGACTTGAGCAAGGAAACGAAAGGAAAGTAAACTAACAACCTAGCAGTTATAGCATGATGCATAGCATGGCAAGTATAAAATGGAAGTGACAAACAAGGTAGGGTGCAAGTAACAAGTAACAAGTATGGCATGGATGACAAGTTTTACAAGTATAAACACGGACAAGTACAAGTCAAGTAAATCACGTCGTGCACACGTCAAGTAAACAAGTTGTGTACAGAGATTCCGCATGTTGGCTAGAGTGGCTGATCGGGCAAACTCCTAAGCTCAAGTGACCGTTTATCTCTACCCCTCCACGTGTATCGAGCCAGGGCCTTACCCCGAACACGGAATGCTCGCTTCTGGATCACGAGCCAGGAAGTGTTTTGCACGTATATCGAGCCAGGGCCTTACCCCCGAACACAGAATGCTCGCTTCTGGAACACGAGCCAGGAAGTGTTTTGCACGTATATCGAGCCAGGGCCTTACCTCCGAACACGGAATGCTCGCTTCTGGAACACGAGCCAGGAAATGTATTTAACACGTATGGCATAGGGTTATGCCCGCATAACGGGTGCCTAGCCGGTAACACGGAAACACGAATTTGTACAAGGATTTGTAGCGTGTGCTACGATGCAACATTCAATGCATGGATGACATGGCATGCAGTAAGGCGTACAGGTAAGGAATTAAACATGGCAGTTTAACATGCATGAACAACAAGTTAAAAGGGTTGGATCTAGCTTCGTTGTCAAGCTAGATCAATTGAGGTGACGGATCTAGTTTCGTTGTCAAACTAGATCAAATAGGCGTCTAGGCAGCTATCATTTCACCGTCTAGTCTCTTTTACGCTACAACAAGCAAATGGCCTAAGGCATGGCCTAAAACCCTAAGTGGCAAGTTTCACTTACCTAGCACCGAGGATGACGATCAACGAGGCACGCCACAAAAATGTTAACTACGGAGATGATATTACTGCCATGGTAAAACAATATTAGAACAACATCCAACCTAGTTTATCATTAGGGTTTCAATAAAATCACAAAGAGGGTTATGAGAATATCAAAGGATCGAACCCTACCGTATAGAAGCAGAAGATCGATACCGAGCAAGCACGGCAACGGAAGAACGATTCGAAGAACTACGGCTCAGATCTGGAAGTGGGGAGAAAATCTGGAGAAATGGGGTTTTGGAGGTTTGAGGCGGCCTAAAGCATGGTGGCCGGCCTAAATGGAAAGTGAGAGGGGCTCTTGAGGAAGGAGGAAGGGCTAGAGGAAGGTTGGGGGTGATCAGAGGTCAAGGGGGAAAGAAAATGGCCAAGAGAAGAGAAAGAAAGAAAAGAAACAAAGGGGGCTTAAATAGGAAACAAACCGACGGCTGGGCAAACCCTAGGTTTACGACAGCGGTTAGTCGGTCAAAGAAGAGTTGTTGACCGACTAGTTTGAAAACTAGTCGGTCGGTAGACCAACTGTGACCGACTAAAAGCAAACAGTAACTCCTGAGTTTTTGATTCAATGAACTAGTCGGTCCCAGTAGAGTTCCTGACCGACTAGATCTCAATATAGTCGGTTGGTCCCCCTACTTGAACCAACTAAAGTGCACAAAAGTGCCGAAACGAAGCGCGGAGCTTCGGGAAGATCTCTATAGCTTCTAAGATCACTCTAACTCTAATATATGAGCGATTTGAAGTTCGTCATGAGTGACTTACTCCAAGATCAACGATTCTGAGGAAGAAGCTAGAAAATCACAACGAAACGAACGAAAACGAAAGCGACGAAGACGAAAACCACACATAAGGAGAAAATCCTCCAAAACATATATATAATATAGATAATCCAAATACATGAAAAACCAGTCGTTACATCCTCCCCAACTTAGAATAAAGTCCGTCCTCGGACTCCCTAACATATCTAGTCGCTCTAAGAACTACCCCAATCATATCACATTCACTCAGGCATAGTCATTACAAGTGCTTATATTCGCACTGGGTAATCAAACATTAACACTACTAGCATGTATCATCCACGCACATCATACTCTTATACCTATCATAGCCATTCATACTCATACATGTATCTCAATCATATATATACATCCCCTATTTAGCTACTACTTACCTAGCACAAACAATAGTTCAGCTACTTACTTATAGATCATATTAGTCTCATACTAGCAAATACAACCATCGCTCTACGCATAGATAGCTACCTATGCATCAAGCAACCATGGGCATATTACTCCCTAATATTTCCTAGTTTACATCCAATGTCAACATATCACTACAAATAACCACACCACTCAATATTCAATCATGTTATTATATCTAAGATACATTTACCGCTACTATAATTTCACAATTCTTAGTTACTCCTATACATGCAAATATTTCACTATAACTTCACATCACCTACGGCCCTATAATTATACCCACGACACGCCACACATATTATAGTCACCAAAACTTATAACTAAGCACATACTTACCCGTGCATGGTACACACCCACACACGCTAATATTTCATTCATATATACCAATCACACCACTGTATACTTAGCACATCCACACACCTGGTTAGCTAGCACACATACGTTCACACAGGCAAGTCCTTAGTAAATAACTATACCATAAGACCAACACATATATAACTATATACTGGTATAGCGACCCACAATCATGTGCGTAACACGACCAGGCACAAACACTCCTACCCCCATACATGTATCAAACATTGCTATATGCAAACTACAGACATACATAGCAATACTCTTAGAGTATACCCACTCAAGCTTGAGTGAGACCCAAAACATATATCTATGTACGTAACACGGTATCTACACTTATACCAATACCACACTCTAATACATTTACATCTACCAACATAACCACATACATACTAAAATATCAATCACTATATTTAGTCAGGTCACATTCACATAATTAAATCACTTTACATGCCATAGTAATAGTAGAGACCTCAGCACACGTATAACTATAATACCCTTCCTAATACATGCATTCACCGTATAGTCACGCACATGTAACTCATATATTCACACCATATCCTACTACTTATAATTAGTATACCAATACATCTACACATACATAGTTACGGTAGGCAATAGTCGCGTATACCTCATGGTATACACGCATACGACATCCCGTAAAAGCAAGCAATACCAATCAAAGTTATAATCCTATTACCATATGTATATTACTTATAATTCATGCAGCAATCCATAACTACTTACGTCTAAGCACAATACCTATCTACGTACGAGCACATACTCACACGTACAAGCACACAGGTCATATAATATGCCTACTCGCTTAACTATACGTACACCTATTATTATTGCTCCCATCAACACATAGCTTTACCAACATATTATTTCAAGCATTAAAAGCATCTCCGACTACATACGTCTCATTAAATAATCCAACACTGATTCATAACATCATGAAAAACTCTGAGTAGGTATATATCACACAATAGGCAATCATTTTTATACTACAGGGGAGTACACTCATTCAAGCCCACATACACAACTTAGGTACAAGCACCACGACAGCATCACAAAGGTCCAAGGCCTACTTAACAAATTAGAGTTGACACAGACATAGACGGGCACTAAAGCCTAAACAATATAGGAAGACCTAGGTCGAAAGCGTGACGAGGGAAGGATCGATAAGCACGAGTTCAGATAGGACGAATACAAGGAGACAGCCTGGTTAGACAGCGACCCACTTGTGAATGTTTAGGTAGAGGAAAGGGAGGTGTAGCGATACTTTTATAGGATACAGAAATAAAATAGTGTAAGTAACATAAGCTAAAATACAGGGAAATTGAAACTGCCGTACTTCAAATGTTTGAGTCCTCATCTGTATAAAAATGTTTGGAGATCGATAAGACAAGTTACTCGAAATGAGTTTAAGTGAAATATACATAGTAAGAGAAAATGGTGTATTGGCTTATCGAAAGCTATTTTTAAAAAGTAAATCATTCACACGGATATTAAGGACGTAGTTTTAGAAAATATTATACGGCAGTGATTTAATAATGTTGGCAAAAGTTTTTGAAATGAAATTAAATTAATTGAAGGATTTTAAACTCATGTTAAATACTTTCAAAGTCTTTAAGCCAGGAAAAACTTAAATAATCAATATTGAAACTACTTTTAAAGTAACCAGGTTTTGCCAAAAAGAAATCGTTTTACACAAAGCTCTTAACATACGAGCTTACGAGCCTAGTACGGTTATATAAAAATATTTGAAATTCAATTTAGTTTAGAAATTATTCTAAAAGCATGCATGGTGAACGGAAAACTTAGTAGTAGGTTTATCAAGATTCGTAATAAGCTTTAAAACCAAATTATGGAAGGTCTAGATCAGAAATGGGTTTCGAAATAGTAATTCCACAATAATCTGAAATAGGGGAAACGATGAGCACAACTTTGGCTTGTTGGAAGCTGAAATCATATGTGACTTGAAAAGTATATTAAAGGAAACGCGATGAGTCAATTGTATGGCATAAATAAGAAAGGGAAAATTATAAATCGAATTGGGCAAAATAAAGGCACGGTTCAGAATAAAATTTATATAAGAAGGGACAAGGTGTTTTCATGGGTACGGAAGGTATAGGCTGGCAAAATAAAATGGGTTAGTATTCCAAATTTCGACAAAAGTTTTAGAGGTTTTTTTTAAGTCAACGTAGGGGCATGAAGTATAAGTATATATATATTAAAATTTCGAACAATTTAAACTTAGGAAAATGGAAATCGAAAGATACTTTCAGAAGATTCAAGATTTGCAACGGAGAGGTTTGAAAATATTATACGGCGGTAGTTTAATATAACATTTCGGCAAAAATTTCGAAATTTAAAGAATGAAATCCGATTAACTATAGTGTGAAAATTTAGGCCCATGCTAAATGCTTCCAAGTTTTAAAACTGAAGAGAAATTCCAAATAAATAACATTTAAAATACTTTTTAGAGGGACCCGGATTTGCCAAACAACTGATTTATACAAGATCTTAAAGTACGAGTACAATGAACCTAGGACTGATATATGAAAATAATTGAAGTTCTACTTATCTTGGAAGATATTCTAAAAGTGATCAAAATTGTAGTAAAGTTTTAAAACCAAAATACGAGAAATATTGGTTAGCAAAAGCTACGAGATTAAAAATTTCAACCAATAGACTTCAAAATCTACGAAAGGATTTTAACTCGATCGAATAGGGAGGAATTAAATATTTAAGAAGAGGGGGTAGTCATCAAGAATTGCTTCTACACGAAGCTCCGGGATATAATGCACATTGATGCACCAGAGTCAAAAGGACTCGAGCCAGAAATGTGCAAACCCAAATCACACCTAACAACCAGCCTAGCAATCAAACCCTATTCTAGCAAACATAACATATTCAAGCAACCAAACATATTCCAACAAACAAGACTGACTAAGGGAAGAAGGCAACTAGACTGAGGGTTACCTGCAATAATCTCGTCCACAGTCTCAGCCTCAACTACAGTCATTAGGGAAGCCTGCCGAAAAGCCTGCTTCTGTGGAACAAGGGCTGCCCCACGTCTAACAGCTACGGGTGCTTTTCGTAGTTGAGCTCTGACTGGCGCTTTCTGTAACGACTGGTTTTTGTATGATTGGATTATCAGTGTGTTTTGCTTGTGATGGTGGGTTCTCTCCTTGTGTGGTTTCCATTTCCATAGTTCTCGCTTTCATTCATCTCGTTGAGATTTCCTACCTTTCGTTTTCATTCCTATTGATGTGATCTCCTAGCTTCTTCCTTAGAATCATTGAACTCGGAGTAAGTCACTCGTGACGAGCTTCATATAGATCATATCTTAGGGATAGGTTGATCCTAGAAACCTTAGAATTCATCCCGGACCTTCGCGCTCCATTTCGAGACTTTTCATGCACGTTAGTTGGTTCAAGAAGATCAACCGACCGACTAGTTTCCAAACTAGTCGGTCAGGAAATCAACTGGAACCGACTAGTTCATTCAATCAATTATTCTGGAGTTACTGTTTACTCTTAGTCGGTCTAAGAACAACCATCGACCGACTAGATGCTAAACTAGTCGGTCAGGAATCCTTCTCAAACCGACTAACTCTCATTTCCATGATCTCTCTCAGAATTCAGCCTTTAGTCGGTCAATGAACACTCACCGACCGACTAGTTCTCAAACTAGTCGGTTGACAAGCCTTCACCGACCGACTAACTCATAGTCCAGTTTTCCTGAGCGAGCTATTGTTTACTCTTAGTCGGTCTGCGTTGATCAACCCACCGACTAGTTCCCAAGCTAGTCGGTCACCAATCCTTCTTTGACCGACTAATCAGCCCAGGAAACCCTAGTTTTGCCCTAGCCGCCACACTTTTCTATAAATACGCCCCAAACGTTTTCTTCTTCTTCCTCATCACCCCAAACCCTAATTTCTCCCACATTGAGCCCCCTTCTTCCCCAAACCATTGATCCTTCATCCCAAGCTCATCCATCATCATCCAAACCCTCATTTCACATATCCTACCTCTCCTCAACCACAAACCCTCATCAAATCCCCAAAAGCCTCATCCAAACCCATTTCTCCAGATTTTCCCCATTTCCAGATCTGAGCCAGATCGTTCTTCCGTCGCCGTAGTTCTCGGCGTCGTTCCTCCGCTTCTTCACGGGTAGTATTCTTCCTTTAATAATCTCATAACCCACACTTGATATTTGTGAAACCCTAATAAAATGGATCATTAGAAATCGTAGGGTTCGATTGTGAATACGGATTAGTTACCATTCTAATGTTGTTTTTCCATGACAGTGATCCATTCCCGTAGATAACAATTTGTGTGATGTGCCTTCGTTGATCGTTCTCCTCGGTGCCAGGCAAGTGAAACTTGCCTCTCTTGGTTTGGGCCATGTCTTAGGCCATTACCTTGCTTTAGCGTAAAAGAGACTAGACGGTGAAAGGATAGCCGTCTAGACGCCATTGACCTAGCTTGACAACGAAGCTTGGTCCGTCACCCTCATCATGCTTGTATGTCACGTTTAATTTCAATTAACGGTACGCGTATTAACTGTTCATGTCATCCATGCATCTTTAACTGCCATGTTTAATTTAAATAAACGGTACACGAATATTGTTCATGCCATTGCATTTTGCCTGTCATGTCTAATTTCAATAAACGGTACGCGAATATCTGTTCATGTCATTGCATTTTGCCTGTCACGTTTAATTTCTATTAACGGTACGCGAATATCTGCTCATGTCATTGCATACTTGAATACTCATCGTGATTGCGTAGCATCGCTACATACTAGTGCTACTTGTTCCGGCTAGGTGCACCCCTACGCCATACTTGTTGAATACACTTTCTGGCTCGTGTTCCAGAAGACGAGCTCAACACAGCCTGCGGGCAATAGGGCACTCGTTGAGTGATCCCTTGTACTTGATGCGTGAACACAGCCTGCGGGCAATAGGGTACTCTCTGAGTGATCCCTTGTACATGACTACAGCCTGCGGGCAATAGGGCATCCATGTGTGGGTGATCCCTTGTACTTGTACTTGTTACTTGACCATACATGTCACAACTACCACTTGTTACTTGACGTGTTCATTTGACGTGATTTACTTGACGTGATTTACTTGACGTGATTTACTTGACTTGTACTTGTCCGTGTTTAAACTTGCAAAACTTGTTATCCATGCCATACTTGCTACGTGCTACTTGTACTTCCCTTTACTTGTCACTTCCATGCTATATTTGCCATGTCATGCATCATACTATAACTGCTAGGTTGCTAGTTTACCTTTCTTTCCGTTTCCTTGCACAAGTCTTTTTAGACTTGCTGACATGTGCCCCTCTCTCTTTTGGGTGTCACATGTTAGACTCAGAGCCAGAGCTTGTTGCAGAGGACGTTGTGTTTGCTGTGGAGGAGTCTTGTGGACACCGGTGACTTTGTTGAGTTTCCTTTATGTTTTAGGATTCCTGTTAGTTGTCGGTGCGTGGCACCTTTGTTTTGTATGTTATATTTTGTAGGCCATGTTGGGCCTTAGACTCTTTTTCCTTTAGCCTGGTGGCTTTTCTGTGATATTGTAACTTGTTTATGGACATTTGGAGATTCAATAAAATGTCGTCTCATTTCCTTATTATCATCGTTGTTTCGTTTCTCTTTGCAAGGACCTGCCATAATAAGTGTTTTTTTACGATTATCAGACTTGGAGCTTCACAGCTTCAAGTTTGTGCGGACCTTCTCACGTCTCGCCTCCACATTTTTGGGAAGCGGGGCGTGACAGGTTTTATTGGTGGCCCATGCAGGTCCATTTGCAAATGTGAACTATCGGAACAATGATAATAATTATGGAATGTCCATTAAATAAATTAGAACATCCAATTTATAAGCCTTGAGTCTAATAGTTTTCCTATGTCACTAGGTGGTAGGAAGACTTAGTTAGACGTCCGTGCTTGCTAGTTAGAGGCCCCTGATTCTTAGTTAGACTCCCCTCTAGGAGTTGATTTGGTCGTCGTAGGAGTTACCTTAGTGGTTCCTGTCTAGCTTTGACTAGTGTAGACTTCTAGAATTCTTTGGTCTCTCGCTTGGGTTCATCGATTTCGGACCAAGCTGAACTCATTTCATCGCTGTCTAGCCCTTAGGGAAGTCTTAGCGCTTAGTTCCATAATCTTTAGTTGGTTGACCGTAGGAGTTTCCGTAGATTTTCCTAAGCCATAACCTAGGCGTATTTATGTTTTGATCATCCGACCAAATCCCTTGCCTCGATTCCCATGACCACCACGTTTCGATAATCGTTGATCCTTCGAAGGTCCCCATTCGCAAGGCTTAATTTCTTTTAAAGTTATTTTTCGATTTCCCTTATTAAAGTTTTCGTTAAGTTTAAATTTTGTTTTAAACCCGCTACGTATACACTTAAAATTTCTCACTTTTCGATTGAGTCAAATTCCTTGTAGATTTCGGAGTCTAATGGTTGTAATTATAATTGCTAACTTGTAACCATTTTCTTGTCTATATTTTCGCATTTCGGTTTAAAGACTCCAATACTATTTTGGAAAATTCGATATACCATTTTCTAACTATGAGATCCATTTTAATCGCATAGCATACATACTTTAAAATCTTTTCCAAGCTAAATGGAATTTCAATTGTTATATGTATACTTGTATCTCGTACTCTTTCGTTGACTTAAATTAATTTTTGAAATTCGAAAGTTTTGACGAGATTTTGATTACTGTTTTATAATGTTTTACAGCCTATACCTTTCATACCTATTTGAATATCTTGTCCCTTTTCATAAAACGATTTAATTCTGAGCCGCAATTCTATTTTCCAAATTCGATTTATGAATTTTCATTTCTTATTTATGCTATTCAAATGACTCGTCGCGCTCCCTTAATATACTTTTCAAGTCACAGATGATTTCAGCTTTCAACAAATCAAAGTTATGTTCAAACATTTTCCCGACTACATATTTTTGGAAAATCACGTTTCTGTAACCACTTCCCTTGTCCTCAATTCACATGACCACCTCATTACAATTATCCTTGATCTTTCAAATGTTTTCCGTTGCAAATCTTGATTCTTCCAAAGTTATTTTCGAATGCTTTCCTTATTTGAAGTTTCACTCAATTTAAATTTTGTTCTAAACTTCTTTAAATATGTCTCCCTAAATTTCGATGGAGTTAAAAGTCGTTCTTGAATTTTGAAGACTTTTGGTCGTAATTTTAAACTTACTATCTTGTACTATTTCTCTAACAATGTATCTTTCGCATTTCGATTTTTTTAAACTTTATTACTATCCTGATGGTTCGATATACCGTCCTTTTTCCTAACTACAAAAATTTATTTTAACCACTTATCTTACATACCTTTAGGGGTATTTTTCCAAACTGAATGGACTTCAACTAATTTTTGTATATGTCAATTATAGGTTCATCGTACTCGTACTTCAAAAGTTTTTTATACCAACACGTTCTTTTGGCGAATCCTTATTTCCCTAAAAGTATCTTCGATCTTCTTCTTTCGTTAAGTTTAAATTTGTTCGAAACACTTTTGATATATATATGGTTTCATGCTCCTTCGCCGACTTAAATTATTTATGTTTTTAAATATCGAAACTTGTGTTGAGATTTTTAGATTAGAAGTTTATAATATTTTCAGCATATACTTTCGTATCGATATAAATGTCTTGTCCCTTTTCATATACCAATTTCATTCTGAATCGTATTTCTATTTTCCTAACTCGATTCATAATTTCTTTTCTTACTTGTGCCATTAAAATTTTATTCGAAAACACCTCGTGCTTACTCTTAATAAACTTTTCAAGTCCCTTTGGACTTCGGCGTTTAGCAAGTCGATTTTATGCTCAACATTTTCCATATTTCAGATTTTTGTAAAAAAAATTATTACTATTTCGAAATCATTCCTGACTTAGACCCTTCATAAAACGGTTTAAAAGTTTTAATACTAACTTGATGAGTTTAAATATCCTTTTCTCTTTCCATACTACTAAGATATTATCTTTCCATTCACCATACACACTTTTAAGATAATTTCTAAAATATGACTTCAATTATTTTTATATATCGGTACCCCGTTCGTTTGCTCGTACATTAAGATCTTGTATAAATCAATTTTTGTTGGCAAATCCGGATTTCTCTAAAAGTATTTTCGATATGGTTTATTTGGGATTTCTCTTCAGTTTTAAGATTCGGAAAACCTTTAGCATGCGCTTAAATTCTCCACACTATACTTGATCTGATTTCAATCTTCGAATCTCAAAACTTTTCCAAAATTTTTAGATTGCTGCCGCATAACATTTCTGACCTATGTTTTAATGTTCGAGTAAATGATTTCCTTTTTCCTCATGATGATTTTATATAAGCCAATAAACCACTTTTCCTCTTATTACGTATATTCGTCTCAAACTCGTTTTCAAACAACTTGTTTATCGACCTCTAAATAATTTTATACAAACGAGGACTCCGACTTTTTGAAGTACAACGGTCTTCGAATTCACGTATTTTAACTTATGTTGTTTACACTACCTTCTTTACGTATTCCTTAAGGGTATCATTGCATCATCTTTCCACCTAAACATTCACAGTCTTACCCCGATTCCCCTAACCAAATTTGGCTCCTTATCTTCGTCCTAGCTGAACCCATGTTTTTCGATCTTTCTATTCGTCATGATCTAGGTTCAGTTCTTTCCTATTGTCTAGCCCATAGAGCTTGTCGTTGCCTGTGTCAACCTTGTTATAGTTTGGTGGGCCCATTTGTTAAGTGGTTTTGTCGTCGTAGTGTTGATTTCGTGGTGTGTATATAGTGGTATGGGTGTTGGCATTTGTATGTTGTGTGTAGGTAATTTTCTGCTTGAGTATGATGTGATATACGTATGATAACAGAATGATAATTTTGATTGGTACTACTTGTTTTATGAGATGTCGTATGCGTATATATCAGGAGGTATACCCGACTATTGCTTCTCTTAAACTTGTATGTAGTTGATGTGTTGATATGGGTAATTATAAATGGATGGATATGGTGTGAAAATATGTGATACGTGGATGTGTATGCCTTGGAGTGGTATGAGTATGTGTATGGATACTGTGTTACACATATAAATGTCCTGCTATGATTTGAGTCTCACTCAAGCTTGAGTAGGTATACTCTATGTACTTTGGTATAATTGTATGTGGTGGTGAATAGTGACGGATGATGTATGTATGGTGTTTGAGTTGTTTGTGCTTGGTTGTGTTACGCACACGATTGTGGGTGGCTATACCAATATATAGTTATAGGACTATATGTGGGGTGAAAATATGGTGAAATATTTGCATGTATTTGAATGACAAAAAATGTGAAATTATTTTCAAATAAGAGAGGCTTGGTTATTTTCTTATAGTAAGTAATAAGTGTTTATTGTTGTATACATATATTGACTATATATATGTGATTGAAATACGTGTATGAAATTGATTGACTATAATAAGTATGAGTGTACTATGTGCGTGAAAATATGTGTGTAGTGGTAGTAATATTTGATTTCTAGTGCATGTATATATAAGCACTCGAAATGAAAGTACTTGGTTGAATTTATGATGTGATATTGGTTGAGGGTAGTTACCCGAACGACTATATATATGTTAGAAAGTCCGAGGACGGACTTTATTCTAAGGTGGGTAGGATGTAACGACTGGTTTTTGTATGATTGGATTATCAGTGTGTTTTGCTTGTGATGGTGGGTTCTCTCCTTGTGTGGTTTCCATTTCCATAGTTCTCGCTTTCATTCATCTCGTTGAGATTTCCTACCTTTCGTTTTCATTCCTATTGATGTGATCTTCTAGCTTCTTCCTTAGAATCATTGAACTCGGAGTAAGTCACTCGTGACGAGCTTCATATAGATCATATCTTAGCGATAGGTTGATCCTAGAAACCTTAGAATTCATCCCGGACCTTCGCGCTCCATTTCGAGACTTTTCGTGCACGTTAGTTGGTTCAAGAAGATCAACCGACCGACTAGTTTCCAAACTAGTCGGTCAGGAAATCAACTGGAACCGACTAGTTCATTCAATCAATTATTCTGGAGTTACTGTTTACTCTTAGTCGGTCTAAGAACAACCATCGACCGACTAGATGCTAAACTAGTCGGTCAGGTATCCTTCTCAAACCGACTAACTCTCATTTCCATGATCTCTCTCAGAATTCAGCCTTTAGTCGGTCAATGAACACTCACCGACCGACTAGTTCTCAAACTAGTCGGTTGACAAGCCTTCACCGACCGACTAACTCATAGTCCAGTTTTCCTGAGCGAGCTACTGTTTACTCTTAGTCGGTCTGTGTTGATCAACCAACCGACTAGTTCCCAAGCTAGTCGGTCACCAATCCTTCTTTGACCGACTAATCAGCCCAGGAAACCCTAGTTTTGCCCTAGCCGCCACACTTTTCTATAAATACGCCCCAAACGTTTTCTTCTTCTTCCTCATCACCCCAAACCCTAATTTCTCCCCCATTGAGCCCCCTTCTTCCCCAAACCATTGATCCTTCATCCCAAGCTCATCCATCATCATCCAAACCCTCATTTCACATATCCTACCTCTCCTCAACCACAAACCCTCATCAAATCCCCAAAAGCCTCATCCAAACCCATTTCTCCAGATTTTCCCCATTTCCAGATCTGAGCCGGATCGTTCTTCCGTCGCCGTAGTTCTCGGCGTCGTTCCTCCGCTTCTTCACGGGTAGTATTCTTCCTTTAATAATCTCATAACCCACACTTGATATTTTTGAAACCCTAATAAAATGGATCATTAGAAATCGTAGGGTTCGATTGTGAATACGGATTAGTTACCATTCTAATGTTGTTTTTCCATGACAGTGATCCATTCCCGTAGATAACAATTTGTGTGATGTGCCTTCGTTGATCGTTCTCCTCGGTGCCAGGCAAGTGAAACTTGCCTCTCTTGGTTTGGGCCATGTCTTAGGCCATTACCTTGCTTTAGCGTAAAAGAGACTAGACGGTGAAAGGATAGCCGTCTAGACGCCATTAACCTAGCTTGACAACGAAGCTTGGTCCGTCACCCTCATCATGCTTGTATGTCACGTTTAATTTCAATTAACGGTACGCGTATTAACTGTTCATGTCATCCATGCATCTTTAACTGCCATGTTTAATTTAAATAAACGGTACACGAATATTGTTCATGCCATTGCATTTTGCCTGTCATGTCTAATTTCAATAAACGGTACGCGAATATCTGTTCATGCCATTGCATTTTGCCTGTCACGTTTAATTTCTATTAACGGTACGCGAATATCTGCTCATGTCATTGCATACTTGAATACTCATCGTGATTGCGTAGCATCGCTACATACTAGTGCTACTTGTTCCGGCTAGGTGCACCCCTACGCCATACTTGTTGAATACACTTTCTGGCTCGTGTTCCAGAAGACGAGCTCAACACAGCCTGCGGGCAATAGGGCACTCGTTGAGTGATCCCTTGTACTTGATGCGTGAACACAGCCTGCGGGCAATAGGGTACTCATTGAGTGATCCCTTGTACATGACTACAGCCTGCGAGCAATAGGGCATCCATGTGTGGGTGATCCCTTGTACTTGTACTTGTTACTTGACCATACATGTCACAACTACCACTTGTTACTTGACGTGTTCATTTGACGTGATTTACTTGACGTGATTTACTTGACTTGTACTTGTCCGTGTTTAAACTTGCAAAACTTGTTATCCATGCCATACTTGCTACGTGCTACTTGTACTTCCCTTTACTTGTCACTTCCATGCTATATTTGCCATGTCATGCATCATACTATAACTGCTAGGTTGCTAGTTTACCTTTCTTTCCGTTTCCTTGCACAAGTCTTTTTAGACTTGCTGACATGTGCCCCTCTCTCTTTTGGGTGTCACATGTTAGACTCAGAGCCAGAGCTTGTTGCAGAGGACGTTGTGTTTGCTGTGGAGGAGTCTTGTGGACACCGGTGACTTTGTTGAGTTCCCTTTATGTTTTAGGATTCCTGTTAGTTGTCGGTGCGTGGCACCATTGTTTTGTATGTTATATTTTGTAGGCCATGTGTAATGCCCTACCAGCTACTGCACAAGTACTAGAGGGGTGGTGAATAGTACTTTAAAATAATAAGGAGTATAATTCCAAATTAAATTGCAAACAACTACCAAAACAATTTGCGGAAGCTTAAATTGAATGACAACACAAAATTAACAATGCTAACAAACGATGTTAATGGGTTCGGATCCACCCAAGTCTCCCCGACTTGTTCCCGGTGATCCTACGTCCCAACCACCCGGATCCCCTCCGGATACTTGAGTTAGAAACCCTAACTCAAGATTTCCACTATGAATATCTTGTGAAAAACCTTCACAAGATCAAATCATACATGCAATGGCAAAGTGAATCCCACAACCCGGGATCACAATCTTCTCTCACAACCGAGAGAACCAATTAGCAATATTAAAGAGTTTAAATGAAATAAACAACCTTACCACAAAATCCTATACCTTGAGTTTTTCTTACCCAAATGGTGAAATGAAGGATTTGAGGAAGATGAAGTCACCAAGACCTAGCACCAAGGAAATGACCAGCAATCGGTGCCTAGGAATGAGTTGGAGACTTGGATCAAGCAATAGCTTGAAGAGCTCACCAAGAACAAGCTTCTCTCTAGATCTAGAAATGAGAGAGAATGGGTTTCTTGTGAGGAAGAGATCTTTAGATTAGAGTGAGAATGGCTATCTCTTTAGAACTCAATGAATCTCTGAATGGAAGCTCTAACCTAGATAGAAATGACCTAGGTTCGTATTTATAGGAACCCAAAAACACAAGTTAGGTCATTCACCAACGGATAGAAATTTGTGAGAGTTAGTCGGTCAAAGAACAATCACTGACCGACTAGTTCATCAACTAGTCGGTCAGTCAAACAACGTGGACCGACTAAGAGTAGATCTGAGAAGAGATAGAAGTTCAGACCTAGAAATCTAGTCGGTCCAAGAAGACTTTCTGACCGACTAGTTTCACAACTAGTCGGTCAGTCAGTGAACGTAGACCGACTAAGAGCAAAAAGAATTAGTCTGAGTACAAAGTGACTTAGTCGGTCCAAGAACAAAAGTTGACCGACTAAATTGTCAACTAGTCGGTCACCAAACGTTCTTAGACCGACTAACGATAAACAGTAGCTTAGGAGAAATTTAGCATGAACAGTAAGTCACAACTAGTCGGTCAAAGAAGCATCACTGACCGACTAGTTCACAAACTAGTCGGTCGGTGAGTCAACGTAGACCGACTAACTGTAAACAGTAAAGTCCAAGAAATTAAGGAATCAAACTAGTCGGTCCAAGAACAGTTGCCGACCGACTAGATCACCATTTAGTCGGTCAGTACTTGTTCTTGTACCAACTAACATGCACATACAAATCCGAATCGAAGCGCGACGCTTCGAGGAAGTTAGAATGAACTTGTGCAAGGATCCTAGAGCTACGAAATGAGCGTAATGAAGATAGAAACGTAAGATATACTCAAGGCTTAACATTCTATATATCGAAGCTAAAAGACTATAAATAAAACCTTAATAAACGGTCTTCGAGAGCTTCGATTGAATCTTCATAACTTCCAAAATGGCGCAAGAGCTTCAACGAAGCTTTAGGCATGAATACGAGCTTTGGGAAGTGTTGAGATGTCGCTTTGAATGTTCTCATGAAATTGGCGACGATCTCCAATACTGCGCTCACAAATTGTTAGTTCATGGATTATTTATGTTTGCTCATCATCAAAACCAAATCCGGGGAGTCCAATATTCAACATTCTCCCCCTTTCTGGTGATGACAAACCAACATAAATAATAATCATAAATAATGATTCAAATGTAAAATACTTACTCCCCCTGCATTGATGACACGTTAATTCCAAAATGAATATATATGAATTGCATCAATCAGACGAGTAAGATAAATAAAGAGAATCGATTTTCGAAATATCGGATTTTGAAAATCCTTATATGTATCTTAACTCCCCCTGAATCTAACATATCAAACTAGATTCTTGGAAATTGAGTTAAATTTTCATTTGCGCTATTTATTATCATTATCTCTCCCCCTTTGGCATTATCCCAAAAATGGGGGGCATACAACAACAACAATTAGGAAATGTAAAATCCAACATCGGGAGTCGTAGACAAAGACAATGGACCAACTTGACACCAAGGGAAAAGTGTGGAAATCAAAACAAGGTGTGCCAAATTTTCCATTATCAATAAAAATCATAGATAATCTAAATCATCAAAAATATCAAATGTTTATTCATTTCTTGAATAAAGAAACATACTCTCCAATATTCAATATTCTTGGTTAATTTTGTGCATGGAAAACAATTCTATACAATTATAGAATTTAAATCCATTTAACCAAATTTTCATGCGTCGAGCGACGAGTTCACATTTCAAATGTATTCAACGAATATGAAAAAAAAAATGCACGACGAATGAAAGACAAAGTGAATGACGATGAACATATATATATATATATATATAGACATCATGAGAATATCAAAAAGGTATCACATCGAATACATGTGGTACATCATATGAAGTGAGACACATCATCTATATAAACATCCAAAAAAAATACATCATCATCATTAACATCATCAAAATGTATCAAAATACATCAAAACAACATCATATCATAATATCCAACTCCGACATCCAGAAAGCGCAAAAATACATCAAAACATCTCTCAAACCCCATCCTAACCCAAAATACTCTCACTAAGATATATCATCCAAAGCGTAGTGGAGAGTCCTCGAAACAAGCGATCACGAGGAGGTGGCAGGATCTGCAGTCTCCGTGGGTCCAGTCGACGGAGTGGACTCAGGCTCTGCAGGGAGTAGAGGTGTCTCAACAGATGGAATCGTCGGGGCAGGAGTGGAGATCTCAGCAACAGGCTCAACAACGGGAATCTCAACAGCAGCATGGGTCTCGACAGAAGCAGCAGCAGTGGCAGTGTCAACAGCAGCAGGAGAAACATGAGCGGGCTCGGAAGTCTGAAGAGCTGAAGCAGAAGGCTCTGGAACACCGGAAGTGGTGCCAACTCCAGGAGCAGAAGTGGAAGTACCAACAGCAGCAGCAGTGGCCTCATCGCCACGGGCAAAAGAAGTGACAAGCTCGTCAAGCTCCTCATCGTCCATCTCCTCGGCCTCAGACACTGAAGGAGGAAGATCAATCCCCATCATACGAGCCATACGGCAGACTACCTCCTCAGTACGAGCCAAACGGGAGTCGTGCTGACGAAGTAGGCGTACGACATCGTCCAATGTAGCAGGGGAAGAGGAGGCTGCAGCAGCTGACGGAGTAGACTGGAAAGCAGATGCGGTAGACCTCTGCACGTGACGAAGTGCCGCTAGAGATTTCTTCACGGCCGTCGCGTTCAGAGGAGTACCCAAAGGACGCTCATCGTCAGGAGGGAGAGGGACTCGGAAATGTCGAAATACAAGAGTCAACAGGCAAGGGTATGGAATGTGCGCAGACTTATTGGTCTTGCGTATACACTCGAAAGAATCCATCTTATCGAGTATCACGCGAGCCCAATTAATCTCGCACCCCAAGAAAAGAGCGTAGATCAATTTCAAGAACGGCTGGGATGGGAGTGAAGAGGATCCATACTTAGGGAGGAGACATGACTTCAAGATCAGGTTAAGAACCCACGCATTCGGCTTAAAAGATTTCAAAGGAACACCAATGAAAGCAGAGGGGATAACCTGGAAAATCTCAGAAAGAATAGACTGATCCAAGGAAGAAATGTCATCGACGGAAATGTCCGAAGGGAGGAGACCACACGATGAACAACCAAGAATCTCCCCCAAGATTTCTGCCGTGAGAACTATAGGAGTTCCCAAGACAGTCGTCTCAATGGAGTGGCTGGCATCGTACTGGCCTCGAATACGATTGGCATAGAACAATTTCACGAGGCGAGGATACGGTTTGGGATTGGCCTTGGGGTCGTATCGGAGATAATCAAGAAGACCACTATAGGACAGAAGATCAGCAAGGCCGAGAAAATCAGAAAACCGAACGTAATGCTCTAACAACAGTGGACAGTGCTCTATACGGTTGTACGCTGCGAGACACTGAGGGTCATCGCGGCACAACGATATGTCTACACCGCCGACTGGCATAGGAGCCTTACCCTTAGCCTTACGGGTCTTCGGAGGTGGAGTGGGTTCCCTAGTAGGCTCATCCTCAGGAATAAATTCAGAGTCGGAATCGGGAGGAGTAGCCGGAGTGTGAAGTAAGGGCTTTTTGGTCTTGGATTTGCGGGGCTTGACGGTCGCAGTCCTAGGCTTCTTAGGAGGAGGCGATGATGGAGAGGCTTGGGTTGACTTGGCACGACGCTTAGGCTTCGGGGGATTCCTAGGGTCGGAAGGTTGTTCTACGGTCATAGGAGAAGCCCCAGAAGAGGCGATAGGAATTCTCGTCTTTGCCATAGCACGACGAGCACAAGCAACTGAAAACGAAGATCAAATATCCTAGCACAAACCCTAGAAGCTAACACAAACCCTAGAAATCAAGAAATTCGAAAATAAGCCCTAGAATACCTAAAAGCTGAAAAACCAAACCCTAGAATACCTAGGAGGAGAAATCGAACCCTAGGGCAAGAAATCGACCTAGGAGGAGGGGGAAGATACCTATGAGGAGGAGGCGACGGCGGCGGACGGTGGGGATGGCCGGAGATATGGCCGGAGTCGACGGAATTTGAAGGGGCTCGATCGGGGTTTGGGGGTTTTCGGGCTAGAGCTGGAGAGAAGACCGACTAAAAATGAATTTAGTCGAACCAAAATGAGTATAAGTCGGTCTGGAATCAAAAAGACACAAATGCCCTAACACACTTAGTCGGTCACAGTTCAAGTACTGACCGACTAGATTACGATCTAGTCGGTCGGTCAATGAGCTTGAACCGACTAAGTCGAAACAGAGGCACAGAGGGATTTTTAGGGCTAGATTTAGTCGGTCGCAGTATATTAACTGACCGACTAGTTTTCAATCTAGTCGGTCGGTAAGTGTACTGTGACCGACTAACGAAGGAAAATGATAGGAGTTAGATATAGGCTTGATCTAGTCGGTCTGAGTTCATTTGCTGACCGACTAGATGAACATCTAGTCGGTTGACAAGTGAACTTAGACCGACTAGAAGAGTCCAAAAATTGATAATTGATTTCTCTTCACAAAACACTTGGATGAAACATCATAACTCTCTCATTAGTCATCTAAATTACCCCATAAAACGTCGAAATCTTAAATACGACTTTCAAAAACGAATTCGATCATAAATTCAAATATATCACATAAAATTCCCAAAAATTCAATTAATCTAGCATGAACAAAATATCGCGAAATCGAATAGCATGCAAGATAATTGAATGAAATATGAATCCTATATCTCGGATTCACCCATAATCCCCAATTCTCGACGCAACCGCACAAAGGAGTCCTCCTTTAGGGGTTTCGTGAAAATATCGGCGATTTGCTTTTGGGTTTCAACGTACACTAATATGATGTCCCTTTTAGCAACATGATCATCTAAGAAATGGTGTCGGACATCTATGTGTTTTGATCGGGAATGATGCACCGGATTCTTTGAAAGACAAATAGCACTTTGGTTATCCACCATGATAGGGCTAGTATCACAATGAATACCAAAATCCTTCAGTGTGTGTCTCATCCAAAGAACCTGGGCACAAGCGGCACCGGCGGCAATGTATTCCGCCTCGGTGGTTGAAAGTGATACGGAATTTTGCTTCTTGGAAAACCAAGAGACAAGAGAATTTCCTAGAAAATGGCAAGTGCCACTAGTACTTTTCCTGTCGGATTTGCATCCCGCATAATCGGCATCACTGTATGAGACTAACTCATACGTGCTAGATTTCGGATAAAGTAATCCAAAATCTAAAGTGTAACTTAGATAACGGAAAATACGCTTTACCGCTACTAAGTGAGAATCCTTAGGTTGAGACTGATAACGAGCACATATACATACGGCAAACATAATATCGGGCCTACTCGCGGTAAGATAAAGTAAACTACCTATCATACCTCGATATAGACGAATGTCTACATCTTTTCTGCCGGTATCTTTATCAAGATGCGTTGTAGTGCTCATAGGAGTCTTTTTCCCGGAGGCATTCTCCATTCCAAATCGCTTTAGCAACTCCACCGTATACTTCGTTTGGTGGATGAAGATTGCATCGTTCAATTGGCGAATTTGGAGACCTAAGAAATATTTGAGTTCGCCCATGTGGCTCATCTCAAATTGTTCCTTCATAACATTAGAAAACTCTTCGCAAAGAGCAAAGTTAGTAGCACCGAAAATGATATCATCAACATAAATTTGAACTAATAAAATATCATTATTCGCATGCTTAATAAAAAGTGTAGAATCGGCTTCACCCATTTTAAAATTCAAATCCAAAAGAAAATTCTTTAGGCGATCATACCAAGCTCGAGGAGCTTGTCTCAACCCATAAAGAGCTTTCTTTAGTTTAAAAACATGATTTGGAAATTTTTCATTTATGAAGCCCGGAGGTTGAGAAACGTAAACTTCCTCAACGACATCTCCGTTTAAAAATGCACTTTTAACATCCATATGAAATAATTTAAAATTCTTATGGCATGCAAAAGACAATAATAATCTAATTGATTCTAATCTAGCTACCGGAGCGAAGGATTCTTCGAAATCAATACCTTCCTCTTGTCGATAGCCTTGAGCAACTAACCGAGCTTTGTTCCGGACGACGACTTGGTTTTCGTCGGTTTTGTTCTTGAAGATCCACTTTGTCCCTATGATGGTGTGGTTCTTCGATGGCAATGGAACAAGCTCCCATACCTCATTCCTCTCGAATTGAATGAGCTCCTCCTCCATGGCTAAGATCCAAGCGCTATCTTCGCATGCTTCATTAATATTCTTTGGCTCTATCGATGAGGCAAAGGCACAATTTGCGAAGTGGTGAACTTGCGATCTCGTCTTGACACTATCTTGAATATTGCCAATGACTTGCTCATGGGGATGGTCACGAACCGAATGAAGCCGTTTGGGAATACCTTGATCACTAGGAACATTCTCAACAACTTCATTAGTTGGGTTAGTCTCAATAGAATCAATAGAATCATTAGACTTAGAATTATCAAACGAATCACATAAAACATCCATAGAATCATTATCATTTGAAATTCTAGTTGGAACAAATCCTTCATTAAATGAGACATGAAGCGACTCCTCGATCGTTGAGGTTCGTTTGTTGAATATCCGGTAGGCTTTGCTACGCGAAGAATATCCAACAAAAATCCCTTCATCGGATCTTGGATCGAATTTGTCCAAACTACCATATGTGTTCTTAATAAAACATTTCGAACCAAAAACACGAAAATGTTTAACTTGAGGCAACCTACCAAACAACAATTCATAACAAGTTTGTTTAGTGCCGGGCCTCAAAAGTATTCTATTAAACACATAGCAAGCGGTGTGTACCGCTTCCGCCCAAAATTGATGGCCAAGTTGGCTATCATCAAGCATAGTGCGAGCACACTCCACTAGCGTCCTATTCTTTCTCTCAACTACACCATTTTGAGGAGGTGCACGAGGGAAAGAGAAGGTGTGAGTAATACCAACTTCATCACAAAATGTCTCAAAAGACTCATTCTCAAATTCACCTCCATGATCACTACGAATAGTGACAATGGTGGTTCCTAAGAGATTTTGTACTTTCTTAACAAAAATTGTGAAGTTTTCAAAAGCTTCATTTTTATTACACAATGAAAATACCCAAGTAAATCTTGAATAGTCATCTACGATGACAAGTCCATACCTTGCATTTCCTAAGGAAGCTACTCTAGTTGGCCCAAATAAGTCTAGATGTAATAGCTCTAGTGGCCGTTTAGTAGAGATGCTTTTCTTAGGTTTAAATGAAGATTTAGGAAGCTTGCCACGTTGACAACAATCACAAAAACTTTTCTTTTCAAAAACAAGCTTCGGAAAACCTTTAATAGAATTTAATTTCGAAAGCTTATAAAGTGTTCCAAAGTTCACATGTCCAAAGCGTCGATGCCATAAGTGTTGTTCACTTGTGTTGGCAACGAGACATTGTTCATATGACTTAGGAAGATCCAAAATATAAATGTCTTTATGACGAGTTCCGGAAAATAATAATTTATCATTATCTTTTCTTAAAATATGACACAATCCTTTCGCAAAACTAACTTTGTAACCTTTGTCACAAAGTTGGCTTACTGAAATAAGATTATGATTTAAACCACTAACAAGATAAACATCACTAATTAAGGGTTTAGAGGGGTTACCGACTTTACCAACACCTATGATGGTTCCGCTCTCGTTGCCTCCAAATACGACGCGGTTTCCATTCGCAATGGGAACCACTCCGGAGAGCAATCGAGCGTCACCCGTCATGTGTTTTGAACACCCGCTATCGAGTATCCAATTCCCTTTGGAGCTAAATTTAAATTTGTTGCTCCTCTTCTTTTTCTTTTCCTTGAGTACCTAAAGATAGAAACTTTCATATCATGGTACCCAAGGTCATTGGGTCCAAGGGATTAGACCTTTGGAAGCCAAGTCCAATTGGACTTAGACTTCCCCACATAATTCCTACTATGCACAACATCCGAAAAATAAGCATTCATATACTCTTGTTTTTCATCCATGCTTGTGTCCTTTGGGCTCCAAATAGTGAAAATTTTGGGAGCCATCATCCTATTGGGTGCATGCATGCGACGTTGATTTCTACGTGATGCATGTTGTGGATAGGCATACGGGACATGATGGAATGGTGCACGACGAGAATTATTCATATGATGAGGTGGGTGTACATATGCATGTGTGGGAACACGTGCGTGAGGGTGTCTCACAAGGTGTGCACGTGCCCGAGAATGTGTTGCATAAAAATCATCATATGTGTGAGCCGGTGGAGTAGGACGTGTGTTCCTACGTGACATGGTATTTGTGTACATATAAGCATGCCCCTTCTTTGGAGGTCCACCCAAAGTGGGTTTCTTTCCAAAAGAGGGTGTGGACGAGGTGGAAGCACCATTGGTAGATGAACTACCAATAGAGTGTTTGCTCCCACTCGTTGAGGCTTCGGAAGTTGGCCTTACAAAAGTAGTGACCGACTTGGATGAATTTCCCATCATATACCCCAAGCCAATATGGTGTTTGGCCGGAAGTAAGTCTTTTAGGATATTATCCAAGTGGCCCTTACCCTTGTTGAATTTGTTGATTCGGCCCAATGTGTCCTCATATTTCTCTTTGAGAGAACGCAAAGAAGTATCCAAAGTGGATATTTGCGATGTGAGCACATAAACACGAGATTTAAGATTCTCGTTCTCAATACTCAAAGTCGAGTTTTGAGAAGTTAAATCCGCTATCTCATGTTCTTCCGCATCCTCAATGCTAACATGTTCAAGTTTAGATTTGAGATTCACAATCTCATTTCTTAACTCTTCAACAACGGTGTCGTTGTTGGTGATGATATTCTTAGGCGATGTTTGAATGCTAGCTAGGTCATCTTTTACCTTAGTATATCTATTTACTAACTTAGTGTATTTTGACCAAAGTTGAGAGTTAGCATTTCTAAGATCATCCATCGTTACCTCATCGCTTTCGTCATTACTATCATCGGAAGAGGAGGATCCTTGATCTTGCTCCTCTCTTGCCATGAAACACATGTGCGCTTGCTCCACGTGCTCATCGTCCGACTCACCGCTTGAAGAATCATCGGAGTCGGTGAAGGTAGCTCCGACAAGTCCCTTCTTGTTTCCTTTCGTGTACTTCTTGGACTTGTCATACTTTGGCGCCTTCCACTTCTCCTTTTGCTTATTGAGGGGACACTCCGCTTTCATGTGTCCTGGCTTATTGCACTTGAAACAAAAAGGAGAGGAAGAGGCGTTAGAAGAACCAAATTTACCTTTGGTCTTGAAGTTACCTTTTCGGAAGAAACGGTTGAACTTCTTGGCCATGAGTGCCATGGACTCCAAGTCCAACTCGCTTTCCGAGTCTTCATCATCGGTTGATGTGGATGTGGATGGAGCGGCTTTGAAGGCAATAGCCTTTTTCTTTGGCTCGTCTTGCTTTAGATAAGACTTCATCTTTTCTTGCAATTTGAGCTTGCTATCCTTGCGTACCTCGTACGACATTAAAGTACCCATTAGTTGAACTACGGTGTACTTATTCATGTCATTACCTTCCTCGATGGCGAAGGTGTGTTTCTCCCAAGAAGAAGGAAGTCCTTCGATAAGCTTTGAGCACTTCTCCTTTTGAGTGTAGGACTTGCCGAGGGCCTCTAACTCGTTTATTATGTCAACAAAACGAGCGTAATATTCTTTCATCTTCTCGCCCTGTTGCATATGAAACATTTCGTAATCTTTGTTTACGACTACGAGTTTAGAGTCTCTCACCCGACTCGTCCCTTCATGAAGAATGAGGAGGGAGTTCCAAATTTGATATGCACTCTTACATGTGCAGATCTTATTGAAATCCTCGGGCTCCAATGTGCATTGCAAGGCATTCATTACCTTGGCATTGCTTACCTCCGCGGCGACCTCCGCGGTTGTCCATTTCTCAAAGTCTTCTTCTTCGGGCTCGATGTACTCCTTCATTGTAGTCCTCCATAAAGATGCACTTCGGAGGAAGGTTTCCATCCGACATTTCCAGTACCCGTAGTTGGTACCGTTGAAGAATGGAGGCCTCGTAGAGGAATGTCCTTCCATCACCGAAGATGCTCCTTCACGGTTCCTGAAGGTGTCATAGTTGGAAGGTGGACGCACGGTCTTGTTGTCGTTGGCAGACATAGCTGAGTATCTGGCTCCGATACCAAATGTAATGCCCTACCAGCTACTGCACAAGTACTAGAGGGGGGTGAATAGTACTTTAAAATAATAAGGAGTATAATTCCAAATTAAATTGCAAATAACTACCAAATCAATTTGCGGAAGCTTAAATTGAATGACAACACAAAATTAACAATGCTAACAAACGATGTTAATGGGTTCGGATCCACCCAAGTCTCCCCGACTTGTTCCCGGTGATCCTACGTCCCAACCACCCGGATCCCCTCCGGATACTTGAGTTAGAAACCCTAACTCAAGATTTCCACTATGAATATCTTGTGAAAAACCTTCACAAGATCAAATCATACATGCAATGGCAAAGTGAATCCCACAACCCGGGATCACAATCTTCTCTCACAACCGAGAGAACCAATTAGCAATATTAAAGAGTTTAAATGAAATAAACAATCTTACCACAAAATCCTATACCTTGAGTTTTTCTTACCCAAATGGTGAAATGAAGGATTTGAGGAAGATGAAGTCACCAAGACCTAGCACCAAGGAAATGACCAGCAATCGGTGCCTAGGAATGAGTTGGAGACTTGGATCAAGCAATAGCTTGAAGAGCTCACCAAGAACAAGCTTCTCTCTAGATCTAGAAATGAGAGAGAATGGGTTTCTTGTGAGGAAGAGATCTTTAGATTAGAGTGAGAATGGCTATCTCTTTAGAACTCAATGAATCTCTGAATGGAAGCTCTAACCTAGATAGAAATGACCTAGGTTCGTATTTATAGGAACCCAAAAACACAAGTTAGGTCATTCACCAACGGATAGAAATCTGTGAGAGTTAGTCGGTCAAAGAACAATCACTGACCGACTAGTTCATCAACTAGTCGGTCAGTCAAACAACGTGGACCGACTAAGAGTAGATCTGAGAAGAGATAGAAGTTCAGACCTAGAAATCTAGTCGGTCCAAGAAGACTTTCTGACCGACTAGTTTCACAACTAGTCGGTCAGTCAGTGAACGTAGACCGACTAAGAGCAAAAAGAATTAGTCTGAGTACAAAGTGACTTAGTCGGTCCAAGAACAAAAGTTGACCGACTAAATTTTCAACTAGTCGGTCACCAAACGTTCTTAGACCGACTAACGATAAACAGTAGCTTAGGAGAAATTTAGCATGAACAGTAAGTCACAACTAGTCGGTCAAAGAAGCATCACTGACCGACTAGTTCACAAACTAGTCGGTCGGTGAGTCAACGTAGACCGACTAACTGTAAACAGTAAAGTCCAAGAAATTAAGGAATCAAACTAGTCGGTCCAAGAACAGTTGCCGACCGACTAGATCACCATTTAGTCGGTCAGTACTTGTTCTTGTACCAACTAACATGCACATACAAATCCGAATCGAAGCGCGACGCTTCGAGGAAGTTAGAATGAACTTGTGTAAGGATCCTAGAGCTACGAAATGAGCGTAATGAAGATAGAAACGTAAGATATACTCAAGGCTTAACATTCTATATATCGAAGCTAAAAGACTATAAATAAAACCTTAATAAACAGTCTTCGAGAGCTTCGATTGAATCTTCATAACTTCCAAAATGGCGCAAGAGCTTCAACAAAGCTTTAGGCATGAATACGAGCTTTGGGAAGTGTTGAGATGTCGCTTTGAATGTTCTCATGAAATTGGCGACGATCTCCAATACTGCGCTCATAAATTGTTAGTTCATGAATTATTTATGTTTGCTCATCATCAAAACCAAATCCGGGGAGTCCAATATTCAACACCATGTTGGGCCTTAGACTCTTTTTCCTTTAGCCTGGTGGCTTTTCTGTGATATTGTAATTTGTTTATGGACATTTGGAGATTCAATAAAATGTCGTCTCATTTCCTTATTATCATCGTTGTTTCGTTTCTCTTTGCAAGGACCTGCCATAATAAGTGTTTTTTTTACGCTTATCAGACTTGGAGCTTCATAGCTTCAAGTTTGTGCGGACCTTCTCACGTCTCGCCTCCACATTTTTGGGAAGCGGGGCGTGACACTTTCCCTAGATGCCTAGCTCTCGGACAGTCCTTTAAGGTATGCGCTGCGGCGCCACAAATCAAGCACTGGCCCAGCCTCCGCCTGCACTGTTCCTTCTTATGACCAATCTTGCCACAATGATGGCACACCTTCTGACTCGGCCCAGCTTCCGGTGCTTGCTGCTGCGGAACTCCACCCGATGCCTTCCGTAGTTGATTTGCATGCCGACAATCCTTCACCGAATGAGTAGCATCACCACAAACTAAACACTGACCTAGAAATCTTCTGCACTGCTCCTTGACGTGCCCAGTCTTGTCACAGAAATAGCAAGCCTTCCGAGTAGATCCACCACCAGCTCGGATCTGACGTCTTCTAGCCATCTAGCGCCATAGAAACGAACCAAAATTAGACTCAAAGCTTAATGACTCGGATGTAGAACTTAGTTTATTGGACATTCTAATATTATTATCGTTATTCCGATAATCGCAGTTACAGAAGAGAGACCTGCATGGGCCACCAACAAAACCTGTCACGCCCCGCTTCCCAAAGCAATGGAGGCTAGACGTGAGAAGGTCCGCACAGGCGTAGAGCTGTGAAGCCACACGTCTGATAAGCGTCAATAAATCATATGCAGGTCCATGTAAGTGCAAACGGAACAACAATAATAACACAAGGAGAGACCGAAAATAAAATCCCAAATCTCAGCATCGTCCAACATTAAAATTTTGTTCAACATCCAGAAAAGCCACCAGGCTAAAAGAAAGAGTCTAAAGGCCCAGAACAAGGCCAACAAGGACAAACATAAACAGAGTATTGGTGCTACGCACCGATAACAAAAACAATCTAAAATGAAGAACACAAGCAGCCTCTACGACTGATCGCCCGTGTCCTCGTACTCCTCAACGAACGCAGGCTCTGACTCAGCGTCAGCAAACACCACATCCTCCGCAGCACTCTAAGGCTCGGGATCTAACATGTGTCACCCAAAAGAGTAAAGGGGCACATGTCAGCAAGTCTAACTAGACTTGAGCAAGGAAACGAAAGGAAAGTAAACTAACAACCTAGCAGTTATAGCATGATGCATAGCATGGCAAGTATAAAATGGAAGTGACAAACAAGGTAGGGTGCAAGTAACAAGTAACAAGTATGGCATGGATGACAAGTTTTACAAGTATAAACACGGACAAGTACAAGTCAAGTAAATCACATCGTGCACACGTCAAGTAAACAAGTTGTGTACAGAGATTCCGCCTGTTGGCTAGAGTGGCTGATCGGGTAAACTCCTAAGCTCAAGTGACCGTTTATCTCTATCCCTCCACGTGTATCGAGCCAGGGCCTTACCCCGAACACGGAATGCTCGCTTCTGGATCACGAGCCATGAAGTGTTTTGCACGTATATCGAGCCAGGGCCTTACCCCCGAACACAGAATGCTCGCTTCTGGAACACGAGCCAGGAAGTGTTTTGCACGTATATCGAGCCAGGGCCTTACCTCCGAACACGGAATGCTCGCTTCTGGAACACGAGCCAGTAAATGTATTTAACACGTATGGCATAGGGTATTTAACAAGCACGGCAACGGAAGAACGATTCGAAGAACTACAGCTCTGATCTGGAAGTGGGGAGAAAATCTGGAGAAATGGGGTTTTGGAGGTTTGAGGCGGCCTAAAGCATGGAGGCCGGCCTAAATGGAGAGTGAGAGGGGCTCTTGAGGATGGAGGAAGGGCTAGAGGAAGGTTGGGGGAGATCAGAGGTCAAGGGGGAAAGAAAATGGCCAAGAGAAGAGAAAGAAAGAAAAGAAACAAAGGGGGTTTAAATAGGAAACAAACCGACGGCTGGGCAAACCCTAGGTTTACGACAGCGGTTAGTCGGTCAAAGAAGAGTTGTTGACCGACTAGTTTGAAAACTAGTCGGTCGGTAGACCAACTGTGACCGACTAAAAGCAAAGAGTAACTCCTGAGTTTTTGATTCAATGAACTAGTCGGTCCCAGTAGAGTTCCTGATCGACTAGATCTCAATATAGTCGGTTGGTCCCCCTACTTGAACCAACTAAAGTGCACAAAAGTGCCGAAACGAAGAGCGGAGCTTCGGGAAGATCTCTATAGCTTCTAAGATCACTCTAACCCTAAAATATGAGCGATTTGAAGTTCGTCATGAGTGACTTATTACAAGATCAACGATTCTGAGGAAGAAGCTAGAAAATCACAACGAAACGAACGAAAACGAAAGCTACGGAGACGAAAACCACACATAAGGAGAAAATCCTCCAAAACATATATATAATATAGATAATCCAAATACATGAAAAACCAGTCGTTACACCCACGATGCCGGAGATCGCCCCAGATCCGACGGCCTCTCCCGCAACAGCAGCAGCGGTAGCAGCAGTCCGAGCTGCTGCTGCGATTCCGGCGCCGCACAGCCGGTGGTGACCGCCCCCCCCCCCCCCTCCCCCCCTCCCCCGGAGCCCTGTCACCGGCCAGCACGACCCCCTCCCGAAGCCTGCTCCCCACCGTCGACAACAGACACCCGTCGGTGGCCTCTTTCGTGCAGCAGCAACTGCAGCGCCTGCTGCGATCTTCCCTGGCCACGGCCGCATTTTCTGACGTCGCCCCGGCAGCCAAGCACCGTCGGCATCCTCCATTGTCTGGCCAACAGCCTCCCGGTGCCACCAAGACCCTTCGACAACTCTCCCGGGCCGGCCAGCAACATCCGACGATCCAGTGACGTCGTGTCACTGTCGTGTTGCCCGTGCTCACTATTTTACCGTCGATCTGACCGTGCTCGCTGTCCACATTCTTCGTTCGATGTCCAGACGGGTCTTACTACGTTCACCATAACCGAGACGCCGTAGACAACGAGGAGATTCCACCGTTCAGACCCTACTTCCGTTCTACGTCAAACACCGGAGAGGTTGGTCCCCCTAACTCGTAGCAAACCCACACCGTAGTTCAATCAAACCCTAAACTAAAATTGGTCAACTTGAACTAAATTTATTTTCAGCATCTGTAAAACTTTGCCCACCATAGGAAAGATCGACGATCGGATAATTTTTTGTGCACATAGGGTAGACGTCGATCTAGATCGAACAAAACATCAAAATATGACTTTTTAACTGTTTGGATAGTCCCGCCAATTTTAGAAACAAACCCTAATAGGATTTGTTGAAAAACGCGACCTGACACCGTCGCTGGGACCCTGTTTCAGACGGACTACCGCAGACGCGACGCTTGGACGAGACGCTCTGGACGGACGACACACTCGCCACCGCAGGCAAGTGTACTCACTTGTACCTTCGGCTGTGTTTAGGAATTAGACTTGTAAAATTGTTAAAATGTGAACAAAGAGAACCTGACGTGAAATGATAGCGTCCGGGATGCCCCTTGACAGCTTAGACTTGACGACGAAGTCTAAGCGCAACAACAACAACAATTGACACCTTAGGGTTTTTCCTGTGTGTGCGTGCGTGTGGACCCCCTAGAATAACAATTCCTTGCGTGTCATGTCGTGTCCTGTTACACAAAAAGCCTCCGGGCGTTTCAGATGCTCTCCACGCGAGAGTGATCCCTGTTACACAAAAAGCCTCTGGGCGTTTCGGATGCTCTCCACGCGAGAGTGATCCCTGTTATACAAAAAGCCTACGGGCGTTTCGGATTCTTCCCTAGCGGGAGTGATCCCTGTATCTTCTTATCTTGAGCACTGGATTGGGGTATGGTTGAGCGTGCGCACGGGGAGAGGGTCTGATCCCCCTCAAACCGTAAGGCGTGAACCCTTCGAGTCACACGTGTCTTGTCTTGTCATGTCTTGTCTTGCTTGTCACGTCTTGTCTGGACCCGTTTAGGTTAGTCCCGTAGTCCGTAGCACACGCTACGGCTACTACTTGACGTGTTTTACTTTTCCTGCTCTATTTACCTTCTTTTGTTACTATGTTATAACCCCAGCATGCTAATCAACCAGTAAATCATTGCTTAAAGTTTCAGTACACTTGCAGTATAGTCTAACCCTCTTTCGTAGACTTTACTTGACGTACATTTCCTTTTTTGGGTGTTGTATGTCAGGTGTTGAGCCAGAGTACGTTGACGAGGCGGACCTGCCAGAGTACGTAGAGCCGGAGGACGTCGCCCCAGAGTACGTGCCCGAGGAGGACCAGAGCTAGAGTTCTTCACGTTGCTGATCCAGAGGTCTCACTGTAGTTTAGTTGGGTGCGTAGCACCATTTATTTTCTGTCTAGGTTGGGTGCTTGCACCAGTAGTTTACCTTTCAGTTTTGTAGCCGAGTCAGGCTTTTGTTAGACTCTCAGTACTTCTGGATTGTTATTTTGGAATAAAATGAATGTTTCCTTTTTAGTACGTTTTGTTGTTCCGTACTAACCTGCAGGGACCTGTTCCTTCGTCTTGGAGTACCACACAGACACTTATTGGGTCTGAGCTTCACAGCTCCGGCCTAAGCGGGCCTTAGTCATGCTTCGCCTCCGTAGTTTTAGGAAGCGGGGCGTGACAGGTTTTAGTGGTGGCCCATACAGGTCCCTATCCTTCTGCAAGTTCGGAACAATAGGAGTATTAACATTCATTTTATTGTTATCCAGTATTTTGTACGAGTCTAAACTGTGGCTTTCTTGTCAATAGGATGACAGGACGATGCGTCACCCGATCCAGGAGCTCAGGTGATGGAGTTCCGGAAGATCAGGGCGGAGAGTTCCGCCAGTTTCTGGGTGTGATGAGAGAGATGCTGGACGTACAGTATCAGTTGGTTCAGCAGTCCCACCGTGCTGCCCAGGCTCCTCCAGTTGCACCGCCGCCGCCTCCGCCTGCCCCTCGAGCTGCTCCAGGAGTGAAGCAGTTCAATGAGCTTCAGCCGAAGACATTTTCTGGGAAGGAAGGACCGTTGGGTGCTGATGAGTGGATCCTGAGTACAGAGGAGAAGCTGATAGCTGCGAAGATTCCTGATGATACCCGAGTCGAGATAGCGAAGATGCAGCTGACTGAGAATGCTAAGAACTGGTGGCGCACTGAGGAGAGGCGCCTGCAGAAGCCAGTGGAGTGGAAGACCTTCAGGTCGATGTTCAAGGAGAAGTATTTCCCCAAGGCTGCTAAGAGGGAGCTGTTGAGCAGATTTGTAGATCTGAAGCAGGGGGATATGACCGCCGATGGGTATGAGGCAGAGTTCGAGATGCTGAGTCGTTTTGCCCCACATATGGTGAAGAAGGAGGAGAACCGAGCTGATCGGTTTCGTCAGGGACTGCGTCCGAAGATTCAGGCTTCTATGTCTTCGGTAGATTTCTCGACCATGGGAGCGGTGCTGAATGCCGCGAGGAACCATGAGACTATATCGCGTCTACCTGACCCTCCAGCTGATAGAGGGAAGCGTCCCATGGAGCAGTACTGGCCACCTGCTAAGCCGACGATGAGATCAGTTCAGACGGTGCCTTTCAAGAGGCATGGAGCACCTGCTCAGAGTCAGAACAAGGGACCGTGTCATTACTGCGGGAAGCCAGGGCCCGTTCATAACGATTGCAGGAAGAAGCTGGGATTGTGCTTGGTTTGTGGAGATGCCTCGCACGCTGCTAAGGATTGTCTGAGAGCGCGTCATACTGGAGTCGGAGCGCCAGTTCCACTGCAGAGGCGAGCGCCTACCCCAGTTCAGAGAGGAGATGATATCTGTGGACCACCCTTGGCACCACAGAGACAGATGTTTCAGCGGGCAGCGCAACCCCAGAGGCCGGCTTACACCATGACAGTCGTTGACACTGAGGATTTGGACGGAGTTATTGCAGGTATTACTTCAGATCTAGTCTTCCATTTCATAGTTTAGATCTTATTGTTAGCTTTATTTGTTTGCCTTGTTTGCTAGAATAGTGTTGTTTGACCTTAGTCCCTTTATATCTTAGGCACCATTCTAGTGTCCTCTCACCTAGCATTGGCCTTGTTCGACTCCGGTGCATCCATGTGCATCATATCCCGGAGATTTGTAACAAGGCACTCCATTCTAACCCATACACTTCCTAAATGTTGGGACATCACCACATGGAACGGAGTGGTGACTGTGAACTTGGGTTGTCGATCGATTCCATTGGTGGTCAGTGGACACGAACTTTTCGCAGATTTCATTGTCCATGACCTGCCGCATTTCGATGTCGTTCTTGGCATCGATTGGCTGGGAGACTTCCATGCCTCGATCGAATGCCACAGCAAGAGGGTGGTATTCAGGATTCTAGGCCATCCGGAGTTCGAGTTCTGTAGCAGAGATGAGTCGCATGGGTCCATCATATTTCGGGCCAAGCCGGAGGTGCCGATTGTCGCAGCTATGCAGATGGAGATCGACCGACCAGCAGTCATCAGAGACTTCGACGACGTCTTTCCGGAGGATATCTCAGGCTTGCCACCCGACAGAGCTCTAGAATTTGGTATTGATCTTATGCCGGGAGCGCAACCGATATCGAAGGCGCCGTATCGGATGGCTCCTGCTGAGCTTGAGGAGCTACGGAAGCAATTGGATGAGCTGCTGTAGAAGGGTTTCATCCACCCTAGTGTGTCACCATGGGGTGCACCAGTCTTGCTCGTGAATAAGAATGATGGTTCCCGCCGGATGTGCGTGGACTATCGTGGGCTGAATGCAGTGACAGTGAAGAATAAGTACCCGCTGCCGTGTATCGACGATATCTTTGACCAGCATGGAGGTTCGAGAGTTTTCTCGAAATTAGACTTGAGGAGCGGATACCATCAGCTGAAGATGAAGAAGGAAGATATTCCAAATACAGCCTTCTGGACGAAGTACGGACATTATGAGTTCGTGGTTATGCCTTTCGGCGTGATCAACGCTCCAGCTGTGTTCATGAATTTGATGAACTTGATTTTCTACGACTTCCTAGATAAGTTTGTCGTTATCTTTATAGACGACATCCTTATTTACTCGAAGTTTGGGGAGGATCACAGCTGTCATCTGAGGACAGTGCTGGAGACGCTGAGGCGACATAAGCTATATGCCAAGTATAGTAAGTGCGAGTTCTGGCTGGACAGAGTCGCATTCCTGGGACACGTGGTGTCTGGAGATGGCAAATCTATGGATCCGGAGAAGGTCAGAGCAGTCAGAGATTGGCTGACTCCGCAGTCAGCGTCAGATATCAGGAGCTTCCTTGGTTTAGCGGGCTATTATCGGCAGTTCATCAAGGATTTTCGAAGATTGCAGAGCCGATGACGAAGCTGACGAGGAAGGATGTGGAGTTCCATTGGTCAGATGCTTGTGAGGAGGCTTTCAGTATCTTGAAGGTGAGATTGACCACAGCACCAGTTTTGGCAGTACCAGATCGGAGCGGAGGCTTCGAGGTATATTGTGATGCATCAGGGAAGGGCCTAGGATGTGTCTTGCATCAGCATGGCCACGTGATCGCGTACGCTTCTCATCAGTTGAGGACTCATGAGAAAACTTACCCGACACACGATCTGGAGTTGGCAGCGGTGATATTTGCACTGAAGATCTGGAGGCACTTCTTGCTAAGTGAGAGTGTGAAGATTTTCACCGATCACAAGAGCTTGAAGTACATCTTTACGCAGAAGGAGCTCAACATGCGTCAGAGACGATGGAAAGATCTCATGGCCGACTATGAGATAGACTTGCAGTATCACCCAGGGAAGGTGAATGTAGTGCCAGATGCGTTGAGTAGGCTTCCTACTGCGATGATGCATGCCGCCGACTGGAGGATACAGCATGAGCTGAGAGAGATGGATTTAGAGGTCGTCCTACCTGGTGTGGTTCTCTCATTCATGAATTTGCAGATTCAGTCCACGATCGTGGATCGTATCAAGGCAGCACAGGCAAGAGATCCGAAGCTGCAGAGGATCAGGAGGCAGGTTGAAGCTGGACTCCGGACGGAGTTCGTGATTCATGAGGATGGTTCGCTGCGGTATGGCAGTAGGATCTGTGTACCTGCAGGTGATGTTCGGGAGGAGATTTTGAGCGAGTCTCATAGCTCGCCATATTCTATACATCCTGGAGGCACCAAGATGTATAAGGACCTCCGTCTGAATTACTGGTGGATTGGCATGAAGAGGAGTGTGGCACGGAGCGTTGCCAAGTGTTTGATATGCCAACAGGTGAAGGCTGAGCACCATCGTACGGCTGGATTGCTACAACCACTTCCTACCCCGGAGTGGAAGTGGTAACATATCACGATGAATTTCGTGACTGGTTTACCTCTGAGCCCGAAGCAGAACGACGCAGTCTGGGTGATCGTTGACAGATTGACTAAGTCTGCGCATTTCATCCCTTTCCGAGTGGACCAGTCTACCGAAGTCTTGGCGAGGAAATACCTAGAGGTAAAATTTCATTTTACTTCTCTTTTAATTTCTTCTTTGAGTTAGTTGTGATGTAGACTGTGTACATGCAGGAGATTGTACGCTTACATGGAGTCCACATGAGCATCGTGTCCGACAGAGACTCGAGGTTCACATCTCAGTTCTGGAGAAGTCTGCCGGAGAATTTAGGTACGAGTCTGAGCTTCAGTATGGCGTACCACCCGCAGACCGATGGCCAGTCCGAGAGGCCTATTCAGATTTTGGAGGATATGCTGCAAGCTTGTACGCTCGATTTGAAGGGTTCTTGGGAGGACCATCTTCACTTGGTGGAGTTTTCATATAACAACAGCTACCAGGCGAGCATTGGCATGGCGTCGTTTGCTGCCTTATATGGGAGAAAATGTCGATCGCCACTGAGCTGGGATGACATCGGAGATCGGGAGCTGTTGGGTCCAGAGATGATAGTGGAAGCTGTGGATGTCGTGAGAGACATCAGGGAGAAGCTCAGAGTTGCACAGGACTGCTTCAAACATTGGGCAGATGCCAAGAGGAGGCCTTTGGAGTTCCAGCCTGGAGATCACGTCTTCCTGAAGATTTCTCTGAACCGCGAAGTCATTCGTTTCAGGAAGAAGGGAAAGCAGAGTCCGAGGTATATTGGACCATTCGATGTGCTGGAGCGTGTGGGAGCAGTGGCCTACCGCCTTGCTCTGCCACCATCTTTGGAGGGAGTTCACGACGTATTCCACATATCTCAGTTACGTCGGTACGTCAGTGATCCGTCGCACACTGTGGATTTCTCAGAGATCACGGTCTCTCGGGACCTGACATATGACTAGCAGTCTGTGCAGATTCTGGACCGTCGACAGAAGCAATTGAGGAATAAGGTAGTCGACCTGGTGAGAGTGATGTGGCGTCACGGATCACCTGGTGAGTCCACTTGGGAGCGCGAGGAGGAGATGAGAGAGCGTTTCCCATTTTTGTTTGCTGATTAGTGTTGTTGATTCAGAGGATGGAATCTTTATTTTAGTGGGGTAGAATGTAACGGTCGCTTTCCGACCTTATGGATTTTCTACGTGCACGTGCTTTTTCGTGCACGTATTTTATTTGGCTCTTTCTGGATTCCGGTACATATGATGTGATATGCCATTGTGACTGTATGGAAGTGTAGAATTTTATAGAAATTTTTGGGAACATCATTTCACGGATCGTTTTCTCGCAAAATGGCTTTGAATGGAAGGGGCGTTTTGGTCTTTTGGACTTAATACTCAGTTCCCGATTTTACGATAGTTTCTGGTAGGTGTAGCACGCAATCGAACCCCATAGCCCCGTACTTCTCGTTTCCACGATCGTCCCGGTATTTTCGGATTATTTTTAAGATGTCCCTAACAGATGTTATCCCCTAATCAAATCCCAACCGTTGATTAGCCTTAACCAATTCGAATGTCAAATTGATAATCAGATTTAATTAGACCCCTGATTTACCTCATACATATCAAAGGGGTTATTCTTCTGCTTTTACTTGTACCCATCTTTTCTCCAGATTGCACTTCCCCTATCTCTCCCCCCCCCCCAATGTTAGAAATCATATAGCTATTTATCAAATAACATCATTTTATAACCCTAAAACCCTACCAACTATTCACGTGAGCAGCAAAACCTAGGCTAAAAATTTTCTCAGCCACCATCAAAGTTTTTCTCTCTCGAAACTCTTCTCTCCCTCTCGAAACTCTTCTCTCCCTCTCGCAACTCTCTCTCACCCTCGCTCTCAACCCCGCCCGGCGGCCAACTCCTCGAGACCACCGCCCGACCACCCTCGGACCTTCCTCAGCCGCCCACGACGCCGGAGACCGCCCCAGATCCGACGGCCTCTCCCGCAACAGCAGCAGCGACAGTAGCAATCCGAGCTTCTGCTGCGATTTCGGTGCCGCACAGCCGTTGGCGACCCCCCCGGAGCCCTGTCACCGGCCAGAACGACCCCCTCCCGATGCCTGCTCCCCACCGCCGACAACAGACAGCCGCCGACGGAATCTTTCACGCAGCAGCAACTGCAGCGCCTGTTGCAATCTTCCCTGGCCACGGCCGCATTTTCCGACGTCGCCCCGGCAGCCAGCACCGTCGGCATCCTCCATTGTCCGGCCAACAGCCGCCCGGCGCCGCCAAGACCCTTCGACAACTCTCCTGGGCCGGCCAGCAACATCCGACGATCCAGCGACGTCGTGTCGCCATCGTGTTGCCCGTGCTCGTTGTTTTGCCGTCGATCTGACCGTGCTCGCTGTCCACACTCTTCGTTCGCTGTCCGGACGGGTCTTAATACGTTCACCGTAGCCGAGACGCTGTAGACAACGAGGAGATTCCACCGTTCAGACCCTACTTCCGTTCTACGTCAAACACCGGAGAGGTTGGTCCCCCTAACTCGTAGCAAACCCACACCGTAGTTCAATCAAACCCTAAACTAAAATTGGTCAACTTGAACTAAATTTATTTTCAGCATCTGTAAAACATTGCCCACCATAGGAAAGATCGACGATCGGACAATTTTTTTGTGCACATAGGGTAGACGTCGATCTAGATCGAACAAAACATCAAAATATGACTTTTTAACTGTTTGGATAGTCCCGCCAATTTTAGAAACAAACCCTAATAGGATTTGTTGAAAAACGCGACCTGACACCGTCGCTGGGACCCTGTTTCAGACGGACTACCGCAGACGCGACGCTTGGACGAGACGCTCTGGACGGACGACACACTCGCCACCGCAGGCAAGTGTACTCACTTGTACCTTCGGCTGTGTTTAGGACTTAGACTTGTAAAATTGTTAAAATGTGAACAAAGAGAACCTGACATGAAATGATAGCGTCCGGGATGCCCCTTGACAGCTTAGACTTGACGACGAAGTCTAAGCGCAACAACAACAACAATTGACACCTTAGGGTTTTTCCTGTGTGTGCGTGCGTGTGGACCCCCTAGAATAACAATTCCTTGCGTGTCATGTCGTGTCCTGTTACACAAAAAGCCTCCGGGCGTTTCAGATGCTCTCCACGCGAGAGTTATCCATGTTACACAAAAAGCCTCCGGGCGTTTCGGATGCTCTCCATGTGAGAGTGATCCTTGTTACACAAAAAGCCTCCGGGCATTTCGAATGCTCTCCACGCGAGAGTGATCCCTGTTATACAAAAAGCCTGCGGGCGTTTTGGATGCTTCCCTAGCGGGAGTGATCCATGTACCTTCTTGTCTTGAGCACTAGGTTGGGGTAGGGTTGAGCGTGCGCACGGAGAGAGTGTCTGATCCCCCTCGAACCGTAAGGCATGAACCCTTCGAGTCACACGTGTCTTGTCTTATCCTGTCTTGTCTTGTCACGTCTTGTCTGGACCCGTTTAGGTTAGTCCCGTAGTCCGTAGCACACGCTACGGCTACTACTTGACGCGTTTTACTTTTCCTGCTCCGTTTACCTTCTTTTGTTACTATGTTATAACCCCAGCATGCTAATCAACCAGTAAATCATTGCTTAAAGTTTCAGTACACTTGCAGTAGGGTCTAACCCTCTTTTGTAGACTTTACCTGACATACAGTTCCTTTTTGGGTGCTGTATGTCAGGTGTTGAGCCAGAGTACATTGACGAGGCGGACCTACCAGAGTACGTAGAGCCGGAGGACGTCGACACAGAGTACGTGCTCAAGGAGGACCAGAGCTAGAGGTCTTCACGTTGCTGGTCCAGAGGTCTCACTGCAGTTTAGTTGGGTGTATAGCACCGTTTATTTTCTGTCTAGGTTGGGTGCTTGCACCAGTAGTTTACCTTTCAGTTTTGTAGCCGAGTCAGGCTTTTGTTAGACTCTCAATACTTCTGGATTGTTATTTTGGAATAAAATGAATGTTTCATTTTTAGTACTTTGTGTTGTTCCGTACTAACCTGCAGGGACCTGTTCCTTCATCTTGGAGTACCACACAGACGCTTATTGGATCCGAGCTTCACAGCTCTGGCCTAAGCGGGCCTTAGTCACGCTTCGCCTCCGTAGTTTTGGGAAGCGGGGCATGACACTGAGTACAACTCAGCACTTTATAATATCACCTCACGCCTAAAGTTGTGTGGTGAAGAAGTCTCGGATCATCGCATGTTGGAAAAGACATTTACCTCGTTCCACGAGAAAGATGCAATCCTCATGCAACAGTACCGTGAACGCAACTTCACGAAATTCTCTGATTTGCTCTCTTGCCTTCTTAGGGAAGAGCAGAATAGAGACTTACTACTTGCCACTTAAAGGTGTCAAATTGGCCCGGCCGGGCCGGCCCGGCCGGGCCGGCCCGGCCCGGGCCCGGCCCGGGCCCATCAAAAATCCGGGCCGGGCCGGCCCGGCCCGGCCGGGGAGAAACCCGGCCCAGCCCGGCCCGGCGGCCCGGGCCCAGCCGGGCCGGGCCGGGCCGGCCCGGGCTCCCCCACCCCGTTTTTAAAAATTTAGAGGCAAATTTTTAAAAAACCCCGGGCCGGGCCGGCCCGGCCCGGCCCATGGGCTGGGTACCCCAGCCCAGCCCGGCCCGGGGGCCGGGCCCGGGCCGCAGCCCGGCCCGGGTTTTGGAACCTGGGCCCGGGCCGGGCCGGCCTGGACCCCGGGCCGGGCCGCCGGGCCTAGCGGGCCCCGGGCCTCTTTAACACCTTGATTGCCACTCATAATCTGTGCCCTGCTGGTGCTGGCCCTCTCCCTGAAGCCCACCATATTTCTCCCCAGAAGTGGAAAAACAAGAATAAGGCTAGAAAGAACAAAGGGAAAGCTGGAATGAAGCCAGCAAGAGCACCACCCTAGAACAACAACAACAACAAGGGGCAAAAAATCTTCACATGGAAGCGTAAGAACACTGGTCCAGTGCCAATTCCAAAGAAGAACTAGCAGGACAAATGCCATAGATGTGGCATGACTGGACATTGGTCCAGAAACTGTCGCACTCCTCGCCACCTCCAGGACCTGTATCAGGCGAGCCTGAAGCCTTCCCCTGAAACTAACCTGGTGGATATACAAGCTCCAACCAAGTTCACTGCACAAGTCTTCGAGAATGATGATCTGCTCGATTGAGCCTTATCTTAGTTTGATTTTATCTTTGCATTTTAAATTCTAGTTTCCTTCATCTGTATTACCTTTTTGGAACTTTATGAATGCATATTTATCTTTATTTTATAAAGTATATTCATTCTGATATATAGATGAAGTGTAATATATTGTGGACAGTGCATCGATGCATTGGTGAAGCATTAAAATTGCTTCCACATACAACGAGACTAAAAGATGCATATTTCTCTCCTAAATCATAGAGTAATCTCCCAAGTTTCAAGGATATTTCTTTTGAACAAATATAACTTGGAAGCTATGGATAATAAATAGTGAATATCTTTATGTAGATCGTCAAGAGAATGGCCAGAAGACCATCTACGCACGATTCGTTGGACCCCCGTCGGGTTCCTATCATTACAGATATTCATCATATATAATGCCAACTTGACTGAGCACCAGAAGTGTCTTTCATTGCCAGAGTTATCAACTCTGGCACAATAGACTTGGTCATCCTGGATCAACGATGATGGACGCATCATCAAATGAATCCCTTAGAGAACCTGTAGATTCTTCAAAAGGTTGAATTTCCGTGTCCCCCTTGTCATAAGGGAAAACTTATAGAGAGACCTATCTTCCTGAAAGTGGGATTAGAGTCTCCTGGCTTCATTGAGAGAATACAAGGTGACTTTTGCGGGCCTATTCACCCCGCAAATGGCCCATTTCGGTATTTATTTGTGCTGATAGATGCATCTACTAGATGGTCTTATATGTGCATTTTGACCACCCGTAACCTAGCTTTCTCAAAAGCTGATAATATGGGTGAATTCACTGCACATGTCTTACAAGACTACTGCCAAGCAACTGGTATTGAAATTGAACATCATGTAGCATGTTCATACTCAGAATGGGTTATCAGAGTCTCTGATAAAGAGATTCCAATGGTTTTCAAGTCCATTGTTAAAGCCCAGTTGCCTGTGGATTTTTGGGGATACACCATACTGCATTCCGCATTGCTTATCACGATACGACCCTTTTGTTGACATATCTTGTTACTGATGCTACTTGCTTATGGTTCACCACCCAACATATCTAATTTGAGAGTGTTTGGATGTGCTTATATATGTCCATATAGCACCACGTCTTGATAACTGTGAATTTGATTAGCAAAGTCTCATTAAAATAGGCACGCAGTCTAAAGAAGCCTGAAGCTTCTGAGACCATATCATGGGACACAAAAGTCCTAATCTCGTTATGATCCGCATACTATTTCTGTGTGAAGATGATATCCATAAGATCCTTCACATTTAGACTATAGTACATCAATTGTCGGATAAATTCACGAACAACCATAAGATTGTTCATTCACACGTACCTGCTATCAACACGCCAGCTAGGATTGACATCCCCAAAGATGGACGCAATCCACCGACAGCTGAGCTCAGACCAGCGACCTCTCCCCTCCTGATTTCCCCTGCAGAGGAAACAATAGGAGAAACATCAATATATTATGTACGTACTGGAGAGGTACTGGATGTATCATAGTCGTCGTCGATGATTTTGTTTTCGCTATTGTTGTTCACGTCGTTGAATACGACGATGACGTCAACCCACTTTTCTATAGCATAAACGCATAGATTGGCCAAAGTGGGATGAGGCAATAAGAGTAGAGCTGGACTCACTCTTGAAAAGCAAAGTCTTTGGACCAGTGGTCCATACACCTGAATGTGTAAAACCTGTGGAATATAAGTTGGGTTTTCATAAGAATAAGAAATGAAGGAAATGTGATCATTTTCCTATTTCATACTAAGCCTCAACGTCTCTGGAAAAGCCAAGAAATGCAGCTCATGGATGTTGTGACTGCATATATATACGGCTATATAGATATAGAGATCTATATAAAACTTCCAGAAGGGTATACTCTACCCCCATAAATGAAAGAGAGACGTATGAACGTCTCCTCTATAAAGGCTTCAAAGATCATTATATGATCTTACGCAATCACGAAAAATGTGGTATAACATATTTAGCGAATTCCTTGCTGAACAAGGATTCCCTAATAATGAAATCTGCCCATGTATCTTTATCAAAAGAACAGGGACATGATTTGTATTAGTCGCCATATATGTGGACGACTTAAATCTAATAGGATCTGCTGCAGAGACCATTGATATATCTGAATGCCTTAACTCTTAAGCATACCTTCGAAATGAAATACCTAGGCAAAATAAGGTATTATCTCGGCTTACAGATTACACACATTCGTGGTGGAATCTTTTTTCTTCATACACCAGGAGTTTATGAAGAAAGATGTCCATTTTCAATCTATTAAAATTGGATGCTTATTTATGATGCCTTCCAGTCGCTGGAAGAGAGGGAGGACATCCTAAGTCCTGAAGAGCCTAGCTCTAATATACTAGTTACACTCCTTTATCTGGCCGACTGCACATGTCTCTAATAGAACGTCTATAGTAAAGCTGTTAGCCATATACAGTGCTGCCCTGGAGAGCACCACTAGACCAAGGATAAGCTGTTCTGTGCAACTTCCAAGGGTCAAGGATCAACATCCAAGGAATAAATATCGCATATGCAGGTTTACATATCATCGCGATGACTAAGCACGAATGGCCGGCCACCTCCTAAAGATCTACGCATCATCCTCCAAAAGTCTACATCTTCTGAGAATCTCGTCATCCAAAAAGCATATCTAGAATACGATCATCCAGGTCCAGCAGTACCATGCAAACACGGTAAAGACTGAGTAAAAGAATACATACGTGGAGTCATCTACCAACTTCGAAGAGCGTATCACTCCTGAGCGCCACTGTTTCCCAGTAGACGCTAGATATGAGTGAAACTTGTATAGAGAGTGATGATTGTATTTTCTTTCAGAACATGATGGATGTATAGACGAATAGGAAATGATTGTATAGATACATAGGAGATCTGCAAGCCTGAAGCTTATACAGATCTGGGGGAGTTGATAGTAGAGTTGTACTCTTTTTCCCTTAGATATGGATTTTCCATAACCAAAGGTTTTAATGAGGCAACCTCATTTAACTCTGGACCCTGAAGTGTCCACCTCTAATGAAAGCTGAAAGACCTACAAGCATAAGGCTTGTACGGATCAGGGAGAGTAACCTGTGGGTTGCACTCTGTTTCCTTGAGCTGTTAGTTTTTCCTCCTTGGGTTTCCACAGCTAAGGTTTTAACGAGGCAAACACGACTACTCTGGATCCAGAAGTATCCACCCCCTTAGCTTTATACGCTAAGACCAAAGTAATGGATGGATAAGGGGGAGTGTTATAAGTGAGGGAGGCCTTTGGCCTCCCCACTCCTTTATCCCTCCATTACTCCCCATTAGTTAGTATAATGGAGACCTTTGGAGTTCATGCCCTTTGGTATTTCCTATTGATGAATAAATAGAGGACCATAGCTTCATGCCATAGTTACTCTTTCTTTTGAGTTGTAACACTATGAAATTTTTGAAGGTAAATATTAAGGTGGTAAATTTTTAGGGGAAAATTGTGAATGTGATGGTTGATTTTTTTGGAGGAAGATGGGTGGAAATTTTTAAAGGGGAAGATTTTGAATATAATTAAAATTTTGAAAGTAGGTTTGAATGTCCCATATCCTAAGAGCATGGATTATGACTAGTATTTTCACATTGAACAACATAATGAGTGATGCTAGTCACATTACACATTTTGTTGAAAGATTACATTACTAAGCACATTACATGTTTTTAAAAAATTGCTAAACTCATATTTTTCTAAACTCATAGCAATTTTTTAAAAATTGCTAAACTCATAACATTTTCTTCCAAAATCCCTATTTTTTTTCCTTCAAAATCCCTATTTATCCATCTCTTCCTCAACTTCTTTCTTCCTTGGCCCGGCCACCGTCACCTCTGCATCACCCTATGCCACCACCACCTCCAACGGCTCCTCTACCTCTCCTACCATCACCACCACCGCCAACTCCTCCGCCTCTCCCTCGCCATCCACCACCTCCACCACCTCCACCTCCTCTTTATCCTCCTCGTCCGTCTATTCCTCTTGGAATTAAATCCAAATAATTTCATGAAAAATTATTTAAACCTAACAAGTTTAATTCAATCAAAAAATATCAAAAAATCAATTAAACTCAAAGAAACTTGAAATCCAATTAAAATCGATCAAACTCTAAAATATCAACGCGTTTAGACTTTCAAGGACGAGTTTGATATGTGATGCTCGGCCTTATAGCACCGAATACCATCTGTGGTGATCAGGAATATAGGCCAGAGTGTCATAAATTATTTTTAAAAAAATTCAAAAGCGACGATCGATTTTTCAAACCTGAGCAACGATTTTGAATTTTTTTGAGAACTCGAGCAATGACGATAGAGAGGAGGCATGATGCAGTGGTGGAAGAGAGGAGGCGACAGGAGGAGGAGGCAGACATGGCGGCATGAGGAGAAGGCAGACGTGGCAGCGATGGATGGAGGAGTGTAGGGGAGTTACTTTGCAAACCCGTCGATTTGATCTGTGCACATACTGATTTAATTTTTTTTAAAAATAACGAAACTGTCATATTTAAAAACCTCGAAACACCCCTGCCAAAAATTATTTCGGTCAAATATCAAATTACTCACTGTGTACATCAGTGCACATCAGCCTCAAAATAATTACTCAACGCACATACCAAATTATTCTGCGCACACAACAGGCAAAACAAAATTACTCCATGCACATACCAAATTACTAACCGCTCACACAACAAGCAATAAAACTACTCTACGCACATACCAAATTACTCACTGCACACAATAGGCAAAAATAAATTACTTCGCGAACATACCAAATTACTCATCATGCACAGCAGGGAAAAAAATATGAATTTGATAATACAGGATGAATATTAAAAACTAAAGATTGAGTTCAGTTAGTTGTTCAACTTTCATCACGTTTTAACACACATTGCTGTCATATTAAGCAAGATTTTACCAAACGTTGAGCTTCATCTATTATGAAGAAAACTTGAACAAAGTTTCTACATATGTTTCTATGTTTTTTAAATAATTATTTTTAAAATTTTAGAGCCGAGGATAACAAAAAATGTGATAGGTTCTTTTGGGGGCATATTTATAACTGAATAAATATTAATTTGTACATGGTGTCATGAAAAACATCATCCTAGCTATAGCATCTACAAATGCGATTATATCTGCTGCCTTTGCTTTCGAATCCCTAAAACTTGTTTCTAGTTGCAGCAAAACATTATCCAATTACATTACGTAAATTCTGTTCTTACTACATTTGCTCTACAAGCAAAAACAATTACCCCATGCACAACCAAATTACTTACCGTGCACAACAGGCAAAACAAAATTACTCAACACATATAATAGACAAAACAAAATTATTCCATACACATACCAAATTACTCGCTGCGCACAACAGGAAAAACAAATTTACTCATCACACATAATAGGCAAAACAAAATTACTCTGTGCACATACCAAATTATTCACCGCGCACAACAAGCAAAACAAAATTACTCACAGCACAACAAACAAAACAAAATTACTCCGCGCACATACCAAATTACGCATCGCGCACAACAAGCAAAATAAAATTACTCACCATGCAATACAAAATTACTATGTGCACATACCAATCACTTACCACGCACAACAAGTAAAACAAAATTACTCCACGTACATACCAAATTACTCACCGCACAAAACCGGCAAACAAAATTACTCTGCGTACATACCAAATTACTCACCGTGTACAACAGGCAAAAAAATTCTCCACGCGCATACCAAATTACTCATTGCGCATAACACGCTTAAAAACTTATTCACCACGTACATCCCACTTCTTCTTCTTTTTAAAATTATTTTGCTCATCTTCTCTCTTCTTCTTATTCTTCTCTCTATCAATTAAGAAAATTAATCAACTTTGTTACATTTAAATGTCTTTTTAGTAGCTGAAATTAATTAATTAACTTCTTCATTTAAGAGATGGATGGAACTAATCAAACATATAACTAATTAAACCCTAGATCTCTAATTAGTTAATCGCCTTCCCTCCCTTCTCTCTCCTCCCCCCTCACCCTCACCCTCACCCTCCTCCAAACCGCTCCCCTCTCACCCTCCCTCTCCCCCATCCACCTGTCCTACGCACCCTTCCCCAGCCCCCTCCGCCCAGCCCCCTTCCTCCACCCCCTCTGCACAACCCCTTCCATCATCCCCCGCCCAAACCTATGGGCTTCTCATATCTCTATTTTTCTACTCTTTCCTCTCTTCCATCAAAATCCATCTAAAATTCACACAGCTGCAGAAACCATGTGCTTCTCTTCTATTTATTTCAAGATTTGTTATTCTTGTTGTTATTATTATTTACTACTACTGTTGTTATGATGGTCATATGGTGATGTCTTGTTGGAGGTTGAGGATGGTGGCGGGAATCGTGGTTGCAATAATCTTATGTGAAGAAGCTAAAAGAAGAGACTGATCCTGAAGAAGCTGAAAGAAGGTGAAGGTGTTTTTGCTTATGTGCATTTTCAGTATTCTTGGTGGAAAACACACTAGAGGGAGGGTGAATAGGGTGTATGGCACAAATTAAAAATTTAACACACAACGAAATAATGCAAAGCACACAAATCACAAATTATCACACCAAGCAAATACTTTCAACGGAGTGGCTCCCCGACTAGGCCTCCCGCCTCTGCTCCGACCTTGAATCCTTTGATGATTTCACCCTCTTTTATAACCAAAAAGAGAAAAACAACCTGATCACACTTACAGTCAGTGATCCTATCATTACAACCTTGATCACGCTTCTGGGTGGTGATCTAACTATTACACCTCGATCACGCTTCTGGTTGGTGATCTAACTATTACACCTTGATCATGCTTCTGGTTGGCGATTGAACCGTTCCAAGAATAAAACAAAAGATTATACACCCAAAGATAGCCTCTGAATGAAGCTATTCATAATACAACTCACGCTAAAATAAAAGCACTAATTTAAATACAGAGAGTAAAATCAAAACAATATCACTGTAGCATAAAGCATGAAGTCGTGATCGTCCCGGCACAAACGGTTCGTCAATCCAAGCACTGCAGAGAAAGTTATGCACTTTTCAGTGTCGTCTATCGAGCTCATCTTCCTGCAAATTTGAAAATCTCATTGAAGCTTGGAGGAAGGGAATTTGGACAAGGAGTACGAAGATGATCTCTGGAGTTTTTTTGGCTCTTTGGGATTCAAAGGGGTACCTTCTCCAGGGGAGGGGTCTTCTCCTTTTATAGAGATAGAATTTTCTATTCAATTAAAACTCTTGATCTTCAAATCTTCAATCAAATCTTCATCGATTTGATAGATCTATTTTATTTAGAAACTGCTCTTGAGATAGGTCTTCAAAAATATTAGAAACTCCTCCAAATTAATTGAAGCCAAACTAGAACATTTGACTGGTCACACTAGTCAAATTTGGGTTGAATATGGACTCTGCAGGTCGACACGGCCGTGTGCCAATTTGGCACGGTCGTGTTGTTTGAACTCTGGCCTTATCTTCAATTTCACAGTTTCAGACTGTGCATGATTTCAAAAACTGTTTTTTCGACACGGTCGTGCTGGCACTATGCATAGATTTCAGAAGCTACTGTTTATTTTTGACACATCTTGTTGGATCCAGCACTGCCTGTGTCAGCATTGGACTTTCACGCACACTTCATATTCTGATACGCACAGCCATGCTGCTGACAACATTGCCCATGCTGCCCTATTTTTGCACATATTATTGACATTTGACCTCCGATTGACCTGGAACATACTATATGAACGTATTAGACCCATATGACTCGTTTGGCATCATCAAAATTAAGCTTAGGCCTAAGTTAGTGGGCTAACTTAGTCCGACAATCTCCCCCTTTTTAATGATAGCAAATAAGCATAGAAAATTGAGATAAATAGATAATGAGCAAGTCATATAGTGCACACGATAATGAATGCAATGCAATGCTCCCTCTATCTATGTGCTCTCATGAAATATGTGACAATCTCCCCCTTAAACCATGCATCTCAATTTTTCTATCTCTCCCCCTTTTGTCATCTTGAAAAAAGTATTCTCTCATGCTCTTGTGCTCCCCTAGAATTTTGCATCAATTTTCTATTTTCTATCCCCCTTTTGACATCAATCGAAAAGGATAAACATGAGCAAGAAAAAATCATCAACATCATTGAAATTTGTTAAGCAATGACATGCAATAGAATTATCATACACCAAAGAAACACGAGATTAATAATGACTTTTGTTTACGGGGTTTTCTCTGCAAAATAGTCGTATCAACTTTCATATTAATGTTTTACTCCACACTAACTCAAAGCATACACAACTTCATGCACATCAAAAGCATACTGTCATTATTCAAATAAAAGGATGATATCATCATATTACTTGCTTGAATCATTGGTACATGCATAAAGAGCCAAAAAATTAAACTCATAAATTTTCTTAAACAGATTTTTCTATATTCATCTCTTTGGAATAACTATCAAGCATGATGCAGGGAGACAACCAACATAGGATACCATGATGTTAAATTTTAGGTCCTTTGGAGTTGAGGTGCGCTAAATAGTTACTTCATCTACCATATTTCAAATGCATTGCTCAACAAACCCCTGAAATCCGGTTACTAGCCATTAGTATCAAAAAATTCATATTCTCAATTTCTTTTTCATTTTTATTGTCTTTGGCTTAATATTTGCCAATGCTTCTGTTTCTCTTTTTTCTATGTTGTTGTCTCAGAATAGTGACGCATGAAAGCATCTACTTATTCGACTCCTATTACTTAATTCTTCCAGAGAGAATCATATATATATAAGTATAAAGACGATCAAAAAGATTTCAATCTTTTAGAACCTAAACATTATACAACAATATTCCACAAATTACATAATTATACCAACTCAAAAAATTTAAACAATTAGGCATGCTATCAACGAGCAATAAATCATGCACGATTTGAGTATGGGGATTCTTCATTAACATAAAATATCATCATCAAAATCATATTTAATGTTTCTAATATTTCTAATAAATTTCATACCAAGAGCTCATCAAAATTTCAACATAAAAGATAAACATGTGCTTGTGCAAACAATGAGGTAATCTATGATGTCATGGATGCACATATGCTCATTGAAATTCTCTGATGCATCGAATATATCCTACAAAAATACTCATAACTTTATTTACCTTCATTCGCTCGACTCAACTCCAATTTGCACCAAGACGATGTAAGCTATCACCTAGATCCCGATGATGCACCTGCAGAGGAAGATGCACATTTTGGTATACATTTGGTGGATTTGAAAGTGTTAGTACATGATTTGCTTTGCTTTATAAGATGTTTAGGAATCCACATGAAATTTTCAGGATATATGCGAGCAAAGCAATCATGGATGACATGTCACTTCTTATTGCAATAGAAGCATGTAAAATTGGAATGGCAATGACTAGAAGGAGACATGTTTGCATCATGCATGCTAGATGAAAAGCTTATGTATCTAGCAAATCTCTTCTTTATGGGTTTCCTAGGTTTCTTGAGTGGTTGCATCTTTTTAAACCATAGGCCTTGTTTGCTAGAATGATCCATCTAACATCTTATTAAAGCATTTTTGGCTGCTAGTAAATTTTTTTATTATGTTGCTAAGGTCTTGATTTTCCTTCTCTAGTTCTTTAATCCTAGAAACATAATTTTTCTCTTTCTTATTCTCTTCAATTTCACTAGCAATATTTTTTTCCCTTAATCAAATTTGATTTTTTTTCTAGTTGCTCAATTTTTTCTTCAAAGATATAGACCTTGTGATTCAAAATTTTAAGCTCAAAATCTTTAGAATTTAAAGAGCTAGATTTCTCATTTAAATATTTAACTAGATTTGAGTTTTCAAGCTCTAACTTAGCTAATTTTTCGTTAGCTTCTTTTAATTCTAAGATCTTGGTCTTTAAGGCGGGTTCATCAAAGATATTTATAAGCTCTATTTATTCTTTCCAATTGATGAAAAGCTCATCTCACTCATGTACAACGGCCCCTAGATGCTCTTCTAATGATTTACAAAGTTTCTTACGCTTAGAAAATTTTGGGGCTGTCTTCAAAGAGTTCTACTAAATATTCATAAGCTTCTTCCATATCAACGAACATATTCTTACTATAGCTATGACCATCAATATAGAAGCGTTCAGATTTTACCTTTTCTTTTCCCGCCATGAAACATGTCCCATTGGCGTTATCCCCATCATCCTCTAAAGAAAGCTCCTCTGTATCACTTTCTCCCCATATGGCTAGCCTCACCTTCTTTTCACTGTCCTTTCCTTTTTTAGTTTTATTCTTTTCTCCAGTAATATTTTTCTATTTCCTTTATTTTTTAGAAGAGGACAATTTATTTTCAAGTGTCCTTTCTTATTGCACCGAAAGCATCTAGGTGCGGTGTCCTCCTCTTCTTCATCTTTGCCACATACATTGCCAAATTTTCCTTTTATTGTTCATTAAGAATTTTCTGAATTTCCGTGTAAGGGCATCGATCTATTCATCGCCACGCATCTTTGATGCATTTACAATACCTGCAAAAGGAGAAATCAAAGTATCAAAGAATTTCACAGGTGCTTTTGAATTTTCTGTGATAGTGTGTGAAATATTTAGACTATGTGCCATATTAAAGATCGAAATGCAACTAGACTGTGAGTCTAAAAAGAATCATGTTCTGATACCAATTGAAAAACACCTTTGGGGGGTGAATATGGTGTATGTCACAAATTAAAAATTTAACACATATCGTAATAAAGCAAAGCACACAAATAACAGATTATCACACCAAGCAAATACTTTCAACGGAGTGGCTCACTGCCTAGGCCTCCCGCCTTTGATCCGACCCCAAATCCTTTGGGAATTTCACTCTCTTTTATAACCAAAAAGAGAAAAACAACTTGATCACACTTACGGGTGGTGATCCTACCGTTACAATGTTGATCACGCTTTCGGGTGGTGATCTAACCGTTACACCTTGATCATGCTTCTGGGTGATGATTGAATCGATCCAAGAATAAAACAAAATATTATACGCCCAAAGAT